>CM034538.1:6328211-6393902 GCA_020002185.1 Paraescarpia echinospica
CAGGCTTCTCTGTGAATCCCCCCTGCGAATCTAGTTTAAATAGATGCAGCCTGTCCCACTGTCAATAGATTGCAGCAAGTTCTCTGAGAAAACTGCTGCCCCCTTTCCACTTAGATGTAGGCCATCTCTCATGTACATATCTTCCCTCCCAACAAAGTATCCCCATAAATCTACGAATCCCACCCCCTCTTCTTTACACATCTGCTCAACCAGTGCGTTGATCGCCATCCTCTTGCAGTTTCTATATGTCGGCCCCCTTCCTCTCATTACTGGCAAAATTCCTGAGAGAATAATCTGTTCTACTCTTGTCTTCTTTAACTTCTTCACTAACTGTCTGTACTTCTGAACTATCCCAGTTGTTCCCTCCCTCTCTGCGTTATTTGTCCCTACATGTACTAGTATAGACCCTCCCTTGCTATGCCCCAGTACCTTCTCTACCCTTTCAGTTACATGTTCTATCCTAGCCCCCGGTAGACAAACAACGACGTCCTCCCCCTCGCTTAGAGTCTTATCTGTCTTTCTCATAATCGAATCGCCCATAAACACCCTCTCTTTCCTCATTGCCCCCTTAATCACTGCCTCAGTGTAGCTCTTTCTACGGTTTGCATCTGTCTGGTTGTAATCTTGTTCCCCTGTCTTCTGCTCTCCCGTCACAATCTCGTCCGTTCCATTCTTTCCTGACGCTGTTTCTCTTGTCACCTTTCTTCCTGTCATCGTCCCTGTCACATTTCCTGCCGTCGATCCTCCACTTTCTTCCCCTCCGATCACCTTCCCTCCTCTCAGTCTCCTTTCCTCGGTCTTGTTGCCACTACTCTGCTCCTTCAGTTTCACAGTATTCCCAACTTTATCCCTGTCGTCTCTCTCCATTCCATCTGTCTCCTTGCTGATTCTCATCTCCATCCCCTTCACAATATCTACCAACCTAGCTACCTCTTTCTCCAGACATTTCACCTTCCAACACCCACGCACTGAAAGGTGAATCCCTCTTCCTTGGTTTCTGTCCATGACTTCGTACAGCCGGATAAGGCAAAATCTACCCAACTGTGGCAGTCGTCGCACACCAAGTGTCTCTTTGCCTTGACTTGCCGCTTGCAAGGCGCCATATCAGAATTTATTTAATAATAATAATCTAATTAGCTATTTAAAATAGTTTTGTCAACTGTGTTTACACTATTCACTGTCTATGTAGTCTTTAAGAAGACTGTTTTCTGTGCACAAATGTTACACTTTACGTAAGATTGCGTACGCTAGACTGCCTTATTTATTTAGGTTATACAGCGCCCTAGCGAATAAGAGAGACACTAGCTACATAAACTTAGTTCGCCCGATTATCGCAAATGCTTAATTTTAACAACAAAGCTACCTTATCAAAATGTCTAGCAGGTACTGACTTACACAGATATTATCTTATGTAGGTAGTTTATGGTTGTTACTTTATCACCTATATATTCTACCACATAACGAGGTTTGTTAAATCTTGTTTACAAACTTATCGTAGCCGTAAGCTAACGTACCCTATTATCACTCACTAGACTAAAGTGTCCTAAAATACTTTATCTAACTAACTTTAAGCACAACTGCTACTCAATATATGTTTACTGCTACTTTATGAATGATATTAAGGCAAGAATAATACTTATCAATCAGTAATTCCACTTGCTTATGAACTTTTGATACACCACCAATTTCAACGATCTATCTCCGCCAAATATAGCCTCTCACATCTCTTCCAATGAAAGCCCTGGAGAGGTTAGTCCTAACCAACCTATCTCTGCACATTCAGGAGAAACTAGACCCACTGCAATTCGCCTACAAGCGTGGGTGTGGCACTGGTGATGTTGTGGCAACCCTCCTACACAATGTCAACAAACATCTAGAGAAGTCGGGCAACTACATCCGTATCCTCTTCATAGATTTTAGTTCGGCCTTTAACACTATACAGCGCCACAAGATGATTGAAAAGCTTCTCGCTCTGCAGATACCCCCGAACTTCATTCACTGGATACATAACTTTCTCAGCAACAGACGTACCCCAACACGTGAAGGTTGGCAAACATCATCACGAATACCGAGGCGCCCCAAGGATGTGTTGGGAGCTCCATTCTATACTCACTGTACACCAACGACTTAAGGAGTGAATGTGACTCTGATGTCTTAATTAAATACTCAGATGACACAGCAGTAGTGGCGTGCCTGAATGGATCAGATTCGGTCCACGCGTATGAGAACTCTGTGTCCGTGATCTCAATGTGGTGCAAGATTAACTTTATAGAACTAAATGTGCGCAAGACAAAGGAACTTTGTATTGACTTCCGCACCAGTGGCCAGTTTGATGGGCCTCTCATTATTTATGGTGAGGCAGTGGAGGTAACGGACACCTTCAAGTATCTTGGTGTAACATTTGATAATAAATTGACGTTTGGCCTCCATGCTAAAGGTGTGCAAAAAGTGCCAGCAGAGACTGTACCTGTTAAGGAAACTAAGATCATTTCATGTCCAACCAACACTTCTGCTCAAGTTGTACAGGAGCATCATAGAATCAGTGTTGACATATTGTAGTATCTGTTTCTTCCCTGCTTTGTCTGTCTCAAACAAACACATGCTTCTTCGCATCTGCAAAATTGCTTCAAAGATCATAGGCATTCCCACACTGCCTGTCTCTCAGCTGTGTGAGCGCACGTTGATCAGAAAAGCACGTGCAGTTGCCAATGACCCCGCCCACCCACTGTATGCAGACTTTGACCTTCTTCCGTCTCAAAGACGATAGATGTCCAAGATGTACAAAAACAAGTTCAAAAACAGCTTCGTTCCCCAGATCATAAGTCATCTAAACAAACTTAGAGTTAACAAACCACCACATGCAATCCGACCGTTAAACTATAAAGAGTATGCACTGACTACTCTCACGTTTGTATTATTATTATTATTATAAACTTAATTCAGGTATGCACTATGTTTAACTATGTTTACTAACAATACCTTGTATTATCTTTATGCACAGCAAGCAGAAGAAAATCATCCGATGTATATATTATTACTGGACAATAAATTCGTATTGTATTGTATTGTAAAGACATCATTCAAAGCCCTTACAATCTTAACGATTATTATATTTTTGTTTCTTGGACAAATCACACCAAAAGATCATAACAAATATTTATACATATTTACCGATACGTCGCGTAATGTGAGCACTTTTGTTCAAGTCTATATCTTAATATTCTAAAAATAATAAAAATAAATTAATTTGTTTTATGCCATTTTTCAATATTATTTCTGGAATGGTTTCTCAGAAAATTTACTTGACCACATTCCAATGGGTAGTTCCCAATATATGTGCAATTTAAGTTAAGGTGCTCATTATACTTGTGGAATGTTGACACATCGGCTCATTGACATACAACAATATCGACGTTTCCTCTTCCATCTTTCTCGCTACGAAAGACAAGAAACGTTGGTGAAATTGGCATGCACTGATAGTGTATGTCGTCCGAGTGATTGTAATTAAACAGTAACTGCACAATGGTCGTGTACGGGTGATATTGAATCTGCGATTTTCAGACAGTTTTTTACATGACTAGTGTGTCTGTATTAACGTGTTTACAAACGTTGTTTTTCTTCATCTTGTGAAACTGTTAAAATATATTTGCATCAAAATGTGTTTGTGATATAATCGTCCAAATCGTAGATTTTTAATTTATATTAAAAGCTATAGTTCCCCACACTGATTCTTGTGGTATCCAACTAAAAACTGACTTCCAATTTTAAGCCTCCCGTCTACATTTAACTGTTGGGTTCTGTCATTTCGATGTGTTTCTGTCAAGTTAATTATGCCCATCCCTTTGCATGGACTTTTAGTTCAAGTACTACTCTTTGATATAACATTTCATGAACTGGTTTATAAAAATCTAAGTACACAGTATCTACAGGTTATTCCTCATCTATTCAGTTAGCGAAATCTTATAAAAACACGTCATGTATTTGTACATGAATTGCAATATACTGACATTTGCGGATGATACGGTGTGTTTAGAAAAGTTGATGACGTTAAGATAAACAGCATCAACAAGACGGTCTAGAATAATTAGTCAAATGGTCTTAATATTGGCACAAACTATACAATGTTGGGGTGTCGAAATTATTACACAGATAGGGGAACTTGGATGTAAAACACCTTATCAGATGTGGCTTAACAACGTTAAAGCTAAAGAAGAAAAAATAGAAAGAGAAGCAGATTGCAGTTGGGTTAGTTTAGTCCAAACATTAGCATAGAAGAGAATGAAAAAGTACAAAACGCTATAAGGGAAGTGATTAAACAGGACTGTATTATTATGGGTGATTTTAACCATGGTCACATAAAATGGAAATATCTACAGAGTATGGGTAGTGAGGACCACAAGTTTTTAGTTTTAGTACAAGATAGTTTCCTTTCTCAACATGTGCTAGAACCAAACATTGGTGAGAATGTGTTAGACATAGTTTTGTTCTCACAGAATGAATTAGTTGACAATGTCAAGATATGTGAGCCACTGGGGAGTAGTGATCACAACCAGATACATTTTAACATCAAAGTAAAATCAGAAATGAATACTAAAAAGTAGTACAGGAGAAATATCCACAAAGGAAGATATAGATAGACTGGAATAACACATTGAAGAATAAGACAGCAACAGAATGCTGGAATATCTTAAAGAATGATATTGAGTGCATCGTCGATAATTTGTTCCATGAAAA
The DNA here is from genome assembly GCA_020002185.1 of Paraescarpia echinospica. Classification (NCBI taxonomy): domain Eukaryota; kingdom Metazoa; phylum Annelida; class Polychaeta; order Sabellida; family Siboglinidae; genus Paraescarpia; species Paraescarpia echinospica. The sequence goes on from CM034538.1 coordinate 6,332,946, forward strand.
AATAAGGGAAACGGTCCAAAAGAAACACTTATCGAAATAAGTCATTAGAAAAAGTAAGTAAAAACAAATGATGTGGAAGTCATACAGACGTACTGGAAATGATGAAGACTACAACATTTATAAAGAAGCACTAAACCAAGCTACAGCTGAAATTAGAAATTCAAAGAGTACCTATTATGACAGTAAAAAATTGTATGCGTATGTTCGAAGCAAACAGAAAGTTCAGGATAAGGTCGGTCCTTTAGAAGATAGTGCTGGAAATATAATATCAGAGGGATTCTGAATGGCAGAAGACCTGAATGAGTACTTTAGTTCGGTGTTTACCAGAAAAGATAGTAGTTCACTGTCAGTTCCAGAGATTAAGTTCAAGGGAGGCAGAATAAAACTATTTAGAACAGTTAATTTTAACCCCGGAAACAGTAGGTAAAAAGATAAGGGCTATGAAGGATAATAAATCAAATGGAGTGGATGGGATTCCGCCCAATCTACTATTGGAAATTGTAGAACAAATTAGCGTACCGCTTGCAACAGTTTTCAATTTGTCATTAGAAGAGGGAGCGGTTCCTTTAGAATGGAAAGAAGCAAACATTATACCGTTATTTAAAACAGGTTCGAGAAACAAATCAGAGAACTATAGACCAGTGAATTTAACATCGGTGATTTGCAAATTATTAGAAAGATTAATTAAAGATCACATGTAATGGTGGATTTCTTATTAAACATAACTTGATAAACTCATATCAACATGAGTTTCTAAAAGCGAGGTCATGCTTAACAAACATGTTATGTTTTTTGAAGATTTCACTAAGTGGGTAGGCGAGGGATCACCAGTAGATATCATCTACTTAGATTTTCAAAAAGCTTTCGACAAAGTGCCACATCAAAGATTATTGCTTAAATTAAAGGCCCGTGGCATAAAACATGGTATAATTAACTGGATAGAAAAATGGCTGATTGACAGAAGACAACGGGTAGTAGTTGATAACTCAGTGGCGCACCAAAACCAAAGGATTAAGCATTCTCGTACTCGTGTGATAGGCGAAAGTCGTCAACAAATGGATGGATGTGCTAGGAAGCTAGGGAGGATAGGCGATATTGAAAAGATAGGTTTTGAGGTGACGACGAAATGTAACAATATTTTCTGCTAATTTAACATTAACGGGAAGCGAATTCCATATAGTTGGCGCGGCAACTGAAAAAGCTCGAGTTCCAGCCTTTGTCTTAACTCTAGGAACAGATAGCAACTTCAAACTAGACGACCGAAGTTGTCTGGCTTGTCTAGCTGGTGTGAGCATTGAGTGTAAATAACTAGGTGGGGAGGCTTCAAACTAGAAATCAGTTTTGAGTGGGGTACCACAGGGATCAGTACTGGGACCTGTATTATTCTTAATGTATATCATCGATTTGGACGATGGTATAACAAGCAAGGTGTTGAAATTTGCGGATGATACAAAAGTGCTTAGAAGGGTTAAAAGTGATGGAGATAGACAGCATTTACAAGATGATCTTGACAGGTTGATCAAATGGTCTGAAAAGTGGCAATAGTTGTTCAATTTTGGGAAATGTAACAAATGCCTCCACACAGGATATGTGAACGAAGATGTAGACTATACAATGGGGGTATTGTACTAAGTACTACTGTAAAAGAAAAGGACTTAGGGTTAACCATTTGTGCTTATATGAAGGTTTCAGAGCAGTGTGGAATTGCAACTGCAAATGGAAATAAAATCCTTGGATTAATTATGCGAAATATAGCATAATTAAAAAAAAGAACTCATAGTATCGCTGTACAAAACAATAGTTAGGCCTCATTTAGAATATTCTATACAAGCGTGGAGGCCATATCGCAAGAAGGACATAGATATGCTAGAAAGAATACAGAGGAGAGCGACTAAAATTATACCAAAACTGAGGGATCTTAGTTATGAAAAACGCCTAAAAGAATGTGCTTTAACAACACTAGAGACCAGTAGATTGAGAGGAGATCAGATAGAAGTGTCTAAAATATTGAATGGTTATGAAAATATTGATAGAAATATGTTTCTCAGTTAAGAAAGTTAGAAGGACCAGAAGACATGAAGTTACATTAGTAAAGGAGCAGTGTAGATTATATATGAGAAAGTTCTAATTTTTCACAAAGGACTGTAAATGATTGAAACAGATTATCTGATGATTGTGTGGGTGCTAGTAGAGTGAATATGTTTAAAAATAAAATCGACACTTACCTCAGAAGGGCAGGATACATGTAGATAAAAGGGTTGGACTCTCGATAAGCCAAAGGGCTTCCTTGTCCACCTGCCATCTAAAGTTAAATCTCTGGGTGGCAATCTTGTTAAATCTTGTTTAAAAAAGTCAAGAGAAGGTCAAACAAACGTTTTAATGTATAGAGTCTTTAACAAAATATTGACAAATATAATTCGCTCACACTTAAGAAAAACTGAAGAATCGGAGTACAGGAAACTAAAAACAACAACATAGTAAAATCAGTGAATAGGTCATCAAACAGTCATGCATCATTACATTAGTGAAATATACATACATACATACACATATATATATATATATATATTGCAACAGCGTTAGCTTTCTTTAAGATGAGTGAAGCGACCTTAATGACCCAATCTCTTTCTCTCTTTACCCTGCATCTGTCTTTGACTATTATTTGTAAAAATAGACAGTGTCTTATATTGGTCGTTGTTGTGGCGCCTATGACACACACACACACACACGCACACGCACACGCACACGCACACGCACACGCACACACACACACACACATATATAATTATATATATATATATATAATATGACTTTAGTAATTATGTTAACTTAGTAGTTACAGGGACATTTGGGACGTTTCTTGATAGCATAGTAATCGTCTGACACACATTGTCGCTCGAGACACGGCTCGCTGTGCAAGGAAAGCAGGATTGGGTTCAAATGCGAGTGAGTGCATTTAAATGCAAATGTTTAAAATGATTCAGATGCAAATGCATACATGTGCGATTGTACACGATCGCATTTAACTACAAATGCAAGTGTTTCAGATGATGCAAATGCAATTATCTCGAATGATTGAAATGCAAATGTTTTGAAATAATTCAAATGTAAATGTCTTAAATCTGATACTTGATTGGAACGCGGACAACTATAGACACCAGACAATTAGACTAATCACCCATAAAATACCCGGACAACTGGACTGTTTTAATCAAATGCAAATGTTTTTAACGTAACTTCAAGTATGTTTTATTCAAATGCAAGTGTTTTTCGTCTTGGCATTTAAATGCAAATGCATGTGTATTTGAAGCAAATACAAATGTTTTGGTGTGGACATTCCAATGTAAGTCATTGATTCAAATACAAATGTTTTTCATCCTGATACTCAGATGCAAATGCGACATTTTCAAATGCAAATGCGTTTGCATTTGACCCCAAGCCTGGAGGAAAGACGGTAAACCGGTCCCCTGTGAACACAGATATGTCCCTTCTAGGTCCGCGTGGCGACGACAAACAGTGGCGTCACATCATGGAGCCTCGTTAATCCAGGTAACCCGGCTCCTTTATGTGGCGCCACCAGTAATTTTACAAGCTAATTCAAGTGCTACCATCTTCCGGCTCAAATAATATAAACTTTAATCTTATCCTTTAGTACCACTCATTGACACTAGATGGCGAGCCCCTCTAATAAAAATCCTCTGCTGTACCTATAATTATTAATTAGTATATTTCCCATTCCGAAATCAAATGGAATGGTTTAGAAGATTAAGAAGAAACGGACTCGTCATTTATTGAGAAGGACAGAGAATTGCAAATTACATTGAATAACTGAATTACAGTGTGATTTGAATGCAGAACTAATTTTTTTTAATTTACATGGCTAATTTGCATAATTATCTCAAAGAATGACATCTGTGTAAAAGGTGTGCTAAATATTGTGTTGAAGATGCTTTATAATATAATATCACTGCTTTATAATATAATATCACTGAAAAATGAACATTAAGCTGACATTATTTTGGTTTGCATAACTAGTCTACACTATTGTTAATTAAAATATTATAATATAGCTTCATATATTACAGGTAAAAAACTGGACTTGCAAGAATGTAGTCTTCTGCATAAAAGCACACATTTAATTTATCAGTTCATGTAGGTCATCAAACAGTCATGCATCATTGCATTAGTAATGTAATGCCACAGGTAAATAGTGTTTTATCTGATGGTAGCCGAGTATTCAGAAACAGTGGCAGGTCTTTGAGAATGCTATCTGTTGATCTACCAACTCTGAGTAGGGCACTCCTTGCAATGTCACGCACAGCATTCTTTCTCTGTCTTCATCTCAGAATGTAAAGCATGTATGTCCCTATGAGATAACGAGGCCCCCAGACACTTCTAGAATAAAAAAGATTAATTTGCCATGTTTTTTACTTCTGCACGATTTAGTGTATTTGAAACACATATTCATGTGAAAGAAACAGTGACTGCAGAGTTCAACCCTTTGAACTTTATATAACCTAGGAAGGATGGTGTGATATAAAGCCAAGGGTTCCGGGAGGACTATAAGGGGGAGTGGGGTGTCACAACAACAACATAACACTTGGTTTTACTTTAATATTATACAAATATGTTGTATGGTTTTGTAATAAAAAAGGAAATGTGTTGGCATTTAAAATACATAGACATATTTATTAAACTAAATAGTAACTGTATAATTTATGAGTCATTAACTTGAATGTCAGTGCATTGTCAGAGAATGTAGATATGTATTCAGTGTCCACTAAGTGACAAAGACATATCATGAAGATGACAGCATTTGAATGTTGCCAGCTGTGGCAATTGGGTGCGTAAGCTGCTTTGAACTGTTCTCCAATAAATAGCATCATTGAGCTATGGACTTGACCATCCTCAACGAAGGACAGGAACATTCAATTGACTATCAACAAGTTTGTAGCTACATCAGTAAATAGTGTTGCAACCTTACAGGGGTGCTGTTAGGAATAAACTCCATACATGACAGGAATAGTGTTCAGATAGTTTGTTGGTGGTTATCAACACCAGACATAGGGTCAAATACATTGAAATGTATTTAAATACAAATACTCTTGAGGGAGTCAAATACAAATACTTTGAAATGCAAAAGTATTTAAATACAAATGCAAATACATTGGAAAGTATTTCAAATACTTTTAAAATACTTTTTACTTTCAGACTACATTACAATATAGCAAAAAAAGCAAGTCTAGATATCCGACTTGTACACAACTTACACTTGGCTTTGAAGTTTCCTTCCACATTTTCAGGCACATTGAAAAACTTCCATCGACTGAGACTTGCTAGCCATGGTTTGTAGGTTCATAGGCTTTTATGATGATGGTACCACCTGACTTGAGAAGCCACCACCTTCTCTTAACGCACAGACAGCAAGCAAATATTAGACACAATAGCTGGCCTTAGCAGCCACTGCCACATTGGTTAGGAACCAGGTAGGTAGTTTGGTTAGCTGGGGCTTGGAAACTGTGATCAAAAGACAGACAGACAGACCAGTGCAACAGTCTCCTTTTTGCTAACTGCATCACAGTGACAACTGACAAGTAAGGTGATGTTGGCTTCTCACACAGTGATCTCAATGACTTCTCACATAATGGCATTTCCTTGCCATTATTTCTGAACGGAAAAGTGGTGAATTGCCAAATGACATAGTAAAATTGCTCAACTTTTAAGAATTCAAACAAGAATAATTTTAAGTTGTCATTTATTAATAATCATGTCCTATGTATTTAAACAAGTATTTGAACATTTCAAATACTTTATGAAAGTATTTAAATACAAATACTTTCATGTCAAATACAAATGCTTTTAAAAAAGTATTTAAATACTTTCAAATACAAATGTATTTGACCCCATGTCTGATCAACACTGGTATGATTAACAAACAAACATTTATGTCAAAGTATTTTTTAAAGACTTCGTAAAATGAGCATTTAAAAGTAGATGTGTGGGCTATTACTGTTACACATGGATTACTATAGTAATGATATCTAGAACTGGGCAAGAAATTTGGACGACACATATTGGACATATCGAGAGGAATTATGGGAACAAGTAGCCATGATAAGTGTTGTCTACAGTTTTATAAAAGGCGTGATAACATTTTGTCGCGTATCCTCTAGGCCAGTCAATGTCGTGTGCCCGAATTAACACGAGACACGAGATTAGTGGAATTTTAGGGATCATCTCAGAACGTCAATGTCCACTATCAGACAAAATTACTTCAGTTTGAGGGCGAGGGTCAGAGGCAGGTTCGTTTGGTGTCAGACATCGATATTTTACACTTTGGACTGATACAGTTAATATATTGATGTCATCATATCAGTGTTTACAAACTTTCGTCTGAGGGGATGGGAGGGGGTTGAGGCCAGATGAAAGTAATTTAGTCTGATATCAGACATTGACGTTCTGAGATGATCCCTTATACACATTGTATTCTTAACAATGTTTCCTGTGACTGTGGGAGAACAAAATTAAACTGAAGAAAAAGAAGAACAAAGACATAAAATCTTAAGTTGTACTTGTATTAGTCAGTGTTCAATACACAGACAAACAACAAGATATATGCGAATGTACACATAGCATGTTCATAGCTAGACTGCATTGCTAACGTATACAAAAATGTACAAAAGTACAGTCCTTTTTCCTACTCTACTCCAGAAGGTATCCCCAGTAAATGATAATCGGGGCATAAGTAGGCTAATTTAGAAGAAATCTACAGTTTTTACAATATCGCGTCTCTGTAGCTGCAAAACACCCAGTTCATGAATTCAACCATTAATCAACCCTTCCTTCTCCTTTGCTGCCATGATATCTCTCAATAATTCAAAAGAAAGCTGACTGAATAATGATAACAAGTTAGCAAACACGCGACAATGCTACATGGCATCCTACTATGTACACGGATATGGAGGAATAGTCTAGCAAAACTCACTTTTTATTCGCATTTTTCTTTGTCCCTTACGTAATAATTACATCCGATTAATTACAACAACACCTCAGACCCTCACCCAACAATCACAGCCTTCAGTCTTGATATCATTCTTTGGAAAATGAAATACACTTTTAATAATTAGTTAAGAACGAACCAAATAGACAATTTAATTACGACATACGTCAACTAGATGGGAGGATGCCCGGACTCGACCCCATCCATAGTTGAAATGCTGCTGTCTTGGCTGTCCATAAATGACCAACCACATAGTCGGCTCGTGACACCACGATAATGGATTATAACCGATGCCTCATCCAAGCCCTGCGTCAGTGCTTATCCAAGTCGGCTGATAATAAATTTCATGCCCCTGTGTGAAAGCCACCACATGAGTACGCGTCTACCACGGCATGAACAAAACGATTACATCTTCACACCTTGAATGCACGACATGTATTTACAGAACAGTAGTCGCATTATTTTATCATCAGCGGCAGACATTCCGAAGGCCCTTAAAGGGCCCGAGGTATTGTAGTGCAACTACACAGTCAATCACAGCAATAGCCAGCGTTTCACTTTGTCGAGGTATTTATTAGATGTCATGAAAAAGAAGATTTAAAGAGGTAGTTGCCGGCATGAACTAATGGTTTTTTCGACGTCAGCCACTGGGAGTTTTTTATTCAATAAACAACTGCCGGCATAACTTTGTTTGCGATCACTGGCTCTGCTGTATGTGACCTTGACCTGATAGACTCATTCTCACACAAGTATTAGCTCATGCAACATTTCTCATGACATAATATCAGCACTCTTATAAAGTGACCCGACCCCTAATTTCAACATATGCACAAGTTCAAACCTCAATCTGAAATGCTTAAACCGCAGCCAATGCCACAAGATAACGGATTCGTCATATGGAAAAATATATAAACTCAATAGCAAGAATCCTTCTGGGATAACATGTCCCTATCGAGCACGTTTCGGTGTTAGTACTGTACCCCGATAATTACACTACAGAAACACGAGCAGTCTCTTGATACGGATGCAGCATTCGCTGCGATGTCTCGTCTAGCAGGTGCTGCCACCTATTGGGAGACGGCGAGTGGGCAGGGCATTGTGTAGGCACGCAGGTCGAGCCTCTGTGAACGTATTCAGATTTCACATCGCCACAAACCCCACTCCACCCCGACCCTAATCTTCAGGGCGTTTTCGGTTTAGTCTCTCGTCTCTGTAATGTTCACTCCTCATTCTGTCGTCATTCGAAGCCGAGGCACGCCGCAATGTTCCATTGTCGGCCATTTACTGTCCACGGCCCCTGTCTCTGCCGGTGCATTGTACCAGGCTGTTGTCAGCCCCAACACTCTGTTTCTGTAACAAAACGCCTCGGCACACTGTCCTGGTGTCACACCAAACAAACGCTGCTGTCCATGTCTAAAGGACCACGTACGAGTGTCAAAATCACACAGCGACATGCTGCAGTAATGGCACCCCCTAGGATATGTCATTGAAGTAGTGCTGCAGGAGGAGATCGTCTTGACGTGTCACTTCTCGGAGCGTCTCGTCGAGTTCAGTCGAGGATATCAGAAACTGCAGCAAAGAAGCCAACAAAGATAAGATATTTAATCAACGATTAACAAACACGATTTACATATTTCATAAAAATTGTAATGTACGTCATCCAAGAATCTTCCTTGGTGTAGTTTTCTCTGGTGCTGCACGTCTGATTATTCAAAATTTATTTTATTTTCAGGCAAACAACGTGGACAAAATAAGCCAAACACAGAATTTCTACATATTCAAAGATGTCAGTATTTTAGAAGGTTAACATGAATAAGAATTCAGAAATCTGATGCTGGTCGCCTATATGTGTAACTTAAGTGTATGAGCTCACCTCTGCGTCCATGTTACTCGGCTGCCAGAGTGACTCCAGATCAGTGACTGGGTCGATCCCAAGGAGGTCCATGTTGCCGAAGTCGTCCGACGAGAGGTCGTCGCTGTAGGGGTCCTCATAACGACCTGGTGACGGCTGTGACGATGACGACGGTGATCCGATGCTGCTCTGTCTGCGCGTCTCGATGAGTCGCTGTTCGCATTTGTGCACTTCCTTCTTGTCCATCTGCCCGGTGAGCAGGCGTTTGAGGGTTGAGCCGCTGCCGCCAGCGCCGTCACCAATGTTCAGTTGTGACATGCCCTCCTCAGCAAGGACTGTATCGCTGCCCTTGTTCGGGTTCAACGGCTCCTTGCACAGCAGGAACTGTTTGAGCACGCTCGGACTGGTTGGCTGACTCGACGATCCCGCGCCGCTGCAGCTGCTGCCGGAACTACTTTTACGCGTCTTCGACGTCGTGTGCGTCGATGTTTGTCGACTTGGCGCGAATGTCGTCGTGTTGACCTTGTTCGTGTAGCGGTGGTCATCGAAGATGCTGTTGAGGATTGCGAGCTTCTCCGTGGCACTCTGCTGACTGGCGGGAGGCTGGGGGGGAGGGGTCTGCTGGAACATGGGGCTCGGGGACGAGCAATAGGAGTTGGTGAAGACAGCGGGGGGAGGACTGGCCAGGGGCGGGGGGCTGCCCAGGGGGGACGAGGTGGGGGATGTCACCTGTAGGGGGGACACCATCCGTGTCTCTGCCTGCGACAGTCCAGAGAAACAGTCTCGATTGATGTCCGCTGAGTTCGGGTTGTTGATGATGTTAAATGGCCCGGTCGACACGCTGCTGGACGTGGTCAGCCAGTCTAGAGCGTTGCCACTGCTGACCAACTGTTCTCGCAGTAGTTGCTTGGCCACCTTCACACTGATGTCATCACTGTCCTCACCCACTGCGCCGCACAGAGACTGTGGGAACACGTCTGGCGACGACTGACCACACAGCTGTGTCCGTTTGTTGCGCTGCATCACAGAGGGCGCTGTGGAGCACTGACTCGACCGCATCACCACTGTAGGCTTGGTTGCGCCTGCGGATGACAGCGGGATGGCGACAAAGGTCTGCCTGGCTTGTGACTGCGTCGCAGGCGGTTGGCTGGTGGCGAGACTGAGAGGAATCGCAAACAGCGTCTGCTTCTGTGCCTCAGATGCCGTCGGCTGCTGCCACTGTAGACCTGACAGGTTGAATGGGATCGCCATGTACGACTTCCCTTGGTCCGTCGTCGTCGTGATGACCGTCGCCGTCGACAACAGAGACTGGTTCGACGTGCTGACATGGCTTGGAGTGGCGGCACCACCATCGTTACCACCGTTCACCAGCACACGCAGCTGCGGGGTGGATGCCACCCGACTGGGTGGGTTGACGGGTGGGGGAGACAGGCGCTCCATCCCATGGAGCATCGGACTGCTGCGGCTGTTGGCCAGAGACGTCGCGGTCAAACAATTGCTGCTTGTGGTCGTCCATGTCCGCGACGGCAGGGTCGTCTGTGCGTCCATACTGACCATGCTGAGATCGGCGGACGGCTCACTGGTGGCGCCCCCTGAGAGCAGCGAGTTCAGGAAATCCTTGCCCTTCGACTGCGGTCCGGCACAGCTTATGTCCTCCATGTCGATGTCGCCTTTCACGTAGTTCTCGTGCAGGATCCCGGCCATGTCCACCCCCTCCACCTTGTTGGTGTTCGACACGATCTGGTGCAGGTCCGGCTGCATGTTCTCGAGCCACGCGTCTGACGACACCAAGTCGTCGAAACTTATATCATCCGTGCACAGTTCAGGGATGTCATCGTTCTGCATGTTGACGTTGCTGTCGTCAAGTGACTGCATGGTCAGCATGTCGCTGTCATCGTGGGCATCCTCGCCGTGTGTGCTAGGTGTACTGGGCAGTGAGTCCATGTCGGCGTGGTCATTGACCGCCAAATGACCACCACCGATTGCATTGTTCGCCTGGTCATCTTCGCTCGAGTAGCCGCTCGAGCTCGTGTGGCCGGATGGCGGAGACGACAGATTGGTGACGTCAATGGCACCACGGATGTCAGTGTACTTGACACCGCGCACTTCCTGTTCCATCATCAGAAAGTGACGACCCTCGTCTTGGCTGCAACACAAACAACAGACATATTGAGAACGACCCTCTTACAAACAGTCGAGTGCAACATATGATACACAAACAAAACATTTCGACATCTCTCACTCCCTCTCAGCCACTCACGTAGTTCGCCAAAATGCCATCAGTTCCACATCATTGTGTGCCCGGTGTTAACCTTTGAACTTGGTAAACAACAAACACTGGCCAGCACTTTTACAAACTATGTTTGCATTAAGTCATTAATCACGATGACTAAGGCACAAACATGGTGTATGAAATTCCTACATCTGACACCAACAATACCAAACTAAGCACATTGGCAGGGGTCACTCAAGCGGAAAGTGACCTGTTAATAATATAGGCAGGGCAGTCTCATATGTAGAAGGTAATTAAGTCAGTTCCGCATCACTGAGCGTCATCATTCAATTTTATTTCCTCCGACATGACCTATACAGCTATCAGACCACACTCAGCATCCACAAAGTTCATCACTGGGGTCACACGGCACCTCACAGACCAGAGCAATACCAGTACAGCTGCTGTTTGTGCTCTTTACCAGATGGAGAGCAACATGTGCAATGGATGCAGGTTGTGTGTATACAATACGTCAGTCTACCACCTAAGTGTTTATTACGCCCGCCCACCACCGATACCTGATCCATACACGTTGCTACGCAGCCAGACACTCGACAAAGACGTCATAACGTGTGTTGCTAGATCTACGCACAGACTTGTTCTGACGTGGCATATTATCAGCGATAATGAAAAGGTTGCCTCATGCGGCATCACTAACGCACATAAAACTACTGGCGTAAAATACCTCATGATATCTTATCACATCCCGGCATTACATCGTTCACTGCAAATGCCCACACACCATGCAGACGTGAGAAACACAGCCAATGTACACTAGGGAGTGATCAATGTAGCAGCATTATGTTGAAGACACCGCCTCAAATCACTCATACAACGTATAATGACACGGTCTACATTTCAATGAAGCACCATCATAATTTGTTTGCACTATGTGAATACAACAATAGTGCCACCAAGAATTAGGTCAGTCTGTGTGACCATGAACCTGTAATTAAGACTTTAAACACTAGAGTGTCTTGCCACTTGCTAGACCGCGAGACATTTGGCTGTTTCATAAGTCGGCCTCGATTAAGCCATGCTAATAGGGCCAGTTATCAATACATCGGCTGTCTGGTAGTAGCTAATGGCCAAATAAGAAACGCCATTCATCACTGACAGCATTATCGGTAATCTGTCGCTAATCTAGCAGCAATCTGCAAGACATGACAATAAATGGATCACTGAAACAGAGCTATGTGTGCCTCTCTAACAAGGATTTAAATTAATAATACTTTCAAGATATGTAAAAAAATCTGCAACACTTGGAAAAATGTGTAATAACCGATGTATCATTATTAAACTGTATACGTATCAGATTTTTGATTATACAATCTATTCTCTTATGTAATTATTTAATTTTAAGAATTATTATTTAAAAAATTTTGTGTCAAAGTAGGGCAAAAGCAATTACATGTCCTTTCCTTTACACGTTTACAACACCACTCATAGAATTTCTGCACTAATCTCACCAGGATGTGATCTCGCCCTGTAGTACCATCCTACTGCATCTGTCAACCTTGTCTGAATGTGACACTCACACTAGACACAGAATACAGCACTACTCATGTGACAGCCAAACAAAGCCGTGTGTCATCAAACCGGAATTACGTCATCGCTTGCACCAAGTCATCTAATCGTAATAGCAAAAACGCACCACATCAAGTATCACCAACTTGGTGTACCTAATGAATGTGTGGTGTCTTAGAGTGTGAGTTTACAATGCAGAGTATCACCAACTTGGTGTACCTAATGAATGTGTGGTGTCTTAGTGTGTGAGTTTACAATGCAGAGTATCACCAACTTGGTGTACCTAATGAATGTGTGGTGTCTTAGTGTGTGAGTTTACAATGCAGAGTATCACCAACTTGGTGTACCTAATGAATGTGTGGTGTCTTAGTGTGTGAGTTTACAATGCAGAGTATCACCAACTTGGTGTACCTAATGAATGTGTGGTGTCTTAGTGTGTGAGTTTACAATGCAGAGTATCACCAACTTGGTGTACCTAATGAATGTGTGGTGTCTTAGTGTGTGAGTTTACAATGCAGAGTATCACCAACTTGGTGTACCTAATGTGTGGTGTCTTAGTGTGTGAGTTTACAATGCAGAGTATCACCAACTTGGTGTACCTAATGAATGTGTGGTGTCTTAGTGTGTGAGTTTACAATGCAGAGTATCACCAACTTGGTGTACCTAATGAATGTGTGGTGTCTTAGTGTGTGAGTTTACAATGCAGAGTATCACCAACTTGGTGTACCTAATGAATGTGTGGTGTCTTAGAGTGTGAGTTTACAATGCAGAGTATCACCAACTTGGTGTACCTAATGAATGTGTGGTGTCTTAGAGTGTGAGTTTACAATGCAGAGTATCACCAACTTGGTGTACCTAATGAATGTGTGGTGTCTTAGTGTGTGAGTTTACAATGCAGAGTATCACCAACTTGGTGTACCTAATGAATGTGTGGTGTCTTAGTGTGTGAGTTTACAATGCAGAGTATCACCAACTTGGTGTACCTAATGAATGTGTGGTGTCTTAGTGTGTGAGTTTACAATGCAGAGTATCACCAACTTGGTGTACCTAATGTGTGGTGTCTTAGTGTGTGAGTTTACAATGCAGAGTATCACCAACTTGGTGTACCTAATGAATGTGTGGTGTCTTAGTGTGTGAGTTTACAATGCAGAGTATCACCAACTTGGTGTACCTAATGAATGTGTGGTGTCTTAGTGTGTGAGTTTACAATGCAGAGTATCACCAACTTGGTGTACCTAATGAATGTGTGGTGTCTTAGTGTGTGAGTTTACAATGCAGAGTATCACCAACTTGGTGTACCTAATGAATGTGTGGTGTCTTAGTGTGTGAGTTTACAATGCAGAGTATCACCAACTTGGTGTACCTAATGAATGTGTGGTGTCTTAGTGTGTGAGTTTACAATGCAGAGTATCACCAACTTGGTGTACCTAATGAATGTGTGGTGTCTTAGTGTGTGAGTTTACAATGCAGAGTATCACCAACTTGGTGTACCTAATGAATGTGTGGTGTCTTAGTGTGTGAGTTTACAATGCAGAGTATCACCAACTTGGTGTACCTAATGTGTGGTGTCTTAGTGTGTGAGTTTACAATGCAGAGTATCACCAACTTGGTGTACCTAATGAATGTGTGGTGTCTTAGTGTGTGAGTTTACAATGCAGAGTATCACCAACTTGGTGTACCTAATGTGTGGTGTCTTAGTGTGTGAGTTTACAATGCAGAGTATCACCAACTTGGTGTACCTAATGAATGTGTGGTGTCTTAGTGTGTGAGTTTACAATGCAGAGTATCACCAACTTGGTGTACCTAATGTGTGGTGTCTTAGTGTGTGAGTTTACAATGCAGAGTATCACCAACTTGGTGTACCTAATGAATGTGTGGTGTCTTAGTGTGTGAGTTTACAATGCAGAGTATCACCAACTTGGTGTACCTAATGAATGTGTGGTGTCTTAGTGTGTGAGTTTACAATGCAGAGTATCACCAACTTGGTGTACCTAATGAATGTGTGGTGTCTTAGTGTGTGAGTTTACAATGCAGAGTATCACCAACTTGGTGTACCTAATGAATGTGTGGTGTCTTAGTGTGTGAGTTTACAATGCAGAGTATCACCAACTTGGTGTACCTAATGAATGTGTGGTGTCTTAGTGTGTGAGTTTACAATGCAAAGTAATGGTGGCAAAAAAAGGATTCTTTGCATTAATTTTGTAAAACTGAGCAGATATGTGGACATTATCACTGTAAAAAAGTGTATCTACGTAATTATTTTAAAATACATTTTCTAGACAATTTAAAGTGTGCACCAGATATGCGTTGTCTACAGTGTGATATGTTACACCTATTACATTAAATGTCAGGTTATAAATCATACATAAATGTTGATAACACGTCTTTCTATTATATTTTCTTTTGGCCATTTAAAAACACTTGTTTATCAACCAAAGTGACAACAAGTCTTCCATTTTCTTTAGCCAACCTTGATTTTGTTTAGCCACTGGCTAATAGTTAATATGGGTCTAAACTATGTATACACAATTTGTATACACACACGCGCACACACAGACTGCGTGCACACACACTGCGCACGCACACACACACACGCACACACATACAATGTATGTGTGTCAGTATACTGCTGTATTAAGCATCAGTGTATATACAGACACGTCCAGTAACTCTGTCTGTCCCAGCAGCAGGATGAGAGTAGTGCCACTGTCAAGATGATGTCTTACCCAAGCAGTCACAGTAGATAAGATCTATTGGCTGACAGACTCACATATATAGGTAGGTCTGTCAGAATACATATACGTGCATGTTGACACGTGTCCAGGTTAGTATGACCCACATGTGAATGCAGCCATAGATAGTTTATTTCCAGGTGAAAAATCGTGGCAATAAAGATAGGTGCTTTGACAGCCACTGGAGAGGCAGAGAGTGGAATGTCAACTCATATGTTATCCAAACAGTGGCAACAGAGTGCTGATCGATCCGAGGGCACACACACAAATAGACTTTGGTCAAGAGACCTTTTGGCTCACCATGTTTGGTCACGGGAACAATTACTTGTAATTAAATCACACAATGGGTCAAACTTATAAATTATTAATTAAGGTTATTAATAGAAGAAGAAATAATCTGATGCAGATGTGTTGGAATTATACAAAACATATGCTCAACTGCCTATTTTATGTAATCAATATAAAAAAAAAATTAATTCACTGAATAGCCTTTGTTAACGGTGAATACAAAATTGATTTTTCTCCCCGTGTTTTAAATCATGATTGACCTTATTAGGCAGGAAGATTGCCACCAAGAATTAGGTGGCAATCTTTGCGAGTCAAATGAATGTGATAATATCTAGTTGTGCTCCGTATCAGAATGAACGGAAGTAGGACCATATGAGTAGGACTGTGACCCAATGTCTCTGGCTACTCATGATGGCTGTGACACACTGTGTCTACGCTATCATGTACAACATGTCGATGCAAGGCGTGTTTCATACTCTTCTAATCACTTACTTAATTCATACACATCAACGCTTGAACTACACTTTACCGATGGCCGTGTAAGATTGAATGCTTTGCGTTTCAACATCTCCTTATCTCAGCTTCAAACGTCCACGCATCACAGATGCTCTGGGACAGGCACAGGAAGCCGGCATGTTTACACATGCTATTGTGTTAACGTCCACATGCTCTGGGACAGGCACAGGAAGCCGGCATGTTTACACATGCTATTGTGTTAACGGCATGTTGCCCGAGATAGTGAGATGTGCTGAGCCAGGTACTCACCCTATAACATAATTCATGCAGACGACGTATTGGGGCTCGTTCTTCGTGTTGTAGATGATCGTTGCACGCGTTTGCATCCACACCCAGTCGCCGTTCTTCGCGAGGAACCGATAGTACCGACTGACAGACGTCCCTTTGTGAATCACTGCAACAACATGCAACCACACAATGAGCTATGACTGACGGATTAACTGCAGCCGGTGTGCACAGCAGCGTGTCAGTGCACCGCAGTGAGCGAGTACTACGAGAACTGTCACAGACACTGACACCACACACAAGCATACTTTATTAACACTAACCAAACAATAACATGAACCTCCGCTAGTTGTAACAGAATAAAAAACCAGGTCAACGGTTGTGGTGACCATTTAAGTCCTCCAGTGGACTGGCCAAGTGTTGGTCCATTCCATCTTTAAACCTCATTCTGTCCCCACAAAGCTGTAAGTAGAACATGCACCCACCTGTTACCAGTGGAAAACAAACACAGTAGTTCAAGTGCAGCTTTTACGACAATAAAGGGTATATCCACCACCCATCCAGCCTGCTATAACTCCACCAACTGAGCCCTGCCTGTGATACTACCCCAGTACCAGCTGTCAGTCACACCAACCCTACCCCACCCCATTCCACCCCACCCCCACCCTCACCCAGCCAGCAGCTACTTGAAAGGCTCCAGGAAAGCACAGTAACAGTGGGGCAGGGTAATCCACCCAATCTCAGAAGGACACCCTTCATACTTCACCCTAATGGCCTGTCAGACACCCCAGTTCAGTTATGTCACAAGAGTCCCAGATCCCTGACCAGACTGAGGAGTTAATGGGGACAGCTGGGGTGACCGGGTTTATTAGGGAAGGGTTTATTGGGAAATGGAATCAGGCTGTGTGGGAAGAGCTTCAATGGTGCCTTATCATGTGATAACACTTCATGTTGATGTTTGTCTGTCAGTCCCAAGGTGGGTTTGTAATTAACTGGCTATTTATGACTCTGACCCTGCTCTCCCAGTAAGCTGGACTTGTCGGAGTGAACTGACCAAGATCCTGTGTTTGGACAAGACATCTAGGCACTTTCTGCTATTTCTCTAGTAGCTAGACAGACAGGTCTGTTAATCCCACCAGACTCAGTTATATCCCTGCATAGGATTAACTTGAGTGTCTCGTAACTTCCACATCCAGTGCTAGGCCAAAACACAGGCTTTGTACCCTTGTAATAATGAACATACTTGATGTAACTGGAAATTGAATCACCAAATACAAAGTCAAACTAGTCCTAAACAAACATACCACTATTTCTCAGAAAATGTAAAAACACATAAAACACCAAAAATACTATTTCGCTTAATTGTGGCAGCAAACTGCTGAAATTTCACAACTGACTACAGTAAAACAGAATCTGCCTGTCTATAAGAAGGGTAACATTTATTTTTGAGTAGTTTATATAAATTCACCTGCTATATATAAACAGATTTGGCAAAGTCCCAGTGTCACTGCTGACCACTGCTTGTGTCCACTGCAGACAATGTTGGTGACCTATGACCACTGGGTAACAGGATAAATGCCATTTTGTCCAGGTTGGTCAGCATTGTCCAGCCAATGTAAGTTACTACAAAGAAAGCCCCTCTTGACCCAATAACATTTCAGGATGTGATTTTATGGCTATAAAGTATTAGGTACCCAGACACTGTGTGGTTGAATGCTGCCATAAAACACCTGTGCCATTCTACCTACCATTGTAACTTATGTAAAGGCTGTCACCTGGCATGAACCACATACAAATGGCTTTGTGTGAAAGCCATTTGTATATATAAATACTAAATGAGCAGTTTTACAAAAGTGTACCATGACATTCACTGCCATACATTCATTGCCAGTGATGCAAAAGTGTGCCATACATTCATTGCCAGTGCTATTTTTAGAAACAGTTGCAGCGGGTCAGGTCCAGAACTGCTCTGAAATCTTTCTGAAGAACCAAGCTACATTTCACAGGATACAAGCCAGGCCTATCAGCACTGGGCCCCTGTGTGAGAAATCTTAACATGTCAGTGTGTCTGCAGTGATAGCTGTGTATCAGCTCGTGCAATCGTGCAATCGTCTCTGCGTTCTGTCTGGGTCTCTCCCTCAACCGCGGCCAATATCTTGCGAATTAAGTACAGCTGCATGTTCCACCATGATTGCAACAAGCACATGGCCTTATTCAGACAGCGAGTGAGCGTCCAGTTAAAAATACTACCAGGCAAGATGGATGTTATAACTTAGTGGAGTGTTCCGTTCTCTGGAAGAACAAGTCCCCTCTTTGAAGCCTCACTACAACCCTGACTTCCCACCTCGTTCTGTGTTTGTTTATAAGTGTCATGTGACATCTGGACAAGTGATCTGTATGTTTCTTTGAAACAACATAACAAGTGTCTGACAGGGCATTATACAATGTCACACTAATAGCACAGAGGGCAACCTGTCATCCAACTATCATCAATCATCTTCACCATTCTTAACACTTGAATGAGGTACTTTGAAACGTACTGTACCAGTGTTTCAAAGTAGACTATATACGCACCAAACTATGTATGTGTAACATAACAGTGTTATGTTACATGCAAGAGACGAATGGGGTATGTGAGCTAGTGGGGGGGGTAGGGTGGGATGGAGGGTGTGGCCTAGGGGGTAGGAGAGGTGACAGATAAATCATTAAGCGTGTCTAGTTATCTGTAACACGGCTAGGTTTAGTGAACTATTAAAAATAGTTTGAAATACCATGGTTTCTCCTCTATGCAGTCCTAACAAACAAACCATGTCCTAACAAAACAGTCATTAGTGACCAAGGCTGTCTTAAAACTGGACTGTCCAAACAGTCCAGTTTAACAGGAGCCTGCCTTATATAATTACCCCTGTTGACAACCCTTGGTGTCACTGCCACTGTCATCAAAGACTGTGACAGTGACAGTAAACTGTGTGCTATTTAAGCCAGCAAGGTTAACCAATAATACCTTTCTGGTAAACAACTGGACTTCAAAACATATCATACACAATCTAACGGACAATCACAGCTGTTATATTTAAACAACTTTTTCTAACCTGAGCTATTTAATTATTCTATTATGAATTCTTTAGGCTTTTTTTTTACAATTGATGCCTGAAACATCACCAGGAGAATTCATGACAGGCTTGCTAGATTCGTCAGTCTGATTGGCAGCAGTGCCTTTCTCAATTCTGTAGAAGATTCTTGAAACAGGAAGCAGATCATTGAGATATCGATAAGGCAGGAGGTGACGTGGAGGGTGATTACTGTAGGAACTATAAGCAGTGAGGCTGGCACTGGGCAAAGAACATTTAGCATGAAGAGCATATTGAGATCCTGGGGAGAATGGTTTAAGTTAATGGGGCTTGGAATGGGAGAATGGCACAGTTAGGAAAGACAGAGTTAATATCTCCTTCTCTGATCTCATGAGGGTAATATGTCAGACACTGATCCCATGAGGGTAATATGTCAGACACCGATCAGATGGGATGTGGAAAGAGTAACTATCACATGAGAAATCTAAGAGACAACTTGACTGAATGTAGTATCTAGCAGGTAGTTCATCACCAGCACTTGTAGAATGTCTGTGAGAGGCAAAGATGGTTAAAACTTTAGAAGGATGATAAATCGCTGAGTGGAAGTGTTGAGACAGGTGAAGGGTTAACAGAGGTTAAGGGTTAACAGTGTGATTGAAATAGACCCTCTGTCACTGATGTCACGGTGCTTGTCAGTCTGTCAGTGACATGTCAGTCAGTCAGTGACATGTCAGTCTGTCAGTGACATGACATGTCGGGTCTGTCAGTGACATGTCAGTCTGCCACCCCCCCACACTCAAAATAGACAGATCACAGATGTTACACTGACTAAAACCGTTTATTACCAACTAGACCTCTCCAGCTAAGAGAGTAATTACTGATACAATAACAAACCTAGATCCACTTTGAAAAAACACACAGAACCTGTCAGAAAACAAAACCCGGTGGTAATAATTATCAACAGCCTTCTATTTACAAGTATATGCATATGCGATCTGAATAGTGTTATATTCACACCAGGAACTGAATGCATACTTTAAATTGTTGTATGTATGATAATACAACTTTGTACCCATAGGAATCCTGCAAGTCATGCCGATGGTATATAAGAGAGGCAACTGTAGGGCCCTTCATGACCAGGTCATCATGGATGACAGCAACCGAACAATAACACGCGAAAATGTAAGAAATAAACCGTCTTCATGACAGCGCCTATTGACACTCCCTGAATGCCTGTGATTTACCATGGCTTCTAAAGCACTACCTGGATGCCAGTAAAATGTACCTTTATGGTACCGCTCGTTTATGTAACCTAATGAATTTTCACCCCTCACTAGACTTACCCCAGGGGATGCTAAATCATTGTATACTAATATGTGCTTTATTATCAACATGTGCAGTGTGCCTTTACACGTTTTGTCTACTGAAGTGTTCATGTATAGGAAACAGGAATTCAGAAGTAAAAATACAGGACTATTTAACAAGATAATGATACAACTTACTGAAATGATACACCTTTTGGCAGTGTTATTTCAGGTGGCGCCATCTACTGATCTGAGTTAACACAAATTTGCAAATACCAACTTTGTCACAAAATTCGCCAATTTTGCAGATCTGAGTGTTGGTATGGTGTGACCTACACCATTCTACACTCACACACCCACCCATAGGATGCCACCAAACCACTAGTGAATGCTACCCATCTCTGCTCATAGGTTATCTTTACACCATTCTACAATCACACACCCACCCATAGGATGCCACCGACCCACTAGTGAATGCTACCCATCTCTGCTCATAGGTTATCTTTACACCATTCTACACTCACACACCCACCCATAGGATGCCACCGACCCACTAGTGAATGCTACCCATCTCTGCTCATAGGTTATCTTTACACCATTCTACAATCACACACCCACCCATAGGATGCCACCGACCCACTAGTGAATGCTACCCATCTCTGCTCATAGGTTATCTTTACACCAGCTGGTTTAATGCTTTGAACCGGCACACTTGTTTGGGTGAATGAAGGTCTAAGTGATTGATGATCTATACTGTAGATGACAACTGTCCAGGCGCATCTGAGGATACAACAACAGGTGGACACTGGTTATTCTAGGCCGACCAGAGTGTGGCAGCAAACATCCTCTGGACAGTGGTCAGTGGGCTGGTTAGATCTCACTGACCACTCCTATTTCTGTGAGCGTACTGACCACTCCTGAGTCATAGTGACCATTCAAATTCCCCAATGTTACATACATTGTGCCACTGGCAGTGATTGAACACTACACTGACCATAGTGACTGGACCTAGCTGGCCACAGTAACCAGGCTGACCACTGCTGCCTCCCAGTTATATTTCCTAGGTGGCATGTCTGTTCATTCAAAGAACACAATCACATTTCCCATGTGAGTTGTAGGCGACACAGACAAGTGATTAATGTTACTTGGGTTCACCTGTGACCTACGGTGCACAAGTATAGCAGAGGTCAGTAGTTAATCAAGTTGCTTGTGTCATTTACAGTTCAAAGTGAAATATCTTCCAGATTCACAGGGAGAGAGACATAAAACAGAGAGATAAAACTGTCCACTCCTGCCACTCTTGACCAAACCAGACTCCCTTGACCACACCACACTGACCCCCTTGATCATTCTGCTCCTTCCTACCCATTAACCACACCACTTCTAACCACACTGACCACTCCTGCCTCTGCCTTGACCACCGCACCGAGTGTCCAATGTATCTGACCAAACCACACTCACTATTCAGTCATGCAATGACCAGACCACGCTGACCTGCTAGAACACATCTACCGCCACCAATGACCAGTGACTTACCTATTGTGGACAGCTGATTAAGAATTATGCTCTCCTCAGGCCACTACATTAATCACAACACCGACTGCCACTGATCAACACCTCTGTCCAAAACGACTACTGGCTGAGATCCAGCCCACTGGTGATATACAAGTCTGTCCACACTCCTTCCAACTGTCTACTGGCCAGGCCATGAACCTATACACCCCCACCACCTCACCTCACACCCAGCCACCCCCAACATTTTGGTTTGTCACAAAGATAGCCATGTGGCCGTGTCACAGAAATACCTGTCTGTACCACACAAAGACAAATCTAATCTATGTAGTTCATGGGAGCATTGAAACTACAATCAGTTTGACCATCAACTGCTGCACAACCTACTTTCTAACCTTATGTAGCTATTACCTCATTAAAAAGACACGTTCCTGAAGCAACAGCCTCAGGATTCACAAAATCATTTAATTAACTACTTACCTTGTTTCGAGACAATGGAATGAAGTTAAAGACAGTACATTGTGATACAAAAAATGTTGGTATGCAAAATTATGCAAATCACGAGTTGTCACGCGGTGTCTGGATGACTATGTATAGTAGCCATAATTTTTAAAACATGGAGATTCGGCATGAAATTACATCATAACTCAGAAACCCTCAACGCTTAAATGTTCACAGGTGACTAGGGCAACACACCTTAATAGAGAATTGTCATAATTTAAGTCTACAAATACACACGGTATGTGCGAAAACATCATTGTGTGACTAGCAGTTTTTCACTTTATCATCCGGCATTTACAAAAAGATATGCTACAGTGCTCATAGGTTAAATTCTAAATATTTATCAACCCAGATTGGAAAGACGAGCCCCTTGTTTTGGAGCTGCACAGAAGCAGTGTCTGTCATGTGATCAGCCATGCATGTCACCAAAGTCTTCTACTCCATTAACATTGTCTCACATGTAAGTACTTGATCAAATTGCAAGCGCTGAGCTGCACAATTCTACTGGTGTTAGACCCTGTGCTACAGGGGCACAAAGGGGGCTCTATAAGGAGAAACAGGGCAAGACCTCTCAGAATCCAGATAACATGTTGGTGACAACACAATTCATACTTTAATACATACGTGTGTGTGTGGTGTGTGTGTGTGTGTGTGTGTGTGGTGTGTGTGGGGTGTGTGCGTGCGTGCGTGTGCGCGTGTGTGTGAATAGACCTGAACTCCATCCATCAACGGCAGTGCACTCCTTATATAAGGCGATGGAGTGGCAGTTAACAAATCGTGTCATGCACTCAGCCCGCTGTCACAAACACCCTGTCACTAAGGCAAAAAGAGACAGGGGATATGAATGATGCTCATGGATGTGGGCAATGTTGCAGTGTTTCGTAAGAGTATGTTTACTGCCCTGGGCGGGCCATACTCCAGTAAGTGTGCTCCAGTGAGTAAATGCTGACCTCCAGCTACTGTTTCAATGACATTGCCTTAGGGCTTGAGCAAGCCACATGAGCACCACGGCTCAGATTGTTTCTCCTGATATATCTGATATCAGTGTCATTTATGTCATTATTATAACTTATATGTAGGACACAGACCAAAAGAGAGATCTGGATGACCAGAAGAGAGACTTGGATGACCAGAAGAGAGACTTGGATGACCAGAAGATAGACTTGGGTGACGAGAAGGGAGACTTGATTGACAAAAGAGAGACTTGGGTGGCCAAAAGAGAGACTAAGATGACTAGAAGAGACTTGGATGATTATAAGGCAGACTATGATATTGACAAACTTACATTATCAGAAGAGACTTGGATGATCAGATATATCATAGTCGACTCAAGGAGGAAAAATATCAAAGCCAAGAATGATGAAAATGAATGATTCTCTACCAAGATAATGAAGAAGGAATATTGGATAAGATGGAGGTATTGAACTGCTGCCTGGCAGCATCAATGTTTTCATTACTAAAAATGTCCAGCAAATAAAAAATTGAATTTGAATAGGGTTTTTATTAATCTTTTTTTCATAACTGATTAAACTACCATATTGCAGCATTCTAAACTGAGTTGTACTGTACTGTGAAACCAAAGCGAGGTCTACTGATGGCAACATGCGGCAGATTGATTTTATCCTGTCTGATCACTGACCTGCCGCTAAGAATAAGCTCAAAAAATGGTACAGTTCATGGCTCAGACTTCTTCAGTGGCAAAATGGTCAGAAAGACACATCTGCTTGAAACAGTTGAAAGTCAAACAGCCAAATCCGATCACTACAGAGGAATGGGGATAATTTGAAAACATTTCAGTGTCAGCCGAGAGTGAAAACCAACTTATGATGAATATAATAAAAATTACTTGTTAAAATATACAATTAATTTTCACTAGTAAAAAGTTAATATCACTGACTGTCATTACAACATTTATCATTTTAACGATACTACAATATTATTCTACCTGTAACACACAGATCACCTAGGTAGTGTTTTGATGAGAAGGTGCGATATGATAATGACTGCTGTTATAATCAAAACGCATTAGATGTGCAATCACATATTATAACTACAAGGTTGTGGGGGGGTCCATACAACCGCCACCATAGCAGTCTACGCCATTCTTTCAACATGGGGAGTGATTAAAATCTGCATCTTACCTACAGTTCTATATGGTCGTTGATCGTATCTGAGTGGACCTGGGATCACATACATGCACACACACCAGCGTCTGAATGCAGTCTTGACAGTCACTGGGATATCACTGTCGTATCATATCAGTTAAGTATGTAGCTGGCAGTCCTGCCCAGTGTACCTAGAATAGGACAGTGGGCTTTTTGTTCGGTCGTCATATAATAGTACCTTATGCGAACTACCGAATGAGATGGCAAGGGACGTGACTTGGGTGAAGACAGACACGTAGTAGGTTCAGGTTCTTCCAGACACAAGGGTCAAATACAGTTCACTTGCAATATAATAAATATAGTTTTGGATTAGTTCGCCCTACCAACCTGCTGAGCACTCATACACCTTCTTGGTGTTTCTATCAAAAATTACCAACTTGCAATGGATGTTCAAATTTATTTCAAACTCTATGACATGGAGGAAAATGGGGAGTATAATAATGGCTGTCAATGTTAATTATAGTACAGTAATAAGGTAAGTAATGTGGGGTATGTTTAGCTGGCCCAGTAATGTAGGTCTCTCGTATGATGGATGGATGCTCTGACCACTCAAGGCCTTATGATCCCATTGGACAGCTGACAGGAAGTCTATCTACTCACAGACCTCTATCAGAGCAGAGGCACTCACATTGCTATGTGGAGTAACATGAGTATTTATCAAACAATTGATGTGCTAGCATCTTGATGAAAAAAATTATTTTTAGTAATAAAAACTTGATATTATTATATAAGCCTGAATAAAATACTTTTCCTTTAACAAATTGTGTTGAACATATTTTCTTCATGTGTCTCCATCTTATTACAAATTTCAAAAGTAGTTGTTTGTTTTAAATTATTCTCATAGAACTTAACATTCATCTGTCTCACAATGTTTAATGAGTAAATTTAAAGAGCATTGTCGAAATGCTGTCATACTATACCTGTCAAATGACATGGAATAACACCATCTTTCCAGCTGATGCTCTCGCACAAACATGTGGCAGAATTAAGAAAGTAAACATCGTGAGAGGTGATAATTACTACCCAGTGATATGTTGTCTTGGAAGACCCAAGTGAAGGGTGAAGCTGTGATTGTTTCTACCTGGCTGGAGATCTCATCACCTACAATGACCCCTTGTTGCCACTGTCCAGCAGTGTCCAGCCACTGATCAACCACTGACCATTGAGTTTCAATGTAGCAACCCCATGGTATGGGACAATATCAGAATCGCGGGGACAATATGTCGATTGGAGACCGGTTGAAACAAGACGAGAGCTTTGTATGAACGAACAGGCATGCAAATACAATCACCAATACTGAATCGATCGCAAACAGCATGAGATGTCGAATAAGCAATAAGGCATGCACGCAGGTCAAAGGAGGCTAGTCTAATGGGGTAGACACTGAACAGGTGTTGTCTTTATTGATGTTGTTCCAGAGGGATATCTGCATTATCACCTCAACAACACCACAAAAACTTCAACCAAGCCAGCCAGGTTATCTACCCCCTTCCACCCCCCATAAGGGGTCAGCAGGAAGGTTTTAACACCCCCTGGAGGCTTCTTAATTTCTACTCTGCACAACTGGTGAGAAAGAAAGAGATAAGATCTTACCAATTATCATTAACAGCTTTTCTTGGAGTTGTATCATTGGTCTACATTGTGTCATTCCTGAGTGTTTCATGTGATTCAAACATGTGCAAGGATTGGCGTTATTAACAGAAAACACTTGGCATGTTTACAGGTAGTTCTCTGGGCTTAGGAGACAGACCTACTATGAGTGGCAAATCAAACATTCCTGGTTGAGACATTGCTATTAAATGATGGTGGTGGTGGCTATTGGCAATCATAAGGCATTGCTAAAAGCAAGCAGAGCCATAGACAGGACACAAATTACTGTCAGTCTGGTGAACTATCGACTCACAAAATCAGGCAATCACCAGACTTATATGTGTTATGTATCGTGCACACTAAATTGCATTGCATGACTCGTGACTCTCTCAACAGTTGCTACTACTGCCTGTAGATTTGTCTGCAAAAATACTGTTTACAACTGTGTAGACAAGTAAATGTCTTGACCACTGTGCTCTGTTTCAAGTGGACAATAAACGAATAAAACATAATTATTATCTATATTATGGAATGTGTTAATGCTGTGAATAATGCTTAAAAATAGTGACAGCTATTTCTGAAAAGAGCTGGCTACACATAAATGAAACATTGGGCTGTCAATAAGCTAAAGGCTTTCTTGCCCAATCCCCTTGGGTGACAATCTCATCTATTGGTTTAATGATGTTTTAATGCTTACTGGTCTTTCTAACTGGGTGGTCTGATCTTAGGCATCTCATCAGGGATCTGAATGTCTTAATTGGCTGGAGCAAGACAATTTATACAACTTTGGAGTTTTCTCCATATTAACTGTCAGAATGAAGAGGGAAGAACTTTAGCCATCTTTTTGTTCACTTCTCCAAAGAGCAACAAATTAATACTGTATGAACCCTAACAAAAGCGCTTGGCCAAATCCAATACATTTCTTAATCCATCCACAAATAAGAACCTGTAGTTTAGTATACGCTCAAAGAATCAATTTAATGCCAACTAATTATTAACATGTCACTACGATAAGAACTCTTTGAAGCAATTCTGCTCAAAATTACTTTAATTAAGCAGCACAATTATACATGGCTGTTGCAGGCCATCAGCTGAAGCATTGACACACGCCTTTAAACTAACATGTTCAATATCGATCATTATATCCGGCCGAATCGCAGCTGGCTAAACAGCCTGAATACCGGAGCTGATTAAGACTGCAAGCTAGTTACTAAGGGAGGTCAACCGTGTCTTTGGCTGTAAGCACTTCTTCACACTTAATTTGCCTGCCTTGATCAATATAACAACAGGTAGCTGGTGGCAATCCCTCTTCAAAGTGTTACTGCCTTGAGGTGTCTTACTTCTAGCAATGTGAGACACACTTTATACTGCCATAAAATATTTACTATTGTCACACAGCGATATCAGTTACAAATAGGTTTAGACATTGGGACGATATTTTTACCGAAGCTAGTTGCTGGAACACTGAGCAACAGCATCTTCCAAGTCTCACAAACTACTAACTGTTATGCCATCAAAATGTGAACTTGAAATAAACCACCAGTTTCCATATGAAATTTGATGACTGATCCTACATTATATCCATGAAACTATTACAAAGATACACTAAAACTGATAATTAATTAGTTTCGACAGTTCCTAAACATGAACTTGTTATAAATCTGTTTTGATGGCGCCATTTATTGCATAACTATGGAATGATGACAGCATAAGACTTTTTATAAATGACCACTGATGCCAATAAATTATAACAATTCATAACCAGTGATCCCCAAATTTATATTATGTCAATGAAGCCGACTCTAAACAATAAGACACAAGGGATAATTTACCAGCCCTATGATACAGGAGCACTGATGTACTCCCTTTGAGGTGACATGTCATGGTCCTTTCACATGTGAAGGACCGGTAGGTCCACCTGATGGTCACAGATAGCCTACTAACACGACACTCGTGACAACCAACGTCTCCTGGTGAAGCCTAGATGGCCCAGTGCCTTGGTGAGCTAGTGGTCTGTCAGTGCTCCAGTGACTTCACTGGTCTGGCGCAGATCCCACCGATAGTCAGGGTAACGCACCGATACGACATGCTGCCCAAAGGCCCAGTTGCAGAAGCCCCCCTTCAATGTCACCAAGCTCCAGTTGCTAGGCCATGTAACGTTACGTCACTGAGAAACAAAAAGTGGGAGAACCAGATGGAAAATCTGATAAACTCTCTAGCGATATAACATCCGAGTGGATCTCGTGCTTAATCTACGTTACGCAAGATAATTGACAATCTTATGTCAGGTGATATGAGATCAATCGTAATAACAGACACTTTACACAACTCCTATGAAAATCAATTCAACAATCTGAGAATTGCGGATGTTAAAAATGGTAAAGATGTTGATGATAAAGTGAGAGCAGATTTGATACATAATCAATGCCCTACACAAGATGCCAGGCAATTTTGTGTGAGGTCTTCTGACATTAATCTCATTCATACAAACATATACATCTCTTAACATATATACACACCTGTCCCACCCACGGACCCACCCACGGTCCGACCCACCCACATGGACGTAAGGTATCCCAGACACATAACTTACTATAAATATGTTGAGACCATTCATCTGTGACAGTGTCACAGACACTATCTGACGACACAAAACAACCATTTGATAGCATTAATGGCCATAGATCCACTGCAGTGGGTCTAAAACACAGCTGGCATGACAGTGAATACCTAGCACTGACCAATGGTGCTTATCCATGTCTGACAATCGGGACTCATTGATGAGAGGGCAAAGGAGACAGCTGCATTGACACACACAGTTAACAGTGACAGACACTAGAACTTTGAGCCTACAAGTCAGGTGACTTCTAGAACACACCACCATACCCATGGTGAACTATGAAAATGGTCTACACAGAACGTACTCTTATCATTCTAAAATGGTCAGTTCAACAATTTAAAACAATTTCAACAAAGCTAATTTGGAATTATTTTTTAAATTAAATTGTTCATGATTTTGGCCACACTGAAAACTAAGCACATGTGCTGAGGTGTGGATACGTGAACAACTCACAATAAATTTAAAACATCGCAAAACATATAATACAGAGTAAATCAGTCACACACCCATCAGATTGTCCTCCCATAACATCACTAGCATGACAATTTCTGTGACATGATAATAGGTACATATATAAATAGAACACATCTATAGGAACTTCTAAGTAACCATTCATACTGTCTGTGGTGGGTGCATAGTTACATCATTAATAAGTCTCCTATAGGAGTGTTCTATTTATATATGTGGGTGGATGCTATTTTGGGAGCATTTCTACTGAAAACAAGATTCAAACCTGACAGAAGGTCTGTGTCCTCAAAGGCGAATGATTAAGTGCAACATTAATATTTTGTGTCTCCAGTGCACACAGAGTACACAGAAGTTACAAGTTGCATTTAGAATGAACGTTAACTTTTGAAAATGACAGAGTGAGTAGTGAGTGATGACTTACATGCTTGGTGACAGTGGTGAATCTTGATGGCGTCCAGTGGGTTATGGAACTGGTAGGCTGTCTTCCCAATCAACTCACTAGGCTCATAGCCGACCAGGTTGAGAATCCTGCAACAAGACAAACACGTGTGGTCAAAGGTACGTCCACACACGACGCAAGGCAAAAGTCAATGAGGTGATCAAGTGCACGTCCGTTGTCAAAAATCTGAGAGAGAGAGAGAGAGAGAGAGAGAGAGAGAGAGAGAGAGAGAGAGAGAGAGAGAGAGAGAGAGAGAGAGAGAGAGAGAGATAGGTTAATGTTCGATAATGAGATACCTCAGATGGATGGCTGTTGATTGACAAATCCTTCGTTACCTCGTTCAGGTCACACTGTCACCAGGGATAATCACAACAATGACCACACCACCCCACGGTGATTCTATAATGACAGGGTATGTACCCTTCCACCCAATATTACCCTCTTGGTGTTGGCGAATGAGCAGAAGCACCCTAGTTATGAGCAGACGGCATTAGCCACTGCGTGTACACAGTAGTCCATGAATGGCAGACAGAGCTGTAGCAGGCTGGCCTAGTAGCATAATCTGCCGCTCAATGACGTCAATACATGCACTCGTACTATGTCTGACGCACATATTACCCAGCATTATATCTTACTGCCTCATGTGTGTTGGCATATACGGAAACAAACCAAGTACGCTTACGTTGCCGCCAGCCTGCGTATTGCACACACACGCACACGCACACACACAACAAACACTTCCTGCTGTGGCAATAAACCAGAAACATGTCACGGTGGGATGGAACGGATTCGTGGTCGGATTAAGTCTGGGATTAGGTTAAACCAGGATCTAGGATTAGGGCTGTTCTCCGTCCAACACCGATGGAGATACGACAGCTGCGTGATAGCCATCTAGGTGGGATACCATCCATTCCCACCTAGGTTGGGATGAACGAGGACCGGGAATACAGCCTGTAAACACATCCAACCCCAGGTTTTGACTTGGTTTGCTAGCTTCAGGCAGATTCACCTACTTCTAAACCGCGGTGCACTTAATCCAGTCCAACTGTCTAGGCACCTGGGCAGGAAACTCTGGCGGTTATCTTGAATAAATATTTAGCAACAGACTATTTGATAAAATGACCCTTCAGTTATACAGCCCTATCCAGGCCAAGTCTGAACTGGGGCTACTCTTAAACAAGGACGCCTTCATGAATGCAATTTTGACAGATATGTTTACTCACTTCAATGCAACTTGCAAATTCAAAACAAATGTGTCTTTCACAATGGCCAAGAGATCAAACAAGATCACTAGAGTAAATATACCATTGTAGTTCTGACATTAGCCTTCCTACTGTGACAATTGTGACTATGTTTTGTGATCAGTTATTACACAATCTCACATGTATGTGCACTTTCAAATGATCGGCCATTAACTGGTCATCGACACTATGAGATGAATCCACTCCACTGCAACCTTTAGTCCAACTATCTAACACTGGCGTCATTAAAATGCCACACTTTGAACTGTTTAAACAAGCATCTTATCGGCTGGTGTGCTTGTGTGTACCAGTTTACTCCTTGACAATCCTGCTCCACCTATGTCAGCATCTACCTACTATGGAGCAGATCTGGAGCAACTTTGCTCCAGGAGCAACTTTGCTCCACCTATAGAATTTACTCTCACGGATAGTAAGGCCAACCCATTCGGACTGACAGTGTAGCAGGGGACATTCTCAATTACTGCTGACAACTACTCTGATTTAAGTAGTCATAAATCTGAAACAGTAGCTGTCCACCACACCACAGCACTATCAGTTTCCCATCGCCTGCAAGATTGTAAAACTCAGACTTTAGACTGCAAAATATCTCAAGTCTGTGACAACTGATAGCGCGGCAATGAAAAATAAGTTAAATCACATATCCTGTTATGTTGAGACGGTTCGTTAACTATCAGAATAAAAATGATCGCTCATGCAGTTTAACAAAAAACACGACATGTGGCATGGGAACTTGGCTTTTTGCCACCGGCAAGTGTCTGACCTGCAAGTAGCCAGCTAGGCATAGATTAGTGTGATACACAGGACTGACTGCCTATGTACACTTGAAATACATGTCGGTGCATGTTCTCACATATCTAACAACAATGGTTCAGGCGCCAACACAACCACACATACAAAGATTAACACCAGGAACAATGCAGTACCAAACCACTGCAGATCTAATCTGTGCAAAATTCACACCAGAATAAAAAAATCACCATGATAACACAATAACCACTAATCCTGACGATACGTCTTGGAAATGGCTTTTTGGGTCCTTTACCTCAATATTGTTGTCAGACGAGTGCTAGCCAGTGAGAGGACAGAAGTAGGGAGGTGTGTCAGCCCCTACCCTAGACCTAGCCAATCACACAGAGAGTACTGTCTACTGCAGGACCACACCCCCCCGAACACGGAGGTAACACTGTGGCACTGACGCACATCAGCCCAACATAGCTCAGCCTCTACGCAAATCACTTTAAC
The DNA here is from genome assembly GCA_020002185.1 of Paraescarpia echinospica. Lineage (NCBI taxonomy): Eukaryota > Metazoa > Annelida > Polychaeta > Sabellida > Siboglinidae > Paraescarpia > Paraescarpia echinospica. The sequence goes on from CM034538.1 coordinate 6,365,532, forward strand.
ATAGCCAGCTTCTATGATAACAGATTCCCGACCCATACAGATAGACATATCGTTTGAGAATGCCGTCACCTTCCGACCCACTCATAGACGCGATAGTTTCCACGTACCTCAGCTTGTTTCGCACACCTGAAATGCCACGGTGCTAGGAGCTACCATTGTCACGTCACGTGCAACATGCAGTTGACTGAATTAGTTCGTAATAAGTCACTTACACAGGACTGGCTGTGGCTGGCTAATCTGGCGTGGATCAATACCTTGTGACCTCCCTCCGCCTGCTGTGCTTATGCGAGTTCTTTCTGGCGGTGCTCAAAGCAAATATAAGTGTCAAGAGGCAGGGGATCCTTTTTAAAGATCTCACCACAGCCTTCAATGGCCTCAGCTAAGCCTCAGTGGTTATGAATGAGCTGGCTTTGTATGGCCCAGGGCAGTAACAAAGCAACACTGCTTGGTGCCACAGGACAACCCAAAGTTTATACAGCCAACTCATGCAAACTACCTACCTTCCTAGATCCCATTGTGCAGAATCCCTGTATCCCTATAGCAGTCTGTATTCCGGCTATGGTATTTGTGCCACCGGAATTAGATAATCTTCGGACTCGGTTTTCACCAGGAGGGTGTGCTTCGTAGCCTTGGACGTACATGGGAGAAAATGCACTTGGAATTTGGGATGGCTGATTCTGCCATCAGCCTTGCCATTTGTAGCTCCCTATTTATACCCATCAACCATGTGCCTGCCCTACTACATTGCCAAACCCAGATTAACCCTTGCCATTCCCTATCGTAAGAAGCTTTTGTTTACACCCTTTAACCATACACCATTAATGCATCAATGTCTTTATGCAAATTTACCAATCCAGAAGAATATTTGTATTCAATTTAGAATAGAATAGAACTTTATTTTGGTCACAATACACATATCTGAATGTATTTACAATGAATTACAAAAAACAATACTGCATCCGAGGAGTTCCTCTGGAAGCAAACGTATATACTAAGAATCGTTCAGATAACATAACTAGCTATTAAAATAAATGCACAACAAATGTTACACCTTTTCACGAGCACACGGTCAATTTCCCTTTCGATCCGATTCCATCAACCCACTAAAATATAGCATTTGTTTATATTAATCCTGATTGCTTATTAATCCTTATTGGTCTGAAGATAAATTTAACAAGGTCAGTGCTAGCCAGCTGTATTTCTTGGAAGTTAATCCTTAAGGATCATGGAAGCCAGCACCACCTCAGTGATGTCATTAATTATAAGACATATTACACCACCAATATCCTGTGCTCTAAATGCTCACAAGGCAATACTTCAAGTAGACGGCATGTCCAACAAGACATCTGTGCAATATCACAATCTATCATAATATTACAACTGAATTTCACACCTTGTTAATACTAGCTGCATACTACCACATAAATTATATCATATTTCATTCAAGTACCATCACATGCCATGCATAATTAATTGTTTAATAGTACACTTGCTAAACTGTCATGAATAATGACTGTTACCAGCAATGTACTCACATGTAGTACACAACCGTTGCATTAACAGGTATGTTGTCTTAGTGACAGCGTATGACAAGTGGTTTTCCGAGATGTCAATGTCTTCCTTATCCAATATTGCATGCATCACACATCCCTGTGAATCTTTTACAAGTCCTCAAAATTCCACGTTAATCCACACCCTGTTAAATAATCTTCCAACTATTCCCGTGTTGGAAAAATGTCCCTGAGATATTCAAAATAACACAGACATCAAACGGTGGTCCACAAGCCAAACTTAATCTTACTATATTTGACAGCCATTAGCTAAATGGCTACTGGTTAGTGTAAGCCTATCACAGGTAATGACATTCTACACCCCTGTAAGAACTACACACAGATCTACCTACCTACTTCCTATCGCAATCCACAAGTGTCAATAATAAAATCACATTTCTTGTGGAGAAGTTTCTCCTGCCCACAGCTTATATAAGCATGACTAGGGAAGGACATGTAGATCATGGTCAAGGTCAGCTTTCAAAACCCTATTGTCAACTCGGCACAGTGACACACTGACATGTACTATATGTGGGTCAGGCCAAAGAAATATCGTAGAGATGACCTTCATTCGCTGCGACGTCCGACTATTATTATGGGAACAAAATTATATCACCGGTGTGAGTGATTTGTAAGGAATGCTTTCAAACTCAACAGCAAAGAACTATACAAAAGTACAAAAGCGAAGAACATGATGGGATGGTGGACTCTACATATAGGACCATCTAGTCAATGTCAAGCCAAGGAATGGGGTAGGTTCTGTTCACATCAGTAGGGTGCAGGTTCTAAATCTGGACACAGCCTGACATGTATATTTATCTGACCTAACAGAAATGGCACGGTCAAGGGACCAAAGCTGAACTGATTCTTAAATCACTGACAGACCATTTGTTCCAAGCAGGAACACTGCCCGAAATGTGATTACAGTTTCAATGATCACATAAATGTTATTACAATCACAAAATAGAACTCAGTGTCTACACATTATCATTGTCTAGTAAAACTCAAGAAGATGACATTTGAAGCGATTGGATAGTTCTCTGTTTGTGTATTTGTCAGAATTTATATCTCCATTGCAATATGCAGAATGAGTGATGCACGTTTTTAAATAAATTTGTCAAAGTGTAACATCATTAAATACGTGGGTCAAATTAAGTTACAGTACGATATTACAATTACACCAAACGGGTAATTATCAACAGCATTTACAGTTTATTTTAAACATAATTAACTTCCTTAATTACATGTCTGTTTTTGGAACTACCCATCACACTATAGAGACACACTGTTGTGCTAGCTTGAAGCAGCATCATCTACCCCGAGCCCAGCACTATCTTTCCAACCCATCAGGCACCGCCTTGCTAAAAGCTCTACCAGTCTTCTGTATGATAATTACAGTCTTTGCATTCCTTCACATTTGAATGCTGGAAATGAATGAAGCAACCAATTTCCCCCAAGGCCAGATGGACAGTGGGTAACAGAAGAGAGAAGTATATTTCTATTCCACATGACAGTATCATGTACACCACTTCAGTCCTTATCATTTACACAAGCATTTAACCAATCAGCTCACTGCCCTCGGGTCAGATGGATTTCTGCCAACTATGTATAAATATATATCGCAATTGCCCATATCTTATACATGTCAGAACCCTTAGATACTTGCGCCGCTGTAAGGCATTTAACAGGTAGCCCAAGCAACCCATTCCCTGAGGCTAGATGTATAAATATATATTCAACTGTTAGTATCATGTACACCATGCAAACATTCTACGTTTAAACAGACTGCCATTTTATTTCTACTTTCTTTGAAACTGGATGGAACGCAGCCAAGTTGGGCATTTATAATGATATATTTTGCCATATTCCAAAGATCAGTACTTCTTTGGGTACACAAAGCAACACCCTGCCTTCTTTACAGATGCAGGGCAATGTCACTGGCACTATGTCAACAAGTTATAAAATTCTATGCAGAATAGAGGTATACATTACTAATATAAATTGTTCATCCAATGCATTTTGACATGGAATAATATACCTTCATATTTTTCTTACATTACTGTCCTTGTTTTGTCATCGACATAATTGTTTTTCTTAGATGTAAATACCTCAGGCAATGGTTGAGTTGGCATGAAATGACTTGTTTTTTTTCTAAATTATTATTTTCATTCATTACTTTTTTGTATAATTCAGATTACCTAATTATTATTGAAGACATTTTAGGATTTCACCCCAGTGATACTGGTAACCTCTGACACTTTCTAATCATTGCATTTTGTTCAGCATCTTAACAAAACAGTGTAAAATGTGAGATCCTCTTATGACATCATTCTGATGCACTGAATACATGAATCGCTGTGATTAAAGTTTAATCCATGTTTTTTCAGCTACCGCCCTGATGGCGTACGCTACACATACCACTGTAGACTGCTTTAACGAGACCACGATGACTAAGGCATCTCTACTTGATGTGAACATCTGCAATATGGATTTGCCACAATAAACACTTGTCTCAACCAGCCCACAGTCAGTGTACATAAGAGATCAACAAATATTACATATTCCATTTACTGGTCACATGTCTGCCAAACACGAGACTTCTGGCAAACACTTGGCCACAGCAACGAATATGACATTTGGCGAAGTGACATTTATGCAAACAATGTTAAGGGTACTGCGACAATATATCACCAGGTCTTACGCAATCGTTTGCGCATCTGAGGCGGTTAGGATATCACATGATGTTAAGTCTCACAGAAAGGCTCCTTAGTTATTCTGCTCGGAACAATGCTGTGATTTGTACGCCCTTCTAATGTTCGGTGGTTTATTATACATTACAGTAATCAGATCACTTTGGACTTTCAAGAGCACAAGGAGAAAATGTGACAACATGTAAGGGATATATGACTGCTTACAGAGACTCTACTGGTGCTCAACACGGCCAGACATGCATGCCTTTTATATCGTGTCAAAATTAGCTCATCACACTAGGGGTGTAACCTATATGGACAAACCAGTCAAAGCAGGGTGTTTAAGAAACACCATGTGGCTCTAAGAATACATTTCAGACTCCAATACCATAAGACCACCATTGTTGTACCCCCCCCCCCCCAGTGTCTATGACAACAGGTGTGCCCCAGGCACCCTGATACTATCCATATAACAAAACATCTCCCCTTGATCTTGGCCACAAAGCTTCCTATGTCAACATCCTTGCACTCTTCCAAGGTAACCGCTCTTTACTAATCCATAAATACAGAAACCTACTTTGTAACTAAACCACAGGCTTGCATGAGATAAGACAGATGGCCATACAGATTGAGGAGATAAGAGAACTATACAATGCAAAGACAGAACCTACTGACCAGGCCCTATGTAAATGATAAAACAGACAGACATAAAGACATGCAAACACAGCATCATTTCCACTCATACGAAAGATGGTTTCGAATATTCATGCCCTATAAATGAGAGAAAACGAACAATAAGCAATAACTAACCATTTCTTCTGGCCAATAACTACTATAGGACTCAATGACAGCAACACAGCACAAATGTCAACAACATATATAACCCCTCCCCTTTGGCAATGCACAAAATTGCTGCATGCAATATTTATGGCCTTTCCTTGTTGCTTCTGTCTCCTTTAATCAATTCTCAGAAAAGCATAATGTGGCTGGCCCCTGTGCTTTGGTAGTCAGCCCTAGTTTACAACCTCCCCTGGGGATGTCCGCTCACATAAAATACATGACAACCTGTTATGCAATTTCAGTCATGAGACCTACTGTGCCTGGGAGAAGGGATGACACCTTCTCTCCCAGCGGCTCCCATCATTGGGCCACACATTCAGGGTCATAGAGGACAGACAACCCCAAAGGACACTGTTGCGATCACATCCCTGACACTTCTACGAAATGACAAACTTGTCAGTTTTATTGGCCACCAGGTGCTCCCACAACAAGTCTGGCTGCGTCATTCGATGCACGAATCATAACAATACCATTTGTTTTGCCAAGAAAAAATAATGACACGTTAATGATGGTCAGTAGATGTGGATCAAAAGTGATGATTTTAAAATGTGTGTCGCCAAATATGCCCATTTATAGACATGGTATTTTTATAGACATGAATGACACAAAATTATGATCTTAAAAAGTATGTCTTCAAATATGCCCATTTGTAGGCGTGGTATTTTTTTAGACATGAATATCACAAAATTATGATCTTAAAAAATATGCCCATTTATAGACATGCTCAGAAAATATAGCTTGGCGAATTTGGTTATCTGGAAGTGATCCAGGCCCTGTATAATTGGGTATTGCCTGGGAATATGTGACTGCAAATTATCCTTATCACACATCATAATGTCCGCTGATAAGATACGTGTATGTGTGTATAATACCCCAGTCACAGGTCAGATTTGTATCACTTTTATTTCTTTCACAGAATGGCCGCGATACAATTGCACTTGTATTAACTTTCAACAGGCAGTTTTACCCTGAAAGTCAAAGATACTATATCAGAGTGTGTCATACTACGGCTGTTCAAACCATGCCATGCCGGTGTACACAAAAGGTCCGCTTACTGCGCTAAATTCTGGCCAAGTGCAGAACCACGTGAACCCGTCATCGAGACACAAACTAACACCAAACAACCCAAGAAGCATGACAGGCCTGAGCCTGTCTTTTTGTTGCAACTCTCAACCAGAGACGATCTGTACCAGTTAAGGCAGACATTTGCATGCTCTGGCGCTAACATCAATCACCAGCATTATCTATGATCTCTTTCTAACGGGTGTACAATATCGCAGGTCCCTGTCATTGTCCTGTAACATATCGTGTCTCAAGACAACGACAGCACTGCGCTGTCATTGTCTCGAGACGACGTCAAAAGGCCCCGTTTAGTCACAGTTTGAGGACAACGACAACACAAGTACGTGACTATGAACGACAGTCAGTGATATTCTTCGCGTGACAGCATGTCAACATGAAGATGTTCTTAACTGAGTGCAATCTTGATGGTTATCAATCTGAAGACTCATATTCTTCCCTTTTATATTGCTTGTGTCAAGTTATTGGCAAGATCCGGATACAATACCGCAATGATAAATTATTATCCAATTTTTTTTTTTTTGAATAATTATTTAGAATACAACTGTACCATGCTTCAGTTTTAATACAAAGAGGAAATATTCTATTACAAAAGTAACAAACAGGGCAATATCAGCCTTACATTTTTGCTAACAAAATATAGTAATGTTCACAAACTGTTTCAAATCTCCAAAAAATGCTACACTTTACCAACTTTCTAGAATTTGCACATGTCACAAATGTACTAAGGCAGTGCCTTTTGAATACTACTGTCAAAAAGGTCTTACCTCCCATAGTTCGATTAGCAACAATATGAGGCTTCTTGCAGTCAGTACTACTGCATGTGTGTGGGAGTGCGTACGAGTGTAGGGCCTACGCGTGTACATACATGTGTGTGGGAGTGCGTACGAGTGTAGGGCCTACGCGTGTACATACATGTGTGTGGGAGTGCGTACGAGTGTAGGGCCTACGCGTGTACATACATGTGTGTGGGAGTGCGTACGAGTGTAGGGCCTACGCGTGTACATACATGTGTGTGGGAGTGCGTACGAGTGTAGGGCCTACGCGTGTACATACATGTGTGTGGGAGTGCGTACGAGTGTAGGGCCTACGCGTGTACATACATGTGTGTGGGAGTGCGTACGAGTGTAGGGCCTACGCGTGTACATACATGTGTGTGGGAGTGCGTACGAGTGTAGGGCCTACGCGTGTACATACATGTGTGTGGGAGTGCGTACGAGTGTAGGGCCTACGCGTGTACATACATGTGTGTGGGAGTGCGTACGAGTGTAGGGCCTACGCGTGTACATACATGTGTGTGGGAGTGCGTACGAGTGTAGGGCCTACGCGTGTACATACATGTGTGTGGGAGTGCGTACGAGTGTAGGGCCTACGCGTGTACATACATGTACATGTCACACAGTCCAATCAGACTAACAACTCAGTGAAACAGTTGGTTGTCTGCGGGACATCTAACGCCTCAATCAATAACCAGCTCATAAACTTATCTAACATACAATTCTTCGGGGAGGGGGTTGTATCACAATAAATCCTACTTCAATGATTATACATGTATAATACTGATTTACCAATCATACCTGTGTCGTCATGGCTATAATTTTCAAATAGTTTCCTGTACGTTTTTTTTTTAATATGACCTGAACCAATTTAATTGGCTGTGGTTCGGAAATATGATTATGATGAAATATAATGACATTGTTTAACAAGATTTATAATCTGTTCCATTCATTTACAGTCCTTTGTGAAAATGAGATCTTTCTTATATCTAATCTACACTGCTCCTTTGCTAATGTAACTTCATGTCCTCTAGTCCTTCTATCTTTCTTAACTGAGAAAATATTTCTATCAATATTTTCATAACCATTCATTATTTTAAACACTTCTGTTGACACCTACAGCCCTAGCGTGTCTACTCTGGTAATATAAGATATCCACAATGCCACTCAGGTTTAATGTATGCCATCTCTCAGTCTGTCTGCCACTAAACAGATGCCCTGCTCTACACACCAATCTAGTAACAGTAATATCTTAAGGCTAATATTGCAAGAGGAACACATGCATGCCCAGTCAGGTCAGTCATAAATTAGGAAATTCAATAACCAGTTGCCTCAGGCTAACAGTAAACTAGAGTTCTAGTGATGGCATATCCCAATGTCCTACTCAAATTACCTTGAAGCTAATTGCAGTTCTTGCCCAAATACATTGAGGGAAGTGCCAGCAGGTAATGTTGATTTAGGCAGCTTGCTGTGCTCTGAACTGGCCACCAACTCAAATAAACATGATAAAGACTACCAATCAAACACAGATCCTCTGATGAGAAAACTTGTGTCTCTGCCTGGAGGCTGGTTGCCAGTAATCTTTCTTTCTAGAAATAACTTACTCCCGGTTGGTTGTGACCCACTTCTACAAAACAAAGCCCATTAACTATATGGAAGATATTAGTATTGACAACCTGATTTAAATAACTTCCTAACCCTCACGCAGGGACTTTATTAGCAGTCGAGTACCATTTGTTAAGTACTCTTAATGTGCAGTATGTACATTTACAGTACCTATTTGATATATTTATCACTTACTCATATAACAAGTAAGAACAATAAGAGAAACTTCTATAGCACCAAGTCATCAGAAAACCGGCTCAGAGGTGCAACAAGCCATATTCGTTAAGCATTATATCATGAAGCCATGCATCAGTCATCACCAGTGAATGACCACTGAGGAATCAGGCCGGAAACGTAATTTTGAATAATAATTATACATCTAGTTGTACTGGCGAACCAAACATCACCAATAAAACAGCATCTTCCCAGCATCAACAACAACAAAACGTAGAATGAAAAACATGTTTGTTACATCTGACGTGTCATATCGGACTGGCCATAGATGAGAGAGTGGGGAACATGAAAGAGCTGACTGTCCCTGCCAACAACCCCTTCTGCCCTGATCCTATCACTCCTGTAAGGGAGACTGATGTCTCAACGAGACAGGAGGAATTTTCCACTTGTTTGTGAGGTCCCTTGCCCTGATGACGTCAAGACCAACCTGGCATGACCATTGGGGTACAACAAACTTAACGACTTCATATGGCGGGTGAAAGCAGGCAGCCAGACTACCCACAAGAGAGAGAGCAGGGTGACAAGACACAACCCTTCAAAATGGACACTCATAACTGGTAAAACATGAACATTAGACAGGAGTAGTGTTCAAACTTACTGCCAACAAAGAGGTCTCAGACTGTCAACTTTTTACTCATGCTGGCATCTCTCAAAAATTGCCAGACTGTGACTGTCATCTATTCGACAACTATTGAAATTTTAACTTCCAAAACTTTTATACGTGAACCACCAAATTTGTATTGAGACCACCAACTTTACAAAGTTGAGAGATATGCTATCTTTCAGACTCATCTAGTTAGGCTGAAACATAGATGATGCATTCAGCATTTAAACAAATAAATGGTCACAGTGACAAAGTTCTTCGTAAATAATTTCACCATAGAAAAAAGCCCGCACAAAGTGCAACAGGATACGAGTGAGCAATGCACCAGTATGGTATACCACACAGCGTGCGCACTACACAGTAAACAACCATTTATAGTTGCCATTTAGAACTTGACTCGAGCCCAACTAAATAATTAATGTCATTTATCATGGGATGTAATAGAAAACATAATCATCACGCCATAGAATTTGTATGTAGCATTGGTTCTGAAGCATGACTTTCTGGTGAAACCATTTGTATACTCTACACAAGAAACCAACCGAAACTCATTTTAAGGTTCGACCTGCATTACTCATCTGTTAATGTACAAAAGAAAGCCATGAGAAAGACATGGTAATTACATGGAACATCTCTAATAATAACTCTGCAACATAACATGGCAGACTAATAAAATACTGGAACTTATAATGTACATAAACAAAACCACAAACAATGACAGGATTCCCCCAATACCAAATTTTATAATAGTTGCTGTTAAACTTATGGCCACATAATTCACAACACTTCATGTTTTCCTACATGACATAAAGAAACTAGAGCTCATATATTTTACTGGCCACTTTAAATGCATTCATATTTAAATTAACTTTGTATCATTTAGGTGTCTTCTTCCTGCTTCAAAGAACAGTAAATAAAAATGATGCATAAGTTATATTTTTCGCCAATAATTATTAATGTGCAAGCCTTCTGTAACTGCAACAGGCCTTTTAGAGTCATGTCCGTAAATAATTGTTTGACTCAGCTCCGCCCAACTTCCTATTTGAATGTGCTTAACCGTATTTCAAACTTTCTGCCTAGTGATAAAAACCCTTTTACTTAGAAAGTAACGCTTCCACACCCAAACTCTATGGCACTGTGACACGTTTCTTCGTTATATCTCCAGTGATAAATGACATTCTTTATGTTGGCTTGTGTCACGTTCCTTCAAGTTTTAAATAGTGTATACAACTGATGGACAGGCGAAATGAGAAAGCAGGTATAAAGACAGGTAGAAAAGGCCATGCACAGCAAATCATTCACCTGTTTTTTGTTTTCTGATTTGGCACATGACAGGATCGGTTTTTCCCATTTTAAATTAACTATTGCTATGAAATAAAGATGAATAAACATAACCATAAAGTTAGAAGTCTTGTGAAAAACAGGATTAGATTCAGGTTTACAAAGTTATAAATGCAATCTGATAAATAACTGTACTACAAATACGTCACTTGTATTTCTGTAGTAGAATTAAAGAATACTGCTACAGAATGAAAGAGAAGAGACAAGAACCTCATCAATCATCAATTACTGCAGTGCATTCTGCACTAATGCAGCAGCCAAGAGGTCAGACAACAGCTGCACACCACAGCATCAACACCTTGCACGATAGTGGCCCCATCTGGCGGACAACTACATCACCATGTGCAGTTCCTACAGAAGCTGGCAGGTGGCAACACCAAAGCCTTCCCCTGTTCAAACAACTTGGTTAAGACAACATGTTTTTAAGGACAGAAACAAATGATTTGATCATCAGTAACAACCACTTTGGTAGCAGGAACAAGATGAACCAATTTATGAGTGCCTCAGTCACACAATGTCTGCTCAGGTAAACAATTGTCACCGACAGTATAAAGAGGTGACTCATCCTTAGTCAGCAGATTACCACATGTACTGGCATCACCAACAACTTCCCTTTGTTGTATTTTGTCTTCACGGGTCATACACTTGAGCAGATGTAACAACATAATGCCTTTCCGAGACTTTTCACAGCTTATCACAATCTTTTCTTATTTGACATTTTGTAAATGACTCATTCCTACACCATCCACACCCACCCCACATTCACACCCACCCCCACATTCACACCCACTCCACATTCACACCCACCACCACATTCACACCCACCCCACATCCACACCCACCCCATTCTGACAAATCCAGTAAACCAACCAATTAACAGGGTAAACTATACCAGGATGTGCAAACAGAAAAAATGGGTTAAATCAAAGTCTCCTCTCTTGATTTTTGTGTGTACAAAAAGGCAGTTTTTCAAATCAACCGTGACACGTCTGGACTAGAGCATACGTCTGAAATCAGACCTGTCTCCAACAATCACACAAGTGTACCGATTCTACAGACATATCTCATGGCAGTTGTCTCTTCGTAGTAAACTACAGAGCAGACAAAAAGATATGAGTGTATTGAGTGCTCACCTCGAGTCGCAGAAGGTGAAGGTCATTGCGAGGTCGTGTCGACTCATGAACATGTTTCCGTCAAGCCTGATCTCCAGGACGGGCGTGGTCTGCATCGGTCGGACCATCGCCAGGAGGCCTACAATGGTGTAGGTCTCGTGCTTCGTGCGAGGAATCTTCTGCAGCATCACCTTGCCCGACCACTGGGTCAGCTGCAGCACATGGCGACAACATTACAGGCAAGACAATCAGGAGAAGATCAAATAGTGCTTAAGATATTGAAAGGTTATGAAAATAGTGACAGAATAATATCATAAAGGACTCCTTTGCAAATTATCAAAGTAGAAGAATTAGGGGACATGAAGGAGTGTAGATTGTATATCAGAAAGTATTAATTCTCACAGAGGATCATCAATAAATGGAACAAAGTATCTGCTGATTGTGCGGATGCTAGCAAAGTGAATATGCATGTCTGGCAAGGAGAAACTAGACAAGGGAACGTAACCCTGCTACCTACCAGATATCCAGTCTGTCGAGTCTTGGTTCCTTTCCTCACCACGTGACATTTCATACGAATATAGAACAGACGTTCTCTGACCACAGCGTCAATGTTATATTGTGCATCATCTAAATAACACAAAACAAAAATACTGTTATCAATCACCATTACATTTTACCTATTTTTTAAAGAATAGTTACACAGATGGTTGAAAAATGTGTTAATTTCCATATTACTGTTCGTGAAACTGATGTCTTTCTTATGCAATTCCAGCCATTGTCTATGTTACAAGGATCTCTGTGATGTACTTCCATCTTTATTGTGGCTTGCCTCGATCTCTTTCCCTTTCAGAATGTAATGAAACTGATTAAATGAAACTCTACCTTAGTTTGTAAGTCTATTACCATTCTTACACTACTTTGTTAACCAAGTACAAATGTTTGGATCACCTCTCTATTCACTTACATACATTTCAATGGATCATACTTCTCAGTTTGTTGTCATATATCAACAGCAACAGATAGCACGGAGGTGGGCTGGTGATGGATTTGAGTGAGTTGTTTAACATGATTTTGATGATTGTTATGACTGTAATCATAGAGTAATGATAATCAAATGGTGTCACTGGAAGACGGCTGTTAGCCAAGTGACATCCATGCAATGTAACACATTTCCATTTGTATGACATGTATGTGTTAACTGTATGTTACGTTGTAAATAAAGTTACTTACTTCCTTGCTTTCATAGTTCCCAGCTTTTTCCAATCCACTGTTCCTCTCACAAAATTACACAACCAGTTTGTGGTATATATGAATAATATAAAGCAAATGTAATTAATTCAAGCATGTTGTTATCCTACATGCAAGACAAATAAAATATTAATTATTACTAATATTGCATAATAATGATACAATGATACATACCATCAAGATCTTCGAGACCACTTTCTACCATAGGTGGCAGGGCATGAAACGAACATGATCGCCCTGGTGGCTTTTCACGGAACTGTTTGCCAAATTCTTTGCTGTCATCAGGGTGCATATACTCAAGGATATTACGACCAATGATTTCTTCCTGGAATGCAAATTATTACATAATTTAAGCACTGTAGAAAAGGCAACATGCAATACCAAGATAAAACTGACAGATCAAACGTACCTCAGATTGGGCTAATTTGTGTACACTTATATGATTAATGATAGATCTTCCTTCACGCATTTTATTTTTAAAACAGATAACATAATCTCATCAAAAATATTTTACCACATTCCACAAATACAAATGCAACATGTATCAGTTGGGTGGATACCTATTGACAGAGGGATGGCTCACTGATCAACGCATTACGATCAGAAGAACGCACATACAGACAGATTGGCGTGTTTTGTCTCTAATAAAACTACTAATAAATGATATTTTATATTTTCAAAAAGAATCAGTTATTAGCCATAACAAAAATCTTATGGATATTACGAGTTATTAGCCCTGTTTTTAACTGACATTTTAGTACCATCATAAACTTGGATGTAGATCTATCAGGGACTTGACAATAACAATGTTGACATCTGTGTCATGAGACAAAGGTGAGGTGACTTATGACGTGATGTTGACATGTCATGAGACACCAGTGACATGATGTATAATATGTGAGTGACATATAGGTGAGATGACTTATGACATGTAAATGTAATGGTGACATGCAGGCGAGATGACTTATGATTGTGACATGTCCATTACTGTGTCATGAGACAAAAGTAAGATGACATACGATATGAAATAAGGTGACCCATAAGTGAGATGACATGATATATGTGACAGTGACTAACAAGTGAGATGACAAGCCATGGTGACATGCGTGCGTGCGTGCGTGCATGCGTGCGTGCTACACACCTGTTTCAGTCCGAGGTGATCATACATGTCCTCAGACACACAGTACACCAGTCCCTTCTTGCTCACGAAGATGAGGAACGCATTCAGCGCATTTGTCATCAACTGTCCCTCGTTTACTCGCAGACTGTGGTTCAACTTAGGGTCTGAAAATTACACAACATTCTTTATTTGTTGAGACGGAAGGGTTAAAAAAATGTCAGATACTTCAGGAATTTATTACAATAAAAGAACAATCACAAATCTGTTGTGCCATGCCAAATACTAGCAATAGAATCCAGAGCAAGTATTTTTGCAGCTATTTTAAGGTACTCTGAAAATGTGTATTATTTATTGTGGAGGAATGAACTATAGGCTGTACTGAAACAACTGGACTTGCTGCTATTTCTGACAGTAATAATGTGCTGTATCTTACAGCAGAGTTACTTGAATGATGTCACTGTACTCACGTGTCTTCTCCCGAGATGAGGCCTTCAGTTCATGTAACAGCGCCTCGCCATCTGTAACACACACAGTAACAACATTAGGTTCATAGTTGCTTTTCACAACCTGTACTGTAAGTTTGACTCCACACATAGTAACAACATTAGGTTCATAGTTGCTCTTCACAACCTGTACTGTCAGTTTGACTCCACACATAGTAACAACATTAGGTTCATAGTTGCTTTTCACAACCTGTACTGTCAGTTTGACTCCACACATAGTAACAACATTAGGTTCATAGTTGCTCTTCACAACCTGTACTGTCAGTTTGACTCCACACATAGTAACAACATTAGGTTCATAGTTGCTTTTCACAACCTGTATTGTCAGTTTGACTACACACATAGTAACAACATTAGGTTCATAGTTGCTTTTCACAACCTGTACTGTCAGTTTGACTCCAGACACAGTAACAACATTAGTTTCATGGCTGCTTTTCACAACCTGTACTGTCAGTTTGACTCCACACACAGTAACAACATTAGTTTCATGGCTGCTTTTCACAACCTCTACAGTCAGTTTGACTCCACAGGAGTGTTGGCCTACTGGTCTTACAACAACGACCAACAGACACTTTTCAATTCAAACCAAACTTTTTAAAGATTAATATTTCAATGACAACCATTAAATGTCAAGATTTAACATTATGATCAATAAGTCATTGACTTGTTATGAGAGGTACAATTGTTTCATCTATTGGTCTATGGCACCATTGACATGTACTAGTATCTACACATTAACTTACACTTACATTGGGAACTTCATTTACATAATCATTAATAATTTTATGAGAGAATTGGTACTGTTTTGTTTATGCAATCCACACTGCCTTCTTACAATTATTTCCCCATGCCTCTAGTCAAACTTCAACATTTGAAGAAATATGTTTGTAATGATTCATTTTATCTTAAATTTCTCCTTTTAATGGCATAGTCTTAATTGGTTTTCAATAATAAAGAAATATTTAGCAGTTCAGAGGACCGTGGGACAAACTATCAAACATGTGCTTCATTCCAAGTCCATACATGTGTTTTATTCCTAATTTGTTAGTCCATGTCATGTCAGTTCAATGTGTGTAAAGTTCTGCTTTCTTGAACATAACAAACACAGAAAGACCCACATTCAAACTTCTCCCCAAATGAGTACACGCCATTCAGCAGTGTTTCACATGGCAAGATATGGGAATCAAAGCTGTAAAGCAGTAAAGGGGTCAGGACACTGTTAGACTTCCTGCTTGGTTATAGACGAAAAAAAGTGCAGTATATTTTTGAGAAATGATTTTTTACAATATTCACTTGCTCTGACATAAGTGCATTTGAGTAGTCGGATTTCTAGATGTGATTGTAGAAGCTGTTGACAGTAAAATGGTGCCTTTTTAGCTGATTTTACTAAGCGGAAGGGTATTTGGCAGCAATTTGGCTAGTTGACACTTTAGCCGGATTACTGCCTGCATCCATTTATAAATATTGACGGGTGTCATACATACAGGCATTTTGTAAGAGCTAGAAATAATAGATTTTGACTAAACTCGACCAGCATGTCAATGAGATGATGACAACGGCAGGTGAGAAGTTTAATACAGTTTCTAGGTCACGTTTTCTTACAATCAGACAAAACGTTAACATGGTCGCCAATGGGAAAACTATCAGTGTACTGACCCCTAAAACTGCTGAGGCATGTCCCATAATTGATCCAACATCTGTTTCACAACACACACAGTTCAACTAGGTCATTCACATTGCAGTGGGCTTCACATTGCAGGCTTCACAACAGCCCACATACAGTTGGTGGCGTTCCCTGGCAACAACCTAATTAATGGACCTATTGGTTTACCAACGTCAGACAGCCTATCAACATAGATTGAAGGCGACTGGCTAGGCCAGTACCTAATATAAACTGACTGGGCTGGGTGATAAATTTACCCCAAGCACTATTTGAACCAAGCAAGACTTTTTATAGTAGCCCAATGTTCGTTTGTCTAATGTTCAACAGGTGTCACTACTAGCAAACATCTGCAGCTGCTTTAAATTCAGTACATCTAAATCACTGATTTAAACAAACATGTGAAATAAAAAACAGTTTTGCCATTATAAACTGTTTTGTTATATTCTGTTCTCAGTTGACAGATATTTTTGAATGACTATTAATACAAGCACCAGACATAGTGTTTAAATCAGGCCAGAACTTAGTGGAGTGGTAGTTTCTAAACACTAGTTAATCAATAATTTGCAGTTATTGTTTGCAAACAAATTCCTGTTTCTACAAGTGTCTGAAGACAGAGATGGAACTGATTAAACATTGATTTGTTCACATTTAAATCACTGATGGGGAAACCCCAACAAAGAGAACGGGTGTGCTGATATGAGACGTCTGTGTGAAGAGAGATTTGGCAGGATTCCAAACAGAGTGGAGGAGAGATTTGGCAGGATTCCAAACAGAGTGGAGCAAATTAGGGGTGAAGAGGCAGCGGTGAAACAGAATTAGTGATGGAAGAAGAAAAACAACATAAAGAACCAGTATTGATGCCAGCCTCACCCCGGACTACGGGGAAAAAGAAGACAACATAATATCTAGGCACTACTGGAGAATACCCTACCAAGCAACTGACAGGGCTGGCAAGTTTACTTTCCAACATCTTATGAATTAGATAATTATTTTCTAATAAAAGCTTACATATTGATTACTCATATTACAACAACAGAACAACTACCAGTATACACTTCCCAAACCAAACTAAACTCTCAACCTTCACAAAACAATTGACAGAAAAGTGCAACTGGAAAATATAATATTTTGATAAACATTTTGCACGTAGGAATTGCTTACTGGAATCACCATACTTCATCAATGTTAATATTTAATATGGTGATTCCAATAAACAATTCCTATCCCATGGATGATTCCACCACATTCAGGATAACTGTTTCTGGCCCACGTTCCCACCTGGTCAGTGAGACATAGATCGGGGCTAGGAGGGGGTCAATCTGCCCCTGAACAAGTAACATGAAGGTGTGTTGTGGCTGGATTGGACTCGGACAGTTCTGGGGGTAATCCACGGCGTCACAGACATCAGATTCACCCGCACAAAGACGCAACTGGTGAATTACACAGGAGTCTTGATAAGAATACATATTTATATATGCCCTGATAACCTAAAATGCTAAATACCATCAAAGACGCGGTCCTGTAACAGTAGCCTTCAGTGCAGTCACTGCCCAGTAGACCTCCATACTGAAGATTGGGTTGAGATCTTATGTGCATGTCTTCAGTCTGACTGCAGTGGGCATTTTCATTAGCACTATCAGTGCGTTTGACAGGTGGGATAACACATTATGTTCACCTGCAGTGACACTACAGGTAGCCTCTCATAACACACACCTGAGTGCCTACTTCCTCCTGTCGACAAATACAGCTGCTCCACACAGACGCCGAAAACCCGTAATTCAGCAAACAAATCAATCTTGTAAGTTTTTTTACTACAAGGTTTGATTTCACCCATCTGCTATATTGTAATTTTTATGTTTGCAGCCATGTGCAAGGTAATGATTGTTGCCACCCTGGTGGTGTCTACAGGGACCAATTATGTTCTGTCTGCATCAGTCTTGTATAAAACCAGATGCAAAAGTCTACCCAATCAATTGATTACAAGTGTATGACATGACATACACCATCTTGCCAAATATCGACCTAGTTACAGTCTGGTAATCAGACAGCAACCAAAAAGTAACTTGTCTGGGCTTGTCTGTGAGCTGTTATAAAACACAACTAAATACTGAATAATGCTGCATCTTAACTAAATATAATTCAAGATTAATAAAACATCTGTGTTTCAAGTAATGATCTTGTTAGTAATGATGTATAATATATAAAACTTCATAAAGGTTTGGCTACATGTCTGGCCTCAGATTCAAGCTGTTTCTGTATTAATAATAATAGCTCTCTGTTGACTTTACAATACCATATCTTAAATAATGACTGTCAATATTCAAGAAATGAAATTGTAAAGATAACAGAGAGTTATTAACACTGAAACAGTCGTTAATGTTAAAAATTCCAGTAGCCATTGTTTGTTTGGTACAGATTCATCATAATTATGTAAGTTTCTACCTACAAGTCTTACATGTCATTTGTCATGTCAGTGAAATATTCTGTTAGTGAACACCACATGTTTTATTACAGGTTCCCACCCACTCTTACAACTAGGTTATCCCTGCATTTAATACATTATTCTAAACGTATCCTAACACTAAATCAAACCCCACCAGCATGGCGATTCCATGATGATAATCTCAGGAGTGAGGATAATACATTTCACAAGGCCCGAATGAAACATGGTCTTCCCTGTAACATATATTTATGAAACCACCTTAAATTAACATTTAAATGTTTAAAACCACTGCCATTCCTCTAAAGTCTGCCATCATCAACTAGCAGCCATATTGGAACCAGATGAAACCATTAGATAGGCCAACATAAAAAAGGGATCTAGTTCAGCTATTCAAACCTGTCAAAATATGTTATCTCTTTTAGGAGGAAGTGTTACTCTTGACCTACATTACAGGGTGGAGGATAATATGACAACATCCCAACTTAACCTCTAGGACTCTATCTTTAATGGGATGATTATATAACAGAAAAAGACATGCCCTTCTGGTTGGTTATATAACGCCTACACGTCAACCACTGGCTGTCAGGTCATGGTCAGCCTGATCACAGGCGCAGTAAACACCAGCAACAGCTATTTTAATCCAACACTGCAGACTGCAGCGCTCTTGAATAGCGATGACCCAGATAGCAGGTGACCTTTGCAACAATAGCTCACTGGTGGCCTACGTGCAGCCTGCTCTGATCAACAGGGCCTACGTGCATGCTGGAGACCATTTGGAGGACACTCACCAATATTGCATCAACCACCGTACCCCAGTCGGCCTAGGGCATGTAGGCGGAACCTATTCACAGCGGTTGAGCGAAATCTGGGCCAAATTGGCAGCACTCGACTCACAATGGAATTCTGGCAGTTTACTAACACCATGACTAAGACACACATATCTTCATGCCTGTGTGCGGAGTATAAATTACACAACACACAAACCAACTACCTGCATGGGGTCCTGGCTGTCACTGACTCCATTTACCTTTAATTTTACAAGATATGTTACACCACCACTAGTGGAAACAGATAATTTAACAGGAAGGTTTGTAGAATAACAAAACAGTGTGATAAATTTAGGCCACAGTGCTTATTTAAAATATTACACACCCACATGGGCCACACCTGCTTTTGTGTACTATAGAAAACAATGATTGACATATGGAACATATGAAAGGGGACTAACTAACTCAGTAAAAGGGAACAAACTAACTCAGTAAAAAGGGACTAACTAACTCAGTAAAAGTCCTCAGAATGGTCTCAGAATGAACACTACATATATGGCTCAATGTCCATAACACCCTGCCCCATAACATGGTGCCTATGCCAGGCCTACCCCAAAAACAACTCCAACCTAACAACAGGGTCCGTACATACACCAAATTCAAGGCTATTTCAAGGCTACAGAAAAATCAAGGTTATTTAATTGGGCATGAACTGATATTAGAATGTTGACCGCAATCTACACCTGGTCAACAAAAGATGGAGTGACATGAAAATACTAACAAAAAACAGACTTGGGTGGAATGGTTAGACTGCCTCATGTGTCTATGGAAGCATGGGCTGCTCAATCTAAGTATATAACACTATACCCATAACAGTTATTGGTCAAGGAAGATCAATTTGAACAAACAGGAAGCCATGCATCATAACAAGGGGTCCATGGGCAACTGTTGTGCAATATAAGCAACTGAAGCCAACAGCAGTGCCATGGATTATGCAAAATAAGCAGATGAAGCAACTTGTGTGTCAGGCTGAGATCATCAGGGAATGCACTGGCTAATCAAGGCTTTTCAAGGCTGCAAACCAGAATTCAAGGATATGAAGGCCTTGAATTTGGAGTGATGTAATTCAAGATGTTCAAGGATTTCAAGGCCCCATACGGACCCTGTAACAATAGTGTTAGCAGTAACATGATACACCATTATTTTGGTAACAGAAAGTACTCCACCAAAAACCTAAAAATAATCAACATGTTTTGCCACAGAACATTATAAATAATGTAGTACACCAACTAAATAAAACCATGTGCAAGTCACTACAACTACAAATATAATGGATAACGAGTCAATGACTGGATGTTTGAAGGAAACAGGATTGTGTAAAAGGTTAGAGCTGTGGGGTGTGTATGAGAGTCCAAAGAACTCATTCACTATGGCAACCTGTTTGTCTCTGTCTCTCTCACCGAGTCTATCTACTCAGTAGCAACAAGAACCAGACTTGTTGTCTAAGTGGACGGAGTGGGCTAGTCTGGCACCACGGCAGTGAATCCACAATATTGTAGACCCCGTCGACACCAAGAAATTCAGATTTATATAATACACTTAAGCTTTTCTGTGCCCAAAAGTTCTAGTAAATGCCAAACATGATTAGAAATATTTGTTTAAACTCTATGAAGTTCAAATTCATTTATAATTTCTTTGTTGACAGAAAAAGAAGAAGACATGATAAAAAAAAAATTTTAATGTAATAATACACTATCATTACTTAGTGCTAGCGACAGTTCAGTTTACTATTGACAGTACAGATAGCTAAATTCACTACTGACATAGAAACTGAGAAACACCCCAAAGCAAAAATGTCACAGAAATATCAGTAGGTCAATGTCACTGATAAGATTTAGGCAGATATTGGTTAACATTCATGAACTATTTACAGCAGGTAGAGTGCCGGAAAGAAGTTACAATTAAGTTGACTCACTTGACTGGCAGCCAAAAGTGACAACAGACATGTGAAACAAAACCTTCATCAACTGTTATATAGTTTTCTTCTTTTGATCCGTTCATGTGGTTTTTCAGCAACCTAAATGTTGCAGCTGTTGTTAAAATAAACTTAAATTACCAAGTATAATTTCATGGTTGCTAGTGATAAGAGAAATGTAAATATTTAGATATGTGAACAATGGTGCGTCAAAGTTGAAATGTCAAGTTTCTCACTCAAGTCTCATTCATTTAAATAAAACTTGACGGCCACTTTTGACATTTTCCCGCCACTGAAGCCCTTGAATCTGCATTTGTAACATGGAGATATTCCGCATTCTGTTCTAGCTTATATGTTCAAGTTCTGCTGATGCTTTGCAGTGCTAATTAATACATTATTATTATCATTATTATTTAGTTAATTGGTTTCGGAATGCAAAATTAGGTAACCAAAGTTTAATTAGCCTTTAACCCATTTTATTAGGGATACGATCCTAGTCGTAGTTACCCTTTGTATCCGGGATGCACTTGGCACGAAAACTCCATGCTGTAGTGTTATGGATCCTATCAGTTGATTAACATTGAATGACGTCGATATCTTGTCATCATTGGGAAACACGTAGGAATCACCAAATCAGCGCCATTCATTGGTTATTCCATGCAGAAGTCAGCTACACCAATGTAAATCGAAACCAAAGATGGCAGACAAGTCACAAAAATAATCAAATTTCAACAATTTTGGAAGGATAACTCTGTTAATTTACTTACTGGTGATAACAAGGAGGCAGACAAGCGGATAGACGATACAATATGCACAGGCATGCTAACTGATGCGATATCTATCATGAAAATGTTCGTTGAAGGCTTCGAATTGGAGTGAACTGACAACAGCACCTATTTTCACCCACTTCACGCCATGACGCATTTTTGGCGGCAACAAACTTAATATTACTTTCAACAACGGTAACTGCTTCACAAAAATTTACACTGAAATGTTTACCAAATTTGTTACTTTAGTTTGTTGGTTTATTTGTTACAAGAAATGAAGCACGAAAATAGATATCGCTGACAGAAGATATTTCACACACAAAATGGCATAAATCTGCTCAGTGATGCCACACGCTGCCATTCTGTTCTTTCGTGAAGGGGTGCTACTACAAAAATTGTACATAATGAGATATTTATCCAAGATACGTGAACAAGTTTTATGCCATTGTTTGCAGGGGAGAATGATGTATAAAATAAAATCAACTTGCTCATTGAGATGTTGCCTCCTTCATGGAGAAAATGTCTGGTGAAAAGTAAAGTGACAAAATGCAACACAAATTTGAATTTGTTGGAAAATGTTTTGCCATGTGCCACATATAGTAAACGTTATCAAACAACTAATTTGTCAATAGAACTTCATAGCATATTTTATCTGCTTTCTAACGGTAAATCACATTTAAAAATAGATTGAGAAATAATAAAGTTGTGTCCATTTAAACAAAGGCCTGTCATTGTCTGAAGCTGACACAGTTGATTTCTTGGATATGGTCAGGAACTGGCTGCAACTGGTCTGCACTAGCTTCAGGTTAAAATGGGCTAAGTAAATAGGCAGTCATCATACTGGTAACTACCGGTAACGACTAACAAAATAAGCACACAAAAGTAGTCCGCTTTAACGAGAACAATTACATTGAGTAAATCCGTAGTAAGTCCATTGTAAATGGGAGCTTGTGACCATTGCTACATTTATTAATTATAATAATTACAACACTAATGTCTATGTGATTTTTTTGTTAAGGGAATTTATCAGTTCAATATTTTGTAACACACAATGGAAAATTAAGAAATAAAAAATAACAACTTGTACATTCTAGAACGGGATCAGGAAAGGCAACTGAAAAGCATTCGTCACTGGACAAGACATAAAGTACACATACCTTTCTGTGTGTATTGTTTCATGCGGAGATAACTGATGGTCAGTCGCAGCACAGTCCCCTTGTCCAGTTTGGACGTAACTTCCTCGGGGAACGGCAACATGGCTGCCAGTCTGTCGAGTTCCTTGCATTCTAGATCACGGCGTTTCTTGGCAGCTGTTCTTGATTTTTCTGCCCTGCAATGCAACGTCACAATATTAGAATACAGGTATTCTTGAGACTTGTCACCATCCATCCTCTGAATTTATAACCAGCAACTGACTACTTGTAAAGTCTCTCTGCCTCTCTCTTTCTCCATCCCGTCCCCTTCTTTTTCCTCTGTCTCCCTCCCTCTCTCTCTCGCTCATTCTGTCAATACTCTACATAAAAACATTCAACATTTTCCTAGTTAGTTCAATCTACTAGGTGGCACAAGATTTAAACCAAAGATTAAGACAGCCAGGTAGACATCGTCGAATGCTCTGTCTCTCTTTGAATTATAGCTGCACTTTCCTTCTTTTTACTTATTGGTGTTGTTGTTTCTTTGATGTGTGATTGGAGGCCACGTTAGCAATGTATTTGTAAAGGTAGCTGACAAAACGACTGTAGAGATTACATCATCTTGTGTAAGAGTCTGTCATTTTGGGAAACAGCAAAGTTTACAAGCAGGGTCATCATATGGTTAAATTTGGCTAAGTTTGGACTGTTTACTACATAAACAACAGTTACATTGGTTTCCAATTGCATATCGAATACAATTCAAGTTAGTCACTATCACATATCGTATCCTTTCTATGCAGCACCCATCCTATTTGTTTAGTCTCCTTCGTTTTTCCGATATCTCCAGGAATCTCAGATCATCCGTTTCATAACCACTTTTTGTTCCCAAAACCAAGTTTAATATTAGCAAACATGCTTTTTCTACAGCTGCACCCAAAATCCAGAAGCGATCTTTCACCAAGTCCGATTTACAAACGGTTGCTGAGGACTAAGATGAGCTGGCAGGGTCTGGCCAATAATATGTGCATTTTGGCAAATTAAATCAGTGGAATATATTTTTAATCGATGGCTGCTGTTTCAAAGGCCTTAATTTCGATAACTACTGCAAAAAAGTTATTATTTAACAGTTGACAAGAATTCATAACTTGCTATGCAACCTATGTTATAACACACACACAATGTACATGCTGAAGTAAGGACACTGGTTGAGTAGTTGACCTATTTACAATGATCAGCAACATTACCAAGTGCATAAAGTTAACCTATTAAACAATGTGAACATTGATATTTGAATACTCTTAAAGATACTTTCAGTTTAAACAGGCTGGAACAGCTTGAGAATGAAAGGCACTTTTGTGGCAGTAGTTTTTTCAACCATTTCGGATTCAAAGCAGCCTTTGTCACTCACAAAACGTTTATAATAATTGTTACAATGTAATCGCTAGAAGGTGCCTGAACAGCTTGTATATATGTAGCATTAGTATTTAGCCATTAGGAACAGACAAACTCTAACGCAAATCACTGAATGAAACACATTTTGCAATACAGTAGCACTTCACTAGTATTACGGTCATTTTCGGGTCTGGGTAAAAGTGACCTGAACAGAGAGGTGACCGACTGACCGCATTAACAAGGCTAATTTCCTATACTTTACTGAACATTACAGAAACAATTTGGAACTATCTTAGGATGACCTTAATTGCGAGGTGGCTGTATAACCGAGGCAACTGTACAGCAAGGTTCAACCGTATTACTAAACTAAAGTGTTCCTCACACACTTGTTCAATGTCTGTTATTCAACTGTTTATACCACGTATACAGCTGTTTGCAAACTTGGCCACTAGTTTTGTTTGGTTTCCCTTAGATGATCAAGGCCTACAGTTGTCATTTATATATATATTTATAAAAGAATGCACACATGATTACACTCATTGTTAGATTTAGATAGATCTGGTACACGCAGTACAGTTACAAAATATAAAACAGTGTACCAATATTTATTGATTGCCCATTTTCTTTCGTTACATTGACTGTAATAATACTATAACCGTCACATGTGACCTAACTGCACTATAGCTACTAGCTACGGACACAAGACGAGAAGTGACACCATTGTATGTGACTAGACTACTGCCTTGTTGTAATACACTGTGGCATCATTGTTTGCAATAGAACAGATCCTATTTTGAAGAGACATCACATGCAATATCATATGGCCTTGACATTTTCCAATGTTGTAGCAGTCATTCCATTGTGGTAGTGATATCACCTGGAGACTCACGTAAACTCAACCGACAGTAAGTAGCACTCAATGCAGCAGTTATGATTGTAGCAGCTTAATCCACTACTCATAATCTACGAATCCTTTCATAGTCATAATAAAATATACACAGCTGTAGTAAAATCTATCCCAGAAATAAAAATGTAACGTTGCAATTACATTGGTAACATGTTGATATGCATCATTATTTCAGCACTAGGCTTTTACATTTAAGTTCTAATAATTTATAATCAGGTCAACGGTTCACATTACAGCCCTGGGTCTATCTTTAAATCTACTTGTCAATCACCAATTGTACTTGTCTGAGAAATTGGCG
The DNA here is from genome assembly GCA_020002185.1 of Paraescarpia echinospica. Lineage (NCBI taxonomy): Eukaryota > Metazoa > Annelida > Polychaeta > Sabellida > Siboglinidae > Paraescarpia > Paraescarpia echinospica. The sequence continues at coordinate 6,391,580 of CM034538.1, forward strand.
AGAGGAGGAAGCGAAAATACATGACGACGGTGCCATGCTGGTCCTTTAAAAATATACCACGTCAGCACTGCAGGTGCTATCACACCTACAGTTGTCATGGCCTCATTATGATACAACTCACCCACCCCGGCCACTAGTGTTATGGGATGATGCACCAAAGCAAAGCGAGTTATTCCATTCAAAAACGGCTTTGCCTGGTGTTCTCCCTGTCCATTTGCTGTTATTTTTGCATGTCTTTCTTCCAAACAGGAAGGACGCGCATATATATATATATACATACATATATATTATAATATACATATTTCTTCGACTGTTTGACTGATGTAGGTCAAACAGCAATTTTTTTAAATGCTGCCGTCTGGTTAGTTGGCAGTCATCTTTAAAAACCAATTTTGTGGAAAGCAATTGGCAGCAATAAAATACTGTATTCATTCTTTTTTAGCATACTGTACACCTACAAAATATTCATAATGCTACCAAAATTCTGTTTCTCAAACCAGAATGAAAATTACAAAATGGTGACGTCGCATAGTGGAAATTATGTGTATTTGTTACTGTTTCTACTGTACTCCACTATGTGAACATTATGTGTATTTGTTACTGTTTCTACTGTACTCCACTATGTGATCATTATGTGTATTGTTTACTGTTTCTACTGTACTCCACTATGTGATCATTATGTGTATTTTTTACTGTTTCTACTGTACTCCACTATGTGATCATTATGTGTATTGTTTACTGTTTCTACTGTACTCCACTATGTGATCATTATGTGTATTTGTTACTGTTTCTACTGTACTCCACTATGTGATCATTATGTGTATTGTTTACTGTTTCTACTGTACTCCACTATGTGATCATTATGTGTATTTTTTACTGTTTCTACTGTACTCCACTATGTGATCATTATGTGTATTGTTTACTGTTTCTACTGTACTCCACTATGTGATCATTATGTGTATTTTTTACTGTTTCTACTGTACTCCACTATGTGATCATTACGTGTATTTTTTACTGTTTCTACTGTATTCCACTATGTGATATTATGTGTATTTGTTACTGTTTCTACTGTACTCCACTATGTGATCATTATGTGTATTTGTTACTGTTTCTACTGTACTCCACTATGTGATCATTATGTGTATTTGTTACTGTTTCTACTGTACTCCACTATGTGATCATTATGTGTATTTGTTACTGTTTCTACTGTACTCCACTATGTGATCATTATGTGTATTTGTTACTGTTTCTACTGTACTCCACTATGTGATCATTATGTGTATTTGTTACTGTTTCTACCGTACTCCACTATGTGATCATTATGTGTATTTGTTACTGTTTCTACTGTACTCCACTATGTGATCATTATGTGTATTTGTTACTGTTTCTACTGTACTCCACTATGTGATCATTATGTGTATTTGTTACTGTTTCTACTGAACTCCACTATGTGATCATTATGTGCATTTTTACTGTTTCTACTGTACTCCATTATGAGATTATTATGTGTATTTTTTACTGTTTCTACTGTACTCCACTATGTGATCATTATGTGTATTTGTTACTGTTTCTACTGTACTCCACCATGTGATCATTATGTGTATTTGTTACTGTTTCTACTGTACTCCACTATGTGATCATTATGTGTATTTGTTACTGTTTCTACTGTACTCCACCATGTGATCATTACGCGTATTTGTTACTGTTTCTACTGTACTCCACCATGTGATCATTACGCGTATTTGTTACTGTTTCTACTGTACTCCACCATGTGATCATTACGTGTATTTGTTACTGTTTCTCACTTGCACCACTCATATGCGGATCATTATGTGTATTTGTTACTGTTTCTACTGTACTCCACCATGTGATCATTATGTGTATTTGTTACCGTTTCTACTGTGCTCCACCATGTGATCATTATGTGTATTTGTTACTGTTTCTACTGTACTCCACCATGTGATCATTATGTGTATTTGTTACTGTTTCTACTGTGCTCCACCATGTGATCATTATGTGTATTTGTTACTGTTTCTACTGTACTCCACTATGTGATCATTATGTGTATTGTTTACTGTTTCTACTGTACTCCACTATGTGATCATTATGTGTATTGTTTACTGTTTCTACTGTACTCCACTATGTGATCATTATGTGTATTTGTTACTGTTTCTACTGTACTCCACTATGTGATCATTATGTGTATTTGTTACTGTTTCTACTGAACTCCACTATGTGATCATTATGTGTATTTGTTACTGTTTCTACTGGACTCCACTATGTGATCATTATGTGTATTTGTTACTGTTTCTACTGAACTCCA
>CM034538.1:6394902-6421387 GCA_020002185.1 Paraescarpia echinospica
CCTCTTTCCCTGTATGTCGAAGGTGAGGCTGGCCTCAATGCTGGTCCCTCTTTCCCTGTATGTCCGGGGTGAGGCTGGCCTCAATGCTGGTCCCTCTTTCCCTGTATGTCGAAGGTGAGGCTGGCCTCGATGTTGGTCTTTCTTTCCCTGTATGTCCGGGAGAGGCTGGACTCGATGCTGGTCCTTCTTTCCCTGTATGTCCGGGTCTAGGCTGGCCTTGATACTGGTCCTTCTTTCCCTGTATGTCGAGGGACAGGCTGGCCTTGATGCTGGTCCTTCTTTCCCTGTATGACAAGGTGAGGCTGGCCTCGATGTTGGTCCTTCTTTCCCTGTATGACGAGGGAGAGGCTGGCCTCGATGCTGTTCCTTCTTTCCCTGTATGTCGAAGGTGAGGCTGGCCACGATGCTGGTCCTTCTTTCCCTGTATATCCGGGGTGAGGCTGGCCTCGATGCTGGTCCTTCTTTCCCTGTATGTCGAAGGTGAGGCTGGCCACGATGCTGGTCCTTCTTTCTCTGTATGTCCGGGGTGAGGCTGGCCACGATGCTGGTCCTTCTTTCTCTGTATGTCCGGGGTGAGGCTGGCCACGATGCTGGTCCTTCTTTCCCTGTATGTCGAAGGTGAGGCTGGCCACGATGCTGGTCCTTCTTTCCCTGTATGTCCGGGGTGAGGCTGGCCTCGATGCTGGTCCTTCTTTCCCTGTATGTCGAAGGTGAGGCTGGCTTCGATGCTGGTCCTTCTTTCCCTGTATGTCCGGGTTGAGGCTGGCCTCGATGCTGTTCCTTCTTTCCCTGTATGTCGAGGGAGAGGCTGGCCTCGATGCTGTTCCTTCTTTCCCTGTATGTCGAGGGAGAGGCTGGCCTCGATGCTGGTCCTTCTTTCCCTGTATGTCGAAGGTGAGGCTGGCCACGATGCTGGTCCTTCTTTCCCTGTATGTCCGGGGTGAGGCTGGCCACGATGCTGGTCCTTCTTTCCCTGTATGTCCGGGGTGAGGCTGGCCACGATGCTGGTCCTTCTTTCCCTGTATGTCCGGGGTGAGGCTGGCCACGATGCTGGTCCTTCTTTCCCTGTATGTCGAAGGTGAGGCTGGCCACGATGCTGGTCCTTCTTTCTCTGTATGTCCGGGGTGAGGCTGGCCACGATGCTGGTCCTTCTTTCCCTGTATGTCGAAGGTGAGGCTGGCTTCGATGCTGGTCCTTCTTTCCCTGTATGTCGAAGGTGAGGCTGGCCTCGATGCTGGTCCTTCTTTCTCTGTATGTCCGGGGTGAGGCTGGCCTCGATGCTGTTCCTTCTTTCCCTGTATGTCGAAGGTGAGGCTGGCTTCGATGCTGGTCCTTCTTTCTCTGTATGTCGAAGGTGAGGCTGGCCACGATGCTGGTCCTTCTTTCCCTGTATGTCCGGGGTTAGGCTGGCTTCGATGCTGGTCCTTCTTTCTCTGTATGTCGAAGGTGAGGCTGGCCTCGATGCTGGTCCTTCTTTCCCTGTATGTCGAGGGAGAGGCTGGCCACGATGCTGGTCCTTCTTTCCCTGTCTGTCGAAGGTGAGGCTGGCCTCGATGCTGGTCCTTCTTTCCCTGTATGTCGAAGGTGAGGCTGGCCACGATGCTGGTCCTTCTTTCCCTGTATGTCCGGGGTGAGGCTGGCCATGATGCTGGTCCTTCTTTCCCTGTATGTCCGGGGTGAGGCTGGCCACGATGCTGGTCCTTCTTTCCCTGTATGTCCGGGGTGAGGCTGGCCTCGATGCTGGTCCTTCTTTCCCTGTATGTCCGGGGTGAGGCTGGCCCCGATGCTGGTCCTTCTTTCCCTGTATGTCCCTGGTGAGGCTGGCCTCGATGCTGGTCCTTCTTTCCCTGTATGTCCGGGTAGCATCAAAGCCAGCCTCACCCTCGACATACAGGGAAAGAAAGACCAGCATTGAGGCCAGCCTCACCCCGAGCATACGTAGAAAGAAGGACCAGCATCGAGGCCAGCCTCACCCTCGACATACAGGGAAAGAAGGACCAGCATTGAGGCCAGCCTCACCCTCGGCATACAGGGAAAGAAGGACCAGCATTGAGGCCAGCCTCACCCCGGACATACAGGGAAAGAAGGACCAGCATCGAGGCCAGCCTCACCCCGAGCATACGTAGAAAGAAGGACCAGCATCGAGGCCAGCCTCAACCCGGACATACAGGGAAAGGACCAGCATCGAGGCCAGCCTCACCCTTGACATACAGGGAAAGAAGGACCAGCATCGAGGCCAGCCTCACCCTTGACATACAGGGAAAGAAGGACCAGCATCGAGGCCAGCCTCACCCTTGACATACAGGGAAAGAAGGACCAGCATCGAGGCCAGCCTCTCCCTTGACATACAGGGAAAGAAAGACCAGCATCGAGGCCAGCCTCTCTCTCGACATACAGGGAAAGAAGGACCAGCATCGAGGCCAGCCTCACCCTTGACATACAGGGAAAGAAGGACCAGCATCGAGGCCAGCCTCTCCCTTGACATACAGGGAAAGAAAGACCAGCATCGAGGCCAGCCTCACCCTCGACATACAGGGAAAGAAGGACCAGCATCGAGGCCAGCCTCACCCTCAACATACAGGGAAAGGACCAGCATCGAGGCCAGCCTCACCCTTGACATACTGGAAAAGAAGGACCAACATTGAGGTCAGCTTCACCCTCGACATACAGGGAAAGAAGGACCAGCATTGAGGCCAGCTTCACCCTCGATATACAGAGAAAGAGGGACCAGCATCGAGGCCAGCCTCACCCTCGACATACAGGGAAAGGACCAGCATTGAAGCCAGCCTCACCCTCGACATACAGGAAAAGAAGGACCAACATCGAGGTCAGCTTCACCCTCGACATACAGGGAAAGAAGAACCAGCATCGAGGCCAGCCTCACCCTCGACATACAGGGAAAGAAGGACCAGCATCGAGGCCAGCCTCACCCTCAACATACAGGGAAAGAAGGACCAGCATCGAGGCCAGCCTCACCCTCGACATACAGGGAAAGAAGGACCAGCATCGAGGCCAGCCTCACCCTCAACATACAGGGAAAGGACCAGCATCGAGGCCAGCCTCACCCTTGACATACTGGGAAAGAAGGACCAACATTGAGGTCAGCTTCACCCTCGACATACAGGGAAAGAAGGACCAGCATTGAGGCCAGCTTCACCCTCGATATACAGAGAAAGAGGGACCAGCATCGAGGCCAGCCTCACCCTCGACATACAGGGAAAGGACCAGCATTGAAGCCAGCCTCACCCTCGACATACAGGAAAAGAAGGACCAACATCGAGGTCAGCTTCACCCTCGACATACAGGGAAAGAAAGACCAGCATCGAGGCCGTTTTACTCCAACCTCCTCTCTCGGCTCCTCCATTCTTTGCTGATTGATTCTCTTTACTCCCACAATTCCTCTGACCCAGTTGTTTTCGCAAACCTGTACTTTCCTGTTGGTTTCTCCCCCGTTGTCATAGTCTCTAGGCTATACAGGTAACCTGGTGTCACACATGAACAAAAAGCACCTTCCCCTTGAGCTTATATTTTGTAATCATTCATTTTATTTTGAAGAAAAACATCCTTTTTCTGTTTGGAAAAGGAAGCCTTTCTGTAAATGTAGATATCAAACAACACTTGCATGTCTGTGCCAACAGTGATATGTGATACAGACAATAAACAGAATCACTCTTCAACATGTCATTACCTTGTACTTTAATTACCTTTTATAACTTACCCAAAGGATAGAAGTTTTGCCTATGGATGAAACTACAAAATGTTGTGAATTATGTTTTATTGATTATCTTCACAGAAGAGATGTCTTACAGGTTGTCTGTGGTGTATTAGCATTTAATATATAGAAACAAATATATGTAATATCCATACTGACGAAACATTAATATGTACCAGAATTTATGTAACACATTCATTAGTGCTCAAAGCTGCTTATTTCTAAAAACCTGCCTAATTGTATGTCTACAAGATGACTTGAGCTTTACCTTCCATTAGCAACTTAGTCCTGCTCAAAGAGCTTTTCCCAATGACACTTATTTATAGTATAATCACTTGGGGTATCTGTAGACCTTTTCAATGGACAATTGTCCTGAACAATAGGACAGATGGCACTGATTTTGGTGTTGGTGACCAGTCAACTTGGTTGTGTGACCTACATAGGTCACACTGACCTTGCTGTTAATATTTGCTAATTCTTACTCCTCTGATATTAGTTATCAATGCATTAGTTAGTTTACTATGTTATTAGTTATCAATACATTAGTTAGTTTACTATGTTATTAGTTATCAATACATTAGATGGTTTACATTGCTATACTTAATTACTTCAACATTCGATTCAAACATTTTCACTGTAATATTGACTGACACTCCCAAGGCATAATACAAAAACAGGTTTCCTTTCAACCTCCAATAAACTAATATAAAATAATGTTATCTGTAAAAACCCAATCAATTAATCGAATGGCTCAAATTAAAAAAATCCTTGTATTTTTTATAAAGTTTACACCAATTTTTCCATTATATAAAACTCCAGTGATCCCCACTAAGTCCCCCGAAACAGGTTTTGGCAATACTTTTTCTAGACATCCAGTGATGGCGACACAAACAAACAAAAACAGGCCACTTCTTCTCACTGAGGGAGTGTTGTATAACCAGGTGATGTTTGTGTAGAAATAGCCTAGCAACCAGATGGAGTGACTGTATCTCACGAAGGATGTACTATTTATGTAATAATCAGCAGTGCGTAGTTACTGTACACTGCTCTGTCATGTAGATCTACTCTTTGACAAACAGTGGAGGAATTTCTGGCTTTAGTGAGCAATGTGTGTGCACATAGGCGGTGCATGCATGTGTGCGGCAAATGTGAATGCATACGTGCAAACGTGCGTACATATATACTTGGCCTTGATTGTTTGGGTTACCCTAGGTAGAGGCTATGCACATTTATCAATCACAATTAAGTGTTATTTTTATCATTTACGTTTTTATTATGTTTACACATAAAACTGCAACAATGTCTTAAGCTCAATAAATTATGATAAAATCATGTATGTACACGATATAATATATATTTAAAAGCAGCTCCAATATCTAGACCGTTTAAAAATGAAATCTGCATATAATAAGTTTGATTTATCATTATGACATTTAGTACAGTATAACACACTACCTGTGTGTTATAATACAGGAATTCATAGATAATAAATGTCATAATTGTTAATCAAAGTTTAACAAGATTTAACAAGATGCCACCCAGAGAATTAACTCTAGATGGCAGGTGGACAAGGAAGCCTTTTGGCTTATCTAGAGTCCAACCCTTTTTATCTACATGTATTCCGCCTTTTTCAGGTATGTGTCGATTAAATTTGTCAACATATTCACACTACTAGCACCCACACAATCTGTTCCATTCATTTACAGTCCTTTGTGAAAATGAGAACTTTCTTATATCTAATCTACACTGCTCCTTTGCTAATGTAACTTCATGTCCTCTAGTCCTTCTATCTTTCTTAACTGAGAAAAGAATATTTCTATCAATATTTTCATAACCATTCAATATTTTAAACACTATTTGATCTCCTCTCAATCTCCTGGTCTCTGGTGTTGTTAAACCATGTTCAGTTTTAGGCGTATTTCATAACTAAGATCCCTCAGTTTTGGAACAATTTTAGTCGCTCTCCTCTATTCTCTTTCTAGCATATTCTTTCTTGCCTTACTATTTATGTATGATTATCAACATAACACATTGCCTAAATCCTTTACAAATTATATACCAAAAAAGAACTTAGCCCCTAATATCAGACTTACCAGACAATATAACCTCTTACATACAGAGAAACCCAGAACACATTTTTCATCTAGGTTACCGAAACATAATTTCATTAAAAATATGGAACAGTCTTGATTATAAGATACAAAACACTAAATCTAGACCAAAATTCAAACTTTTATTATGCAAACAATATTTAGACAGCTATCTCAACTATGTACATTGCCTAAATCCCACATGTGTGGAGTGCAGTTAGAGGTGTTTTATATCTACGTTAGATCCGGATAAATCTCATACAATTATTTTCTATAATATGTGTTTTATCATTGTAATATAGTTTTCGTACACATGTATGTGTTTCATAGTTTAAATTTATTCTTGTGGGGACACAGGAAGACGGCATTTAACATGCCATGTGACCCAATGCAACATAACATTACTTTTTAAACGATTGTTTTGTGTATTCGATTATGTTGCTGTTTGTTGTTGTTGCAAAATAAAATGTTATCTGTTTTGATAAGGCCTCCATGCTTGTATACAATATTCTAAATGAGGCCTAACTATTGTTTTGTACAGCAGTATTATTAGTTCTTTTTCCTTATACGTTATATTTCGCCTAATTAATCCAAGGATTTGATATACCTTTGAAGCTGCAATACCGCACTGCTCTGAAACCTTCATATCAGCACTAATTGTTAACCCTAAGTCCTTTTCTTTTACAGTAGTACTTAGTACAGAACCTCCCATTGTATATCGTAAATCTTCGTTTCCATGTTCTGTGTGGAGGCAGTTACATTTCCCAAAATTGAACAACATTTGCCACTTTTCAGACCATTTGATCAACCTGTCAAGATCATCTTGTAAATGCTGTATATCTCCATCACAAAAGTGTTTTGAAGGCTAAACACTTTTGTATCATGTTGAGATGGGTTTATGAAGTTATGTTTAACAAGAAAATCCACCATGTGATCTTTAATTAATCTTTCTAATAATTTGCAAATCACCGATGTTAAACTCATTGGTCTGTAGTTATCTGACTTGTTTCTTGAACCTTTTTTAAATAACAGTATAATGTTTGCTTCTTTCCATTCTAAAGGTACCATTCCCTCTTCTAATGACAAGTTGAAAACTGTTGCAAGTGGTATGCAAATTTGTTTTATAATTTCCAATAGTAGTTTAGGTGGAATCCCATCCACTCGAGGTGATTTACTATTAAATAGTAAATTTTATATTCCTTCCTAGCCCTTATTTGTCCTAAATAGTTTGATTCCACCCCCTTGAACTTAATTAGCCTCTGGTACTGGCAGTGAACTAATATCTTTCCTGGTAAACACCAAACTAAAATACTCATTCAGGTCTTCTGCCATTAAGAATCCCTCTGATATTATATTTATATATATATCTTCTAGAGGACGGACCTTATCCTGAACTTTCTGTTTGCTCCGAACATATGCATAAAAACTCTTGCTGTCATGTTTTATATTACAAGCTAATCTTTCTTCATAGCTTCTCTTTGAATTTCTAATTTCAGTTGTAGCTTGGTTAAGTGCTTCTTTATAAATGTTGTAGTCTTCATTGGTGCTGGCTCATGATCTATTATATGAGGGTCAATATCTTCTACCATCATGTTTAGTTCACTTCATTTGTTTAGTTGTTTCATATTATAATATAATCAAGATAACATGTGGGATACATTTTAGATATATGTAAACAAAGATTACTACCGGGAGCAATTCTATAAAACGATGAGTTGAGTAAGCTGCATTCAATGATTCAATTCATGAATGAGCAATCTATTCTGGGGCTAATCTCTCCCTGTCAATCACTCTCTGGAGTAGCAGACAGGTGGTGGACTATATAGAGGACCACAGTCACCATGGCAACTATGAAAGCCCTACAGCAATGGCCATAAAACAGTGGCTTTCTGAGGGCAATGTACAAGTAATGTATACTCGCACCTACAGGTCTCCCTGACCCACTAGGCCATGACCTCAACACCAGGGCAGGCAAATAGACTACTGGTGTAATAAGAGATATTCTCCCTACACCCTGGATATACCTGGTATATTATACCCTCTCTCAGTTACCATGGTGAGCTACTGGAGGAGACAGTGCAGTCCCTTGTGAATTATACAGTGGGTGGTTGGTGAGGTGGCCATTGTGAATTTAACAAGATTTAACAAGATTGCCACCCAGAGAATTAACTCTAGGTGGCAGGTGGACAAGGAAGCCCTTTGGCTTATCGAGAGTCCAACCCTTTTATTTATGTGTATCCCGCCCGTCTGAGGTATGTGTCAATTTTATTTTTAAATATATTCACCCTACTAGCACCCACACAATCAGCAGATAATATGTTCCATACATTTACAGTCCTTTGTGAAAATGAAAACTTTCTTATATCTAATCTACTCTGCTCCTTTGCTAATGTAACTTTATGTCCTCTAGTCCTTCTATCTTTCTTAACTGAAAAAAAAATATTTCTATCAATATTTTCATAACCATTCAATATTTTCAACGCTTCTATCTGATCTCCTCTCAATCTCCTGGTCTCTAGTGTTGTTAGGCTGCATTTTTTTAGGCGTATTTCGTAACTAAGATCCCTCAGTTTTGGTATCATTTTAGTTGCTCTCCTCTGCACTCTTTCTAGCATATCTATGTCCTTCCTGCAATATGGCCTCCACGTTTGAATACAATATTCTAAATGAGGCCTAACTATTGTTTTATACAGCGGTATTATTAGCTCTTTTTCCTTATACGTTATGTTTCGCCTAATTAATCCAAGGATTTGATTTCCCTTTGAAGCTGCAACTCCCCACTGCTCTGAAACCTTCATATCAGCACTAATGGTTAACCCTAAGTCCTTTTCTTTTACAGTAGTACTTAGTACAGTACCCCCCATTGTACATTCTACCTCTTCGTTCCCATGTCCTGTGTGGAGGCATTTACATTTCCCAAAATTGAACAGCATTTGCCACTTTTCAGACCATTTGATCAACCTGTCAAGATCATCTTGTAAATGCTGTCTATCTCCATCATTTTTAATCCTTCTAAACACTTTTGTATAATCCGCAAATTTCAACACCTTGCTTGTTATTTCATCATCCAAATCGTTGATATATATTAAGAATAATATAGGTCCTAATACTGATCCCTGCGGTACCCCACTCAATACCGATTTCCAGTTTGAAGCCTCCCCATCAACTACTACACGTTGTCTTCTGTCAATCAGCCATTGTTCTATCCAGTTTATTATACCATTTCCTATGCCATGGGCCTTTAGTTTCAGCAGTAATCTTTGATGTGGTACTTTGTCGAAAGTTTTTTGCTAAATATTTCCTCATGTCCTTATATCTTCCTTTGTGGAAATTTCTCCTATACTGCTTTTTAGTATTCCTTTCTGATTTTACTTTGATGGTAAAATGTATCTGGTTGTGATCGCTACTCCCCTGTGGCTCACGTATCTTGACATTGTCAACTAATTCATTCTGTGAGGACAAAACTATGTCTAACACATTCTCACCCCTGGTTGGTTCTAGCACATATTGAGAAAGGAAAGTATCTTGAACTAAAAACTTGTGGTCCTCACTCCCCATACTCTGAAGAGATTTCCATTGTATATGCCCGTGGTTAAAATCCCCCATAACAGTCCCATTTGCTCACTTCCCTTATAGCGTTTTGTATTTTTTCATTCTCTTCTATGCTTATGTTTGGACTTCGATAAACTAACCCAACTGTTAACGTTGAGTTTCCTGTAACTATGTTACACCAAACAGCTTCTTCGCAATCTGCTTCTCTTTCTAATTTATTTCATAAGCCTGGATAGATTCTTTAATATATAAAATAACTCCACCTCCCTTTCTTCCTATTCTATCTTTTCTAAACATTACATATCCTGTCAGTCCCAATTCAGCATCTGATATATCGGTGGTGGTCCAGGATTCGGTTATACCTATTATATGAGGGTCAATATCTTCTACCATAATGTTTAGTTCATTTCTTTTGTTTACTATACTCCTTGCATTTAAACAAACACATTTATATCCAGCTTCAGAAGAGTTTTCCAGACTGTTAGTTGCTGATTTATTTGTCCTGTCTTTATCTATGCCTCCATTTTCAGGCTTTTCTGTGAGTCCCCCTGCGAATCTAGTTTAAATAGATGCAACCTGTCCCACTGTCAACAGATCGCAGCAGGTTCTCTGAGAAAACTGCTGCCCCCTTTCCACTAAGATGGAGGCCATCTCTCGTGTACATATCTTCCCTCCCAACAAAGTATCCCCATAAATCTGTGAATCCCACCCCGTCTTCTTCACACATCTGCTCTACTAGTGCGTTGATCACCATCCTCTTGCAGTTTCTATACGTTGCCCCCCTTCCTCCCATTACTGGCAAAATTCCTGACAGAATAACCTGTTCAACTCTTGTCTTCTTTAGCTTCCTCACTAACTGTCTATACTTCTGTACTATCGCAGTTGTTCCCTCCCTGTCTGCATTATTTGTTCCTACATGTACCAGTATAGACCCCCCCTTGCCATGTCCCAATACCTTCTCTACCCTGTCACTCATATGTTCAATCCTAGCCCCTGGTAGACAAACAACGACGTCTTTCCCCTTGCTCAGTGTCTTGTCCGTCTTTCTCATAATGGAGTCGCCCATAAACACCCTCTCTTTCCTCACTGCCCCCTCAATCACTGCCTTAGAATAGCTCCTTCTTCGGTTTACATCTGTCTGGTTGTTGTCTTTCCCACCTGTCGTTTTCTCTCCTGTCACATTCTCTTCCGATCCATTCTTTCCTGTTGCTTTTTCTCTTGTCACCTTTCCTCCTGTCAGTGTCCCTTTTATTGACTTCTCTTCTATCACATTTGCTCTCACTTCCTTTCGTCCCTTCATCTTTCGTCCCATCTCATTTTCTTCTCTCCTCTCCCGTCCCATCTTCCCTACCTCCTTCTCTACGGTCACTTTCTTCCCTGTCACCTTCATGCTTGTCACGTTTTCTGTTGTCGATTTTCCGATTTCTTCCCCTCCAATCACCTTCCCTCCTCTCAATCTCCTTTCCTCAGTTTTCTTGCCACTGCTATTCTCCTTCAGTCTTGCAGTATTCTCACCTCTCTCCCTGTCGTCTCTCTCCATTCGACCTGCCTCCTTGCTAATTCCTATCTCTATTCCCTTCACAATATCTGTCAACCTAACTATCTCCTTATGCAGACACTCCACCTTCCAACACCCAATGCACTGAAAGGTGAATCCTTCCTCCATGGTTTCTGCCCATGACTTCCCACAGCCGGACAATGCAAAATCTACCCAGCTGTGGCTGTGATCGCACACCAAGTGTCGCTTTGCCTTGACTTGCTGCTTGCAAGGCGCCATACCCAATCAGAATTTATTTAATAACTTAACTAACTTAGTCTTTATAAAGACTTAGGTTACACATTTCAATTACACAGCCGACTATACAGTGAGTGGTTGGTGAGGTGGCCATTGTGAATTATACAGTGAATGGTTGGTGAGGTGGCCATTGTGAATTATACAGTGAGTGATTGGTGAGGCGGCCATTGTGAATTATACAGTGAGTGGTTGGTGAGGTGGCCATTGTGAATTACACAGTGAGTGGTTGGTGAGGCGGCCATTGTGAATTATACAGTGAGTGGTTGGTGAGGTGGCCATTGTGAATTATACAGAGTGTTTGGTGAGGTGGCCATTGTGAATTGTACAGTGAGTAGTTGGTGAGGTGGCCATTGTGAATTATACAGTGAGTGGTTGGTGAGGTGGCCATTGTGAATTATACAGTGGGTCGTTGGTGAGGCGGCCATTGTGAATTATACAGAGTGTTTGGTGAGGTGGCCATTGTGAATTGTACAGTGAGTAGTTGGTGAGGTGGCCATTGTGTATTATACAGTGAGTGGTTGGTGAGGTGGCCATTGTGAATTATACAGTGGGTCGTTGGTGAGGCGGCCATTGTGAATTATACAGAGTGTTTGGTGAGGTGGCCATTGTGAATTGTACAGTGAGTAGTTGGTGAGGTGGCCATTGTGTATTATACAGTGAGTGGTTGGTGAGGTGGCCATTGTGAATTATACAGTGGGTCGTTGGTGAGGCGGCCATTGTGAATTATACAGTGAGTGGTTGGTGAGGTGGCCATTGTGAATTATACAGAGTGTTTGGTGAGGTGGCCATTGTGAATTGTACAGTGAGTAGTTGGTGAGGTGGCCATTGTGAATTATACAGTGAGTGGTTGGTGAGGTGGCCATTGTGAATTATACAGTGGGTCGTTGGTGAGGCGGCCATTGTGAATTATACAGAGTGTTTGGTGAGGTGGCCATTATGAATTGTACAGTGAGTAGTTGGTGAGGTGGCCATTGTGTATTATACAGTGAGTGGTTGGTGAGGTGGCCATTGTGAATTATACAGTGGGTCGTTGGTGAGGCGGCCATTGTGAATTATACAGAGTGTTTGGTGAGGTGGCCATTGTGAATTGTACAGTGAGTAGTTGGTGAGGTGGCCATTGTGTATTATACAGTGAGTGGTTGGTGAGGTGGCCATTGTGAATTATACAGTGAGTGGTTGGTGAGGTGGCCATTGTGAATTATACAGTGAATGGTTGGTGAGGTGGCCATTGTGAATTATACAGTGGGTCGTTGGTGAGGCGGCCATTGTGAATTATACAGTGTTTGGTGAGGTGGCCATTGTGAATTGTACAGTGAGTAGTTGGTGAGGTGGCCATTGTGTATTATACAGTGAGTGGTTGGTGAGGTGGCCATTGTGAATTATACAGTGAGTGGTTGGTGAGGTGGCCATTGTGAATTATACAGTGAGTGGTTGGTGAGGTGGCCATTGTGAATTATACAGTGGGTGGTTGGTGAGGTGGCCATTGTGTATTATACAGTGAGTGGTTGGTGAGGTGGCCATTGTGAATTATACAGTGGGTCGTTGGTGAGGCGGCCATTGTGAATTATACAGTGAGTGGTTGGTGAGGTGGCCATTGTGAATTATACAGTGGGTGGTTGGTGAGGTGCCCATTGTGAATTATACAGTGAGTGGTTGGTGAGGTGGCCATTGTGAATTATACAGTGAGTGGTTGGTGAGGTGGCCATTGTGAATTATATAGTGAGTGTTTGGTGAGGTGGCCATTGTGAATTATACAGTGGGTGGTTGGTGAGGTGGCCATTGTGAATTATACAGAGAGTGGTTGGTGAGGTGGCTATTGTGAATTATACAGTGAGTGGTTGGTGAGGTGCCCATTGTGAATTATACAGTGAGTTGTTGGTGAGGTGGCCATTGTGAATTATACAGTGAGTGTTTGGTGAGGTGGCCATTGTGAATTATACAGTGGGTCGTTGGTGAGGTGGCCATTGCGAATTATACAGTGAGTGGTTGGTGAGGT
The DNA here is from genome assembly GCA_020002185.1 of Paraescarpia echinospica. Taxonomy (NCBI): domain Eukaryota; kingdom Metazoa; phylum Annelida; class Polychaeta; order Sabellida; family Siboglinidae; genus Paraescarpia; species Paraescarpia echinospica. The sequence continues at coordinate 6,408,048 of CM034538.1, forward strand.
GGCCATTGTTAATTATACAGTGAGTGGTTGGTGAGGTGCCCATTGTGAATTATACAGTGAGTGGTTGGTGAGGTAGCCATTGTGAATTATACAGTGAGTGTTTGGTGAGGTGGCCATTGTGAATTATACAGTGAGTGGTTGGTGAGGTGGCCTTGTGAATTATACAGTGAGTGGTTAGTGAGGTGCCCATTGTGAATTATACGGTGAGTGATTGGTGAGGCGGCCATTGTGAATTATACAGTGAGTGGTTTGTGAGGTGACCATTGTGAATTATACAGTGAGTGGTTGGTGAGGCGGCCATTGTAAATTAAGTATTAATCAATCTATAAATAATGGTTATATTACTACATTATATAATAAAATAATAAATTGTTAACATATTTTATTTTGGTAGAAGAAGGTTGCTCCCTTGCGTGTTGGGGTCCACATCACTCACTAGTTTCTTCTGGTTTGTTTACCAATACTCTCCATCTCCCTTTATCTTATGCGATGATCTTCCTTTTTAGACATTCACACCTGACATCCCAAGATGTTGTTTCATGCTATAGTTCCATCCCACCTTTGGTCTTCTCCTTCTGCCACCCCCTTCTGTGTTCCATGCTCTTTTTACTTGTCTCTCCTCTCTCATTCTTTGCACATGTCCTACCCATCTCAGTCATTCTTTGCACATGTCCTACTCATCTCAGTCTCTCCTCTCTCATTCTTTGCACATGTCTTGCCCATCTCAGTCTCTCCTCTCTCATTCTTTGCACATGTCTTGCCCATCTCAGTTTCTCCTCTCTCATTCTTTGCACATGTCCTACCCATCTCAGTCTCTCCTCTCTCATTCTTTGCACATGTCCTACCCATCTCAGTCTCTCCTCTCTCATTCTTTGCACATGTATTGCCCATCTCAGTCTCTCCTCTCTCATTCTTTGCACATGTCCTACCCATCTCAGTCTCTCCTTTCTCATTCTTTGCACATGTCTTGCCCATCTCAGTTTCTCCTCTCTCATTCTTTGCATATGTCCTACCCATCTCAGTCTCTCCTCTCTCATTCTTTGCACATGTCTTGCCCATCTCAGTCTCTTCTCTCTCATTCTTTGCACATGTCCTGCCCATCTCAGTCTCTCCTCTCTCATTCTTTGCACATGTCCTACCCATCTCAGTCTCTCCTCTCTCATTCTTTGCACATGTATTGCCCATCTCAGTCTCTCCTTTCTCATTCTTTGCACATGTATTGCCCATCTCAGTCTCTCCTTTCTCATTCTTTGCACATGTATTGCCCATCTCAGTCTCTCCTTTCTCATTCTTTACACATGTATTGCCCATCTCAGTCTCTCCTCTCTCATTCTTTGCACATGTATTGCCCATCTCAGTCTCTCCTTTCTCATTCTTTACACATGTATTGCCCATCTCAGTCTCTCCTCTCTCATTCTTTGCACATGTATTGCCCATCTCAGTCTCTCCTCTCTCATTCTTTGCACATGTCTTGCCCATCTCAGTCTCTCCTCTCTCATTCTTTGCACATGTCCTGCCCATCTCAGTCTCTTCTCTCTCATTCTTTGCACATGTCCTGCCCATCTCAGTCTCTCCTCTCTCATTCTTTGCACATGTCCTACCCATCTCAGTCTCTCCTCTCTCATTCTTTGCACATGTCCTACCCATCTCAGTCTCTCCTCTCTCATTCTTTGCACATGTCCTACCCATCTCAGTCTCTCCTCTCTCATTCTTTGCACATGTCTTGCCCATCTCAGTTTCTCCTCTCTCATTCTTTGCACATGTCCTACCCATCTCAGTCTCTCCTCTCTCATTCTTTGCACATGTCTTGCCCATCTCAGTCTCTTCTCTCTCATTCTTTGCACATGTCCTGCCCATCTCAGTCTCTCCTCTCTCATTCTTTGCACATGTCCTGCCCATCTCAGTCTCTTCTCTCTCATTCTTTCATGCAGCACATGTGCCCATCTCAGTTTCTCCTCTCTCATTCTTTGCACATGTCTTGCCCATCTCAGTCTCTCCTCTCTCATTCTTTGCACATGTCCTGCCCATCTCAGTCTCTCCTCTCTCATTCTTTGCACATGTATTGCCCATCTCAGTTTCTCCTCTCTCATTCTTTGCACATGTCCTGCCCATCTCAGTCTCTCCTCTCTCATTCTTTGCACATGTCCTGCCCATCTCAGTCTCTCCTCTCTCATTCTTTGCACATGTCCTGCCCATCTCAGTCTCTCCTCTCTCATTCTTTGCACATGTCCTACCCATCTCAGTCTCTCCTCTCTCATTCTTTGCACATGTATTGCCCATCTCAGTCTCTCCTCTCTCATTCTTTGCACATGTCCTGCCCATCTCAGTCTCTCCTCTCTCATTCTTTGCACATGTCTTGCCCATCTCGGTCTGCTCCCAACTACTCTCATTTTCAGGTGTTTTTCATGCCAATTTCTGTATTCAATTCTTTCATATCCCTTCTAGTTCTATCTTCTCGAGTTACTCTGCATATTGTTTGGACCCAATTGTTTTTTGCTATCCTTAAGTAAATATATAAGCACCTTTAGCAGAAAACAATCACATTAAAGAAACCTAATCAACTTGGTAGATTTTGAAATGGTTAGGTGACGGAACTGTTACCTGTTATAGCAATATCATAATTGTTATTAAATATCACCAGTGCTTTTAAATGGGAATCTAAGAATGAGAAGAAGAGCTTCAGATATGAAGTACGTGGCACATCTTGTAGCCATTTCTGTGCATCTGCCACACTATTTACATTCTAGTTGCACAGTCACCAGTACTGTTCTAGTACCCCCCAGTGGTAGCTTCCAGCAGTATGTGAAGCCATGAGATCTCACACATTGTAGCCACTCTTAAAGTTCACCATTTAACCTGCTCTCCAGCAGTCAAAGTAAACACAGTGTCATGTTTGTGAAACACATCCAAGCTAAATAACCAGGTTTTTACTGTAATTCAAACAAACCAGATGCTAGTGAGATAATGGGACTTGTGGTGTCCACATGTTGGGTAATTTCTTTGCCTGGTCTTTCAGTACCATCTGTGCAAAAAGTCTCAGTTAGCTAAACATATCAGGTAACTAACTTTTAAGGCAGTCTGAATAATACAAAATATTCTGCAATTAAAATGAGTTGTTTGTTCCATTTCAAATTATTATTGCTCAGTAAGTTTTTTTAATCATTTGTACTTTGTCCCATTTGTGTTTTGGAGCATGGGAACCAGGAATTTCAAAAGTGTTTGCAAGTAGGGATGTGTGACTCTGTGATAAGTACCAATTACAGGCAACAGTGTCTACTTACAATTTGAACATTTCGTGGCAGCAACTTTCAAACTGTGAACAATGTTTTAGGCTTATATAAAACAAATTCTTTTCAACTTTCCCAAATAAGTCAAGGAGAATTAATATTTGTTTACAAATCCATGCTGTTCTCACACGTATGTATATCCAGGGTTAAACATAAAATATATTCATAAATTTCCTGAAGCATCTTGATGTAAAAGGTAAGATCTTACGTAATGCAGTATCCAGCCCTTAGGACTGCCCAAAGTGCTTTATTTTTTACTCTCTGGCAGACCTGTTCATTTGAACACTATCTCAACTTCTCTGAAAAGCATTCAGCCATGCTACAGTTACTATTCTAAACCTACCCATTCCCATAATATTATATCCTGCATCCTGCACTATAACAATCTTCAAAACACATCTTTTAGAATAATGTTTTGACAATTACAGGGACATGCTGATGTGAATATTGCACAATGTACTTATTTATATAAATATATAATTCATGTATTATATTTTGATTGATTGATTTATTGTTTAAAATATATGTAATTCATACAATATATACTTTTAAATGTTTATTAATTATATATATATATTATATATATAATACATATTTATGATTTTTTGTGAACTACATTTTTAAATAATTATTTTGGGTTTAAATATTATGTTTGAGTAGCTATGATTACATGTGTGTAAAGCACATGAGAGCAATCTCGACTGACAGGGCATTATGCACCTATATTTTATTATTATCATTATACAGCTGAGTGAACTGCACCAATATGGAATACATGAAAAAGTCTAGGCTTCGCAACAGAAACAACAAGATTCAAACCTGGGTTATCTCAGATGAGAGTACAAAGAAGCAAGACCATTGAAACCTGTCATCTCGATTGAGAGTGCAAAGAAGCAAGAGCATTGAAACCAGTCATCTCGGTTGAGAGTGCAAAGAAGCAAGACCACTGAAACCAGTCATCTCGATTGAGAGTGCAAAGAAGCAAGACCATTGAAACCAGTCATCTTGATTGAGAGTGCAAAGAAGCAAGAGCATTGAAACCAGTCATCTCAGTTGAGAGTGCAAAGAAGCAAGAGCATTGAAACCAGTCATCTCGGTTGAGAGTGCAAAGAAACAAGACCATTGAAACCAGTCATCTCGGTTGAGAGTGCAAAGAAGCAAGACCATTGAAACTAGTCATCTCGGTTGAGAGTGCAAAGAAGCAAGACCATTGAAACCTGTCATCTTGATTGAGAGTGCAAAGAAGCAAGAGCATTGAAACCAGTAATCTCGGTTGAGAGTGCAAAGAAGCAAGACCATTGAAACCAGTCATCTCAGTTGAGAGTGCAAAGAAGCAAGAGCATTGAAACCAGTCATCTCGGTTGAGAGTGCAAAGAAGCAAGACCATTGAAACCTGTCATCTCGGTTGAGAGTGCAAAGAAGCAAGACCATTGAAACCAGTCATCTCAGTTGAGAGTGCAAAGAAGCAAGACCATTGAAACCAGTCATCTCGGTTGAGAGTGCAAAGAAGCAAGACCATTGAAACCAGTCATCTCGGTTGAGAGTGCAAAGAAGCAAGACCATTGAAACCAGTCATCTCAGTTGAGAGTGCAAAGAAGCAAGACCATTGAAACCAGTCATCTCAGTTGAGAGTGCAAAGAAGCAAGACCATTGAAACCAGTCATCTCGGTTGAGAGTGCAAAGAAGCAAGACCATTGAAACCAGTCATCTCAGTTGAGAGTGCAAAGAAGCAAGACTATTGAAACCAGTCATCTCAGTTGAGAGTGCAAAGAAGCAAGACCATTGAAACCAGTCATCTCAGTTGAGAGTGCAAAGAAGCAAGACCATTGAAACCAGTCATCTCAGTTGAGAGTGCAAAGAAGCAAGACCATTGAAACCAGTCATCTCGGTTGAGAGTGCAAAGAAGCAAGACTATTGAAACCAGTCATCTCGGTTGAGAGTGCAAAGAAGCAAGACCATTGAAACCAGTAATCTCGGTTGAGAGTGCAAAGAAGCAAGACCATTGAAACCAGTCATCTCGGTTGAGAGTGCAAAGAAGCAAGACCATTGAAACCAGTCATCTCGGTTGAGAGTGCAAAGAAGCAAGACCATTGAAACCAGTCATCTCAGTTGAGAGTGCAAAGAAGCAAGACCATTGAAACCAGTCATCTCAGTTGAGAGTGCAAAGAAGCAAGACCATTGAAACCAGTCATCTCAGTTGAGAGTGCAAAGAAGCAAGACTATTGAAACCAGTCATCTTGATTGAGAGTGCAAAGAAGCAAGACCATTGAAACCAGTCATCTCGGTTGAGAGTGCAAAGAAGCAAGACCATTGAAACCAGTCATCTTGATTGAGAGTGCAAAGAAGCAAGAGCATTGAAACCAGTCATCTCAGTTGAGAGTGCAAAGAAGCAAGAGCATTGAAACCAGTCATCTCGGTTGAGAGTGCAAAGAAACAAGACCATTGAAACCAGTCATCTCGGTTGAGAGTGCAAAGAAGCAAGACCATTGAAACTAGTCATCTCGGTTGAGAGTGCAAAGAAGCAAGACCATTGAAACCAGTCATCTCAGTTGAGAGTGCAAAGAAGCAAGAGCATTGAAACCAGTCATCTCGGTTGAGAGTGCAAAGAAGCAAGACCATTGAAACCTGTCATCTCGGTTGAGAGTGCAAAGAAGCAAGACCATTGAAACCAGTCATCTCAGTTGAGAGTGCAAAGAAGCAAGACCATTGAAACCAGTCATCTCGGTTGAGAGTGCAAAGAAGCAAGACCATTGAAACCAGTCATCTCAGTTGAGAGTGCAAAGAAGCAAGACTATTGAAACCAGTCATCTCAGTTGAGAGTGCAAAGAAGCAAGACCATTGAAACCAGTCATCTCAGTTGAGAGTGCAAAGAAGCAAGACCATTGAAACCAGTCATCTCAGTTGAGAGTGCAAAGAAGCAAGACCATTGAAACCAGTCATCTCGGTTGAGAGTGCAAAGAAGCAAGACCATTGAAACAGTCATCTCAGTTGAGAGTGCAAAGAAGCAAGACTATTGAAACCAGTCATCTCGGTTGAGAGTGCAAAGAAGCAAGACCATTGAAACCAGTAATCTCGGTTGAGAGTGCAAAGAAGCAAGACCATTGAAACCAGTCATCTCAGTTGAGAGTGCAAAGAAGCAAGACCATTGAAACCAGTCATCTCGGTTGAGAGTGCAAAGAAGCAAGACTCATTGAAACCAGTCATCCCAGTTGAGGAGTGCAAAGAAGCAAGACTATTGAAAACCAGTCATCTCTAGTTGAGAGGCAAAGAAGCAAGACCATTGAAACCAGTCATCTCAGTTGAGAGTGCAAAGAAGCAAGACTCTACCGGAAACCAGGCCATCCTAGTTGAGAGTGCAAGCAAGCATCTTCATTGAAACCAGCTCATCTCGGGTTGAGAGGCAAAGAAGCAAGATTCATTGAAACCAGTCATCTCAGTTGAGAGTGCAAAGAAGCAAGACTACATCGAAACCAGTCAATCTCGGCCGAGTGCGCCAGCAAAGCACTTATTGTGCTCAGTAATCTCGGTTGAGAGTGCAAAGAAGCAAGACCATTGAAACCAGTCATCTCGGTTGAGAGTGCAAAGAAGCAAGACCATTGAAACCAGTCATCTCGGTTGAGAGTGCAAAGAAGCAAGACCATTGAAACCAGTCATCTCAGTTGAGAGTGCAAAGAAGCAAGACCATTGAAACCAGTCATCTCAGTTGAGAGTGCAAAGAAGCAAGACCATTGAAACCAGTCATCTCAGTTGAGAGTGCAAAGAAGCAAGACTATTGAAACCAGTCATCTTGATTGAGAGTGCAAAGAAGCAAGACCATTGAAACCAGTCATCTCGGTTGAGAGTGCAAAGAAGCAAGACCATTGAAACCAGTCATCTTGATTGAGAGTGCAAAGAAGCAAGAGCATTGAAACCAGTCATCTCAGTTGAGAGTGCAAAGAAGCAAGAGCATTGAAACCAGTCATCTCGGTTGAGAGTGCAAAGAAGCAAGACCATTGAAACCAGTCATCTCGGTTGAGAGTGCAAAGAAGCAAGACCATTGAAACCAGTCATCTCAGTTGAGAGTGCAAAGAAGCAAGACCATTGAAACCAGTCATCTCGGTTGAGAGTGCAAAGAAGCAAGACCATTGAAACCAGTCATCTCAGTTGAGAGTGCAAAGAAGCAAGACTATTGAAACCAGTCATCTTGATTGAGAGTGCAAAGAAGCAAGACCATTGAAACCAGTCATCTCGGTTGAGAGTGCAAAGAAGCAAGACCATTGAAACCAGTCATCTTGATTGAGAGTGCAAAGAAGCAAGAGCATTGAAACCAGTCATCTCAGTTGAGAGTGCAAAGAAGCAAGAGCATTGAAACCAGTCATCTCGGTTGAGAGTGCAAAGAAACAAGACCATTGAAACCAGTCATCTCGGTTGAGAGTGCAAAGAAGCAAGACCATTGAAACTAGTCATCTCGGTTGAGAGTGCAAAGAAGCAAGACCATTGAAACCTGTCATCTTGATTGAGAGTGCAAAGAAGCAAGAGCATTGAAACCAGTAATCTCGGTTGAGAGTGCAAAGAAGCAAGACCATTGAAACCAGTCATCTCAGTTGAGAGTGCAAAGAAGCAAGAGCATTGAAACCAGTCATCTCGGTTGAGAGTGCAAAGAAGCAAGACCATTGAAACCTGTCATCTCGGTTGAGAGTGCAAAGAAGCAAGACCATTGAAACCAGTCATCTCAGTTGAGAGTGCAAAGAAGCAAGACCATTGAAACCAGTCATCTCGGTTGAGAGTGCAAAGAAGCAAGACCATTGAAACCAGTCATCTCAGTTGAGAGTGCAAAGAAGCAAGACTATTGAAACCAGTCATCTCAGTTGAGAGTGCAAAGAAGCAAGACCATTGAAACCAGTCATCTCAGTTGAGAGTGCAAAGAAGCAAGACCATTGAAACCAGTCATCTCAGTTGAGAGTGCAAAGAAGCAAGACCATTGAAACCAGTCATCTCGGTTGAGAGTGCAAAGAAGCAAGACCATTGAAACCAGTCATCTCAGTTGAGAGTGCAAAGAAGCAAGACTATTGAAACCAGTCATCTCGGTTGAGAGTGCAAAGAAGCAAGACCATTGAAACCAGTAATCTCGGTTGAGAGTGCAAAGAAGCAAGACCATTGAAACCAGTCATCTCGGTTGAGAGTGCAAAGAAGCAAGACCATTGAAACCAGTCATCTCGGTTGAGAGTGCAAAGAAGCAAGACCATTGAAACCAGTCATCTCAGTTGAGAGTGCAAAGAAGCAAGACCATTGAAACCAGTCATCTCGGTTGAGAGTGCAAAGAAGCAAGACCATTGAAACCAGTCATCTCAGTTGAGAGTGCAAAGAAGCAAGACTATTGAAACCAGTCATCTTGATTGAGAGTGCAAAGAAGCAAGACCATTGAAACCAGTCATCTCGGTTGAGAGTGCAAAGAAGCAAGACCATTGAAACCAGTCATCTCGGTTGAGAGTGCAAAGAAGCAAGACCATTGAAACCAGTCATCTCAGTTGAGAGTGCAAAGAAGCAAGACCATTGAAACCAGTCATCTCAGTTGAGAGTGCAAAGAAGCAAGACCATTGAAACCAGTCATCTCGGTTGAGAGTGCAAAGAAGCAAGACCATTGAAACCAGTCATCTCAGTTGAGAGTGCAAAGAAGCAAGACCATTGAAACCTGTCATCTTGATTGAGAGTGCAAAGAAGCAAGACCATTGAAACCTGTCATCTTGATTGAGAGTGCAAAGAAGCAAGACCATTGAAACCTGTCATCTTGATTGAAAGTGCAAAGAAGCAAGACCATTGAAACCTGTCATCTTGATTGAGAGTGCAAAGAAGCATGACCATTGAAACCTGTCATCTTGATTGAGAGTGCAAAGAAACAATACCATTGAAACCTGTCATCTTGATTGAGAGTGCAAAGAAGCATGACCATTGAAACCTGTCATCTTGATTGAGAGTGCAAAGAAACAATACCATTGAAACCTGTCATCTTGATTGAGAGTGCAAAGAAGCAAGACCATTGAAACCTGTCATCTTGATTGAGAGTGCAAAGAAGCAAGACCATTGAAACCAGTCACCATTGATTTGCTGCACGGCATATCTAATAATATTTTTAGGTGCCTCTTTATTAAAAAACATCCGAGACATTTTGTTGAACGCTAATTGGTGCTTGTGCATTGCAGAAGCCTATACATATATACACCATATACATTTTGCACAGTCTTGTCTTTAGTTTAAAAACAAACATGTGCCTTGTTAAATAGTGGCCAAATAATGGAATATTAAAACAATGGTTGCAGTTGACCCAGTCTAAGAGTTCATTCTGTATTTATATTTTGGTTATATCATATTTTTATTTGTAATTTTACAGTACGTTAGAATTTTATACAGTGTTGGTTTTAATCACACGCTCAAGTAAGGTATTGAAGAGTTGTACAGGTTGCCTACATAACAAAACTCTTCTGCACTAAAACAAAAATGAAACATTACTAATAAATAATTGGTATTATTATTACATGCTGTAAATGTATTAGTTTCTGGGCATGTTTGATTTCAGCAACATTATTTCTGGACAAGTGTGAGACGTCTTAAGTGGCACTTAACACAGGGACATATTTCTTTTAAACTTTTACTGTTCAAGGGCCTTAGTCATAAGTACTAATTGTGTTTAATATATGCAAATCTCCAGTGAGATCGCAGGTCCAAGGGCCAATGTTTGTAGTCCCCCATACTGGCCTATGTGTCTCAACTTGAAGCAATGGCTTGAACAAACACCAGGAAGTGGAAATCAAAACATTGCACAAAGTCAAGATTAATGTTGATAGATGAACAATCTGATCATCTTGTAATGTGCAAATAGAGCAAATTGTTGTCAACAGGATCACAATTCTCACTCTTTACTGAATAATGCAGCATGTGTTAGTGAAGGAACTATGCAGGAAGTAACACTGTACATACACATTTATACAAATTTGAGCAATTTTATAAATGTTTGCATATATTATATGCATGTGTACATATTTATAAGTATTTGTCAAATTTGTAGGGATTTGTACAAATTTATACATCTTTGTATGAAATGTTTCTATCCATATATCTGTATGTACAGATTTCTGAAAAAAATGTATGAAGTCCGATCAGTTTTATCATACAATTGTTATTAAATACAGTACTATAGACTATTTGAGCATTCTCTGTTTATACAAAAATCAACCTTGTTGTTGAGCAGAGGCAACCTAATACACCTATCGGAACAGACTATAGTGAATAAATGGACCAGGCAACCATTGCAAAATCCAAACTTTATAGCAATTAAAAAAAAACAATTGGGGGTATAAAATAATTAAAATAAGGACGACATGATAACATCTGCTTGGTGTGCTGCTTTGGCTGCCTTTGGTCAACATACGATGATGATACGGCTGTATGTATATGCAATTTGATTCAAACTTTCAAATATTTTGTTTAAATGTGGTTTATAAAAACAGGAGGTTTGTGTTAGAATACCTGGGTAGTTTATACTTTACGTTATATAATATTATATATACACCTGTAACATGATTTTGTACCTATGCAGACAGATCATTAAGGGGGCTACTTTCATACCAATCACATTCTCTATTCTGGACATGAAAGGCAGCCACAGCTGGACCATGGTCAGTGGATGACATGGTCAGTTGGACAGGGTTCAGGGAGAGTTCAGTATCATTATGGTCAATCATCAAGCACTGGTCAATCCATCATCTGGCATTCTTGTCCTGTCATGTCAGAAAACTGACCACAATGACAGTAGTCAGTGTCTGGGGACAGTGTCAGTAAACATGGTGACAGACACTCAGCATAGCAATGAGATTTTCATCCAAAGCAATGAATACCTTTCAAAGCAAACATTGCATAGCCAAGTGGATTAAGCAGCAATTAACTGTTCGCATGTCAACAAATTGGCAGCATGTTGCTTAAAATAATGCTTATAAAATGAACAAATGTATAATTATAAAAATATTGTGGACATGTTATTCTCCTTTTTTTCTCTCTGTATGTCTGAGATTTCTGGCCTCAATATTGGTCCTCGATTCCTGTTTTCTTTTTCTTCCTCCTCAGTGCCCTCTCTGTTCTTGCACTGCTGTCTCCATCAACCATTTCCACTCCCCTCTATCTCACTGTTCCTGCACTGTTGTCTCCATCAACCATCTCTACTCCCCTCTATCTCACTGTTCTTGCACTGCTGTCTCCATCAACCATCCCTACTCCCCTCTATCTCACTGTTCCTGCACTGCTGTCTCCATCAACCATCTCTACTCCCCTCTATCTCACTGTTCCTGCACTGCTGTCTCCATCAACCATTTCCACTCCCCTCTATCTCACTGTTCCTGCACTGCTGTCTCCATCAACCATCTCTACTCCCCTCTATCTCACTGTTCTTGCACTGCTGTCTCCATCAACCATCCCTACTCCCCTCTATCTCACTGTTCTTGCACTGCTGTCTCCATCAACCATTTCCACTCCCCTCTATCTCACTGTTCTTGCACTGCTGTCTCCATCAACCATTTCCACTCCCCTCTATCTCACTGTTCCTGCACTGCTGTCTCCATCAACCATCTCTACTCCCCTCTATCTCACTGTTCTTGCACTGCTGTTTCCATCAACCATCTCTACTCCCCTCTATCTCACTGTTCCTGCACTGCTGTCTCCATCAACCATCTCTACCCCCCTCTATCTCACTGTTCCTGCACTGCTGTCTCCATCAACCATCTCTACCCCCCTCTATCTCACTGTTCCTGCACTGCTGTCTCCATCAACCATCTCCACTCCCCTCTATCTCACTGTTCCTGCACTGCTGTCTCCATCAACCATCTCTACCCCCCTCTATCTCACTGTTCCTGCACTGCTGTCTCCATCAACCATCTCTACTCCCCTCTATCTCACTGTTCTTGCACTGCTGTCTCCATCAACCATCTCTACTCCCCTCTATCTCACTGTTCCTGCACTGCTGTCTCCATCAACCATCTCCACTCCCCTCTATCTCACTGTTCCTGCACTGCTGTCTCCATCAACCATCTCCACTCCCCTCTATCTCACTGTTCCTGCACTGCTGTCTCCATCAACCATCTCTACTCCCCTCTATCTCACTGTTCTTGCACTGCTGTCTCCATCAACCATCTCTACTCCCCTCTATCTCACTGTTCCTGCACTGCTGTCTCCATCAACCATCTCCACTCCCCTCTATCTCACTGTTCCTGCACTGTTGTCTCCATCAACCATCTCTACTCCCCTCTATCTCACTGTTCCTGCACTGCTGTCTCCATCAACCATCTCCACTCCCCTCTATCTCACTGTTCCTGCACTGCTGTCTTCATCAACCATCTCCACTCCCCTCTATGTTCTCCACTCCTCTCCCAATTCCTCCAAATCTCTCTTTACTATGTCGTCCTCGCCTCCTTTTTCCTTCCACTCTCCGGGCATCTGCTTTCTTCACTAGACATTCGTCTCCCATTCGTGCCAAGTGTCCAGCCCACTTTAGCCGACTCTTTACTAGTTTCTCTATGAAACTCTCCCACCTTTCCCTCAGCTCCTGTGTTCCTTGCTAGTCTATTCTCTTCCCTCCCGCATTTCTTCTTACCCAGTTGTTTTTGCCAAACATTGCCCTTTCCTGACTCTCAATAAGCCATAGGCTTCCTAGTCAACTAGCCATTCGTTTTTTTTGCTCTGGGCGGCAATTTTTTCATGTTAAATCTATTTAGAGTTTTAACATAACATAAACTTAATTAGATGTAGGTGCTGGCTACTGCTCTCCTCTTTGCACCAGAAGTCCAGTTTGATGCTAACATTGACACTGACACTGTAACTCTATAACCATTCTACAATTGTAATTTTCTTTTTCTTTCTGTCATTGATCTCATTTTATTGGTGTCTCTACCACCCATCCCCCCTCACCCATCCCCCTCACCCACCCCCCTCATCCATCCCCCCTCACCCATCCCCCTCACCCATCTCCCTCATCCATCCCCCTCATCCATCCCCCCTCACCCATCCCCCATCCCCCTCATCCATCCCCCC
>CM034538.1:6422387-6556246 GCA_020002185.1 Paraescarpia echinospica
CCCTCCCACTCCCCACCTCTATCTATCCCTATTATTATTAGTTTTTATTATACTATGCATATGTGATCAACAAAGGCAAATTCATAACATAACCATTATCTGAATAAAGTGTGTAGAGACTGACAGAGGGCCTGCTGTGTTATTTGTGAAAATAATCAGTAAATAGTGATTTTGGGAAAATCTACTTCTGTGACTGCCAATGGGTGATTTATCAGAAAAGGACACATCATCATAGGACACAGGATTCCAGACTAGTCAAACAAGTCACAAGACCTTCATGTACATCAAAACAGTTTTGCGGCTACGTATCCCGATATTCGCAGTACACTGGCAGTCTGGCACTACAATAAACAAATAATATCAAAATAATTTGGACACAATGTTGACATGTTAGGGCAGCTGGATGCACCGCCAATGTTCCTGGGTCTGACATTACCAGCAGGTGTTGTTGTTGAGACATTCGTGTCCTTACCTGCCGCCTGACATTCTGAGCACATTGCTGACTAGTCGGTCATGCCGAAGCTTCCCATCTTCATCCTGCTAAAGGTGGTAACTGCCAGTGTCATTCCTACTGAAAAAGAAATGTTTTTGTGTAAGCAACAAAGCAAATAAATACTGTGGTGACAGTCGATTAAAAGCATCATGTAAACATCATTGTAATTTTTTTTTTTTTTTCAGTTAGACATTTTTAAAACATCAACAAAAACTTGAATCAGCAATACATCTCTACAAAAAGCTAGACTGTCATTACATAAGTATATATGCCATATGCTAGCAAAATACCTTTAGGTATAACGATAAAATATAACCTTACTGCATCGTTGCAATGTTTCTATTGTGTCCAAAATGGAGTAAGTGAAAAATGATCAAATGTCAAATGAGATAACACATGAAAGAGATAACACATGATAACACATGAGATAACACATGAGATAACACATGAAAGGAGATAACACATGAAAGGAGATAACACATGAAAGGAGATAACACATGAAAGGAGATAACACATGAAAGGAGATAACACATGAAAGGAGATAACACATGAAAGGAGATAACACATGAAAGGAGATAACACATGAAAGGAGATAACACATGAAAGGAGATAACACATGAAATGAGATAACACATGAAAGGAGATAACACATGAAAGGAGATAACACATGAAAGGAGATAACACATGAAAGGAGATAACACATGAAAGGAGAGCTGTTGTATTGTCACGTTGCACCTAACAATGAGCTATTGTGAACTGTGAAGCAGGTGTAGATTCACGTAACTGTAACTAGTGTCACGTAACTATCAGCAGGATGTGTGGATGATGGACAATGTGACACACAGACATTATGTAAATGACACTATTTACATGTGCACCAAGTACCCATACAGAGAATACCAATGTGCCTCACATAATCTCTGCACAACGTAGATTACATACTAATGGAAAAGTGCCCAACTCACAGACAAGCCACTATTAATTATTCATGGTATTCACTGCAATTACATAACACACAGATTTGTTTGCTTCTGTTTTCACATGGCTGTTGTGTTCGATGCTTAATAGACACTTTTTCTTTGATGACCCTATACTTTATAGTGGGCTTACAGCCAGGGATAAACCATTGGGTAACATGAGTACACATTATCCTTCACTGCTATATTAACTCTAACTTTAAGATAAGATAGTCATCACTAGTCATATGTACTACAGTATACAATGCACTCCACTTGTGTGTTATTTCCAACTTCAAGATAAGATAGGGATAACCAATCTTCACACTGCCTTGCCACTCCACAACTATGTCAAGTCAACTGATGTATGCATACTGTATGTGTTAACTGTAGATTATTACTGTCAACAACACATGCAGGTAGGATGTTTGTTGTTTGACAAGATGTTAATTATCTATTCTAAAAATACATCAACTGGCCTTTAATTATTGTAGACTGATGACCATCTAGGCACCTGCAGTTAACTAAGGTCAATTAGAGGTTTTCCTGGAATGACAGACTGCAGAGATATATAGAGCACCAGAAGACAGCTATGGGAGAGGAGAGTCAGAGAGATGTCAACAACAGCATGCCCTGGTAAACAGTCAACTCTCTTGGGTGCTGTAATTGTGTATTTGTTTGCTGACCTACTGTCATGGCCGTGACCCACAGTGGACAGAGGCTTGACCAGTTGCAATAAGGGATGCACTCAAAACATGCACCATTGCTAATGACACATATTTATGTAGTTAATTATTTCTATAGCATGTGTTTAATGTTTCATATCACTGCTGATCTGGGGTATGCATATTTTTATTTTAACTGTTCAAATGACTCTTTATTAATGTGATTTGTCATGTATTTTTTATTTATTTAATGCTGTTGTACATGTAAGTGAATGCATGTGTGTGCATGTGTGCATGCATGTTTAACAGAAGAATGAAATGTGTGAATGAGTGAGATACACGGGCAAGTCGGCGGCACAAAAATACATATTTATTTAATCTCTACATAATATGAAGCAATAATAAATCCAAGCCATAAGTTGCGATATGGTCCCTGGCCTTACATCATAACCATGACTGATCAGCTGGGGGGGTCATTGCAGCACAGGGTCAGTACTGGTTAAATAAGGATAGCTTAGTGAACATTAATTAACATAATAATTATTTTGTTACAGTAGCTTATATCAAAGTCACTCTACAAGGCATCCAAGGTGATGCTTGTTGTGTCACTAGGTTAAATTATGTTGTGCATGCTTCTACGTTGGTTATCACAGTATGTCATACAGAGGCTTACGTGACGTACATTTTACATCCTCACTACTGCTGGATAATGACCTAATTTTAGTAGCAGTTTGTGCAGTGCAACAAGTAATTTGGAACTGACAATTAATATTTTATGTGTTCCAATGTATCGTTGCCATGAAGTATCTGTAATAACAGATTGTTGCCAAGATCAATGTCTGAAGCAGGACTTTGATGATGGCTGTTTCATACGGATGGTTAGCCTCAAATGCTGTTGTTTTTGTCACTTCCTATGGAATCTGGAGTAGACGAATATGAATGCAGACTATAATAAAAAAAATCCCGTTACAGCTTCAAAAGCATTAAGGCTTGTACATATTTAACATTGCAGTTTCTTCTCAAATTCTGATGAGATTTAACAAGATTGTCATCCCCCAGATGTTAGGTAGACAATAGAGGCTGTTGAGAGTCCAACAGGGTGCAATCTGTGTACAACCTGCCTTTTTGAGATGCATCAATTTGTAAATGCTGTTTTTAAACTCATTCGCACTGCCCTAGCAATATAACCAATCATGCAGATCATTTGTTCCGTTCATATAATTATATGAGAACAAATATTTTTGTGATATCCAGTCTGTGTTATTCATTCAGCACTTGGGTCAAGTAAGATGACTGCCTTACATAGACCAATATGTCAAACAATATTACATCACACATAGAGCGTAAGAGTGTCAAGTGAGCACAGAGGTTAGGACCTGGTCATCCCTGGTCAACTGAGGACTGACCAGTACACATTGGGGACAAGATCACTGGGGAGCTGCCACAGCATACATATATATATTAATACAATCATAATAACTAATAATACTAATGCATCATCAATACTTTAAACGACTGATGACGTAATAGGTCTACACCCAGTTACACGTGTTCACTGAAGCATGTCCTGATATGGAGGGTCAAGTCAGGTCCTTCTGCACCAGACTGCAATTGCAGAAACATAATGTCTAGTCTTTGTTGATATTTATATATTTTATTGATGTTTACGTCTGGCTTGCAATGGCCCTATTGTGTGACATAACTGTTTTCGTAATCATCTCTGGAGAAGCTTCATAAAAATCAAATCAATGCAAATTAAATTTATTCATACACATCTCTCTCAAATTTATCCAGGGTGTTTGCAAAAAATACAGGTATATTACATTTGTAAATGGATGTAGTACAGAACAGTTCACACAAGACAATGTATATTACAAAAGATATAGTAATAATAAAAGAAGACGATATCTGTCTATGACTACCAAATATGGTGATGGCTCAAGCGGACAAAAAATTAGGATTGGAATTTTTTTTTAAAGACCTGCATTGGAATTTTTTAATCTCTACTGTTTTTTGCTTAATGAATTAAAGAATAATTTATATCATTATTTTTTATTTTGCAACAAAATACGTCTTTGTTGGTGATTAGGTTTTTTCAGCATATAAGGCAGATCAGACTAGGAGCCCAGAAACCTGCCAAGGTTAACAGACATTCCCACAGTAAATGGTCTCATAAAACATTTACCAGTGAATAGAAGTGTCTACAGCCAAAACGTGACATGAAAGAACCCGTGCCAGTGACATATATCAAGTTCTGATTCAACTGCAATCAAGGCACCAAAATAAAAGTCCAGTGAATATATAATATTAGCTGCACTGTAGTATTCTGTCATTCTAAGCCAAACATCACTAATCAATCATACTGGTTAATAATAAAGAATTATTATGGATAGTAATAAGTATGATCAATTCATTATGCATTATAATGATTATTAATAATGAATCACAATTGTTAATAACAATAATAATTAATGGTGAATATTGATGATTCATAACGGTTAATAATAATGGTTTGTACAATACTACAGACATCATGATGACGCCACTGAACAACATCCATTGAACAACTTTAAACAAAGCAAGACATTAATAATTGCATGAGTTGTCACGAGATCCTGATGTATGACCATCATCTTACGTCATAATAATTATGAGCGACTTGTGGGAGGGTGGCAGCTGCAGCAGGTAAGACTAGGTCAGTGTTGGTCAACTGAGGACTGACCATGGGCAGTCTGTATTCAAATCGTGACAGCCTGCACTGAATGCCTATAGGGGTTAGGACACTGTTAGACTTCTTGCTTGGTTACAGACGAAAAAGAATGCAGTATATTTTTGAGAAATGACATTTTACAATATTCACTTGCTCTGACATAAGTGCATTTGAGTAGTCAGATTTCTAGATGTGATTGTAGAAGCTGCTGACAATAAAATGGTGTCTTTTTAGCTGATTTTACTAAACGGAAGGGTATCTGGCAGCAATTTGGCTAGTTGACACTTTAGCCGGATTACTGCCTGCATCCATTTGTAAATATTGACGGGTGTCATACATACAGGCATTTTGCAAGAGCTAGAGATATTAGATTTTGACTAAACTCGACCAGCATGTCAATGAGATGATAATAACAGCAGGTGAGAAGTTTAAGAAATTTTATAGGTCACATTTTCTTATAATCACACAAAACATTAACATGGTCGCCAATGGGAAAACTTACATTGTGCTGACCCCAATTAGCGAGCCTGGCAACGGAAGCACGCTAAAGTCATTGCACAATCACGGAGGACGCATTTTACTTCAACTATCTTGAATCAATTACTGAAAATACGTGTATGGCAAAACTGCAGTTGAATGGAACAAACCGTTTTTTGGATATTAGACTTCTCACCAGTCGGCAAGTCCAAATCACAGTGACGGAACACATCTCTTATAAGGGGGGTGGGGTGCGTATGCCAGTAGTTAAGCCTCAATTTGAAACTACATATGAAAATGAACCAATGACATTGCAGCAGGGTGATTCATCAATCGTTTTTTGTTTACTTCAGCTGACTAAACACACATGAAGATGTTGTAATTGACCCTAATGAAGTCTGAGGACAGTGATTAGCTGGAGTCAGCCATAGCTGGAGCCTGTTATCAGATCTGTCTACTGACTGGACCTTCTGGCCAATCAAGCAAGTGGCATTGTTTTCTGAATGTCTGCTAACTAGGCTGTGTAATATTATGTAATTGAACTGCTCCAGACGTCTGGCCTTTGAGGAATTCACACCCTAAGGTGACTTTTTGTTGATGTTTACCTTTATAAATAGGGCACAAGGTCAAAAAATAAATACAAATTTGAATGTAACGTAACAAATGGCTGTATTGAATTTTCTTATAAAACACATATTGGAATTTCTGGAAAACTGTATCAGGAGTTCATAGTGCCACCTAAGAACATTGTGCTAGATTATAAATTGTCCAACAGCGAAGTGCTGATTTTTCTGGTGCCTTGCCAAGTTTGGTGGCACCTTTGAAATGTGCATAAAACACAAACACCTGGAGGGATTACAAAAAATAAAAGTGCAGAGTGCTTGTAACATTGGTGCGTATAAAATGTGTTGTTTTCAACACTATTCTCCAAAATCACCATGCCTATTTGGGGTTAGGACACTGTTAGACTTCCTGCTTGGTTACAGACGAAAAAGAGTGCAGTATATTTTTGAGAAATGACTTTTTACATTATTCACTTGCTCTGACATAAGTGCATTTGAGTAGTCAGATTTCTAGATGTGATTGTAGAATCTGTTGACAGTAAAATGGTGTCTTTTTAGCTGATTTTACTAAGCGGAAGGGTATTTGGCAGCAATTTGGCTAGTTGACACTTTAGCCGGATTACTGCCTGCATCCATTTATAAATATTGACGGGTGTCATACATACAGGCATTTTGCAAGAGCTAGAGATATTAGATTTTGACTAAACTCGACCAGCATGTCAATGCGATGATAATAACAGCAGGTGAGAAGTTTAAGAAACTTTATAGGTCAGGTTTTCTTATAATCACACAAAACATTAACATGGTCGCCAATGGGAAAACTGACAGTGTGCTGACCCCTATAGTGAGCAGACGCTAAATAATAAATACGTTGCCATGTCTGCTCATAACAAGTTCACAAAGTTACTCGAGGTGATCGGTACTATGTTGTCTTCATAACAGCTAACGATAACCGAGCTAACATGTGTTTGTGTCTGTGTGTGGGTATGTCATCGTTTCCCTCCTAGATGGTTTGCATCTTAAGAGCTAAACTATAATATGACCCTTCGTTTCCCTCCTAGATGGTTTGCATCTTAGGAGCTAAACTATAATATGATCCTTCAGAAGAAACGTGACACCTTTATTTTTTTTATTCCATGCTTGTTTTAAGGATTCTGACTGGTCTTAGGGTTCGCATAATACATTAGATGGGCATAAATCAACTGTTCGTAATCCTATGTATGTTTTCTGTGATTCTTTGGAACAACTGGGGACATATTACATAACTAAACTATTTAAACATGAAAAACTGTCTTCGGTGCCACCAAAGGATTGGCATTTTTGCTAGTTCTAATAATAATTTATTTGATATCATTAGTATATTACAAATTATTATATATCATGCAAACAATTATTCTATTTAAATTTGAAAATGTCTGCGACACCAGCCAAGGCTAAACATTTGGTGATCCAATATGATTTAGTGATACTGCTGTCATAATTATGTATGAGCGGTGGGACCAGACAAGGTTAATATCAGATTCTGGTCAACAGACGACTGCTGCAGTGCACAAAGGGAATGTAAGAACGTCACTGTTGCTCTGTACTTACATTAATATGATAATAATAACTTACGATGATCATCATTACAAGATGATCCACATTGATGGTACCAGGCAGTGTACCCAGATGGTAATTACTCGTTCGTATGAAAATATTTGGGCAGTACCATAGAATGCCACACTGTGTTTACTGGGCAACTAGTGTGTGTGTGTGTGTATGTCTGTGTGTGCGTGCGTGCGCCATACGAGAATGCATGCATGCATGCATGTTCATACCAGTAAACCAAGTGTCTCTTTATGCAATGTTCTAACTTTTATGCCAAGTCCATCTCTCTTTCATCAATTATTACTGCAGGTTTATTCAAGACAAACGAATACTCCAGGGTATCAGATTTGGAAGGATGCATCTCCAGAACAAATATTCATCAAACATTCACCAGTGATCAGAGCCATATGGCATGAAATCTGAAAGTGGCACAACTGTCACAGCACCAGTTCTGCTTTCCTACAAGGGCTGTGCAATATACTCAGTGATACAAAAACAAACGAGCTATAATTAGAATAGCAAGAATTAAACTTACATCAGAGCTGCATTTGAAACTTGCAACGTCCCGATCTGTCTACAGCCGATCTTGATCACGCACTGATGTCATGTGATGTGGCTCAGATTTTGGCTGAATGATCTGGTGATATCCCTGATCTTGGTTCATTGTAGGGGCTCTGTTTGATGTAGATGGTCTCCTTTACTTTTGTCTTGTGCCAGTTCTGTTCTCAGGCCAAGACCTTGGTGTTGTCAGTGGATACTGAGTGTCCTATGGCCAGACAATGACCTCCTACAGCTATCACTATCATTTGTGTGTTCCTTAAACCTTTGGCTGAGTGGTCTTTTCGTTTCACCCATGTAAGTGTGGCTGCTGGTAGTGCAATAGAGACTGGTATGGTAGGGCTCATTATATGGATTAGGTTATGAATAAACATTAGTGATTAGATGCTAGAGGAGTGAGTGATGACTTAATTAAATGACATAACATGCAGGGGGCAGGGCTGCCCACCCACAGTAGCCCTTGCCCTCTGTGATAAACAAGATAAGAATAGTAATTACATGTCTCTAAAGGAATGTTGGAGTCTTGTAGAAACCACATGTTAAACCACTTTATTAATTATCTGTAGTCTAGTAGATGGCTTTGTCTTTGGGTGTACTTGGTGGGAAAGATGAAGCCCCCCATTGGTTGGTTTAAATTCGGTAGTCAGGCTAGTTTAGATATAGAGAATTGTAGGGGAAAATAAGAGAGTTGACAGGCGCACACAGAATGCAGGGTGTGCAGCCAGGAGGGTTTCCCTCCAGTTTGGGCTGGGAGGTGAGGCTGAGCTGCCTCGGTGTTGCAGCTGGGCTGGATTGGCATGGTCAAGGTTGACACTATGTATGGACTATAATAAAGAGTAGGTTTGTCAAGGTTTATTTATTAGTTGGTTGATATTATTATTTATAGTCGGTACCCCCCGTTGTCGTAGCGCCAGTGGGAGGATGGTTTTATCCTTCGGGTGTACTACCACTGAACGGAGGGTGTTGGTGGGTTTATGGTACAAGTGTACATAGAGAGACTTGTAAACTCATCAAAGTTGTTCTGATAGCCCTGCTAAGTATGGTTGTCCCAACATGGGCCAGTTCGAGTTCATTGTTTTTGTAATGTTGTTGTTAGTAGGTGGTCTGTTCTCACTAGACAGCAGGACTTCAAGCACCCACTCTGGATAGTCATTGGCTCTGTCAGTGGACATGTGCAAGTTCTGCTTTTCTGTCTTCAGCTGTGGTGATGTATTGCGGTGCCCTGTTGGTGTGGGTGTGTACGACTGACCTCTTGTGAGTTAGGGGGTGGTGAGATTTGAAATTGAGGTATTGGTCAGTGTGTGTAGGCTTCTTATATACGGTTAACTTGGTGGGTCCATCATCTTGGATGTGCATGCGCAGGTCCAGGAAAGGGAGTTTGCTGTCTTTCTCTGGTTCGATGGTGAACTTGATGTGTGGATGGATGGTGTTGATATTCAGTGAACAAAATCTGAGCCACGTCACATAACATCAGTGTGTGACCAAGATCCACCGTAGACGGATCGAAATGTTGCTAGTTTCAAATACAACTCCAATGTAAGTTAAATTCTTGCTATTCAATTTTAATATTGGAGCCATGAACAGTATCTTCCATAGATACAATTAAATTATAACAATATCTTTATTCTGCTCTTAACTTATCAATTGTCTCAAAATGTTTAAATTAATGAAGATAGTGCTAATACCCCTTTGGGATTAACAATCTACCATCTGTTTTGTAAACTCATTTTTCTAGCCTACCCTTCAATAGTATTTTTGTTTCACAGTGGTCTATCATCCTCTGCTTTTTCTCAGATTTGGTAGTTTTGAAAACAAAGAATATATGACACTAGTCAGTGAATAAATCTTGTTATCCATATAAATATTTATTATAATGCATAATCTATGCCCACGCTTGTGTTGTGAATAATGACCCACATATCTAATTGCTTTTGCTAATGTCCAGTTCTTTGCAATAATTAGAAGTTAATTGCTAGTATGATACAATTATGCAGACATCTTCGTCACAAATATAAATGACATGAACTATATAGAGTGAAGTCAAGAAATCATAAAACCAAATGTCAAAGCATGCATCTCCTTAAGGATCTAACAATTAAAGTGTGTTGTATTATTTTTCATCCCTAGAACAGAAACATTGGTATGTCCAATGGGCATCTTCTGACAAACAGATATTGAATATTAGCGAGATGTAATAACATGCTATTTCTCTGCCATAAATTGATCACAGGTTACTAAATTAATTAAAATATACTGTACACAAAATACGGTACCAGACTGTTATGTAGCGTATCAACTACTCACACACACACACCACTGAGTGTTCAGCTATGAAAGTAGGAACACTGGACTGTGCCTTTTACTGGTGACAGTCAGCCACACAGCATCAACACAAAGTGCATAAGAAAGCACTGATCATAATATTTACAGCAGACCGATTTGCTAGTGCTGCCACCTGGTGAATGCATACAAACTAAATCAAAATCCGAAAATAAACACAGCTAACACTGTTGTGTATTATGAGGGGTGTGGTTAATTCGGAATGGGGGTAGGAGGTTGATCCTAAAATTGGTTGGAGGTGGGGTTGTTAGAAAGGGGAAAACAATAGGTGGTTAGTCTCCAAAAACAGGTGGGATACAGGCGTGGATGCAAAATGACCATCAATACGGGGTTTAGTTGAATGTATTTTGTGGATGCAGAGTAGATGTGGGAGGCATGCCCCCCGTTTTGGCCTCAACGCCAACAGCTGCAGCTCAAGGTTTTTGTAAGCCTCAAGGGAGGTGCGTAGTTGAAAGTGTTGGTGTGTCTCAAAGGGAGTAATGGACTGTTGCACCTCTCCCGGCTGGTATAATCCTAGCTTTGCCCCTGGGAGAGGTTGGCAACAAATAAAATGAAAATGGGAGACAGGAGGATGATAGCCGTGCTGCACAACCCTCTATTATAAACTGAAAATAGAATGGGAGACAGGAGGATGATAGCCGTGCTGCACACCCCTCTATTATAAACTGGAAATAGAATGGGAGACAGGAGGATGATAGCCATGCTGCACACCCCTCTATTATAAACTGGAAATAGAATGGGAGACAGGAGGATGATAGCCGTGCTGCACACCCCTCTATTATAAACTGGAAATAGGTTTAAGAAGTATAACACCTTTTGAACATTACATGGTTATCTAAAATGCAAATGACTGATCATTTGTGGGCAATCTTTTATTTAACTGCCTAAATTATTAGCACATCCACCTGCTAGGTACAGGGTATACCCTTGGGGTGAGGGAGTGGCATCCACCTGTTAGGTACAGGGTATACCCCTGGGGTGAGGGAATGGCATCCACCTGCTAGGTACAGGGTATACCCCTGGGGTGAGGGAATGGCATCCACCTGCTAAGTACAGGGTATACCCCTGGGGTGAGGGAATGGCATCCACCTGCTAGGTACAGGGTATACCCCTGGGGTGAGGGAATGGCATCCACCTGCTAAGTACAGGGTATACCCCTGGGGTGAGGGAATGGCATCCACCTGCTAGGTACAGGGTATACCCCTGGGGTGAGAGAATGGCATCCACCTGCTAGATAGGCGGTATGCCCCAGGGGTGATGGTCTGGGACAGAGTTAGGGTCAGTAGGACAACAAATTTAGTAAAATCTTTTTATAACTGATTTAGCATGCTCCTGTGTAGCCATTGTCTTGATTCGCCTCAGGGCTTGGTTTCCAAAGATTCTGGCACAAAAAGTTGCCTTAAAATTCTGATTATTTACATAAACAATAACATTTATATTTGTTGAAAAGGCAAATTATTTAGGAGTAGTGATATATATGCAATTACTTGAAGGATGCTAAAGATATGTTAAGACATCCGCGTAGCTTTTAATAATATATTTTATTTGGTATAGCGCCACATCCAGTATCGTTCGTGGCGCTTCACAACATATTAAAATACACGAAAATGGTAGAATTGCAATAAATATGTATATGTATATTAATTTAAAATAAATATTAGTAATAAAGAATAAAATAAATAAATACATACATATAATATAAAGTAAATAAATATCAGTTATTCATCAAAATTAAATAATATTAATACCAATCAATCTAGCACAATAACTATATAAAAATAATACTAATAAATAAATATATATGTATGATTAATAATAATAAATAATTTAGTAAAACATTTGATATAAAATAGTTTACGTGAGGAATAAGGAATAATCATTATACGAATACGATAACTAATTAAAATTGGTTTTAGTAGAGGGCAGTGTTCATCTAGACTGACACTAATATGAAACACAAAAGAAATGTGTCTTCAGACGACATTTGAAGCTGGCGAGAGTGTCACAGGTTTTAACAACACTTGGTAAAGTGTTCCATAGGGACGCAGCAGCTACAGCGAACGAGCCGTCCCCAGCCTTGATATGAGTGCGCTTCACTTCCAACATGTTACTGCTCGCAGAGCGCAGTGCTCTTGCCGGTTGATATGGGTGCACGCGTTCACACAGGTACACAGGCGTGTCAATGTGCATGGCTTTGTACGTGAGTACCAGTATCTTGTAATCCACTCTGCGCGCAACAGAGTGGATTATAACAGCATTATCCGAAAATGTCACCACTGTTCCATCGGTGTTAATCTAAATCTGTGTCATGCATATTGTTGTACACTTTTTTGTTCCCAACTCTGGATAAATTTTAACAAGGGCACATATTTAAAACTTAAAATTGCCTACAACAATATGCATAGACAGATCTTAGGATATGACCGATGGGACTGCGAGTAGCATGAATGGCTTAATAAAATGTATGTACAGTTGTACATACATCGTTAATGGGCCCATGTGGACTAGCTGGACCGAATCACTGTATACACCATGTATTGTCAAATGGTGATTTTAGATCATGTTCTAAATATTATCTTATTTTTATGTATTTAACTTTTAAAAAGTTATGTCTTTTTATACCTATTTATATGTACCAATTGTATATGTGGGTTTTGTCTGAAATAAATGTATCCCTATTATCTTAATTAGTATATCATGCATCAATATGCCCTTTTGTGTTGGACTAGAGGACTACATAGATGGGTCACCATTTCTACAACCTACTGTGTGGCCAGCAATAACATTTGAATAATAAATGTGTATGATTTTCCGAATGCTCCTCCACTATATCCTGTGAAATGTTACATAATAAATTGACTTTATATGCAGAGCTTTGGTGTTAAATTGTATTTAAACTGGTTGATTATACAAACAAAATTGTTTATCACTCATGTTTGACAATCTAGCAAACACCTTTGCGGAACATTTGCATTTATATACCCTGAACATTTTTTAACATTATATTTTACTAGAATCCCATATTACACTGCTAGAGCGTGCAACATAAAAGAAGTGAATGCAGATAATTCACAATTACCACCAGTCACTTAAACACAACTTCCCTAGCATTATTTATGCACAGGCATGGAAGATAGAAGTAGTAATTGAATTTCTGAATTGAAAAGACCATTGTTATACAACAGAGCCATAGAGAGAGACCTAAATCGTAGTATTTTACTTTGAAAATGAAGCTATATGGAGCATTTTAAAACAACTTTTTGTTATGTTCTGAACTTCTACCCACAGAAGCTGTGCTACAAAATGCGCTGTATACTATGAACAACATCAATTTTCGAGGCCAAAATTTATTTTTCTGAACGTCTCCCCGGGTGGATCAGTCGGCACTTGGTCCTAACCTTCTGCGGGAGCAGTCTAAAAGGCAAATCAAGGTTGATGGGCTACAGAAGCTTCATGCTTGTAAAAGTGGCATGATGAAATACTTATATGATTCATAATGCTCATTACTAAATATTACGACTCTTACCAGTATTTCTTCATATGTGACGTGCCTCCTCTGAATTAAAGAACTTTATCAAAACAAATTACAAATATCTACAGAATTTCTGAGGATGTTGCTGTGCATGAGCTGCCCGTTTGCCTGATTGGTAGTTATGGCATTATATAATAACATTTATTGACAATATTATTTAATTATAAATGAAGTAAATGAGGACAGTCTGGATTCCCAGAAGCCTTCAGTTCTGAGAGCTTCCGGAACATCCAACCATCGACTGAAAGTTAACAATAATTGCATGTAAATTATTAGGCAAAAATCTAGTCAATTATTATTCGTAACTGCACTGGATTTTACAGATTGTTGTCAGCTTCCTTCTGGCTTAGTTCTACTGTAACGTCAAACATACAAGTTTACATAAAATTGTATTACTGAAACAGAAGGCTAGTAGGCCTACTTATATAATAAGGAAGAACTGTCAATCATTGAATCAATAATTTTCAATGTGATCAATGACAATATCATTGACTGTGTGCAATAATGCTATTTCTTAGACATTGAGAAAAGCCAAGCATATCAGACGCACTGCATTCGCAGTTTGCAGTGTTATCACTGCAGTCTGGACTGGTAACTTGCCCTAGGGCTAGGCTAGATCTAGATTGAAGTTGGATAGACAGAAAATAAAAAAGACAATCGGGTAATATCCCACTCAAATCGACTATCTTTGTCTACGAATAGCTGTATATTTTTGGTATGATACGGCATCTTGCTCTTTGTTCACAGTAGAATGCAGTATACATCACCAGGGCACTGGTATTGTTACCACAAATTGTGCAAAAAAATAAATTCTCTGTTTCTACACCGGAGTTCGAAGTCACGTTGTGCTCGTCACAGTCGCTTCAAACGCCCCCGATATATCAATGCATTTCTTTGACTCACCCCGACGTTTTTATCGTACTACCGAGTTACATACAACTCCAGAATGTATGGCATAAAGACACATGTATCTAGACTGTAATCAGTCTTTGAAAGCATTCTGACAACTGGACAGATAAACACACCTACCGGTACATCGGTTCTAGACCAATCACACGTACCGTTGCAAACCGAAAGCAGCCATCTGGATGCGGATGAACGAACATCGACAATAAGAGCTGCCATCTGTCGGAGTCTCGGGAGTTGTTTTGCAAAGGTGGGGGCAGGTCCTTAATGTCAAATAAGTACTTCAGGAAAGTTGCAAGGGAATGTTAGTGGCAACCCTGGAAACTGTGGTGCAGATAGAACTGTGACAAGAGGCTGCATGTGACTAAGAATCAGTGGGTTGGGGAGATTGTGGGAACAACACTTACAGTTACATAGAGGATGGGAGAATCGGGGCAGAAGATTGATAAAGGGCTGAGTATACAGTAGAACCTGTCTTGGATGGGTTTTCTCGGATCCCCTTGACCACCTTATCATTTTAACTAACCTGCCATGGCCGACCACC
The DNA here is from genome assembly GCA_020002185.1 of Paraescarpia echinospica. Lineage (NCBI taxonomy): Eukaryota > Metazoa > Annelida > Polychaeta > Sabellida > Siboglinidae > Paraescarpia > Paraescarpia echinospica. Next base: position 6,437,719 of record CM034538.1, read on the forward strand.
TGTCTTGAGACCACTTTGCTGGGTTGAGGAGGTGGTCGCTCAAGACAGGTTCTACTGTAACAGGAACATTAGTATAACTAGATATGATAGAAGTGGACAAGGCTCTTGACAAAGACAGTACTAAGGTAATCAACCTTAGTTATCCAATGTAAAGATAAATGTGATAACCACACCCGTTAGATGCAAGACAAAATAAATCAAGATTACCAACTATATTTCACTTGATATACACATTATGTGTTGTAAATACATCAATTACTAGTCAATTTGAAATATTATGTAATAAATCTTTGTGAATAAGTACACACAATGCAGGGACTACTTCATAATATGGTTTCATCCAAATTACCTATTGTAATAGGCCATACTTCTGGAATTACAAAGTTCATCCAAATTTGTCCACATATGCACTCTTCTCACACTGTAAATATTGCACACATAAACCAACATCCTTGGTGTCCAGCTTGTTCATTGTGGTCCTTGAAATCAGTCCCACCAACTGTTAATCCCAATGGAAGATGCATCTGAACAGTTGACTTTTTGTGCAATGTCCACTCTGAACTTGTACCAGAAACAATTATCTGATAGAACAAATGTTTATTTCTTGATATGCATAATGGATTGTGGTAGCTGTCATGATCGCTTGGTGATGCTGTTGTGACTGAACTGCACCATTGTCCCTGGCAAGTGTAGTAACTACAGCCGTGGCAAACAAATTACATAGACATGCTTCCATATTACTTTTTATACATTAGGCAATTTTTGGGCCTACTCAGTTTTGTTGTCAGATGTAGCAAGAATTCTTTGAGAGTACAGACACTTGTACCCCAGAAAGACATGTCGTATGTACTCATCAAAAGTGTACATGATACTATTTATGTTACTATTTTCCACTGCACAAGACACTAATTTCATAATCCAGTATATCATCACATCAGTCGATTTTTGTTTCATTTGATGCTGCCACATTGACAGTGTCAATAGTTCCCGGCGCTGTCATTTTTGATCCCGTGGCACTATCTGCTGACGGTAGTGGGTGAAAAACTTTGATATGTATTGCCGAATTGTTTCTTATTTGAGTTTGTGGTTCAAGGTCGTCGACCTGAGGTTCAAGGTCATCAACAAGTTCCACGGTTGATGTATTTACTGCTACATCTATTGTGCCAAGACTACGCTCTTTCAACTGCAGTGCGAGATTTACAGCCCTATTCGCTGCTGCACCAAGCCCGTGAATGTAAATCACGTGGCAATCGGAATCCAGCATCTTTTGACAGCGCGCCAGTTGCGCTTTAAAGTCAGTTCTTCGTGTTACGTAAACATCATTCTTGCGTTTTGGCAGTCTCTTCGGGAGTTTTTTCCTAAGTATGTACTCTTCCTTGTCAATTTCGTCTTTATACATTTGTTGCACTTTCTCCATCGTCGAATGTTGGGTTTCGACGACGGACTTAACACTTTTCTCTCTAACTCGTGGGCATTACTTCCGGAAAAACGCAGCGAATATTAAGCTATATTCTGATTGGGTGTTTATGGAAATTAATAGTTATGTATTGGAGAATAAATAATATATAAGGTTATTGCATTAATTTATGTTAATTTCGACTAAATTATGTTATATGTTAACAACAACGATCGATAAATATTTATTATATCTGTAAATGTGAGTTATCAAATGCGGAACACCAAAACAACATGGCAGCGGCCAGGTTGTACGAAATCCAGTTGTGAAATTGTAGTTTTTCCCTTTTTTTATCCACGATAGGTGTCTTTCAACCCATCCCTGTTTTTCAGATAAACGTGCAAGACAATGACGTAGATATATGTACTGATGGCAACCTGCGATGAGGAGGAATCACTGACAGAACGGCAGGAAAATGAGCTGCAAGCTCTGAAAGCAATATATTTTGACGTCAAAGACCTCCGGGAAAACGATGCCTGGGGGGTAACGACCGTTTGTGTAATTTATGCCACGACTAGATTGCACTTTCAGACATAGACAAAAAACATGGGCACTTGTGTAAAATCCGGGCCCACCTCGATTTCGCTGCTATAACTTGAGTTTTGCCTAACTTTGATTGCGTTGCCTCTCGTTGGTGTTGATACCTCAGAGCATTAGTTCCATCATTCAACACCATCCCAGACATATTATGAAAATATTGTGTCTTAGCACACTTTTGAAGCCAAAATAGCGGCCCAGTTTGTGCTAGTCTGCATCGCTGCGGTCATGCGTTCCCACATTGCATTCGTTAAATGAGCGATATAGCAGTGTATGTTGATGCAAATCATGGTGCTATTTACACCTCAAAAGTGCGCTAGGACGCAATATTCTTAAACATAAATATCCCTGGGATAATGAATAATAATAGAACTAATGCACAGAGGTATGAAAGTTAGGCAAAACTTAAGTTATAATGGTGAAATCGAGGTGGGTCCGGTTTCTGCACAAGTGCCAAAACATGTTTCAAGCTAATAACAAACTCATACATACTAATTTAGCCAATTTAGGTGAATCCATAAATATAGATGAATCTATACATCATTAGCACTGCATCATAAAATTATAAATTACCCAAATCCAGGTCAGGTGACCATCCCACATATAAATTAAAAACACACAAATGCAATTAATTATAAAAATTGTTATTCAAACAATTCATGCAAAACAGTTGTGAGGTATGGCCAAATGTAAACAGTGTGCCACACCCCTTTTAGGTTTGGGCTTGGCATCCATGATTCATTAATGGTATTTAACATTTTTGCTGTTTTGGGGCAGTTCAGTTTAACAACTATCACACCTTTAAATGCAGACCCCAAATTGGAACATGTCAAACAACTAATTGGAACAACAGCTTTCAAGACACACATATTTGCAAATAATCAAAGTTTTTTCCCACCAATTTTTCTATCATAGGGCATTCCCAAACAACATATTCAAACAACTGTGTTATAAAAGATGATGTTGATAGTAGTTAAAACAATACAGCAGAAGCATTCCATTTGATGATAGTTGATGATGATTATGCATATAACTTACACAAATATGACACAATGTTCATTGAATCAGACGACTTGGTCATGAGCAAATATACAAAAAGTAATAACCTGTTGATTATAAAGGACATCAGACATTGTTACAAACTCTACAGTGTAATACATATACAACTAATGCAATATGCCTACTACACCTATAAGTTTAAGCATTGTACCGTGATAATATTTGTATATCCAGTTAATCTAGAAGTGTACATGCAATGTATTTTTGACCAGGTCACACGTCCCCCAGAAATCCAGATCACATTGTTCCCACTGGAGAGCATGGGTGGTACCAAAGCCCATGTCTCCATTGACTTACTCGTGAAGTGTTCACTGACCTATCCAGATGTGTAAGTGGGGCAATCCTCATGTCTCTCATTGGCGGGGAGTTCTGCAAATCTTCTCAAGAGTTAATTCAGAATATTTTATTATGATAGATCACACTTAATTTGACATATTTAACAAATTCATAAAAGCAGAAATGGTGTTTGAAATGGCATCATTTTTTGAACAACGAAAATAGTTTGTTTTTTGTGTTCACACTGATTAGTTAATGTTGAAACAAGCAAGTTAGTTCATTTGGTTATTACATTCAATGTTTGTCTTCTCATTTAATTATTTCAAGAATTGTATTTATTATTTAATAACTGAACTATTTTAAGGAAAACAAATACAAATTCAGACGTTTTCCTGAAAATAAAAGAGTAATATCTGGTATAGAATTATTAATTGATAGCATTAAGTATGGCGTTTAATAAATTGTATAATGTATCATTGCAGTGTCCCTGAACTTCAGCTGGACAATGCGAAAGGTATTTCAACCCAGCAGTTGGAAGCCTTGGGTGAAGAGTTGAGATCTATGGCCCAGGAAAGAGTAGGAGAGGTTCGTTTGCCCAATCAACTTGTAATAATAATACCAACACTCTAAGATAACAATATAACATTTAACAACATTATACTGCTGGTTATGTTTCTATAGTCTGATGCACGTACTACCTGCAATGTTTCATCACAGATGTTAAATGAGACCAGTATTGTTGAGTATCTAGATGTTGTGTAATGCAGGTGATCTGTGCTGCAGGTGATGCTGTGTACTGCAGGTGATGTGTGCTGTAGGTGATGTTGTGTGCTGCAGGTGATGTGTGTTGCAGGTGATGTTGTGTGCTGCATATGATGTTGTGTACTGCAGATGATGTTGTGTGCTGTAGGTGATGTTTTGTACTGCAGATGATGATGTGTGCTGTAGGTGATTTAGTGTACTGCAGATGATGTTGTGCACTGCATATGATGGTCTGTGCTGTAGGTGATGTTGTGTACTGCAGATGATGTTGTGTGCTGCAGGGGCCTTGAAAACCTTGAATTACATCACTCCCAATTCAAGGCCTTGATATCCTTGAATTATGGCTTGCAGCCTTGATTAGGCTCTGCCTCTGGCCTTTGTTCACTGGTAGCCAGTGCATTCCCTGAAGATCTCAGCCTGACACCCAGGTTGCCTTATCTGCTTATTTTGCATAATCCACAGCTCTGCTGTTGGCTACAGTTGCCACTGACTGTGGTAGTCTTTGTTCAACAGTGGTCCCCTCTGACTGGGAGCACTTCTGCTGCCAATCTGCTTACAGCTGTATATTGTATAACAGTTGCACATGGACCCTTTTTACGATGCAACTCTTCCTGTTCATTCAAACTGATCTTCCTTGACCAATCACTTTTTATGGGTATGGATGTTACATACTTAGCTTTAGCAGCTCTTGCAACTATAGATCATGAGGCAGTCAAAGTGTTCTACCCAGATCTGTTATTTGTCAGCATTTTGATGTCACTCCATCTTTTGTTGACCTGCTGTAGGTCACGGTCAATGGTCTGGTGCTAGTTCATTCCGGTTAAATAGCCTACAATTTTCCTTTCATTACCCTTGAAATAGCTGTGAATTTTGTGATTATGATTGTGCACAGACCCAGTGCAGGTGATGTTGTGTACAGACCCAGTGCAGGTGATGTTGTGTTCAGACCCAGTGCAGGTGATGTTGTGTACAGACCCAGTGCAGGTGATGTTGTGTACAGACCCAGTGCAGGTGATGTTGTGTACAGACCCAGTGCAGGTGATGTTGTGTACAGACCCAGTGCAGGTGATGTTGTGTATAGACCCAGTGCAGGTGATGTTGTGTACAGACCCAGTGCAGGTGATGTTGTGTACAGACCCAGTGCAGGTGATGTTGTGCACAGACCCAGTGCAGGTGATGTTGTGCACAGACCCAGTGCAGGTGATGTTGTACACAGACCCAGTGCAGGTGATGTTGTGTACAGACCCAGTGCAGGTGATGTTGTGTACAGACCCAGTGCAGGTGATGTTGTGCACAGACCCAGTGCAGGTGATGTTGTGTACAGACCCAGTGCAGGTGATGTTGTGTACAGACCCAGTGCAGGTGATGTTGTGCACAGACCCAGTGCAGGTGATGTTGTACACAGACCCAGTGCAGGTGATGTTGTGTACAGACCCAGTGCAGGTGATGTTGTGTACAGACCCAGTGCAGGTGATGTTGTGTACAGACCCAGTGCAGGTGATGTGTACAGACCCAGTGCAGGTGATGTTGTACACAGACCCAGTGCAGGTGATGTTGTGTACAGACCCAGTGCAGGTGATGTTGTGTACAGACCCAGTGCAGGTGATGTTGTGACCCAGTGCAGGTGATGTTGTGTACAGACCCAGTGCAGGTGATGTGTACAGACCCAGTGCACAGACCCAGTGCAGGTGATGTTGTACACAGACCCAGTGCAGGTGATGTTGTGTACAGACCCAGTGCAGGTGATTGCAGGTGATGTTGTGTACAGACCCAGTGCAGGTGATGTTGTACACAGACCCAGTGCAGGTGATGTTGTGTACGGACCCAGTGCAGGTGATGTTGTGAACAGACCCAGTGCAGGTGATGTTGTACACAGACCCAGTGCAGGTGATGTTGTGTACAGACCCAGTGCAGGTGATGTTGTGTACAGACCCAGTGCAGGTGATGTTGTGTACAGACCCAGTGCAGGTGATGTGTACAGACCCAGTGCAGGTGATGTTGTACACAGACCCAGTGCAGGTGATGTTGTGTACAGACCCAGTGCAGGTGATGTTGTGTACAGACCCAGTGCAGGTGATGTTGTGTACAGAGCCAGTGCAGGTGATGTTGTGTACAGACCCAGTGCAGGTGATGTTGTACACAGACCCAGTGCAGGTGATGTTGTGTACAGACCCAGTGCAGGTGATGTTGTACACAGACCCAGTGCAGGTGATGTTGTGTACAGACCCAGTGCAGGTGATGTTGTGTACAGACCCAGTGCAGGTGATGTTGTGTACAGACCCAGTGCAGGTGATGTTGTACACAGACCCAGTGCAGGTGATGTTGTGTACAGATCCAGTGCAGGTGATGTTGTGTACAGACCCAGTGCAGGTGATGTTGTGTACAGACCCAGTGCAGGTGATGTTGTGTGCTGGAGGCAGAGCTGGTAGAAGTACATTTTATTTGACTACAAAAAAAGTTACAAAAGTAAAATAACTTTTTTTTAAATGTACTTGAAGTACAAGTAAAAACTAAACAGTTGTACTTGAAGTAAACACAAAAGCACTATTCTAAGTTAATGGCTTTACATTATGTTTTGCAACTTGTACACAACCTGGTAATCATGCTGGTTAACGGTAACGAATCAGCCAATCAGAAAATATTTTAAGAAGAATAACATTTATTTGGTCACACATAATGTATAAAACATCTTATATGACACAATCAGTAGAAAACAAGTGCAACTCAGGAGATCCTCTGGAAAATGTATATATATTTTGTGCAATTTTTTGACAAATTATTAATATGAATCGTCCAGCTCAAGTGTTCGTCTATGTATACTCCTAGAAATTTAGTAAATTTAACTTGTTTTATTTTGTTTCCATTTAATTGATATTTCTGCATTGTTTGTATTATATTTTTTTACTTTTGGTGTAAATATTATGAAATTGGATTTAATGAAAGTTTGTTACCATATTACCATTGCCATAGTTCCCGCTGATATCTGTATAGATCTGTGCTGGGGGCAAACAGTTCTGGGTTCCGGCATAGATCATTTGTCAGAAACATCTTACAGATTCCAGTATGTTAACACATAAATTACGGATACACTGTACTTCATTACATTCAGAAAAGTACACCTTAATTGTACTTCGCTACAAGTAAAAGTATTTCTAAAAAATGTACCTCATTACTCAAGAAAAGTAAACTTTTCTACTTAAGTAAAGTAACAAAGTAAAAGTCCTTCTTTACTTTCCGGCTCTAGCTGCAGGTGATGTTATGTGCTCCTGGTGATGTGTGCTGCAGCCTGCAGGTTATTTTGTGTGCTTCAGGTGATGTGTGCTGTATGTGATGTTATGTGCTGCATGTGATGTTGTCTATACTTCAGGTGATGTGTGCTGTATGTGATGTTATGTGCTGCATGTGATGTTGTCTATACTTCAGGTGATGTGTGCTGTATGTGATGTTATGTGCTGCATATGATGTCTATACTTCAGGTGATGTGTGCTGCATGTGATGTTATGTGCTGCATGTGATGTTGTCTATACTTCAGGTGATGTGTGCTGTATGTGATGTTATGTGCTGCATGTGATGTCTATACTTCAGGTGATGTGTGCTGTATGTGATGTGTACTGCTGGTGATGTGTGCTGCAGCCTGCAGGTTATTTTGTGCTGCAGATGATGTGTGCTGCAGGTGATGTTATGTGCTGCAGGTGATGCTGCTGGAGTTGTGTCAACATGTCCAGAGTTGCCTCCACGCCCACAACAAGGCTCCCAAGTCATTCTACGAGGAGATGATGTTGAACCAGCGGCGAGAGCAGAAACGAGCAGCCCAGGAGCAGCAGAGACACAACGAGCTGCAGAGCAGACGAGAGCAGAAACAGGTGCTACTACTGTGTTGGTATAGAAACCCTCCGTGATGTCTTTAAGTCAATTAAAATGTCTTGACGTTGGCCATCAGGTCACCTTTAACTACTTGACTTTGTTCACCAGTGAGGGCGACTGTGCATGATTCTTGTAATGGTGTAAGATACAGGATATATATGTTGATAAAATAATTTACATATATATTTGGAGCACAAGCAGAACTACAGTTGTGCAAATGGTTAGGCTTTCTCAGGTTCTCTATTCATTTCAATATCTGCAGGGTTATGTGGTTTTTATTTAACTTAGTAATATATATTTTTCCTACAAATTTACACCAATCAATTCATCTCATGTGGCTCTATATTGCCACTTTACAACATAATATTAGTTTACAGATGTATCTCCAGCTATAAATTCCAACTGTAGTTTATATGCAATATGTGTCCATTGTAATACAGTTGCTTTATTTACAACATTCCATCATTCAGTTTATCTTATACTCAATCCTTAAACCACAGTTTCTCAGATAACGTTTAAATATTTGATTTTTAAAACTGCATGTATATCATTACCTTTTGCCTGACATTCTGGGTTATCTTGCGCAGCTGCAAGAGATTGAGGAAGAGATTCAGAGACGGGATGAGGCCCAGAAAGAAGAGACAAGAAGAAGACGCGAGGTCGCCAAAGTTGCATGTTTGTCTTATCTCCTAAATTAAATTTGTTTCAGAATACTAATTACCTTATTTTTGTCAATCACTGTTGATGATGTGGCCATCTTTTCTGTGTGTTTTTATAATAAAATAGAATTTTAGTAAGGAGTATAGTGTGCTGTTTGATAAACAGAGGATGGCTGATTCTGGATTCACTCAGACATACTTTCTTGTTTGGCAGTTTGAAAGTGTGAATGTTTTTTCTTAGCTAATTTAGTGTACTGTTCATTTTGTTTAACAAAGCTTAAAGTTTTTAGACATTGACTAATGGTATGTATAAGCCAAGTAATACATAAGTTTTAGATGTGATTACAATCTTGTAACTCATACATAGGTAAAGGTAACCACAATCTATTTGAACTCAGGGAATGAACAAGACCACATCTGAGCCAGTCACCTCTGAGTTGGACTCGCCCCCCATGGAGTCTCACCAGAGGGTGCCACTGTCTCCCCAGCGGTCAATGAACGGTGATGGAGGTCGCAGACAAGAACGAAGAAGGTGAGTACAGATGTAAACATTCTATGTTGATTTGGTATCGCATTTTCAAGGTATTTTCAATGCATTTGCAATGACAATTATCATACTGCAACAGATATATTGATGCATTGGTGTTTTTTTAACAAAACATTTTGTGTTAAAATAAAGTTTGATAAACACATTTAATACGTTGCTTCTGGTGGATTATTTATAAATTAAATTTATTGAACAAAATATTGTAATATGGTGGTTTGAAGGTTTCAAAATTTCTCAGCATTTGCTGCATTTTTTCAATGATAAAAATACATTTTCAACATCACATATTTTGAAAGTTTCACAATTTTTGATAGCTCCATCCACTGCCTATGTTATTAAATGTGTTTATCACCAGTTATAACATAGTTGTCTATTAAGTCATATAATATAGTACTTGTGTAGATTGACTAACCCTTTTGTATTGATGCACCCTTGAGCTTGGTTTCTGATGATTTAGGCACAAAAGAAGTTACCTTATTATTAGTGCAGTACTAGTACATACACTGGGGGACCTCATTAATCATGATATTTTTATATTCAGTATATGTGTCTGGATTCAACTTTTTCCAGAAAAACGAATCATGCTCATAATGGGTATCTTAGTATTTGGAAATTTTGATTCCACAAAATGGGTTTTGGGATGCAGAGATTTCTGGATTATTGTGATCCTGATTAACAAGGTTCCACTCTGCTTGGTGTTTGTGTATAGAGATTATAACTGGCGCTGATCTCGTATTGTTTCTTGTAGTGCATCGCTGGAGCGGTGAGTCTAATCTTACAGTGCATCCTCGGTTGAGATGTTACTTGTTGTCCACTTGCAAATTGAACCAATCTGTTTATGCTGATAACCTGTTTGATTTGAGATTGTTGTTTTTACTAAGAACTGTAAGCAATTGAACATTTAGGATGTATTCCAATAATTTAGGTCAGGGATATTTTATTGTTTTTCACAAGTGTTCTGTGACATTCTGCAGCACAGAAAAATTTCAAAAATTAACTAATCAAACTATTGTTATCGATAGTGTTTTTTGTGATCTCATGTGTAAGTATGTGTTAATTCTACAATATGTAAGACAAAGTTCAACAGTTCAGCATAAACATTAAATTAATATTAGATTGATACTATTCTGACCCTGGAAAACTATTCATTCTGCATATGTAATTGTGTGAAATTTACATTAAATCTGTTTACAATTTCATTGTAAATATCAATAAATTCTTGTAATATTTAACATACTAAACTCTAAAGTATTTGCCACGTTAAAGAGCTTGTTGCTTTACTAGGCTGCATTCAGTGTTTGTGTAGTATGCTGTGGGCCATTCACTGTAGGCATATATTTCCTTATTAAAAATATAATATTACACATAGGCATATAAAGTTTCTAGAGAGTAATCCTGCATTACATCTTCTTGAATAAGTAAGATGCATCACCTCCTATAATGTGCTGAAGTTTTCTATGGAATCTAATACCTATAATTCTTGTAGTCATTTTTATGTAAACTTGTTTTCCATTTAATAAGATTGCCTCCCAAATTATAAACTCTACCAAGCAAGTGAACAAGGACACGTTTGGCTTGGCGAGAGTCCACTGATTTAATTGTTTGCTATAACTTAATTTCATGTTGAATAAGAGTGTTTGCCACACATTAATACATGAATGAACATCAGCTTGTTAAGATGTCCGCCATTGCTTCATGCCTGCAAATGTTGCTTTGTACATTTATTAAATTTTTAATCTTTTGGGCCGATGGTCCAACGGACTTATGCCATCACTCTGTGTCCGCCATTAACAGCCATATCTCTGAAACCGTACAGTAATTTGTTTTCTAATTTTGCATAGACGTATATCTTCGGGTACTGCCACTATGCACAGGAAATCTGTATTTGATTGAATCATTCTAAGGGCTCCGTAGGGCCCCCCAGGGCCCCAGAACTGGTAAATTTTCATATTTTGTCTCTAATTTTGCATAGACGTACCAAAGGGTAGTGCCACTGTACACAAGAAATCTAGATTTGATTAAATCATTCTAAGGGCACCACAGGGCAACCCAAAATGCAAAATGTTCACAAAAAATGCCTGCTTCCTTACTACTGTGGCAGAACCTGGCCAGCTGCCAAGTTCTGTGTATTGGTCACTGCCAGAGAACCTGGGCAGTTGTGTATTGCACTAGCTCTGCCTGCCATTGTCCCAGAGTTGAATAGAATGAATGCCTCAGTGTGGACTGTGACTAATGTGTACAGCTTTAATGCTTTTATCCATTAGACCCCCCCAGCCAATTAACCCATGCTGCAGAAAAAGATTTCACCATTTCTGGGTGCCTGCAAGTTTTAAGCTGTAAGGTTAAAGCATATTTAGCCAAATTTATAAGTATATTATTCAGATGTTTTACTGTAAATATTCCGGCTATTACTTCACTCCAATTCAATCAGTATTATATCATTAAAGGGAATAAAAATAAGGCATTAGCTAAAATCCTTTTTCCATGTGTACACAAAGTTTAACATTGTATGTAACATTTGACAACATTAAACAAATACAGAAAAATACATTTGTAGCATAAATTCGATTTTAAGCCCATCTGTGAAGTGATTCCCACGGAAAATAAAATTTTAATGAGCTAGGCGATCACGTGGTATCGTGATGTCACTTATGACACACACTCGCATCAGGCCGACCCTTTCCATGCGTGCAGAGCATGTTTACAAGGATAGCTTTTGGGTCGAAACGAGCGTCAGAACGAGTTATTGTGCAATATTCCGACGTAATACAAACACTAGTCATCATAGAGGAACAAACATTTATCTTACGGTTCCACATGAATCAAATTTGATTCAAAACAACGAATGCGAATGGGCCTACAGGCTACAAGTCGACTAGGTTTCGCCGAGCTTGGGCTCGTTTTCAGAATAATTATATCGAATGCAACCGACGGGAGATAATCTACACCAATAAACATACATAGCAAACATATATTGTATCCAGCTACATAAAGTAACGTGTATAATCTCATAATAGCACTAGAATATCAATATATGAAGGAGTTGTACAATTTATCATAACAACTTAAATCAGTCAGAGAGTTTCCGTTGGTCCCGCTAGCTCAGTGGGTAGGCGCGTCGGTTACTTGTCATTTATTTTACAATCGGGCGAAGCCGGTTCAATCCTGACAGCATGCAAACCTTTGATTTTCTTTACACTTTTTTTCTTTATGTTTTCACAAAGTAATATAAACAAAATCATTTTATACTATAATGCACTGTTTGTAAATATTTTTTTAGTAATTGTTTATTCGCCACAAAAATGAAAATATGGTCATTATATATAACAATGTTTCTAAATTGTATTTATCCAGACAAATCTCAATCTGTTTTCACATATATAATTACAATATATTACCATACAATATATTTACAATTAATAAATTATATATCCATTACATTATATTTGTTTGGATAAATAAAATTTAGAAACATCGTTATATAATGACCGTATTTTCATTTTTGTGGCGAATAAATAGTTACTACAAAAATTAAAATTATTTACAAACAGTGCATTATAGTATAAAATGATTTTGCTTATATTACTTCGTGAAAACAAAAAAAGTGTAAAGAAAATCAAAGGCTTGCATGCTGTCAGGATTGAACTGGCGTCGCCCGATTGTAAGATAAATGACAAGTAACCAACGCGCCTACCCACTGAGCTAGCGGGACCAACGGAAACTCTCTGACTGATTTAAGTTGTTACGATAAATTGTACAACTCCGTCATATATCGATATTCTAGTGATATTATGAGATTATACACGTTACTTTATGTAGCTGGACACAATATATGTTTGCTATGTATGTTTATTGGTGTAGATTATCTCCCGTTGGTTGCATTCGATATAATTATTCTGAAAACGAGCCCAAGCTCGGCGAAACCTAGTCGACTTGTAGGCCCATTCGCATTGGTTGTTTTGAATAAAATTTGATTCAGGTGGAACCGTAAGATAACTGCTTGTTCCTCTATGATGACTAGTGTTTGTATTACGTCGGAATATTGCATAATAACTCGTTCTGACGTTCGTTTTGACCCAAAAGCTATACTTGTAAACATGCTCTGAATGCATGGAAAAGGTCGGCCTGATGCGAGTTTGAGTCATAAGTGACGTCACATCTCGGCATCCCGAAAAGCGCACCAAAAATATGCATATTTGAAAATGTCCGGATGCACACTATAAAATGTGGAATTTCTAATTCATTGAATTTTTTGGCTTGGTGGATGTGGAAATAGATAGCAGGATATAATATAACATGAATTCGAGCAATATATGTTTTTATTCCCTTTAATTGGTGCTGTTTTTAAGTCACAATGCATGCTATGTATATGTACCTTTGAATAAGTAAAGTTTTATCATAGTTCATCTCTTTCTTCTTTTCATTCTGAGGGAGGGTGGTAGAGGCAAAATAAGAACAGAAAATGTGTGCACATTTTCTTAAACAACTTTTAACTGTGCTTCAGCTCATCAATCTCCAACAAGGTTTCTACAACCACTGGAAATCTGCCTAAATAGCAGAGTATCGGGACCAAATTCAACAGTTTTTTTAATAACACATTAAGTAATATATACAATCTTCATGAAACGGTCTACTCGAATATTTTATTTCCAGGTGTATCTTCACTGGCATGCATATAGTCAGTACTAAACATGTCAACATTTTGCTTCTATCATAACCATTAATGATCTGTAACTATGATTCACCAAAATCATTTCATTAATAATTACAAACTCACAATATAGTCCAAAAGACTTCAGGGTCTGTTGGCCCATTTTTTAACTTAAACCAAAGCATTTAAATAACCAAGCATAGTCACTCAGTGATCTGCCATTTTGAATTTGAACTGGTAGCGTATACAGTATCATTACGTTCACTCATGAATAACAGAGAGCACTGCACGAGTGACTGTTTGGTAATTTAAATGCTTTGCTTAAACTCATTCTTAATGACCATTTAATTTCCGCAATCGCCATTTACATCATTGCAATCAGCAGATAATAATGTTAACAAACTCCACTCTGATGCTACCTGGGGAATAACTGACAACTCAGCTTGTTCACTGAAAAAAGTAAACAACTTTAAATGGCTGCCTTTTGTGTTCATTTCAATATTTTGGCTATTGGTAAATGAGAAGCTATTGGCCCAAGGAAGGGAACATTTATGGAAAGAAGCTAGTGGACATCGGTGCCTGGGAGGAGATAGATGAGAGTGCTCCAAAATTAGCATATTAACATATAGATACTTCAGAGGTTACTATCTCTGATTCTTTATAAATTGGTAGCGTGACAGTTACCTTATTTTCTTATATTCTCCCTCGTTCAGATGCCCAAGCACACCATTGTGTGGACAGGGAGATGAACGCACATGTGACCTTCACACTGGAACGACCACTTTGACCTTCAACACAAAGCGAGAACGCTCAGTTTACAGAGGGAAGTGTCTTGGTGAGAAATGATAACATTTTACCATTTTCAGTCATTTGAGTACAGACTGATATTAGTGTTCTGTCAGATTATACAAATAATAAATTTAAAATAATTCAGATATTAAACATTGAATGTAAAATATTACTGTAGTATAACATTTTCTAGGTTAGAATAAAGTTAGTATTATGAATTTTCCTACCCGCACGCATGCACACACACACATAGACACACACTATGTTGCCCATGTTACCCTGGATTGCTATGACAGGCCACAGTGACCAAGGCAGTACGACGTACACAGCAATGGACACACACAGTGGCGAGTTGCTGGCAGTCTCTGAGTGGACACTTCAGTGGCAGAAGCGCTGGTCAGAACCGGCAGAAATAGCCAGCTATATGAAGCAGGTGAGAGATGGACCAGAGGACTGTAGGTGGACCAAGGGACCATAGGTTGACCAGGGGACCATAGGTGGACCAGGGGACTGTATCACTGCATACATCTAGGATCATATAGTGTCACAATCAACAGTAATTTACCATTTAAGAACAATACAGAGAAATCCAACACATTTCTTTCTCAAAATAAAGTTAAAATGTGTGCACAGTTTTATTGACGTCTGTTTAACAATATTTTTTAATTAAAATGAAATTTATGCTAAGAACTGTATTTTCTTAAATGAAAACTTACGTACAGTTCTTTGACTCCTAATAAGTGATTTGTCGTTGACAGGTGACAAGTATAGAGCAGGAGTTGTTGTCGTTGCTGCGACTACGACACACTCATCTCGTCCACTACCACGCCCTTCACTGTCAACAGGACCATGACAGCATCACAGTATATGTAAGACAACTCTCTCATTACATTCTCACTTAAAACTGTCACCAGGACCGTGACAGTGTCACCATACATGTAAGACAACTCTCTCATTACATTCTCACTTAAAACTGTCACCAGGACCGTGACAGTGTCACCATACATGTAAGACAACTCTCATTACATTCTCACTTAAAACTGTCACCAGGACCGTGAAAGTGTCACCATACATGTAAGACAACTGTCTCATTACATTCTCACTTAAAACTGTCACCAGGACCGTGAAAGTGTCACCATACATGTAAAACAACTCTCTCATTACATTCTCACTTAAAACTGTCACCAGGACCGTGACAGTGTCACCATACATGTAAGACAACTCTCATTACATTCTCACTTAAAACTCACCAGGACCGTGAAAGTGTCACCATACATGTAAGACAACTGTCTCATTACATTCTCACTTAAAACTGTCACCAGGACCATGACAGTGTCACCATACACGTAAGACAATTCACTCATTACATTCTCACTTAAAACTGTCACCAGGACCATGACAGTGTCACCATACATGCAAGACAACTCTCTCATTACATTCTCACTTAAAACTGTCACCAGGACCGTGACAGTGTCACCATACATGTAAGACAACTCTCATTACATTCTCACTTAAAACTGTCACCAGGACCGTGACAGTGTCACCATACATGTAAGACAACTCTCTCATTACATTCGTACTTAAAACTGTCACCAGGACCGTGACTGTGTCACCATACATGTAAGACAACTCTCATTACATTCTCACTTAAAACTGTCACCATGACAGTGTCACCATACATGTAACACAACTATCATTACATTCTCACTTAAAACTGTCACCAGGACCGTGAAAGTGTCACCATACATGTAAGACAAATCTCTCATTACATTCTCTCTTAAAACTGTCACCAGGACCATGACAGTGTCACCATACATGCAAGACAACTCTCTCATTACATTCTCACTTAAAACTGTCACCAGGACCGTGACAGTGTCACCATACATGCAAGACAACTCTCATTACATTCTCACTTAAAACTGTCACCAGGACCGTGACAGTGTCACCGTACATGTAAGACAACTGTCTCATTACATTCTCACTTAAAACTGTCACCAGGACCGTGACAGTGTCACCATACATGTAAGACAACTCTCTCATTACATTCTCACTTAAAACTGTCACCAGGACCGTGACAGTGTCACCATACATGTAAGACAACTCTCTCATTACATTCTCACTTAAAACTGTCACAAGGACCGTGACAGTGTCACCATACATGTAAGACAACTCTCATTACATTCTCACTTAAAACTGTCACCAGGACCGTGACAGTGTCACCATACATGTAAGACAACTCTCATTACATTCTCACTTAAAACTGTCACCAGGACCGTGACAGTGTCACCATACATGTAAGACAACCCTCATTACATTCTCACTTAAAACTGTCACCAGAACCGTGACAGTGTCACCATACATGTAAGACAACCCTCATTACATTCTCACTTAAAACTGTCACCAGAACCGTGACAGTGTCACCATACATGTAAGACATTAAAACAGTCTCTACTGTCATGTACATACGACAAGTGCAGTAATGGATGTTTGATAGAGAAATATGTTATGATGTTATTATTATTACTACTACTAAAGTTCATATCCAGGCACATACAGACATTGTAAAATATACAAATGAATGATTTGAAGTTAAAAACTATAAATAAATTAGTATAATAGATTAAGATTAATATATAAACAAATTAATTAAAATATGTAATAAATAAAAACTAAAGTATATGTTCATGGGACGTGTCCTGGTTACAGGTACTGATGGATTATGTTGGTGGGGGCAGTCTGGGTCGGTGCCTGGTCCAAGCCGAGCCAGTGCCCATGCCACTGCTTAGGCACTACACCTGTCAGCTGCTTGAGGCATTCTCCTATCTCCACGATAAGGCTGTCGTTCACAAGGATTTACGGGTATACATATTTCAGTGTGACACTTTACAACTTTCTTTATCAATGTGTTGCCATTTACGTAAATAAGTAATTGTATTACAAAATTGAGATGGCTGTCAGAAATAAACAAAAATGAATGCATATTTAGTCACGTCTACTTTATTTGAAGTCTAATGTTTATTCCAGTTAATCTTACTGAACACATTATTTTGCAGGCATCCAGTGTACTTTTGGACAGCAGTGGCAACATCCGATTGGCTGATTACAGCCTTAAAAAGAGGTAAGTGTGTTGATGTCTCCTTTAAATATCAAGTTATATTGCTGAATGTAGACGAATGTTAAAACAAAAATTACAAATGATACCTTAGTTATAGAAATAAAATAACAACTCTGAACTCATATTACGTTAAGTTTATACCCTGCAAAACCAACAAACTAAGGTTTTGTAAATGAAGTATAACTTAACGAATGATTACATTTGTACTTTTTATTATTAATAAAACAAACATGGTCTTATAATAATTACTCTTTATACAAACTTCCTCTGAGAACAGTATTATTTAGAAGAAATGAGAAGTTATTACAAAAGTGCGGAGGTATTCTGAAAATTGTTGCAGTATCAACAGGTTATGAGGTTTTTAATAATTATTTATAACCCTTACATAATTTTACTTGGCTTCTTTCAGATTTTCTGACCTGGTCGCAAGATTCCAGAGACACATAGCACTCAACTCCCAGCATGCACCAGTGATTGCCCGAGGGAGCAAGAAGGGCGATGTCTACAGCCTCGGTGTTGTGCTCCTGTCGCTGTGTCAAGGTCGCAGTGTCGCCGACCTGGTGGTCGATCTGCCAACTAACTTGCCGCGAGACTTCCATGATTTCCTGAGTATGTGTTTGATCAGAGACGAACGAAGTCGCTGGTCCATGCAACAGCTGCTTGACCACAGCTTTGTGAAGATGCCGCTCTTGCTGACTGTTACCATGACAACTAAGGGTTCTGGAGCCAGTCTGGATCGTAAACAGGAAGGTAGGATGATTGTAAATGAATTGGAATTTTGATGCACAAGTTCCTTTGGGACTAGTATTGTTTCAGATTAAATGCATTTATTTTAGTTGGCATCAATTGATAACTGACTAATTATCCGAGAGTTTAGTATTTCTACAATAGGTGTAATTTTGAGATTTCTCTCTGCCTCATGGTGGTTTTAGTGTCATAAGTACAGAAATATTTGCGAGGACGTTGATAAACAATAAATACAAATTGATGGTATGTGCTGTCTATGCTACCAATACAATGACCTCTTGCATCCATAGAGCAGAGCATAGGGCACAGTTGGAATATCAGGCGTCTTTCTGACAAGCTGTAGATAAAAGATTAATTTCTGATTACGTAAGCCACGTAATTCTTGTCTTTTATGCATACATAATTCTTGTGTTTTATACACACAAAGTCATCTCAGAACGTTGATGTCCGATATCAGATAAAATTACTTTCCCCTGGCCTCAGACCTCCACCCCCTCCCCTCAGATGAAAGTTTGTAAGTATTGATATCATGATATCATTGATATCAATATATCAACAGTATCATTCCAAAGTGTAAAGTGCCAGGCGAAACTGCCTCTCACCCCACCTCCCTCAAACAAAAGTAATTTCATCTGATATCAGACTTTGACATGCTGAGATGATCCCTTACAAAAGTTCAGAGAGATTGTCGTTGGTTGTTGCAGGGAGCCTGGAGGAGGATGAGGAGGGATCAGTGAACATCCCCTTCATCCCATCCACTGACAGCGGCTCACGCCTACAGAACGAGTTCGAGATCCTCAAGTTCATTGGGAAAGGAGGATTTGGTGATGTCATAAAAGTGAGTGCACTTGTGATGTCATCAAAGTGTGTGCACATGTGATGTCATCAAAGTGAGTGCACATGTGATGATGTCAAAATGAGTGCACATCTGATAATTTCATCATGGTTGTTGTGTAGATTTAATAGTCTCACCAGGGTTGACATTTCATGTGAAACAGTAACTGTGATGTTTCTTTCACATCCAGTGTTACTGTGTCTGTGGGTGATGCTGAAAATGTGACTGAGCTCAAACTTCTCCAAAGTGCATTTCCGTCTTAGAAACTAAGAACTATAAAAATCCGATAATGACATATTATAATATTGTATTGTAATTCAGTTCATTTTAAAACTTCTGTAGCAATATAGATGTGCAGTATCATTGTCATATCTGTTAGCTAGGTATCATGCGATGTGTCAGAAATAATCAGTTTGTCTGTATGTTTTGCCTTGTTGATGACAGGTCAGAAACAAGCTGGACACACGGGTGTATGCCATCAAGAGAATCCCCCTGAACCCTGGCAACAAGACATTCACTAAGAAGATCACACGTGAGGTGAAGCTGCTTTCACAACTCAACCATGAGAATGTTGTCAGGTAGGGGTGACACCAGATACAGGAAATGTCTTGATGTTTCTTGTTCTCTTTTGGCCTGAAATCTGGTTAATATGGCCTTGATAATAATCCTTGATTGTTGTTTTCAATCATTTTATAAGCCAAATGTCATGCATGTTAAAAATCAGGGAATGTTTCTGTATTATAACTATTTAAAGTTTATATTGAACATTTTGAAAGTTAGTTTTAAGAAAGTTTTTAATGAATAAACTAAACAAGGAAGACTATGGAATGGTTTTGATGGGAGAATATTACGAGGAACTGAAAACTAAGCTTTATATCGGCAGATGTGTTTTTTCTGTAGCTGCACCCAAAATCTGGAATCAACTCCTTATCGCTTTAAAATCAACTGAGACTATAGACACCTTTCATAAAAAACTGAAGACTTATTTAGTTGAAATTGCATTCCCACCCTAACCTTCAGCGGTACCTTGCTCTAATGACGACTCTTGCTTGTCCATGTTAACGATTTTATCCAACGATTCTTGTATGTTGCGCCTCTGAGCTCAGATTCCTGGGGATTTAGGTGCTATAGAAGTTTGTCATTATTATTATTATTGTGGACTGAAATATGTTCACTAGCAAAATAATAAATATTCCCACTTGACTCTTATTATAAAAAATAAATGTTGTATATTTTAATAGTATTTATTTCATATTAAAGACATATTATTGTTCTGCTGAATAACTTTGATGTCAACATGTGACCTACTTCCACCTTGTTGACATAGATACATCAACTCATGGATTGAGACGAGCAACGACCCAGTACTGAGTGACTCTACCTCCACATCAACTGCCACTAGCGACCTTTCTGCGGTTCACCCCAAGATTCAACATATCATCAATCCCACAATGCACCAGAACAGCCTCGGTCTGAGGGATGACATAGAGAAGTTTGTGCCAGCTCCAATCGTTGAGGGGTCGATCGAGTGGAGCGTGTCTGCAGATATTGTTGGTAGCCATGGCAACAACGAAGAGAGCTCTTCAGAAGAGGAGGACGATATAAAGGATGTATTTGGAAGGTCGTTCCTTCCATTTTTAGACTCAGATGATGATGGAATTGAATTTCAAAGTGACTCGGTTGATGAAGGAAAAAATAAAAAGGTGAGGCAGGGAATTTTCACGAGTAACTTATCTCCACCATATTGAACATTGTGTCTTTCTTTGCAATGTTTGCTGCATTAAATAACCAAATATTAAATTGAGGTACTTTTGAATTCATATCTAAGCTCAACCACATTGTGTAAAATGTAACCCGCTTGATTGAAATCGGAAATAAGTCAGAGATGCCAGTGCTGGCAATTTAGGTTCTGAGTGTGTGAGTGGAGAATTTGGCTGGAATGGTCGATTATCAGTTTTTGCTGTTTTGAATAGGCCTATCTATCCTAGATTTCAATCATGTTTTTTAATAAATTTAAGAAAGTACAATGTAGTGTAGAGTTATGATGTTTTGAAGTGAGCAGTAACTAAGTCAAATAGCACAGGCTATGAAAGAAACAATATTTACAACTTAATTGACCTTGTATAGTTAAATTATTTAACATTTGAGATTTATTTTAAGAGTTACTGAGTTAAGTTACTGAAAAGTGAGGCATACTATTTTCTGCTTTAAAGTAAACATTGCTACAGAGATGCATGTGTGTGAATGATGACTTCCTCGAGAATAAGGATGCATGTCGCCTGTTTACAGGAAGTGGAGGAGAGTGAGGTGAGCATAGAAAGAAGGCACGAAGGAGAGACACCAGACTCGGTGCCTAAACTACAGTTCCTCTACATACAGGTACAATATATCTGAAGACAGCACTCTAGGACACACAGGAAACACATAACTTTTTAAACAAAGTATATAGCTCCCTTTCAAAGTCCTGCATTTTGGGTTTGACTAGTGGTATTTATTGCTGTAAATAAAGAAATACCTGTCTAATTACTGAAGACAGTAGGAAGTTGTAGGCTTGGACAAGCCATATTGTGTATACTTGGCAGAAACTCTTGGTGGTATTATGTGTATTTCATAACTGTCCATATAATCAGTAGTATTTTGATATATTGGTAAAATAGAAGTAAACTCAAAAAGCAATGTTTTGACAAACGAGGTAATTTTTTCACGTATTGACTATGATACTTTAATCTAAAAGTTCACCTAGGGGCAGGTATCTTATTAATTTGGGATTGTTTGTCAAGGAAAATAAACCGGACATGGAAATGTGAGATTAAAAGTAAGTACATTTCTGCCAAAATCTCAAAATTGATGGGACATGACCAGGACAGCTATTTTTGGCTCGGGTGCAGAATGGGCCTGTGTCACTTAATACCCGGTCCACTGTGGCAGGTCACATGTGACTGTGTTGTTTGTCAGATGGAGTTCTGTGAGAAGAGTACTCTGAGGACATGTATAGACACAGGTCTCTATGAGGACATGGGACGCGTGTGGCGACTGTTCCGTGAGGTCGTGGATGGCCTTGTCCACATCCATGAGCAGGGCATCATCCACCGCGACCTCAAGCCTGTCAACATCTTCCTTGACCTCAACGACCAGGTCAAGATCGGCGACTTTGGCCTTGCAACAACGGACATCATATCTCGGCTTGGGGTGGGTCGTCCTTGTCATTTCACAGCTCGGGGTGGGTGATCCTTGTTACATAGGGGACAGGAATATGGAGGATGATGGATTAATACAGTGGAACCTCACTTTACGATCACCTCGGTAATACAGCCACCTCACAATTAAGGTCACCCTAGGATAATCCCAAATTATTTATGTAACAGTGAAGAATAGGAAAAATAATCTCACTAATGACATCACCTCACCATTCAGATAATGTTGTCCCTGTCCCAAGGGTGATATTATTAGTGAGATTCCACTGTTCTTTAAATTAGTTGATTAACTGGCTTTGCTTTAATTGTGTTCTGTTTACAAACAAACACATCAGGCTACAATTTAAATACCAGTCATACCTCGTCTAAAAAAGGCATCTGACTGACCTATATCAATAATGTACTTTGCCAAAAAATTGATAGTACTGTCAATTTGTTTTTAAATTATTATCTTTATGAAATATTTTATGCACTGTTTGAATGATGATATGTCCATATGTGTAAGTTAACATTGCAATCATATTGTGGGTTGAAATATATACAAATTGAATTGAATCAGAGGAGCATGAATGGAAGACAAGGAGGAAGGGGTGTAGACAGGGAAGGAAGGGGTGTAGACAGGGGAGGAAGGGGTGTAGACAGGGAAGGAAGAGGTGTAGACAGGGAAGGAAGGGGTGTAGTCAGGGAAGGAAGGGGTGTAGTCAGGGGAGGAAGGGGTGTAGAGAGGGAATGAAGGGGTGTAGACAGGGAAGGAAGGGGTGTAGACAGGGAAGGAAGGGGTGTAGACAGGGAAGGAATGGGTGTAGACAGGGAAGGAAGGGGTGTAGACAGGGAAGGAATGGGTGTAGACAGGGAAGGAAGGGGTGTAGTCAGGGAAGGAAGGGGTGTAGAAAGGGGAGGAAGGGGTGTAGACAGGGAAGGAAGAGGTGTAGACAGGGAAGAAAGGGGTGTAGACAGGGTAGGAAGGGCTGTAGACCGGGAAGGAATGGGTGTAGACAGGGAAGGAAGGGGTGTAGACAGGAAAGGAAGGAGTGTAGTCAGGGAAGGAAGGGGTGTAGACAGGGGAGGAAGGGGTGTAGACAGGGGAGGAAGGGGAGTAGACAGGGAAGGAAGGGGTGTAGACAAGGAAGGAAGATTTGTAGACAGGGAAGGGAGGGGTGTAGACAGGGGAGGAAGGGGTGTAGACAGGGAAGGAAGGGGTGTAGACAGGGAAGGAAGGGGTGTAGACAGGGAAGGAAGGGGTGTAGACAGGGAAGGAAGGGGTGTAGACAGGGAAGGAAGGGGTGTAGACAGGGAAGGAAGGGCTGTAGACCGGGAAGGAATGGGTGTAGACAGGGAAGGAAGGGGTGTAGACAGGAAAGGAAGGAGTGTAGTCAGGGAAGGAAGGGGTGTAGACAGGGGAGGAAGGGGTGTAGACAGGGGAGGAAGGGGTGTAGACAGGGGAGGAAGGGGTGTAGACAGGGAAGGAAGGGGTGTAGACAGGGAAGGAAGATTTGTAGACAGGGAAGGGAGGGGTGTAGACAGGGGAGGAAGGGGTGTAGACAGGGAAGGAAGGGGTGTAGAAAGGGGAGGAAGGGGTGTAGACAGGGAAGGAAGGGGGTGCTTGGACGGGGAGGAAGGGGTGTAGACAGGGAAGGAAGGGGTGTAGAAAGGGAAGGAAGGGGTGTAGACAGGGAAGGAAGGGGTGTAGACAGGGAAGGAATGGGTGTAGACAGGAAAGGAAGGGGTGTAGACAGGGGAGGAAGGGGTGTAGACAGGTAAGGAAGGGGTGTAGACAGGTAAGGAAGGGGTGTAGACAGGGAAGAAAGGGGTGTAGACAGGGAAGGAAGGGGTGTAGACAGGGAAGGAAGGGGTGTAGACAGGGAAGGAAGGGGTGAAAGAAATATGGGGAGATGGAAAGGCTTTCTTTGATATTGCAACTTTTTTTGCAATATCGTCTCATATTCTCAATAATACGTTTATTACACAACATAATAACATTTGCAAGCAAATTTTCTTCTAAGGTTATAATATTTATTTTGTTACTATGAAATGGTACAAAGCGATTATTTAATCTGTTTTGAAGAGATTAAGTTATAGAGAAACAAATAAACGGATAAATAAATAGTCGTTTATTGGTTTGTGACTTAAGACTGAACGATATCTGTGAGTATAGCAATAGATCAGTGTTTCCCGCAGCCACCAAGTGGAGTGCTGGAGGTCTCGTTCAGCTCCGACACCCAGGTCAGCATGTCAAGGTCAGGGAGTGTGGGAGATGGGAACTTGACAGGGAAGGTGGGGACAGCCCTCTACGTCAGTCCAGAGATGATGGACACAACAGCCAAGGCACACTATGACCAGGTGAAAAAAGCTGTCTTCTTCTGAGAATTTATTTGCAAACATTTTGTACAGCAATACAAATATATTCTTTTTGTAATTTTAACCTTGCAGATATTGTTTCTAGCTTGTCATCATATCCAAAAGTATGCATCGTAGCCATTTGAAACAAGATTAATTTATAAAATGTTTAATTATATAATGTTAAATGGTTGGGTATTTGGTTTCAAAACATCAGTACCTATCTTTGTTGAATGTAAGAATTAATTTACAAAAAAGTAAAGGTAAGTTGTATCCAGTCCTTATGACTGCTCAGAACATTCTACACTACACCCATGGCAGACCTATTTATGTTATAATATTTATGCAGAGCATGTATGTGTAAAAATGTAAAAATATGTTTAATATTTCTGAAGATTATTTTCTGTTTGACTAAGCATATTATTCAGAACATTAGTGTATTAAAATATTAAGAAAATATTACCACGGGTACTTATATCCACTGCATATTCCTCATTTTATGACTATCTTATCTCATTGTTGTAAAATTAATGTGAACATTTATTGTTTGGACAGTGTCACTTTGGCCTGCTCTGAAGTTCTGCTGCTTGGTGTGTGTCTTCAGAAGGTTGACATCTACAGTCTGGGGGTGATATTCTTTGAGATGTGCACCCCCATGGCAACAGGAATGGAGAGGGTGAAGGTCTTATCTGCCCTCCGACTTCCCTCCATCGACTTCCCCCTGGAGTTTGATGAGGTTGAACTGGAGCAACAGGTAGGACCATTAGATACAGGACCAGGTAGGGCTTTGATGGACCATTAGATACAGGACCAGGTAGGGCTTTGATGGACCATTAGATACAGGACCATGTAGGGCTTTGATGGACCATTAGATACAGGACCATGTAGGGCTTTGATGGACCATTAGATACAGGACCAGGTAGGGCTTTGATGGACCATTAGATACAGGACCAGGTAGGGCTTTGATGGACCATTAGATACATGACCAGGTAGGGCTTTGATGGACCATTAGATACAGGACCATGTGGGGCTTTGATGGACCATTAGATACAGGACCAGGTAGGGCTTTGATGGACCATTACATACAGGACCAGGTAGGGCTTTGATGGACCATTAGATACAGGACCAGGTAGGGCTTTGATGGACCATTAGATACAGGACCAGGTATGGCTTTGATGGACCATTAGGCATAGGACCAGGTAGGGCTTTGATAAACCATTAGGTACAGGACCAGGTAGGGCATTGATAGACCATTAGATACAAGACCAGGTAGGGCATCGATAGACCATTAGATATAGGACCAGGTAGGGCTTTGATAGACCATTTGGTATAAGACCATGCAGGGCTTTCAAGGACCATTATATACAGGACCATGTAGGGCATTGATGGACCGTTAGATACAGGACCATGTAGGGCTTTGATTGACCATTAGATACAGGACCAGGTAGGGCTTTGATGGACCATTATATAGAGGATCAGGTAGGGTTTGTGGAGCACATTAGCGCAGCGGTAAGAGCTTCGGACTCTCGACAGAGAGAACCCGTGTTCGAATCCTGTGTGGCAGTGTTGAACGTTTGGCAAATTTGTTCATTCTACATTTCTTCAGTTCACTCAGCTGTATGAATGAGAACCTGGCAGTGGTGGATGTTTGTGTACGAATAGTCTTCACGTATTAATTGCAGCGTGGCTGAATGGTTCCCAGAGAAGTCGAGATGGTGTTCAATTGAATAGGTCTGCCGGGGAGTAAAGTGTAAAGCGCTTTGAGCAGTCCTGAGGACTTAATACTGCACTATGTAAGAACTTACCTTTACCTTTTAGGGCTTTGATGGACCATTAGATACAGGACCATGTAGGGCTTAGGGCTTTGATTGACCATTAGATATAGGACTAGGTAGGGCTTTGATGGACCATTAAATACAGAATCAAATATTCTCTTATCCGTAACAATAAACAATTTAATTACATAATTTGTACTCTTCAAGAATGCATTTTTATATCGTTTTTTATATATTTCTGATATGTGACTCAGATATCAGCTAGATATCACCTCAACTTTGATATCATGTGACAGGTGAAGATGATCCGGTGGTTGTTGAACCATGACCCAGGACTGAGGCCGACCTCACTGGAGCTGCTTCAGTCGAAGCTTCTTCCTCCGCCCCAGCTCCAGGAGGCAGAGCTCAACGAAGTGCTCCGCTCCACCATCTCCAACCCGGACTCCAAGTCATACAAGCACATGGTCGCCGCCATGTTCTCCCAGGATCCCGTGCCTGCCAAGGACTTCGTCTACGACAACGACTTCTACAAGGTCAGAGGTCAAGGACTTGGTTGTTAATCATTTTATTGTGATGCTTCATATTTATGTTGCTTGGGTTTGCTTATCCATTTCCGGACGTTGCAGCCTTGATGGATTGTCTATAGACAGCTCTTTCTTTTGCCAGTCTCCCCACTCGCCAGACGTCTGCTCCCATCCATTCCTCTATGTCCTTCCCCCATTGTCTCCTAGGTCTTCCTCTGCTTCTGCTGCCTTCCACTTTTCCTTCCATTATTAGTCTCTCTGGAGAATCATGCCGTTTCACATGGCCGAAATAACTTAGTTTCTGTTTCTTTACAAAGTTCAATAAAGTCCCGGGTATAACACCAAGCTCATCTGCGATGGATTCATTAGTTCTACGTTCAGTCCACAAAACTCGTAATATCTGTCTATAACACTTGTTTTCAAATGCATTTATATGTTTAGTAATGTTCTTATTAAGTTTTGCATCCATACGTAGCCGTTGGAAATATGCAGACTCGAATAATTCGTAGTTTCATATCTTTGTTCGTTGCTTTCCACAGCTTCTTCATCTCCGTCAACGTTTTACTCGCCATTGGCAACCTCCGCTTGATCTCTTTCGTCCCATCTCCATCCGCTTCTATCAGTGACCCCAGATATTCAAAACTTTCCACTCGTTCTATTTCCTCGCCATCTACAGTGACTTCTGATGGTTCTCGACATCCCTTCACATCCATAATCTTAGTATCCTTTACGTTTAGTTTCAATCCTTTCTTCTCTGTGTGGTCTTTAACAGTAGTTATCAGTTTATCCAATCCTTCTTTTGTATCTCATATTGATGCTGTGTCATCGGCATATCTCAATTCATATATCTCCTGTCCATTCACTTTCAGTCCATTAAAAACTTGCTTCTCGTGTCAGTCTCGACTTCTCTCATGATATTCTCTGTGTACAGACTGAATAGGTTGAGGCACAAAATGAACCCGTCTCACTCCCTTGCCAACTGGGAACCTATCTGTGGTACCACATTCTAATCTCACTGCAGACTGCTGTCCAACATATAAATTTTTGATAAGTTATGTAATTTTCTGGTCAAATCCCATGTGTATCAAGGTTTTCCAGAGTTGTTGATAACTAACATTATCAAGACCTTTTGAATAATCTATGAAACAGATCCTAAGGTCATGGTTGAATTCTCTGCATTTCTGAATTAACATCTTCAGGTTGAAAATGTGATCTCTTGTTCCTCTTCCAGTCCGGAAACCAGCTTGTGTTCTGTTGACTTCACATTCTAATTTTGTTGTGATTCTCTTCATTATGATTTTTAGCATAATTTTGCTCGCGTGGCTGATGAGGGATAGAGTCCTGTGGTTTGAGCATTCTTGTATGTCACCTTTATTTGGTATCATATTTATGTAGATGTATAATATTTACCAGTACCTCTTATGACAGTGCATGTATGTTTTGGTTTTTGGCATCCTCATCTTTGTTTATTGTCAACATCTTTTAGTGTTGGTTAGTCAAAGAGTTGGAGTATAATGGAGGATTCTAGTATCATTCTATGTTTTCTTCATTATTTTAACCACAGTTGCATTTTATGAGGTTCTGTACCAATCTAATGTTATTATTATTTACCATAATAAATTAGAGTTGCAGCACTATTGAAACACAAAGCTATTTGTTTAATAAAATAAGTAAAATACATCATTTGCTGTTTTACAAGAACAGATTCTTCTAATACTTTTTTACTTCTTTATTCAGAACATATGCAGTGGTTTATAATGTTAAATAGTATTTAAGAGTTATGTGTTTCCTGTGCATATCACATTTTAATATGACTACCATTATTAATAGTTCATTGCTGACAAAGTATACTGCCATTGAAGCCAATGCCAAACTGTCATTCTTTGTGGTGATTCTCTTCATTATGATTCCAGAGTGCCTTCTGCTCGACCATGCCGTTGCTGCAGCGATACGTCACGGACACGGTGGAGGGAATCTTCCGTAAGCATGGGGCGGTGCAGCTCTCCACCCCCCTCCTGGTGCCCCAGTCGAGTGTGTACGACAGATGTGAGTCGTACGTATGTGTGATGGCGCGACACGGCAGCCTCATCACCCTGCCCTACGATCTCCGGGTGAGAGCTCTTATGTGTTGTATAAGCCACGTTGTAACCCCACATAATGATCCTCATCATGACCCACATAATGATCCTTATCGTGAGCCATGTCATGTCCCACATAATCATCCATATACATCATGATCCACATAGCAATCCACATCATGATCCATATCATGATCAACATGACAATCCAAACCATGATCCACATTGTGAGCCACAGCATAATTCAGTTTACAGTCTGCATCATGAACTGCATCAGGATCCACATCACAGTCCACATCATGATTCATGTCACAATCCACACCATGATCCATGTCACAATCCACATCAGGATGCACATCACAATCCACATCATGATCCATGTCACAATCCACATCATGATCCATGTCACAATCCACATCAGGATCCACATCAGGATCCATGTCACAATCCACATCATGATCCATGTCACAATCCACAACACAATCCACATCATGATCCATGTCACAATCCACATCATGATCCATGTCACAATCCACATCATGATCCATGTCACAATCCACATCAGGATCCACATCACAATCCACATCAGGATCCATGTCACAATCCACATCATGATCCATGTCACAATCCACATCAGGATCCACATCACAATCCACATCATGATCCATGTCACGATCTACATCACAATCCACATCATGATCCATATCACAATTAATTTTTGTGGGTTTTTGCAATAGACATAAATCTCTGCACAAGATTTGACATGACAAAAGAAGTTAATATTTGATTCTCACCAACTCTGTCCTCTGAACCATTCACTCTTCTTCATTCTCTCTATTCACCCTCTATTCATCTTTTATTCACCCTCTATTCACCCTCTATTCACCTTCTATTTACCCTCTATTCACTCCTATCACACCTCATCACTGCATCTCCAGTAACACAAATATACTGTTAACCCCACGACGTGAGACTAACCACCCTCACCCCTTCTTACAGATCCACTTTGCGCGCTACCTGGCCCACAGCAACGTCACCCAGCTCAAGCGCTACAGCATAGAGCGGGTGTACCGGGAAGCACCCCTCCTGGGTGCGCACCCCCGCGAACTCATGGCGTGTGCCTTTGACATCGTCACCCCGTCCCCTGCGGGTCTTGTCCCTGACGCGGAGGTCCTGCATGTCGCATGGGAGCTGGTGGCAGAGTTTCCCGTGCTCCAAGCGAGGAACTACTACGTGCGGATGAACCACACCGCGCTGCTCAGGGCAGTGCTCATATACAGTGGCGTCTCGGAGGAATTGCGCCATGACGTCTGTGCCATCCTTGGGGATAACAAGGTACTGCAACGGGTCTCGGAAGTTGTCCCTCAGGCGTATCATTCACCTGTTCGGAGATCGGTTCATTTCAGCTCTACGCAAAGTGTCTTGGGTAACACTGCAATCGTCTGCATAGCGCAAAATTCAATTTAGCCAGTGACAAGAACAATTGCGACATCTGTGATCAAAGAGAGTTTGATATAGCACAAACAACATACAATTACCTTAAAGGTCCTCAACCAATTCGTTTGCCCATCACCAATCCGGTTCTTTTAGGTCCAGATGAGTAATGTGTGAATAGTTTAACTAGTGTGCACAGTCGGTTTAATAACAAAGGTGCGTACTTTTTTTTTATCGTCAATAAAAAGATTTGTCATTACACTGGGTATAGCTGGCGAAAGCCAATTGCGCTGTCGACCTCCTGGGCCATTTCGGTCACGTGCTTTACGCAAGATCGGCATATCACGCATTCAAAAACAATAACAACACACTCGTGCTTTGGTGTATCAAGATGAAGATTCCAAAGTGGTTGTACGAAGGTACGTATTACACTATCGCTATTAGCAACAAGAACGCGTAGCCGTGTATTAATTCAACGAGAATTGCAACTTGCGAATGTCTACACTCGACTCGAGGCTGACTCTAACGTCTAACCATGACCATGTCCATGACCATATATATCGGCCAGAAATTCAGTCAGAAGCTGTGACGATGAGCATACTATTTGATATGTATTATATTTGGTTACGTAGGTTCTTGTTAATAAGCTGTTATTGTGACAATACGTATAGAGAGTAGACGATGTGAGGGTGCGAAATGATGTGGAAATGGTTTGGCAATAGGCCCCTGTTAATCGTGCAAGTAACTTAGTCAGGGAGCATCCATAATTTTGTGCAAGAGAACGTCAAACACGGGAGTATTATATTGGTGATCATAATTATTAAAGCAGTGTTACATTTGGATACTAGTATTGCATAATGTTGTTGATTTGCATTGTAGTTTTAAAATAATTAAGATTTTTTATATGACAACCTTGATGATGATGATTTTATTCAATATAAAAAGGTAAACGTGTAAATGCATAAAACATAAATACAGCTAAAGTACACCATATATATAAGGATTACACAAGTAAATGCTCGCACTTGTTCCCATTGTGGTCCTTGGTGCCTGGCTGTAGTCTATATAATTGGTATCCTGTGATACCTTTCAACTGACACATGCCAGCTATTCTTGTGTATTTACTAATATGTGTATATATTCTCACCACAGCAATATATGAATGCATAATATGTAACTTGAATTATGATATTGCTAGATGCCACACTGCAACCCAAGAATGGGAATGAGAGGAGGCAGAAGAGGACTAAGGCGGTCACCTGGGTCAGGCAGACACAGGGAGGATATATAGTCTGCGGGAGGCCCACATATGATCAATCCAGGTAATTTCAAATTTATAACAATCAACCACGTATAAATTATCAACAAATTTTAATGTGCACATTTAAATATATATTTGTTTTCATACACATTTTAATAATAACATCTTGGACATGGAAAACTAAGTTGACTTCTGCACTTATATTATACCCACAGTGTATCAACACATACATATTAATACACCTTTAAGAAGTATTTAGCATATGGCGATGACTCAGAAATAAGTTTATAAAATAAACTACCCGGTAGTCATTTTTTAAGAAGGTAGACACATATTATGAACTTTTCAATACTTGGCGAGGAAAATATACGGTTAGCATCACAATAACACCTCATTTTGTTATTTCCGACATTTACTTTGACCATTCAACTTCAGGCAGAACCTTAAAATGTCAAACATGCAGAGCTGTAACAAGTACATTTATTTTGTACTTGAGTAAAAGTACAAGTAACTTTGGAAAAAGCTACTCAAGTAAAAGTAAAAGTACTTTTTTTTAAATGTACTTGAAGTACAAGTAAACAAATGTACTTGAAGTAAATGCAAAAGTACTTTTCTAAAAAACTGTTGACATGGTCACCCACTGCAAACAAACAAGTAAATTCAGTAGTGTGCAAAACAAACACTTCATTGAACAGGACAGGATCCTCAGCAGGATACAGTGGCTGGTTCCTCTAACAAACTATACATACTATGCAAGACAGTGACAAAAGAAATAAAATAATGGTAATACCCTATTCAGTAGTGTGTACAGTGAACATTAAATATTGTCTACGACCAGGCCCGAGGGTCAATATGTGAGACAAAATATTGAAAACATGAACCAAGAATACATATAAACAACATTTATAGGCCCTAACAATACTTATTTTATTATTAAGATAAATCTGAGTAACTAGCAGTTTAAATTGTCACAGCAAAGGGAATGTTTTGGGGCGATAATGTGTGAATTTCGACATGCGTTTATCACTAATGCAATTCGGGACGTTATTCAGGTCACTAATATCTCGAACCTAAATCTAAGAACACATCTTGTTCATATTAAATGCACTTGCACCTTTTGTACAAATAATGACGTGTTATGGTGTAATACATTTGCACAGCAAAATTGAGGCAAGAATACCTTTTACCTGCGTAAGTCTAACACTAATAATTTACCTACCACGTATGTAAGGAAGGTTCGAAGGTGATCAACAGATCTGGCATATCGGCGCACACAACAGACAGATCAACTTAACAGTAGCCCCGTGAACTGACTTAATCTCAAACATACTGGATAAGTATGGCAATGGATGCTGCAAATGATTGTTTTCAGCTGATCCTTCCATAATAAATCTTTGAACGCGAATGACATCATATAATCTTAGCAATATTCACGCCACCTGGTGATCATGCCTGGTAATGGCAATGATAGGCCAATCAGAAAAGACTACCAGTGGTAAAAGTACTCCTAAAAAAATGTACTTCGTTACTCACGAAAAGTAAACTTTTCTACTCAAGTACAGTAACGAAGTACTTGTACTTCGTTACGTCCCAGCTCTGCAAACATGAATATGTGTAGTAGTTACACATGGCAGACACTGACATGAATTTGAATACTGAAAACAAAACAAAAAATACAAATGCGCTTTACTGATTAGCAGAATTCAAATCAGTCTATAATATTGACAAAGATCAAGCATCACTGTAATGAAATTGAACAATTTTAAATTCATGTGATGACAATGAACACCTTATAAAAAAATAGTTAAAATTTTTCACCGTTTTAAAAAAGAGCATATTCTACTACTGTGTGCTTGCTGTATAAAGCCACCCTCTCCCTCCTCCGGAACAACCCTGGTAAACACTGACTGTTCCTAAGATATCAACATGTATAGATGCAGATGTAGTAGCACATTTCTTGCTGCCTTTTTTCTTGTGAAATGCTGCAGGTCAGACATGAAACATTATTTTATATTTATTGATTATGACAATGAACAACTCCATAATTATTTACTTCCAACACTACAATGATACCTGTTTTTGTTTACTGAATATATGCTTTTCTTTGCAGGAGATTGAACTAGTGTGCTTAGTACCACTAGTTCTCCAAGTTAATATGGCATATTGGGCAGTTGTATTTGTCCAGGATCTCGGACAAGATTCTACAGCCATGCGTATTAATGGTTTGTCATGTGAATGTCCACCGAGTGATCCCAATTGTGTCGTGTGTTGCATCCGTGACAGATTCCCCAGTGCCAATGGGGTGTACACTGACTTCCAGATCAGTCAGTTAGCTTGACTGACTGAAAACCAATGTAGAATGCAGGTTGCTTGACATAAGAATGTGGTGACGCCTGACTAGCTCTGCAGTTGGTGATGGAACGGTGGGTGCCAGGATCTGGCAGATATAGCACGAGTCTTTGGGCGACAACTCTTGACGCTGTGAGACAGGTTCAGTGTCGAGCATTCTTCGTTGAACTACATCGGTTTGGATATCAATGACATCACTGTATATGATGGTCCTGCATACCAGCTTCCTGACATTTTGCTGTACATCCGCATCTACCTATACCGGAGACAAAGTGACAGTTAGCATAGCTTTGACATGCATTATATTTTATATGTGATGACACATTTATTAAAAGTCAATAATACACGGTACTTGTATTCAATTCAACTTTAACTTTTATCAGTATCCATGAAAAAATACATCAATTATCCAGCATTGTTGCAGTGGTAGGGTTTCATTGTCTTTGTGTTGCTGATAGTCAGTGGCAGCCAGCTGAGTTCTTGCAACATACACCAGGTACTTGTTATGTACAACACATGTTTGTGATGAAGTAATGGTATTGAAAGCCTTTTCACATTTTACAACAACAATCTGTTGATACAATGACTGGCAGACCTGTTAAATCGAACACCATCTCAACTCGTGGGAAGCATTCAGCCACACTGAAATTAATATGCGAAGACTATTCGTACAAAAATATCCACCACTGTCTGTAGCCGGTACCCTTCAAACAGCTGAGTAAACCTGAGTAACGTAGCATGTAGTGATTGTACATGTAATTCTCAGTCACATGGCGATGACTCTGACTAGTCTAGTCACAATTATTTGCGAGTTGTAAACATACCGAGCATTGCATAAACTACAAAATTTTCGAATTTTATATCTTATTTTTTAACAAAGAATCATAAATTATGATTCTTTGTTAAAAAACAAATATTATTCATAATGTAGTTATTTTTATTTGACATGTACATATTACATTTGTTCAACTAAACATCTTCCTAAGTAATTTTTTCTCATTGTTTTACATTTTATGGGCATGCGATATTAAAAATTGTTGTTAAATACATATAATTGTTTAGTCAGTAATTTTGTAAGTTGTAAACACACAAGGCATGTATAAACCACAACTAGTGTTTGACATCCTGTGTACTAGTGTTGTTTTTTGTAACAAAGAATCTCGAAAAAACTATCTGGTTTTTTTATATGTACAGTGTACCTAACATTTTTTCAACCTCTTCCTAATTTTTGTTTCTACTGTTGTTTTGCATTTTATGTGCATGTGATGTGGATGTGATATTACAAATTATTACATTATACACATCAAGTGCAGTGATTGTACCTATAGTTGTATTGTGCTTTTCATTATTTTGTAGTCAATCTCATCAAATAGTTTCAATAAAATGTTTTTATTTTAAGTTGCCTTTACTTTAATTCACATGCATTTCTAACAACAATATGCAATTTAACGAGGACACATATTACTGCAAATCCTCATGCAGACAAACAAAACTATCACATACAGGGGTGGATCCAGAAATCGAGTCTGGAGTGGTGATATTGGAAGACGCCATAACTTCAGCTTATCATTATCATCTAAACTGGGGCACATTTCAAACGGTCTGGGAGGACACAGTCGCGTGGGCCCATTATAAAAGATCTGGAGACAAATTCCTAAGGTCTAGGGGGGCACGTGCCCCCAGGCCCGCCTGGATCCGCCTATGACATACTTGTTAATTGCTTGTATTTATAATTTTGATAATAGGTTTCTGACAGAGTAACCACATTTTACAACACTCGTTTACCTGAAGGTGAAAATCATTTATAATGCATTTACACTATTACTATTATCCCAAGCCTACTTAAGGTACTAGCTTACTACCATAAATACGACATAGACATAATTTAGTCACTATCATTGACATAGGTATATGCCATAGCGTCGTACTGTTAGTTGATATTAGTCTATAGTAAACACTAAAACAGGGCCCAGCTATGACTAAAATGTAAACAATCAAATAAATTTAGTACAAGTGTCATGTTTCTCATTCCATGCTATATGTTGTATTAACTGACATTGTATGTCAGGGGCACTCATTGTTATTATTGGACCACACTCTAGTGACCAGTGACCAGACTCTGACCAATTGCTTTACAGTGTCTGCCATCTTGTTTTGTGGAAGTGACCACATGTGTATTTTCAGTTGTTCTGCCAATTAAATGTTTCTTGAATTATACAAATGTTTGATGGTGATATTCACTAGCTTACAAGTACACAACAACAAGCAACATTAATATTATACTCATACGACTAAATATACGTGATTATAGCTGAATAATTCGAAATTACTAACCTGTCTGGAAGAACCTTTGCGAACGCTGCATTTCATGACTCATCTGTTGACATTGTCATGATTGTGACTGACCCCACGGCACGGGCAACGGCCCACGGCTGGCACTGTCGCCAACTCCTTCTGTTTACTTTGTTTCGTTCCATAGTCGTTCCCAAACAGAAATACACCTTTATGCGTGGGTACTGTCTTTGTCTGTCTAATTTAGCTCGTGTCGGTGTCGCGGACGTCCACTCATTGCCTAAACTCGGAATTCCATAACATCAACAGCGCCAAAGGTTGGGGTCAAAGG
Organism: Paraescarpia echinospica; assembly: GCA_020002185.1. Lineage (NCBI taxonomy): Eukaryota > Metazoa > Annelida > Polychaeta > Sabellida > Siboglinidae > Paraescarpia > Paraescarpia echinospica. Next base: position 6,474,591 of record CM034538.1, read on the forward strand.
TCAATATCGCCCGTAATTCGCGATCACGAGAAGACAAGAACGCGATTCCACGCAAAGTTAAATGTCCATACTCAGGAAAAATCTAAGTAAAAACCGGATCCGGTTTTTACTAAAAACGAAACAGTTCGCAGTTTTACTATTAATAAAAAAACGAACTAACACTTATGCACAAACGAACTAGGATATAATTGGGGAGTACTTGATGCCTCTGTTTTTTTGTGAAATTACTAAAACAATCGAATTGGTTGAGTACCTTTAAATCTATCGGCAGTCCAATCACAATGCAAACAAACAATTTTTGGTATACATTCCTCTGTTTACATTTTGAATAAAATTTTACCCTCAATTCCAAGGTCAAAAGTGGAGTGCTTTTGTTAGAAGGTACCCCATAACATGATTCTGACCATCTGACCAATATGGAAATGGCTTAAAGGGGCCCTGTGTAGGTTGCGCTATTCCACGGCAGAAGTATTTTGTCGGCCGATGCTTGGCATCTACAGCTATTTATAGAACAGTCTCGTACATGCGATATGTTTGCCGTCGTTAGTTCTCGGGAACACAAGACAAATGTGTGCTGAATCTAGAGATTGCGTTGTTGATAAGGATTTATTTATGACATATACTGTTGCAAACTAACAACACTAAATAAATAAATCTTTATCAATCACTAGATGCAGCGCATGCTTGTCTTGTGTTCCCGAGAACTAACAATGGCAAACATATCGCCTGCATGAGACTGTTCTATAAATAGCTGCAGACGCCAAGCGTCGGCCGACAATATACTTCTGCCATGGAATAGCGCAATCTATACAGGGCCCCTTTAACCATACTTCAGCCCCGCCGACCAATGGTGATTAAGATGATGATTCTGTGACATTTCTGTTTCAACTTGCATCAAAACAGTTAAGATAACGGTCAATGTGCAATTTTTTTCAGAGATGATCTTGCATTATCTGATGCGGGGTAAGACCACATTGGATTTTACATAGACAACCATTATAACGCTTCCTTCATTTCCTGCAAAATTTGTCTAACAATTTTTCTTTAAAAATTCACAGAATATTTAACCTCAATTGACACAAGTGCTGTGGAAAATTCGTGAAATTCTCATACCTAGTTTTTCAGAAATTTTTTGAAATATTGATGCGTTCTGCAAAATAGCCACCGTGTGAATATGCAAGCGACTAGCACATATCTATTGCTACCTCGTGAGATATCTAATGCAGTAGTACATTCAGTATTCACTGGACCAACATGTCTCATGTTAAAGTGCTCGAAAAAATTCACACATCACACCAAAACGCTATTTTCAAGGGCATTCTTTAACTGGGTAATGGCGGACGAATCGTTAATCTGGTCTTACCACTGGCATCTGTGTTGCCTATAAATTTTCTTTTTTCAGTTGTGCAACGTTATGCTACAGTATTTTCTAACAGGATATTTGTGCTGTGCCATCAGTTAGTGAAATAGAAATGTACAGAGAGCCAGAGAATGTTAGTGAAACAGTCCGTGGGCCCTTCTGAGATTTCTCATCATGTACCATTTCCACACCCCAACTGTCACACTGTTTGTAGGCGGAGAAGCAGAAGAAGCTCCAGATCAAGACACGTCTGCAGGGCCTCTCTCTGTCCGTGCACACAGTCGAGACTCTGTACAACTTCATCGAGGCCGAGGACGTATTCAGCCGCGTTGCCAGCATGCTTCGCTGCATCACCAAAACGAACGGTCCGGCTGCGGCTTACGCCAAGAAAGGCCTGCATGAGATGGAGGCTCTCGTAGGTCACATGGAGTCGCTGGGGGTCAAGTGGCGGGTGGTGCTGGCGCCAGGACTCGTCTACAACGCGCACCACTTCAGCGGCGTCGTCTTCCAGGTTGTCAGTAACGTCCAGTGCAAGAAGAAGACCGTCATGGAGGTGCTGGCTGCTGGGGGGCGTTATGATCACCTGGTGAGGACCACAGTCTGTTTTGTCTGTGTCATGAGACCAAATGATCTAACCTATGGTCCGTTTAGTTTATATCTTACCAATATGACCATTATTTTATAATTCTACACTATCACGGCTAAGACCTATTGATGGCCATGAACTTAACTTTCTCTCCGACCTTTGTCATTTTTAATATTATACAACAAGTGTTGCTGCACGGGTGTGATGCAGTTGTCTGTGTTTGATGTGCGTTGAAGCCATCGCATACCTACACAAGAGTGTTCTGGTGTTTACCATGTGTAATGATGCTGTATTTCGATTTTTAACATTTGATAAATATTGTTATAACTTATCATGACTGTCACATACGAACTACCAAGTTATTCCATCGTGAGAGCCATATATAGCACTAGTCCTTGAAAACCCAATATCAAATCGGTTTGCAATATATCGTTATCAACAGTTGAATGGATGCACTGAGAAGATATGGAGGGTAAACGAGAACAAGAAGGTGGGTGAATTGATAGTCATAGTAGAAATATTTCTGTCACAAAAAATGAGTGTATTTCTAAATAACACTGCTGCCAGTACACCAGAAGAGTGACATGCCATTTATGTGGTTTCTTTCTAGATCAACGAGTTCCGTAAGTCTCGTAACGCCCCAAGCTTCCAGTGCGCAGTCGGGATTAGTGTGTCATATGACAGGATGGTGGCAGCACTGCAGGAGCAGAAGGACTTTGTGCCGCCGACAAGGACGGATGTGTTGGTGTGTACATTGGGTCACCGTATGCTGCTCAAGGAGAAGCTCTCATTGGTCAAAGACTTGTGGAGTGTTGGACTGTGTGCGGATATTGCACATGACGCAACATGGGTAAGTGATATCAAACTTTCCAACAATTTCTATGGCGGATGTCAAATTTTTTTATTTCCCAGTCAGATTTACCTGTTACCTTCAGTTACAAGTAAATCTTTATTAAACTGATTACCACGAAATGAACATCGCTTGCATGCAATGACTACCATGTCATGTCCATCTGACAATGTTTGTGAAAACATTTACCAGAGCGCTGGCTTGAAACAGTTATACTTGTGTTGTATTTCACACTCACATTTCCCTTATGGTCCTAACCATGGTCAGTCAGACGAAAACTTGTTAAAGCTAACGGAACATAGCTAAAGAAAACAAGGAAAATTTGACAGAGAAATATAAAAAAGGTAATTTTATGAATGTTGTGTTGTTGGCAGAGTTTGGAGGAGCTGCAGGCGTACTGCAGGACTAGTGGCATCCTCTACATTGTACTCCTCAAAGACCTAGAGAGCGGCACAGTCAGGGTGAGTCACCTCACCCTCATCTTACAACACTCGCCAACAATCACTTTTTAGTTCATATTAAAGGTCCCTCCTCAATTTTATTGTTTTCGCTTGTCTTGTTTCAAATTGATTTCATGAAAATCAAACCTACGTAGAGTCCACTACAATATGCCAGTTCATTTGTGCAAATTTGTTATTTTGTTGTGATTAAATCACCAGATGAATTACATTATTTTTTACCAAATCTGGTCAAAAATCAGCAAAACAATTGCGGACATTGCCCTGCCTTTATACACTCTAACATAATGCTAAGTTTAAGACAATTCCTGCATACATTTAAGACAGTTCCTACATAAGTTAAGTCTTTATGTCTCCACACCTCGATGCTGGTCCTTCTTTCCCTGTTGTCTCTGATCTGTCTGCTGTCTGAACACCACATATAACACATGACTTGTTGTCATGTTGAACCTGTATGATATGACCAGGTGAATTGTTGTGATGATGAACCTGTGTGATACGACCAGGTGAATTGTTGTGATGATGAACCTGTGTGATATGACCAGGTGAATTGTTGTGATGTTGAACCTGTGTGATACGACCAGGTGAATTGTTGTGATGATGAACCTGTGTGATATGACTAGGTGCGGTCGTTGGAGCGAGACAAGTACATTGAGAAGAAGGTGAACTTGGCAGAGGTGGCTGACTACCTCCAACAGCGCCTCCAGACCCTCAAGTGGTATGCGCCTCATATCAGTTCTTTTATACTTTTATTAATATTATACTTAATGGTTTTATTTAATTTATGCAGTTTTATGTTAAGCACCCCAGAGCATTTATTTTAAATGGATACATGTGCTATATAAATTCTAATTATCATTATTATTATCTATAGCATGCAAAATGTTACAGAAAAGTCCTAAGAGTGCCATGAATAACAAAAACAAGCACACAGAGACCTTTAACAAATGTGACATCAGAACTGCCAACTAGTGTATAGAATAAAAGGACTAAAACTTGGTTATTTTGGCCACACCAAAAGACATGATTCCTTAGAGAAAACAATCCTAGAAGGCAAAGTGGAGGGAAAGAGAGGAAGGGGAAGACCAAGGAGAAGATGGGAGCAGGACATCAGCGACTGGTTGGAAGATGACATCGTGAGAGCAGGGAGACGAACAGTAGACAGAGCAGGGTATTGTGGGATCATCTGGGCAGCTACGTCTCGCAGAGATATGCTGATCTGAAGAAGAAGAAGCATGCAAATTGATTGAAGATAATTGAACTTCAGTGAAACCTTCTTTGTTGCTGTTTTCCTCTTCTTTCCCTGTATGTCGAGGGTGAAGCTGGCCTCGATGCTGGTCCTTCTTTCCCTGTATGTCGAGGGTGAAGCTGGCGTCGATGCTGGTCCTTTTTTCCGTCTATGTCCAGGATGAGGCTGGCCTCGATGCTGGTCCTTTTTTCTCTATGTCCAGGGTGAGGCTGGCCTCGATGCAGGTCCTTCTTTCCCTGTATGTCCGGGGAGAGGCTGGACTCGATGCTGGTCCTTCTTTCCCTGTATGTCCGGGAGAGGCTGGCCTCGATGCTGGTCCTTCTTTCCCTGTATGTCCGGGGAGAGGCTGGACTCGATGCTGGTCCTTCTTTCCCTGTATGTCGAGGGTGAAGCTGGCGTCGATGCTGGTCCTTTTTTCCGTCTATGTCCAGGTTGAGGCTGGCCTCGATGCTGGTCCTTTTTTCTCTCTATGTCCAGGGTGAGGCTGGCCTCGATGCTGGTCCTTCTTTCCCTGTATGTCGAGGTGAGGCTGGCCTCGATGCTGGTCCTTCTTTCCCTGTATGTCGAAGGTGAGGCTGGCCTCGATACTGGTCTTCTTTCCCTGTATGTCGAGGGAGAGGCTGGCCTCGATACTGGTCTTCTTTCCCTGTATGTCGAGGGTGAAGCTGGCCTTGATGGTGGTCTTTCTTTCTTTCTATGCCCAGGGTGAGGCTGGCCTTGATGGTTGTCCTTCTTTCCCTCTATGCCCAGGGTGAAAGCTGGCCTTGATGGTGGTCCTTCTTTCCCTCTATGCCCAGGGTGAAGCTGGCCTTGATGGTGGTCCTTCTTTCCCTCTATGCCCAGGGTGAGGCTGGCCTTGATGCTGGTCCTAGTTTTCTGTTTTCTTTACGTCTACAGTTCTTCCACTGCTGCCTCCACCAAACATCTCCATTCCCCTCTTGTCTTTTGCTCTCATTCTCCACTCCTCTCCAAATCGCACTTTATACAAACGACCCATCTCTGGTTGAGACGGGTCGTTTGTATAAAGACTTATATATACTTATCAGCCTAGTCAAAAAATTTCCATTTTGAGGTGTTCATAGTAGCAAGGTTTTTCAATTGTGTGTTTTATGGTGATGAATAACTGAACTGAATGTGCCGGGGTAATACAATTGAAATAAGCACATGGCATGGAACATTCATTGAACTAATCCAACATTGTATACAATTAAACATTGGTACGTCTAAGTAAACAATGTTGATGTCCCTGTTGTTTGTGATTTTTCGCAAATATGGTGGCATGCCTTTTTTATACAGTTAATATAATTGTTTAATCGATAATTAAAACATTAATATTTCCTCTGGATACCCACATATTTAATTGGGCTCAAAGATGACACCAGTGCTTGTCTTGCAGGGAGACGACTGAATCGGGTCAGAACTCTACTGGCAAGATGCCAAATGTGCCAGGTCAAGGGTCGTCAGAGCCTCCATCTCACGTGGGCAACACCAGTAACAATCTGCCTCAATTCACTATGACCTTCCTACAATCCGACAACACAAAGTTGTCGAAGAACACAAAGAGAACCTATGAATCACAGGTAACAACAACGCACAATCCCGCACCTGTAATTCAACACTTAAAACTGTCTCCACAATTTATACTGTTGCTCACATTTTAGAATAATTTAACATTGTTTTCTTTACAGCATGCTAGCTTGTTTGTGGAAATGTATCAATGCCCTGGAGAGAAAGTGGTTCAGCTCTATATTCTATGAGAAAGTGATTCACACTATTGAAAGTTAACTGATCTGATGGTAAAATGAAAGTATGGAAATTATGCTCTCACTACCATATTTATTTTTAATGCAAACAGCAACAAAAGGATGCAATTTCTCATTCAACTAGCTCACACTAGATCTTGTATTTCAACTTTGCACATGCCCACATAATCCCGATCAGCGTGATTGAGAAGTTAAGTATTTTTTGGTTTCATGCAATCACTGCCATGTTGTCTTCGCCGTCTTTAGCAATCGTTTACTTTGTTTTATAAGAGCGAATCCATCAAATTGGCCAAAAACAATACTAGTGATGCTGCCATTTTGTAGATCTATTCAGCCGTGTCATCTGCACTCGTACACATATCACAACGTGCCCTAGTGGAGATACTTGGACTCGACCTCAACGGAGATGTTCTCAAGACCATTGCCGCTTATCTGGAGGTGAGTATACTGCTTCATATGGACTGTATTTATTAATGTCATTATTTATTAAATGTTCCTCCTCAATTTGAATTTTTGGCTCGTCTTATTTCAAATTAATTTGTTTCAAAAAAGCAAACACGTATTATCCACTTCGACTTGATAGTGCGTTTATGCAACTTTTGTTGATAGCTTTGTTAAAATCATCAGATTTATCAACTTACTTAATTCATGCCCAGAAAGAAATTTATTGAAGTGGTTTGTAAAATTGGAAACTTCATGTGAATGCCTGATACAATTACGCTCATGTTTTTGTGTTGATGTAAATTTTCCATTAGATTTTTATGAAGACCTGGTGGACAGTTGACAATTTGGACGTATATTTTCATTAGTTAATAACAGATAAATTGACATGATATATCTAAAAAATTATGAAGTCGTCATAGCAGAAAAACATTTTAACCCTTTAAATATAAATTTAAGACAATGTAGTTCCTAAATCTATTGATGTTTCTTAGAACGACATCTACCTTTGGTTGCAGTTGGATGATGATGAAGCTGTATTTGAAAAGAGCCTTAGCAGTATTATTGAGAAGTAAGTTTTCTAACTGTAAAAGAGCTGATTGTATTGGTAATGTGAATAGCTCCAAGATATATGAGGTGCAGTGGCCCTGTCGTTAGACTGTCAGATCATTATCAAGACCACTTGCATTTGAATTGTTGTGTTCTCATTTGCTAAGTTTATTTCCAATGTAATTGTAGTGCGAGTGAATGTATCCCAGAGACTGCAGAGGGCTAAGTATTGCAGTATGCACGACAAATATTTTTATAATACATTTCTGTAGCACTTCTACAGATTTCCAAGCCTGTTTTATTAGGTTCTAAAGACTTGCAATTACTTTTCAGGCATCTAAGGTACAGGAAATATCTGACGAAGATATTTGATTACATTCACGAGCAGAAATATGCAAAAAGGTGAGCATCAGCAACGTATCTGTTTGGTGGAGTAAATGTTTATATTCAGTTATCAAAAATGTAATAAATACGTCAGTCGGTATCAGTGACATGGCACTTTTCCTTATAAATCCATGCAACCATAATCTGTAGCTGCATAACAAATCAGCCATTTATCACTTGTTTTTTTGTTTAGACTTTTTTACTCTAACGAAAGTCGGGAAAATAGATATCATACCAGTACTGCCATTCTGCCATGAACAAAATAGATATCATACCAGTACTGCCATTCTGCCATGAACTAATTAATAGAAAAGCAACACTTGTGTATATCAAGTCTTTTCTCAGCTGACAGTTGATTGTGTGAATCTCTTTTCTTGCAGCTGCTCCGTGTTTGTGATCTTTGGCCTGAAAGACAACAGCTACAAAGTCCTCATGTAACTGTTACATGGTCCTGGTGTAACTGTTACAGGGTCAAGTTGTAATGATTACAGGTTCATCATGTAACAGTTAGCATCCTGAAGTAACAATAAGTAACCTTGTAACTACCAGAGTCCTCATGTAGCCGTTACAGGGTCCTGGTGTAAATGTTACAGTGTCACTGTGTTACATGGTCATGGTGTAACCATATCATGTTCATGGTGTAACACTTACAGATTGTCATGAAGCTGTGCTGTAACATTTGCGTGACAGAGGAGAAGACTGCTAAAGAAGCACACAGATTGAACAGACATGTAAGCAACAGGAGTAGTATGCATGAGTAGTATCAACCTCTTGGAAGACAAAACATCTCTTATAACTGTCTTTACCTGATTGTTCTTGAAGCTTTTAAGTCTTGTCTTTATACACACAATGCATTTGAAGTAGAGACAACACGGCCAGAGTCTGTCATGTAGTTGCTGTGTTAAGGGACCAGGAGAATGCATGGATGTTGACATTTACAGGTGAGCTCAACAGAAATAATGACCTTTGATGCAATACCAAAATATCTATTATGAGTTAATAAATAAGTGCTCAGCTAGTTTATCAGACCAGTATATTTGTTGAATATTATGTTGAACAAACTCCAAAGAAAAACTGATGATGTCTGCAGTGACTGGATGAAATGTTACTGCGTGATTACTGTGTGATATTAACTTATGTTGTTTGTAGCTGGATATGTAGAAATGTTCTACCTACTGTTTTAGTTAAGGTGTATGTGAGTGTGGTTTGTGGATCCTCGATGTAGATACCAAGTAGTGAGTTAGTTTTATCTATCATGTCTTTCATGTGTTGTGGATGATTGCTGTCCACAATAATATTGATACAAAGAATAAATATTATGTTCATATTAAACAGTATTTTTAATGTAGTCTCATGTCACACTGATACAGCACATCGCTCTTTTAGTTCTCAGTACTCAACTATTCCAGATGAGTACTCACTATGTGGCATATCAGTTCTCAATGGTCACATTGGATTCAGATATAAATGAAATCATACTGGAATCAAATGAATTACATGTATAATAAATCAGTGTAACTATGCACAGAGATTAATCAATCTCAGAAGACCAGTCACTTGAAGAAAGACTGATGTGCCATCTGGTGGAAAAAGTACCCCAAGTTCGTGGGAGAATTCAGTTTTGTCTACAAATCAGAGTAGTTCCAATTGCGACTTGAGAATGGCATATTTAGAGACAACACAAAGCCAATGATACTAAAGAAAGGCACACGTCAAAGTTGACATTTAACTTTATTACATCTTCTGCAGTATTGTTCAGGAGGTATCCTGGTTAACAGACACTATCACCTTGCAACATTTCACACAAGCGTCACCATTCAAATGTCACCAGTCAGCCAGATGACAGTTGTAGCAACTAGTTGTTATCTTATAACACGTTCCAGACAAATCCATCTACTAAAGTGTCAGCCACCAGTTATTGAAGTCAGTTTATTTTTTGCATTTTAAAAATAATCGACAATTTGACGTGGCTCCTAGTTGCCTTTTCAAGCTTGTTCAGTTGCAGCTTTTCTGGGAACATCTACATATGCACAAAATGTGAAGTACGTTAAAATTAACACATTTAAAACACCCTAAAAATATTGGGCAGAAGTGACCATAAAATACACAGCTGACTGATCTTCTCTTGGTCTTGGTTGAGTACTGGCCAACACTCCTTAGGAGTCATACGGTCAGGGATGGGTACGCATGATGTTCTCTTGTGATAGTTTATCTTATAAACTATGTCATATTGATGATATCATACAACTTTAATATACCTTTCTCTGCATGTACATTCAGTCAGGCTCATACCTCACAATCAAAGCAAACCTTGACACACAATGTGCTCATAAATGTACTACATATAACGTAGCACCAAAAGGAGACCACTTCATTGTGTGCAAAAACCCTTAATTCTACTGATATTCACTGTTTAAATCTAACACATTTCTTGATTTTAGCAATGCAATATATCATGCATCTATTATTTAGCTTACAGTAAGTCGACTATTACATCAGTTCAGCAATAAAGTATCAACTGCAGTAATGAAGTTTACCATTTTATTCCACATGCTGCAGTATATCTAAGCGCCAACTTAACTGCTAATGTTTCTGGGCCATTTCTTAAGTAAATACAGTATAACATAGATATGATAGATATGTATATTTGTTGCCAAAGTACATCAGTCATAAGAAAGAATCCATGCATAAACATTGATCAAAAAACATCGGACATGCATAGACGTATTGACACCAGTAACATACATAGCTCATATTCATCAGCAGATTATGTAAATGGTATATATATCTTGTAATACAAGCTGTACATGGTAGAAGTTGATGTACATATAATATGTGATAGATTCTTACACTGTTACTAAAATATGACAATACAGGGAGCAGCACAACAGAACATAGATCTTAGGAAACAAGATCCGCATGTGTGCAACCTATGTTATTTATAGTTTGTGTGTCAAATTTAAGTTGTGTGTCAATTGGTGTGTTTACGGTAGCAATAATGTCAGTCGTGTCTAGTTATAATGTTTGTTTACATGGCATCTCAAACAGTGTATTGGATGGAGACTTTCTAACTTACTCCACTATGATTGTTTTGTTATGAAAGCAAAACAAAAGCCTTGGCAAATAATCAGTATTACCAATCAGACTAATGCCGCTCAGCAGTATCGATGCTATATATATCTATGCTAGTCAGCAGTCCTACTTTTACGATTCCGTCACAGTGGGATCCATCTTGCTAAGATACATATGAGCTCATAAGCCTGATGTTGCTCTTTTAAATTGACATCACTCCTTAATAGTGATCTTGTAAACTGATGTCACTCCTTAATAGTGATCTTGTAAACTGATGTCACTCCTTAATAGTGATCTTGCAAACTGATGTCACTCCTTAACAGTTATCTTATAAACTGATATCACTCCTTAATAATGATCTTGTAAACTGATATCACACCTTAATAGTGATCTTGTAAACTGACATCACTCATTAATAGTGATCTTTTAAACTGATATCATTCCTTAAATTAATAGTGATCTTTTAAATTGACATCACTCCTTAATAGTGATCTTATAAACTGATATCACTCCTTAATAGTGATCTTTTAAATTGATATCACTCTTTAATAATGCTCTTTTAAATTTATATCACTATAATAGTGATCTTTTAAATTTATATCACTCCTTAATGGTGATCTTGTATACTGATATCACTCCTTAATAGTGATCTTGTATACTGATATCACTCCTTAATAGTGATCTTGTAAATTGATATCACTCCATAATGGTGATCTTGTAAATTGATATCACACCTTAAATGTGATCTTGTAAACTGATATCACTCCTTAATAGTGATCTTGTAAATTGATATCACACCTTAATACAGGTAGTGATCTTGTATACTGAAAATTGTTAACACCAGGATGCACCACCAGGACAACTTTGCCGTTACGTCACGGAAAGTGTCCTCTGTGATACCGACAGTGGCTTTTTGCATGTTTAAAAAGCTCCTTAAATTTCACAACGGGTTCTGTTTAATGATGGATCCTTATCATCTGATTACCTCAGGGAAACGGTCCCCAGTAACCATTGCTTCCTCTTACAGTCACTAGACATTGCTTACCTTACAAGAAATTTGATTTTCATCTCCAAAAATATTACATTTGCCACTAGTCTGTTTCTTACCTCTTAAACCTAACCAGCACCTTCAAGAAACAGGATATAATTATAGCCTTAGTGCAATATGAAAATAGCTGTATTTGCATAGTGCCTGAACCATACTGCACAGAACGTATTGACTGAAGACTATGGCAAAGGGCTAGAAAATATATAGTTTCTTCTGCAGCAAATTTGCAAACAGATGGCAGTACTGTTACATTAGACAACTACGCTACTGCATAAGTTATGCACATTTTATATTTATAAGCTAACCGTCTCTCTTCACAGGCTATACAGGAGAGAGAGCAATAATCTTTGATTTCGCTGTAAAGTTAAAAATTAGGCTCTAGTAGTAGCATTAAGACCCATTTATATAAGTAATTAAGTGTCCAATTGTGGAGAAATGCATTGTCACAAACTAATCAGACACTGCATTATTTGTTTCTTTTAAGAAATTACATGTCTCACTGGCCAAGAGACACTAAGTTGCCGAACAATGAAACAATTTAATCACTCATAAAATGGGCCTTTTGCTATTTAAAATGTCTTTGGGAAATGCAGTCTTAACTTTTGATCATCTTCCAAGATGTGATCAACATGTTTGAATTAGAAAACAAATTTTGATTATGTTCAAGCATGCGCATAACACAATTACAACCATAGCAGTTTGAAGTGTGCACTTAATTAACTGGAAGAAGCACAGCTTCTTGAAACATGACTTTTGACAGACATAAGCATTAGGTCAGTAGATATGTAAATAGAAGATATGTCTCTCAAAACACATATTCTCCTAGCAAGTTTAAATAATCTGCCAGTTTAAACATTATCACAGTTTGCAGCGATGTTTCTGCACACAGAGAATTCTTGCCACGCGCACACACCACAGACCACTGCAAGGTGTAACTAATATACAAATTATTATTATTACACTATATACATTCTCATTTTTACAGTTTGACTGTGACACAGACACTTCTGCGCCCCCCCCCCCATGCACCCCTACAGATGTCAACACCCTACTTCCCGCCACCAATGTAACTGTTAATGGCTGGAAACCACCCTCCTCTATCTACAGTTTCCTAGCTGGGTGTATTCGCCAAATGGTATATGTTATGAACGTATGAACGTATGTTAGTGAAATGTCCATCTCTTCACATCTTTCCGCCCAAACCCGGTATCATCGGAGCGTTCCACCAGAGGGCGTGGTTGATGATCTCTCGAAAATAAGTCGTCCATCACACCGACAACACAGGAGCAGATGACACTAACAGCAATTACCTACAACTGGCCTCTGCAGTCATCACCTCCGCTTGCTTTTTTGATCCGCCTCGGAATAAGTTGGAAAATCTACAATCGTTATATCGTCGCGCACTTTATACGAGGGATACAATCCCATGCTGCCTGTCCTTCTGTTTGTTCCCTTCGAGTAACCATTCCAGTGGTTTCCCGCGATGCCGACCGTGTCCCCAAGTTCAAGGACGATCTCATCTGTGCTCTGGGGCTTGTGTGGGTACATTACGATCTGGTCATGGGCCATCTGCCCCCCATAGTAGTAGATGTCATCCAGGGAGTGGTACCAGCTCGCCGCATCAGGGTGCAAAGACTGCATGATCTCATACGCCACCCGACACACCTGCAAACATTGCCGTTGAATAATGATCTCTTGGCAGCTACTACCAAGCAGGCACCTATATGTATAATATGCAAATAACAATCTCGAACAAGAAATACATTTCAATGTATATTTTATATAGTATGCAAATAATAATCTCAAACAAGAAACGCGTTTCGATGGACTTGTGATCTTCTAAAAACTAACATTTTAGTTCCTGACAATTGTGTTTTATTTTTAGTTGTTATTCTATTTCATTTTCAAATTTCTGCATGAGATGGTGGAAATTGTCCATTCAAGCCAAAGCACTACAACACGTTTTCACTTTGTCTCACAGCATGATAAGGAAAGAGTCATAGAACACAACAAACACTTGTTTAATTGTAAAGCAAGCCGCACCGCTTAACTTAAGAACTCAAGAACATGATATTTTTAAATCACTAAAAATTAAACCTGTGCTGCCTAAACCGGCTAAACTATTTCATTCCAAAAATTATTCCTTGAAAATGGGTCATCCACCCAACTCTTTCTATCATTAGCAATAATGGCAAACCGCAGTAATCATGTTGCAGTGACGATGCCATATAATAAAAGTATACTTTATTTTGACACTCATTTCCAGAGTAGATTATTTAAGGTGGTTTACAATTTGTCTAAAATGCTAAGACTCAAATAATTAATACAGCTACTAAAAAAGACTATCGATAATAAAAAATATAACATCTAAAAAGTTGTTAAGACACCATTTAAAAAACAAATTAAGCAGAAAGAAACTAAATATATATATAATCAAACACAGTTGACAGTTACATTGAAACAGAAAATAATAGAAAATAATATAAATTAATAATATGTTACTGAATTGCATTACTGAGAGCACTTACTAGCAACGTACTGTACATCGCAATGGCGGCATCAGTGGATCCTGACTTTGTATAATTTTTAAACAGTTTTATACAGTTTTATCAATGTATTTATTTTTTATATGGACATAACAGTGTTTATCAATGTATTGTTTTTTAAATGAACATATTGATTGCCTGAAATAAAAACATTATTACAGTAGAACCTCGCTATTAAGGCCACCGTTGGGGCTTGACAAGTGACCTGAATAGCAGGGTGATCCTATTAGCAGGACTAATATCCTGTACATTACTGGATGTGGAAATAATTTGGGACTGTTCTTGGGTGACCATAAAGCGAGGTTCCACTGTACTGGTAATAAAAATAAAATGTTGCCAAGATGACATTTAAAAACAAACGTGTAGAATATAAAATAATATAAATTAATATGTCACATTATTCAGAGCATTGTTACTAGCGACATGTACTATACGTCACAACTGCGGCATCAGGGGTCATGGCTTTGTATAACTTTTAAATATACCATTTTTATTTATGTATTTTATATGAACATGCCGATTGTTTATATGAAATTTTTTTATTATATTACTATAATATGTGTATACGAGAGCTGTACCTGTGATGAGAAGGTGCACACCAGGTAGTTGCTCTTGGACAGGAAGTGGATGTCCATGATGATCCCAAGGAGGGACGAGTCAGTGTAGCGACTGCTGAGTCCCGCGGTCCGTGAGAACTCACTGTCTCCCACAAACTCATACTCTGGATATCTGTAAGACAACAACTTATCTCATTGTAACCGTGAGTTCTTATATACAGTGGTATCCTGTCTCCCACAAACCATTACTCTAGGTATCTGTAAGACAACAACTTATCTCATTGTAACCGTGAGTTCTTATATACAGTGGTAACCTGTCTCCCACAAATCCATACTCTGGGTATCTGTAAGACAACAACTTATCTCATTGTAACCGTGAGTTCTTATATACAGTGGTATCCTATCTCCCACAAACCGATACTCTGGGTATCTGTAAGACAACAACTTATCTCATTGTAACCGTGAGTTCTTATATATAGTGGTATCCTGCCTCCCACAAATCCATACTCTGGGTATCTGTAAGACAACAACTTATCTCATTGTAACCGTGAGTTCTTATATACAGTGGTATCCTGCCTCCCACAAACCCATACTCTGGGTATCTGTAAGACAACAACTTATCTCATTGTAACCGTGAGTTCTTATATACAGTGGTATCCTGTCTCCCACAAACTCATACTCTGGGTATCTGTAAGACAACAACTTATCTCATTGTAACCGTGAGTTCTTATATACAGTGGTATCCTGTCTCCCACAAACCCATACTCTGGGTATCTGTAAGACAACAACTTATCTCATTGTAACCGTGAGTTCTTATATACAGTGGTATCCTGTCTCCCACAAACCCATACTCTGGGTATCTGTAAGACAACAACTTATCTCATTGTAACCGTGAGTTCTTATATACAGTGGTATCCTGTCTCCCACAAACTCATACTCTGGGTATCTGTAAGACAACAACTTATCTCATTGTAACCGTGAGTTCTTATATACAGTGGTATCCTGTCTCCCACAAACTCATACTCTGGGTATCTGTAAGACAACAACTTATCTCATTGTAACCGTGAGTTCTTATATACAGTGGTATCCTGTCTCCCACAAACCATACTCTGGGTATCTGTAAGACAACAACTTATCTCATTGTAACCGTGAGTTCTTATATACAGTGGTATCCTGTCTCCCACAAACCCATACTCTGGGTATCTGTAAGACAACAACTTATCTCATTGTAACCGTGAGTTCTTATATACAGTGGTATCCTGTCTCCCACAAACTCATACTCTGGGTATCTGTAAGACAACAACTTATCTCATTGTAACCGTGAGTTCTTATATACAGTGGTATCCTGTCTCCCACAAACCCATACTCTGGGTATCTGTAAGACAACAACTTATCTCATTGTAACCGTGAGTTCTTATATACAGTGGTATCCTGTCTCCCACAAACTCATACTCTGGGTATCTGTAAGACAACAACTTATCTCATTGTAACCGTGAGTTCTTATATACAGTGGTATCCTGCCTCCCACAAACCCATACTCTGGGTATCTGTAAGACAACAACTTATCTCATTGTAACCGTGAGTTCTTATATACAGTGGTATCCTGCCTCCCACAAACCCATACTCTGGGTATCTGTAAGACAACAACTTATCTCATTGTAACCGTGAGTTCTTATATACAGTGGTATCCTGTCTCCCACAAACCCATACTCTGGGTATCTGTAAGACAACAACTTATCTCATTGTAACCGTGAGTTCTTATATACAGTGGTAACCTGTCTCCCA
Source organism: Paraescarpia echinospica (assembly GCA_020002185.1). Taxonomy (NCBI): domain Eukaryota; kingdom Metazoa; phylum Annelida; class Polychaeta; order Sabellida; family Siboglinidae; genus Paraescarpia; species Paraescarpia echinospica. The sequence goes on from CM034538.1 coordinate 6,491,239, forward strand.
CAAACCATACTCTGGGTATCTGTAAGACAACAACTTATCTCATTGTAACCGTGAGTTCTTATATACAGTGGTAACCTGTCTCCCACAAACCCATACTCTGGGTATCTGTAAGACAACAACTTATCTCATTGTAACCGTGAGTTCTTATATACAGTGGTATCCTGTCTCCCACAAACCCATACTCTGGGTATCTGTAAGACAACAACTTATCTCATTGTAACCGTGAGTTCTTATATACAGTGGTATCCTGTCTCCCACAAACCCATACTCTGGGTATCTGTAAGACAACAACTTATCTCATTGTAACCGTGAGTTCTTATATACAGTGGTATCCTGTCTCATACTCTGGGTATCTGTAAGACAACAACTTATCTCATTGTAACCGTGAGTTCTTATATACAGTGGTATCCTGTCTCCCACAAACTCATACTCTGAGTATCTATAAGACATATATCTGACTTCAGTGACTGTTGTTCAGGTTTGAGCATTTTTCAAGACGTCATGAAAAAAGCTCAAACCTAAAGTCCCATCTCACAACAGTCATTGCAGTCAAACTTCCTTGCCCAAAACCACCTTATTGCACAAAGGAGTATTCTAGCTAACGATTCTTGACAACTGCATGATCACACATACAGTTGTTAGGTCAGAATAATTTTCAAGGATGCATGCCCCTATCACACTAGAAATGTTGATTGTCATGGCACTGCACAAGCAAATGAACCCACATTCCACATATCATGTACTATTCATTTAACTAATTAGTACTCCAAATTTGGCTAAGATATGTTCAGTACTAACAGCAATGCTTGGATCTTGATCAGGATTTGTAACCCTCGTCAAACGAAAAGCTCCAAGTGACTTCTCACTTCACTGCATGATACACAGACAGGCCCTTGCATCAAAGACCCTACCCCACGTGCTTCTGGAAACCCTTGACACAGTCATAAAAGCTGAGAACTTTGTGAAAGCAAGTGCCCTCAACTCACCTTGTTCAATAAAAGTTGTCAGGACTTGGACTATGTCTGTGAAACCCTTCCGTTCTACACACAAGTCTGCTGGGACTCCAAAAGCAATGTGGTCTGACGTGAAACAGAGAAGAAATCAAGCCCTTCCTCAATATCCAGAACAAAGTGGATTTTCTTTCAGCCTGACACAGAAGATGGATGGAAACTACAACTAGCGTACCTCGTCGATATCTTCGGACAGCTGAACAATCTGAACGTTGAACTTCAGGGGAAAGAAACCTTGATCATTGGTTTTGTTGAAAAAATCAAAGCTTTCATGCACAAGCTGGAGAATTGGACGTGCAAGAATGGCTTAGACAACTGCACAATGTCGGAATTGGCATCAGAAGTCGTCGAAGACTGTGATGGCACAAAACAGCATTTGATAATTGAACACCTGAAAGCACTGGAGGTGAAATTCACAATATACTTCCCGGAGATATATTGTCAAACAACTCGGTTGTTGAGGAATCCATTCACCAGGCCAAAGTCATGTGTCCCAGATGACAACGATGCTGCACAAACAGAGCTTCTTGGTCTCCAGGAAGATTCAGGTGCTAAGATGAAGTTTGAATCTGAAACTGTCAGTGTTCTAGTCATCCATGGAAGTTACCTACCCTAACTTGCGTTACTTTACCCTGCATCACCATTCACTTCAACCTACCGCTGTGAGGCTGCATTCTCTGATCTCATGCACATTAAGACAAAATGTGTGCACTCGCTATAACGAAACCCAGAATCAATAAACTTGTCGATGCTTTGCAACATCATCCATCCCACTGAAGTTTGAACCAACCAACACAGGCAGTTCTTTATGCAACGTTAGTAAGATATGACTTTAAATAACTTTTGGTGTCATACAGCATCACCTATCTGATTGAACGAATCAAAACAGACTTTTCTTTACGCAGCATCAGAAAGATAAATAATTCACAACCATGAAGCCTGTTGGTGTTATGTAGTGTCACCTATTTGATTAAGAACAGCATCTTTTAAATATGACTTCAAATAAAGATGTATTAATTTCTAACTGGCCTTTAGACGTTAGAGTAAACATTGATTATATTAGATTTATTGTGGTTGGTGGGGGGGGCCATTGTGATAACTGTCTGAGAAGATGGGGTCGTAGAGCAAAACAGTTTCAGAAACACTGGACTACAATTACCTTGCACCACAAATATCATTGCATTCGTTTCAATGCAAAATTCATCATTTATTTACTACTTTTGTTACAAAATATAATGTACGTATTAAACAGTATACTTAATGGAGTAAATAGACTTGCAAGGATCACAAAAATTAATATTTACTTTCTGTTTTTGTCAGAAAATGTAATTTGGTATAAATATTATTATAAATACCAAAACATATGATACATGATTATTAGTATTAAATAATCAATACGGGGTACATACAATAGATTAAATACCCTGTTGAAAAATCACAAATTTAATTATTCATTTGCAATTTTTTTCACCAAATATAAACTGCTATAACTAGTATCAGAAACATTGCAACAGATGGTGCACTCAATAATTCATTGAACAAATTTCATGCGTACGTGCAGTGCAGAAAGTACACCACAGATTCTACTGTTCTGCAGTTCAATATTATGTGGTTCCATCACAAAACTAGTCATCCAGAAATATCACTGACAAATCTATTGGATAAATACATTTCAAAATACACAATCACAGGTGATCACGGTCTATTGTTAAGATCAGCAAAACATCCCAAGATACTGAGTTAGTTAAATAATACAATTTCAAAGGAAGACAACCGTGTGATCTGCATAATGTAAATAAATCAGAGACTGGTGTTGTTAGGAAGCAGAGAAAACAAGAATAATCGTAATTATTATTATATTATAAAATTTTTGACATGGGAAATGTAACCAATATATTAAAGCTCACCAACATTTCTAGTTATTATCTGAAAAGTAAGGAAATCACCTTAGAAAACAAATCCAATTATTATTACTAGACAAAAAACATAAAAACACTACTATACTACTACAGAATAAAACTATTTTCAATGACAATGTCAATACAAAACAAAAAGAAAATGTCATTAAAACACCTTCTATGATGTATTTGTTTATTGCTGATCAATTTTAAATAACTTGACCAAAGAAGTATACCACAGTCCATGCTGCCATTGTCAAAATATTCCTGGTTTAGTGAAATAAAAAAGAAAACCTCTCTTTAAGACCTTTCTTTAAAAACAAATCTTTAAAAAGTAAAGACCTTCTTGAGGCTTGAAAAATGCAATATCCAAATAAGACCTTTTACGCATTTTAAATAAGACACAGCACATACCATGAAACACAACATGACCACTCACTTTTGTTTTGCTTCATCGAGCAGATTCTGGTCGTCTGTGGCGAGGTAGACACGCTTCTTATCAACGCGCTGAGATTTCTGCAGCAGGCGATAGTATTCTTCCACATGGCTCATATACTCATCTATACCGTGGAACGCTGCCTCCGTTCCCACCTTGTCTGTCCTCCTCACATGCACTCTGAAAGACAACACAGAGATGCACTTCATCAGTGATGGAGGCTGCCTCCGTACCAAAGTTGCTGCTTCTTGTTCGTGTGTCTAGTAGTACTGTTTACAGAAGGTTTACCACACAACTTGCTAAACGACGAATCCAACTGTACTGTTTTCTCTGTTAGATATGTTATTAAACATATCAAATACACTAATTTTAATCATCCATACACAGAACTTTTAGTTATTATCATGTTAATGAAATGTTTAAACATTTTCATTCAATAGTCACCGACAGGGGCAGAATCAAAGTTGCCTCACCCAACTATAGGATGCTTGAAATTGAGTCGTTTTTCGGTGGCAACCAAAATGTCTTGTAGATGGGGCTGCGGTCGAAGGAGGTACTTGAGAAACTGTCCGACCCACCAGACGAATGGATGGCCATGCAATCGAATGAGGCGTGGAGCAAGGTCTGCTGGGATAGCTTGAGGCATGTAATCGGGTCGAGGGTGCATTCCATCAACAATCGGCAGCTCGACCACTTGAATGTTTTCAATGACTTGTGGGGCTGTGAAGTGAAAACAGTGCCTGATATTTGCAGGTCTATTTGGAAAATAAATGTCCTATGTATTTTTATTATTTTCAAAGATAAAACTTCCAAATAAAAGTTTTGTTGAAATATGATGATATTATCGCCATAATGCTAAAATAAGGTTCAAATACTTGTGCTTAATCTTAAACAAACAGGCCATACAACGAAAAACAAAGCTAGATCGTATAGCAACAACAGAAAAGATTGACGGAAAAAGATCCAGCGGACGCCAGAGATTAAAAATAATAGACAGTCTTTAAACACGGTGTCGAAGGAGCACAGCAGAACCGCTACAAACTACAAATGACCATGCGGTTTGGAGGGCCATGATCGCCAACAGACACGGCAAAAGAACAATCTTAACAATACAAGAAACCTGATCAATTATCAAATACAAGCCATATTACTAACTAATATTACTAATTCAACACTGCATTCAACAATGAAGGTAACTATACAAAAACATCTTGTAATCCACGTAGTGAGTGAGTGGACACTTACATCCCCAGGTGCGGCGGGAACTACCCGAGGGGTTGGTGCAGGTGTCACTGACTGGCTGGAAGACGGCCTCCCAACCACTGCGCTGGTATGTCCAACCCTTCGACTCCAGCACCAAAGTACGTCCTGATCCGTAGGCCACAATGAAGCAATACACGACGTGGTGCAGCTGACAGCCATAGCCACACCCCTTATTAATGTTACACACCAGCTTCTTGGCCGTGTTACAGTTCGCAGGGTTCTGAAACCATCACAAGAAAAAGGTAGAGGTAAGTTCTTGTACAGCGCAGTATCCAGTCCTCAGGACAGCTCAAAGTGCTTTACACTTTACTCCCTGGCAGACATGTTCAGTTGAACACCATCGAGACTTCTCTGGGAAGTATTCTGCTATGTTGCAATTAATGCAGTAAGATTATTTGTACTCAAATATCTACCACTGTCTATAGCAAGGTACTCAAATGTACAGTTGAGTGTGTTTAGTGAGGTAGCTTTGCCTTTCCATTCCTTCTAATCTTGTTTCAGCATCTGTACAAACCCATCGTACTCTACATGCAACTGTCATATCCAAAGTCTGATGTCACAATCATATTTATGAGAATGCTGAATTGCTTTAGTCACTAGAAGCCAGTACCCACCCTATTAAACTTCACCTTAGCATAAAACGCCAAAAGAACTTAATACCACATTACATACAAACTTCACCTTAACACAAGTGACTCATCCTAACTTTCTTCGCTACCTATGTGAGATAATGCCTTACTTATTCATACATAGCTTTTTTTTACTTTGATGACTATTTTGCGATGATAAAAGGTATCTGTCATCAACCAGAGAATGACATCTCCCAAACGTCTGAAGACTCAAACATAAAGGGAAGACACAGTATCTAATTGCAAGAAATGTCCCAATCTAGCCAGCGACACTCCAAGACAGTTGTGAAAACACTCATTTTCCACCATGTAACTGTGTCCATGTGACAACCCATTCCTCCAAGTGTAAGCTGTCAAACGACAAGAAACACTGAGATTTGATTGAAGGCATCAAGGGTGATCAGTCATGAAATGAAAGCATTGTCAAAATGAAACTATCATAGGGTGAGGGTGCACACAGGCTAATGTGTCTTGACCATGGATCACAGGCTGATATGTCTTGACCATGGATCACAGGCTGATGTGTCTTGACCATGGATCACAGGCTGATGTGTCTTGACCATGGATCACAGGCTGATATGTCTTGACCATGGATCACAGGCTGATATGTCTTGACCATGGATCACAGGCTGATATGTCTTGACCATGGATCACAGGCTGATGTGTCTTGACCATGGATCACAGGCTGATGTGTCTTGACCATGGATCACAGGCTGATGTGTCTTGACCATGGATCACAGGCTGATATGTCTTGACCATGGATCACAGGCTGACATGTCTTGACCATGGATCACAGGCTGATATGTCTTGACCATGGATCACAGGCTGATGTGTCTTGACCATGGATCACAGGCTGATGTGTCTTGACCATGGATCACAGGCTGATATGTCTTGACCATGGATCACAGGCTTATGTGTCTTGACCATGGATCACAGGCTGATGTGTCTTGACCATGGATCACAGGCTGATGTGTCTTGACCATGAATCACAGGCTGATGGGTCTTGACCATGAATCACAGGCTGATGGGTCTTGACCATGAATCACAGTTAGAAGAAAAATGTGAATTCGCTGTATGTGGCCAATTCAATAGTTTTTTGGCAATCGAGACACAAATGTATTGGACAACCGGACAGTCAGAAACATTAGTGGTGACATCTGCCACATGTATTCATGTATGTTTTAGTGAGCAGGATGAAAGGAACTAACACGAGCATTTAACAAAGATGTTGTGAAGAAATGGACAGTTCTGTCAGGATGCTTTGACTGGTCATAAAAACTGGATATCAGACGACATAGAAACGTAACCTTTCCCTTTTACACACCACAACTCAGAATGAGTTTATTTCACCTATGTACACAATACATATACAATGAATAACTTAAGTAATACGTAAGGTTGGGTGACTCCCATTAAGATATATTATATCGCTAGCACAGGGGCCACCCATCAATGTAAACAGCCAAAAAATGTACATGAAACGATCAGAATAATATATGACTTAAACAGATAGTTGAGGATTCATAATTTCAAATGACACTGACAGGTAATTTTTGGGTATGTCAAAAAACCATGTAGACTGTGGGTGTAAATTTTATTAACGATAATACTTAGTGCATTGTTCACTGTCTCTACTAGGTTATGTCTAATGTATTGTGTGTTGGGACACCAACCTGTGATCACCTACATAAGCGACCCAACCTTCTTCCTTGTTCTCAGAAGAAGAGACAAAACATTATTTATTCAAAGATACATCTTTATACTTTGACTATTTTGAGACAATAATAGGTATCTGTCATGAAGCGTAGAATGGCCTCCCCAAAGATTTCCAGACTCAGACATAAAGAGAAGCTGCAATGTGTTAATTGCAAGGGACTTCCCAGTCTAGCTACTGTCACTCCATGACAGCTGTCCCACTGACACAGTCGTCGCCGTGACAACCTTTCTCCCTTCTCGACTTCCTCGACAGTGATGTCACAGAATTCCACGAAGGAAAAGGTCACTACTAAATGGCCAACCAACTCATCTGAATATTTTATCAAATTCAGAAGCACGGGGATGTTTTCAGCCTAACTAACTCCACCCGACAGACTGATTTGCCTAACCGAGTTCGAATGACGGATCAATTTTTGCTAATTTCTGACAGATGCCAGGACGTTTTTGTCTAAGGATGTCTGACGGGATACGCTTTCTTAGACGTTGGTCCAAATTTGAATGTCTGCCCAAGAATAAAAAATATACCTTGAAAGTCTCAAATATAAATAATGTTTGTTAATAATATTTTATTTATTATTTATTTATCTAGGAACTAGCCACTATTGTTATGGTGATATTGATTGATCAAATACCCATTTAGCAAAACACTGCAAACAAGACGTTATCTGCTTCCGGGATAAGAATCATTACTTCAATTCACTAAAAACAATCCCTTTAAGATTGTTTATGGTATTCCTCATTTGAACATTTAATCTCACCTTCACAACAAATAATTCTTAGAAATTGAATTAAGACAACTGCTATTCCCATCCAGTGATTTCTTTTTGTTTTATTGCCTACAGTAATCAGAATATTATGCAGACAAACATCTCTGATTCTAACATAACAGCGATCACACGGCATAAAGCTTCACTGTTGTGGGCTATATTCATTTGCTAATAAAAAGCCCTAATTATCCACAAAATGGACACAGAGTCTTTATTACAAAACATCTAGGCACAGGTAACCTTTTTCATGCAATGGATGATTAATATTGGCTCGTGGGCCGTTGTCAAGCCTGGTGGCCTTGTCCTGTCAGATTAAAATACTGCGTCTTGTCGACATTCAGGGCATAACCTGAGAAGCCATGTTGCATGTTTAATCAAATATCAAACACAGATAAAAAATGGGCCAAGAGGCCCTGAAGTCCTTTGGACTATATTGTGAGTTTGTAATTATTAGTGAAATGTTTTTTTGGTGAATCATAGTTACAGATCATTAAGGGTTATGATGGAAGTAAAATATTGACATGTTTAGTGGAGACTATATGCATGCCAGTGAAGATACAACTGGAAATAAAATATTCGAGTATACCGTTTTGTGACGATTGTATATATTAGTTAATGTGTACTGCAGAATTTTATCCCGATACTCTGCTATTTAAGCCGATTTCCAGTGTTTGTAGAAACCTTGCAGAAGGGTTGGTGAGCTGCAATCTCACATGTAGCACAGTTAAAGGTTGTTTAAGAAAATGTGTAGACATTTTCTGTCCTCATTTTGCCCCTACCACCCTCCCCCAGAATGGAAATAACAAAGAGATGAACTATGATAAAACTTTATTTGTTCACAAGGTACATATACATAGCATGCATTTTGACTTATAAACAGTAGCAATTAATGACATAATACTGAATGACTTGGAGTGAAGTAACACCAACAACATGTGTAGTAAAACATCTTAATAACATTCCTTATAATTTGGCTAAATATGCTTTAACATTTTCAAGTATACCTTAGTTATTTTATTTTAATCCTAGATCATACCGTTATATTGCATTAATAATTTTGTCTTTTGCTGTTTTAAAGTTTCTCAGGTTCTGCCAGTGCAGTAGGGATTCCCATTACACATTATAGTTACAGCCCACATGGAGGCATTCAGTTTGACAATGGGACAATGGCAGGCAGTGAGCCAAGGCTAGTCCAATACACAGGCTTACAGCTGGCCACTCCACTCAGCCTCCCCAGTAACCAGGACAAAGTTCACTATCCAGTTATAAATAGAGATCAGTGGCTACAGGAGGCTTACAGCAGTAGGGAAATAGCAGGAGAATTTAGCATTTTTGGGGACCCTGAGGTGCCCTTAGAATGATTCAATCAAATACAGATTTATTGTGTATAGTGGCACTACCACATGAAATGTCTATGCAAAATCAGAGAAAGAGGTTACTGAAGAGTTTTTAAAAAAAATAATCAAAATGTTAAAATTTACCAGTTTTGGGGGCCCTGGGGGCCCTAAGAATGATTCAATCAAATACAGATTTCTCGTGCATAGTGGTAGACCATAAAATACGTCTACGCAAAATTACAGAAGTTGCTGAACGGTTTCTGAGATATGGCAGCTAACGGCGGGTGGCGGACGCAGAGTGATGGCATAAGTCTGTTGGCTCTTTGGCCCAAAGGACTAAAACAAGACTGTCCAAAATAATAGACACAATTGATGATGATGTCTTTTAGATGTTACATGTCGTTCATCTACGAAAATAATAGATCGGGTACAGTGGAACCTTCCAATAAAGGTCATCGTAGCACAAGTGACCTGAGTAGTGAGGTGACCATATTAGTGAGACTAAATCCTATACTTTATTCTTATAGAAAGACTTTGAGATTGTCCTAGGCTGCCCTTAATTGTGGCTGTAGTACCAAGGAGACCATCATTCGTGGTCCAATGGAATATCTATACATCTGACCAGGGTTTCTGCGAGAAAAAATTATTTTGGTACGGAGTTATTTAATTTTTATACCGTGGAATTGGCAGGCAAAGCCTGCCATGGGTGGGGGGTTTGGGGGTTCTCCTCCATAAAAAATTGGATTTCTAGATGCTCGGAGAAGCGATTTCCTGGCATTTGGAGTCGGAAATCCCGCCTGGCTCATGGTGATCATTTCCATGTTTTATAGGAGAATGAATGACAAATGTAACAGTCAGCAGGAAAATTTTAAACTTGTCTTCACATTTTAGAATAAATAGTCCTATTCATGATGTAGTATGGTATCTTGTGTTAGTTTTCTTTATTAAGAAACAATTAATACTCAAAAACATCGCAAAAAATGTACAGCCATGATAGCACGCCGTATTCTTTATACTAGGCCGACCAATATACCGGTACGCCATGTTCTATCCTCAGGTGAAGGCTTTAATCCCGCAGTGAATACCATGTTTAGCCAATCACATAATAGCTAGCATTGAATCCCTGCTGACTGATGTATCTTGGGTAAGATGAACTATTTGTGATGTAAATTTGTCCCAAGACAACTCTGGGTCAAAGATGGATTATTTTATATAGCTTCGACACTGTTTATTATACAATATTATTATACTAACAATCTGCATATTTCATTACAGGTACCTATGTTGCTTATAAGAAATATGTGCAGTTCTTATTCAACTGTAGAATTAGATTGCACAAAAATGTAAATATGGATTTTTTTAATATTAATTTTATTGTTTTACATACAAAAATCACACACTGAATAGTAGGCAGTCTACTGGCAAATCTGCCAAACAGATCAACATCAAGACACACTTGTACATGCTGCAGATTACCAGCACAACCCCATCTACTGGCAACATAGGAACTAGTAATTACATGACACATATAACATCCCAGAGGTAAAACCAATTTAGATATACTTACGATAACACAGATGCCTGAATAAGGCACTGTGTCCTACAGCAATGTGATTATGTGCATTCATGATAGCGATATAATATAATTTGTTGTGTTTCTGTCTTGTGTCCATGGGAAATGAAATAAGTTAGTATCTACGTGTGCCACTGTATGTGCAAGCTGGTGGGTGTCTAGTATGTAGGCCACGTCTAGTAGGTGTTTTTTTACCTCATTCTTAAGCATCTGTTTTTACATTTAAAGACAAGTCAGATCAGTCCAAGTCTCCAAGGTACAGCTCTCCTTAGGGACTATCTCAAAACACACACAGTCAATCCGCACTTTACTCTCACCTCTGTGATACCTCACAATTAAGGTAATTCTAGGAGAATTCCAAATAATTTCCATAACAGCAGAGTATAGGAAATTAGACCTGCTAATGTGGTCACCTCGCTATTAAGGTCAGTAATGGGAGGAAGGGGGGCAACATACAGAAACTGTAAGAGGATGGCGATCAATGCACTAGTTGAGCAGATGTGTGAAGAAGAGGGCGTGGGATTCACAGATTTATGGGGATACTTTGTTGGGAGAGAACATATGTACATGAGAGATGACCTCCATCTAAGTGGAAAGGGGGCAGCAGTTTTCTCAGAGAATCTGCTGCGATCTGTTGACAGTGGGACAGGTTGCATCTATTTAAACTAGATTCACAGGGGGGACCCGTAGAGAAGCCTGAAACTGGAGGCATAGATAAAGACAGCAAAAATAATTCAGCAAAGAACAGTCTGGAAAACTATTCTGAAGCTGGATATAAATGTGTTTGTTTAAATGCAAGGAGTATAGTAAACAAAAGAAATGAACTAAACATTATGGTAGAAGATATTGACCCTCATATAATAGGTATAACCGAATCCTGGACCACCACCGATATATCAGATGCCGAATTGGGACTGACAAGATATGTAATGTTTAGGAAAGATAGAATAGGAAGAAGGGGAGGTGGAGTTATTTTATATATTAAAGAATCTATCCAGGCTTACGAAATAAAATTAGAAAGAGAAGCAGATTGCAAAGAAGCTGTTTGGTGTAACATAGTTACAGGAAACTCAACATTAACGGTTGGATTAGTTTATCGAAGTCCAAACATAAGCATAGAAGAGAATGAAAAAATACAAAACGCTATAAGGGAAGTGAGCAAACGGGACTGTGTTATTATGGGGGATTTCAACCATGGGCATATAAAATGGAAATCTCTACAGAGTATGGGTAGTGAGGACCACAAGTTTTTAGTTTTAGTACAAGATAGTTTCCTTTCTCAACATGTGCTAGAACCAATCAGGGGAGAGAATGTGTTAGACATAGTTTTGTCCTCACAGAATGAATTAGTTGAGGTTGTCAAGGTACGTGAACCACTGGGGAATAGTGATTACAACCAGATACATTTACCATCAAAGTAAAATCAGAAAGGAATAGTAAAAAGCAGTACAGGAGAAATTTCCACAAAGGAAAATATAAGGACAAGGAAATATTTAGCAAAGATAGACTGGATTAACACACTGAAGAATAAGACAGCAACAGAATGCTGGAATATCTTAAACAGTGAAATTGAATGCATCATCGTCAAATTTGTTCCCTTAAAAAAACATTGGAAACGGTCCAAAAAGAAACATTTATCGAAAGAAGCCATTAGAAAAATTAAGTATAAACAAATGATGTGGAAGTCATATAGAAAATGACGAAGACTACAACATTTATAAAGAAGCACTAAACCAAGCTACAGCTGAAATTAGAAATTGAAAGAGAAGCTATGAACACAAATTAGCTTGTAATATAAAACATGACAGCAAGAGTTTTTATGCTTATGTTCGAAGCAAACAGAAAGTTCAGGATAAGGTCGGTCCTCTAGAAGATAGTGCTGGAAATATAATATCAGAAGGATTCTTAATGGCAGAAGACCTGAATGAGTATTTTAGTTCAGTGTTTACCAGAGAAGACACTAGTTCACTGCTAGTACCAGAGGCTAAGTTCAAGGGGGCAGAATCAGACTATTTAAGACAGTTAATTGTAACCCCAGAAATGATAGCAAAGAAAATTAGGGCTATGAAGGATAATAAATCACCTGGAGTGGATGGTATTCCACCCAAACTACTATTGGAAATTGTAGAACAAATTAGCATACCGCTTGCAACAGTTTTCAACTTGTCATTAGAAGAGAGAGTGGTTCCTTTAGAATGGAAAGAAGCAAACATTACACCGTTATTCAAAAAAGGTTCGAGAAACAAGTCAAATAATTATAGTCCAGTTAGTTTAACATCGGTGATTTGTAAATTATTAGAAAGATTAATTAAAGATCACATGGTGAATTTTCTTGTTAAACATAACTTGATAAACCCATCTCAACATGGGTTTCTAAAAGCGAGGTCATGCTTAACAAATATGTTACGTTTTTTGGAAGATATCACTAAGTGAGTAGATGATGGATCACCAGTAGATATCATCTACTTAGATTTTCAAAAAGCTTTCAACAAAGTGCCACATCAGAGATTACTGCTTAAACTAAAGGCCCATTGCATAGGAAATGGTATAATTAACTGGATAGAAAAATGGCTGATTGACAGAAGACAACGGGTAGTTGTTGATGGGGAGGCTTCAAACTGGAAATCAGTTTTGAGTGGGGTTCCACAGGGATCAGTACTGGGACCTATATTATTCTTAATATATATAAACGATTTGGACGATGATATAGCTAGCAAGGTGTTGAAATTTGCAGATGATACAAAAGTGTTTAGAAGGATTAAAAGTGATGGAGATAGACAGCATTTACAAGATGATCTTGACAGGTTGATCAAATGGTCTGAAAAGTGGCAAATGTTGTTCAATTTTGGGAAATGTAAATGCCTTCACACAGGACATGGGAACGAATATGTAGAATATACAATGGGGGGAACTGTACTAAATACTACTGTAAAAGAAAAAGACTTAGGGCTGACAATTAGTGCTGACATGAAGGTTTCAGAGCAGTGTGGAATTGCAGCTTTAAAAGGAAATCAAATCCTTGGATTGATTAGGCGAAATATAGCATATAAAGAAAAAGAACTAATAATACCGCTGTACAAAACAATAGTTAGGCCTCATTTAGAATATTGTATACAAGCGTGGAGGCCATACCGCAAGAAGGACATAGATATGCTAGAAAGAGTACAGAGGAGAGCGACTAAAATGATACCAAAACTGAGGGATCTTAGTTATGAAAAACGCCTAAAAGAATGTGGTTTAACAACACTAGAGACCAGGAGATTGAGAGGAGATCAGATAGAAGTGTTTAAAATATTGAATGGTTATGAAAATATTGATAGAAATATGTTTTTTTCAGTTAAGAAAGATAGAAAGACTAGACGACATGAAGTTACATTATTAAAGGAGCAGTGTAGATTAGACGTGAGAAAGTTATCATTTTCACAAAGGACTGTGAATGAATGGAACAGATTATCTGATGATTGTGTGGGTGCTAGTAGTGTGAATATGTTTAAAAATAAAATCGACACATACCTCAGAAGGGCTGGATATATGTAGATAAAAGGGTTGGACTCTTGATAAGCCAAAGGGCTTCCTTGTCCACCTGCCACCTAGAGTTAATTCTCTGGATGGCAATCTTGTTAAATCTTGTTAAATCTTTATCCCAGTCCCAAAGGTGATTTTCAATAGTGAGGTTTTGCTCTATATAACATGGTTTAATAAGGTTTCTGTATAAAACTATAGCTCCTATTTGTGAGATGTAAATGAAACAAAGATTTTTAGCTCATCAAGAATCAGCAATTTCTGATGTAACTGTATACATGACAGAGACATGACAAAAGAACTCACTCGTACTGCAATGAACATACTCTTGAGCATCAACTGGGTTAAATAACTAAGCAACATTAATCCTGGAAATGCTCACCTGTGGTCTGACCGATAATATCAAGTTCATGTACAACAGAAAACTTGGGCCTGATGTAAATATTTCATTGACAATTCTAATGCTCCGTCATTACTATTTTATAGATGAAATACCTCCCCTACAGTCTGCCACACATTTATCGTGCTGTTTCAGAAATGCAGAGACACAGACAGTTACATCATGATCACGTAAGTCTTTCATGCAACAGGTGCAACTAACTATGAAAGCCATCAGTGTAATCTGTTAGTAGAATAAAGATTAACAGTTCTTTCAGTTGCAGACATCTTTTTACTCGACCATCAAAGAGACCTCCATAAATCAAACTTAGTTCTCTGGATACAGATATTTGATAACTGCCCCCATTGCTTGTAATGTTTTACCAAGAGACACTTCACAGCAAATTACGGATTCAGCTAACAAAATGATAAATATATAATATATCCACCGCTTATGGAAAATTATTCCTCGTTTATTAATATCACTTAATTTCTGCAGTAACATGGACCTGTGATAATCCAGCACATTTGCAGTCACACTGAGAGATTTCTGAACAACCTATCTCTGCAACAAATTAGACCAAAAGACAGCGAAAAAAAGATCACAGTTTGATGTCTGAGGACTGTTAGTAACTAGATTAGGCTCGTGATGAAGTGTCATGTGACCTTTGGAAGGACCGCAACAATTGGAATGTCAGGTGATCTGCTGAGAAGGGACACACAAGGATGGAGGGGACACGTAATGAGGGAGGGGACACATATGGAGGGAGGAGACACGTAAGGAAGGAGGGGACACGTAAGGAGGAAGGGGACATGTAAGGAGGGAGGGAACACGTATGGAGGGAGGGGACACGTAAAGAGGGATAGGACACGAATGGAGGGAGGGGACACATAAGGACGGAGGGGACACGTATGGAGGGAGGGAACAAGTAAGGAGGGAGGGGACACATATGGAGGAAGGAGACACGTAAGGAGGGAGGGGATATGTAAGGAGGGAGGGGACACATATGGAGGAAGGGGACACATAAGGAGGGAGGGGACACGTAAGGAGGGAGGGGACACGTATGGAGGAAGGGGACACATAAGGAGGGAGGGGACGCGTAAGGAGGGAGGGAACATGTAAGGATGGAGGGGACATGTATGGAGGAAGGGGACACATATGGAGGGAGGGGACATGTAAGGAGGGAGGGGACACATAAGGAGGGAGGGGACACGTAAGGAGGGAGGGGACACGTAAGGAGGGAGGAGATATTATCGATTTGATCAGACCAAACACTTTCACTTTTAGAACACACTACATCTGCCCAATAGCATTCACGTGCTACATCAGAATGACAACTTTCACACCATACTACACCAAACCAAGCACTTTCACTTTTAGAACACACTACATCTGCCCAATCTTATTCACAGGCTATCACACTTTCACGTGTTCATTTTCGCTTTCTCAACTCCCCACCTGCAGGTAATGCAGCCTCCTCTGGACGATGTCACTCAGCTCCTGGGCCTCCCTGGCCTGCCAGCCAGCCTGACCACTGAGGGTAGTTAGGTTCTTCAGGTCCTTCAAGATGGTCCTACAACAGACAAACCACAGTCAGTGTAGAAGAACCACAGTTACCCTTACAGATAGGATGTGACGTAATGTCTCCATCCTGTAGGTTCCCATGTAGTAGATGACTTCAGTTGTTGTTAGTGACATGTATTGTGGCGTCATGTGACATTGGTGACACTGACATCTATAGAAACTTCAGTTAGCAACAGCGGTATATACGGTGACAAGCACTGTGACTTCAGGTGATATTAATGACATGTGAGATGATACAAGGTTACATGAGTAACATGTACAGTGACTACAGTTGACATTAGTGACATGTACTGTGACTTCTGTTGACAATAGTGATGTGTATACTGTGGCTACAGTTCACATCACTGACACGTAACGTGATTTCAATAGATACTAGTGACACGTACATTTACTTTAATGTATACTAGTGACATATACATTCACCTCAATATGTACTAGTGACATTACCGTAACTTCACTTGCCACTAGTGAGATGTACAGTGACTTCAGTGGACACTAGTGACATGTACTATGATTTAAGTAGACTCTAGTGATATGTACCGTGACATCAGTAGATACTAGTGACATGTAATGTGACTTAATTTGATATTAGTGACATATAATGTGACTTCAATGACACCTGTGACATGTACTGTGACTTCAAGTGACATTAGTGACATGCACTGTGGGTTCAGGCGACATTAGTTACATGTACGGTGACCTCAGACATTAATGACACGTACTGTGACATAGTTGACTCTAGTAAGATGTAAACGTAAGAGAGACACTCACTGCTGGTGATCGCCGCCATTCTGTAGAATCTTGACGACGTCCGTTGCCACCTCATTATCGGGGTTTTTATTCTGAAGGATGCTGAGCTGAGACCGCAGATAGAACCACATCTCTTGCACCCCATTCTCCGCCTGCCTCCGTAGCTGCTCAAAGGCAACGCTAGGCAGATTTGTACCTGCTCAACAAAACACAGGAATCTTTAATAACCTTCAAATGGAATCTAATATAAAAGGCCAAGTTCTTCTGCAGCACAGTTTTCAGTCATTTGGACTGCTCAGATCGCTTTACACTTCACTCACTGGCAGACCTGTTTAAGAATACCTTCTTGATTTCTGTAGAAACCATAAAGGACTATCAAACGTGAAGCAAAACCATATGTAAAAACTCAATTAAGTTAGCCAATTGTGAGTCAGGCTTGTTGATGTTTACAACTGTAGTGTAATTAGTTTAAGAAAAATGCATGTTTGGTTTAATAAAACACTGCAAACAGACTGCAAAGACAGCTACAATCATCAAATAAATTGACTATAATTATTAAATTGGGCAACTTATGAACATAATTCTATAGCATAGTATGTTTTTGGGAAAATTTTGACTGGACCGGATACAAATAATTTAACACTTTGTTCGATGGTTTTATTGAAACTAAATTACAAATTAGTGTAAATGAGATTTAAAATTGAACACAGAAAGTTCTTTTGTTGGTCCGACTAGGTTGAATGGCATGATGCTAATATGAATGTGATTGCATGGCATGGGCAGACTGTAAGGTGAAGCTGACTATCTACATCACTCATGTGATTGAGCAAGCAATTTTTGGAAAACTGCACCAGCATTGAATTCGCCTCATTAAATGGGGCAGCACTATTGCAATGTTGTTGGTTTCCAAGCATGCACAACAGTTTATTATCACCGATTTGCGTGCACTGCATTACTAATGTTATTCTCGTCACAATAAAAGTGGTATTTATTGCAAACTGTTTGAATATCGCCCATATTTTCCACATTTAAAATTGCATCAACCCATTACTGACCTTCCAAGTTGACACTTGCAAATAGTAAAAAAACATCTCCCCCATTTATGGTCCCCCATTTATGGTGAGAGATTTTTAAATGAGGTTTAATTAATTTGTGTACTGGTGGTGGTGACACGTACTGACAGTATTTCCTCCGATTTGTTTATACACCCAACCCCCACCCTGGAAGTATAGAAACTTAGTCAAGCACACAAAAATCAACACAACATTTCATCAAATCAAATGTAACAAAAGTACGAGCGTTTTGTTTGAAAACGGAAGATCGGAATATTGTTGGACAACAAAAAAGGGCAATGTGACGCGATATCACAAGACTTGGAAAGTGTGTGTTACGCAAGAGAGCATATCACACACACAGTCAGACTGGATCACTGGGGAAACGAATCACGGACAGTTGCTCACCGGACAGTTGCTCACCAGACAGTTGCTCACCGGGGAAATGAAAAGGTGGACATTTGCTCACCGTTAAAAAAAAATCAAATTTAATTTCGGTATTTGGCGTCGATCTACTACAAACGCGACGTAATTGTTTGTAAACGTAATGTTTGTACGATACGTTAAGTACGTTTTGGCCTGAGTTTGTGTTTAATGGGATGGTTTTTATCGTCAGAGTGACGCTGTATGTATTTGCACCTCTTGCCTGCATAACGAGTATTGTTGTAACGTTGCCTCGATTGTGTTAGCCGGATGGGTACGCTAGCCAGATACCGCGGAATGGCTCTCCAAATAGGAGATGGTTATTTGATTCAATCGATAGGCGTCGTTGCTAACGGCCAGAAAGAGCCGGACACATCAATGAAAAAATACATCTACAACTTTCCCCATTTCTGGGTAACTCGCAACATTCATTCGGTGAGCAGCTGTCCGGTGAGCAACTGTCCGCCTTTTCATTTCCCCGGTGAGCAACTGTCCGGTGAGCAACTGTCCGCCTTTTCATTTCCCCGGTGAGCAACTGTCCGGTGAGCAACTGTCCGGTGAGCAACTGTCCGGTGAGCAACTGTCCGCCTTTTCATTTCCCCGGTGAGCAACTGTCCGCCTTTTCATTTCCCCGGTGAGCAACTGTCCGGTGAGCAACTGTCCGGTGAGCAACTGTCTGGTGAGCAATTGTCCGAGCACCGGGGAAACAGCATTATCTGGATAAACTAAGATAGCCACCTGTTGCTACAGGCCTGGCTGTAGACATGTTTCACAGAGACTGGCATCAGGGACCACTTCACAGCGAAACCATCATCACACACCATTATTACATTACAGGTTTTTTCCACATTTGTATTAAAGTTTCAGTGAATTTTCACAAGAATTGATGCCAAGCAGAAGGCGTTGCCATGCCGTTGCCATGCCACTGCCATCGATACACACCCACTCCTGTTGTTATTTCTAATAATGAGCAAACTGGTGTTTGTGTACAAACAATAATATAAAAACGTCAGTGCTGTGGTATAAGAGATATTGCTTGTGACTTGTTCAACAGTTACCTTAATAACAGAATACAGTGTGTGTCATATAACAAAACAGAATTGGATTGTATGAAAATAACTTGTGGTATTCCCCAAAGATCTGTATTAGGCCCGTTACTTTTCATCATACAGTAAAACCTGTCCATAATGGTCATCGTCGGGACTGCGCCAAATTACCGTTACAGGCAGGTTGCCGTTATGGAGAGTTTCATGACTTGGATACTCATTAGGTGGAGCCACAATATTATGAACGGTCATGTTGACATTCGCTAATTGGTACTCTTGTGAATAATACAACCCTAGAATTAACAATAATATGAAATAATACACTACACAACTTGCTATATTTAATTTATGTTCCTTTTTTCTTTTGGGCCATAGTGAAATAAATCACGCCCTCCAAGTAAAGGCAAGCAGAAAAAGCTCTGATGTCCAAAAGGAAACAGGAGGGTGTGAACGAGTGGAAGGCAAATGTTGGCCCAGATTTGCTCTCCAGCTAGGCCAAGCCACCTAGGTAAATATTACAACAGCCTGCTTCCATCTGTGGCTAAATGCTCATGGCTTCTCTGAGCACACTTTGGACATTACTTGCTGGAGTAAAGGAGCCACATAGCAGCTGCAACAAGCTGATGATGCCATGTGTGACTTGATTGCAATTTGATAGTCCCATGTATGATGATGTTTTATTCAGGGAAATTATGGATTCCCTTTGACCTGCCTGCAAGCAGCAAGTTGACTATGAATGGTTTCGGTCCAAATTAACTGACTGTTATACGCAATAGACAGGTTACCGTTATGGACAGGTAGTGGGCAGTGCAAACTAACAGAAAGTTATTCGGAACTTTCAAAAGTGACCGTTATATCCAGGTTATCGTTAAGGACAGGTGGCCGCTAAGACAGGTTTTACTGTATATATAAATGATATTGTAAATGTATCAAATATTCTAAAGCCAATACTGTTTGCAGATGACACAAATTTTCACACTCTCATTGAAGAGGTTAATGTAGAAGTACAAAAATAGCAACATGGTTTAATACCAACAAACTTTCATTACATGTTAAAAAAATCTAACTTAATATTTACACCAAAAGTACAAAATACAAAACAGACAATGCAGACATAACAATAAATGGAAACAAAATAAAACAAGTTAAATTTACCAAATTTGTAGGCGTATACATAAACGAACACTTGAGCTGGACGATACATATTAATAATTTGTCAAAAAAATTGCACTAAGTATAGGAATGCTAAACAAATTAAAACATTTCCTCCCTGTGTACACCATGAAGACATTGTAATAGTAATTAATATTATCTCATTTACAATACTGCATTATCTCATTTACAATACTGCATTAATCAAAAGATACTACAGAAGAAAGCTATAAGGATAATTACACAATTGCACTAGATAGCTCATACAGATCCTCTATTATCAAAACTAAATTAGATGATCTATATAAACATCTACCAGGCATTTTTATGTATAAATCCACCAATGGCCAACTCCCGGATAGCATGTCATCTATGCTAATGCGAACAGAAAATGTTGATGACCACAATCTTAGAAACCACAATGGGTATTACACTCAACACATTAGAACAAACAGCAGGAACTTTACAACAAATTATTCTGGACCAGTGTTGTGGAATACACTACCTCAACAGTCACGAGAACTGGTATCATTAAACATATCTAAAAGAAAGCTAAAGAGTTATTACTGTCGAGATATTAAACTTAGGTATTCAATTTACATATTAGTAATGATTATTTAGTAAGAAATAGATCATTTTGTGTGTATTAGTCTATTATCTAGTATTAGTAGTAGTAGTAGTATTTTGTTGTAGTTAATGTTAGATAATGTTAAAATCATGTAGTATAAAATATATTTATGTTCATGTATTATACAGTATTAGTTAGTGTATTGGAATTCGTGATGAGTTGAGACCACTAGTGCTAATAACCGAAAATAGTAATGTCACATTTTGGTATCATGGTATATAAACGGTAATCTCGCAATTGGTACTGAAAAATAAGTAAATCAATAAAAAATATGTTATTACATCTATTATATTATTACATCTATTATGTTATTACATCTATTATGTGTTCACAGTACAGGGCACTTTACACTGTAGCATACTACTTTATTTGTTCATTTATTTATAACCATAGGCGTCGTATACACCCGGACTCGACATTAATGCCGGGCGGCCCGAAGGGTTGCCCAATGGATTTACAATGCCTATGATTATAACCGTACTTTTATCATTTTGTTTTATTGTGTAATTGTACTCTAGGTGGTCCTCGACAAAAGCCCCTAGGTGTTTCCAGAGGATCTCCTGAGTTGCACGTGTTGTCTACTGATTGTGTCATATAAGATGTTGTATATTATATGTGTGACCAAATAAATGTTGTTCTATTCTGATCTTTAATAATAAATGACATACATAGCACACCGTCTAAATAATTATTGTGGGCATTGAACATCTGTGTATACACTATACACCCTGTATTGTCATAAAACCACACACAGTTAAACTACTAACACTAAACAAACTGCAATTATTATCAAGTAAAATACATTAAAATGTCTTAATACACTACTCAAAATAATTAAAGGAACAAATATTGGGGGTGGCACACCTGGTCTACCTCACCTGGTCTACCTCACCTGGTCTACCACACCTGGTCTACCACACCTGGTCTACCTCACCTGGTCTACCTCACCTGGTCTACCTCACCTGGTCTACCACACCTGGTCTACCTCACTTGGTCTACCACACCTGGTCTACCACACTTGGTCTACCACACCTGGTCTACCTCACCTGGTCTACCTCACCTGGTCTACCACACCTGGTCTACCTCATCTGGTCTACCACACCTGGTCTACCTCACCTGGTCTACCTCACCTGGTCTACCACACCTGGTCTACCTCACCTGGTCTACCTCACCTGGTCTACCACACCTGGTCTACCACACCTGGTCTACCTCACCTGGTCTACCACACCTGGTCTACCTCACCTGGTCTACCTCACCTGGTCTACCTCACCTGGTCTACCTCACCTGGTCTACCACACCTAGTCTACCACACCTGGTCTACCTCACCTGGTCTACCTCACCTGGTCTACCTCACCTGGTCTACCACACCTGGTCTACCTCACCTGGTCTACCTCACTTGGTCTACCACACCTGGTCTACCACACCTGGTCTGCCACACCTGGTCTACCTCACCTGGTCTACCTCACCTGGCCTACCTCACCTGGTCTACCTCACCTGGTCTACCACACCTGGTCTACCACACCTGGTCTACCACACCTGGTCTACCTCACCTGGTCTACCTCACCTGGTCTACCTCACCTGGTCTACCACACCTGGTCTACCTCACCTGGTCTACCTCACCTGGTCTACCTCACCTGGTCTACCACACCTGGTCTACCTCACCTGGTCTACCACACCTGGTCTACCACACCTGGTCTACCACACCTGGTCTACCACACCTGGTCTACCTCACCTGGTCTACCTCACCTGGTCTACCTCACCTGGTCTACCACACCTGGTCTACCACACCTGGTCTACCTCACCTGGTCTACCTCACCTGGTCTACCTCACCTGGTCTACCACCTGGTCTACCTCACACCTGGTCTACCTCACCTGGTCTACCTCACCTGGTCACCACACCTGGTCTCACACCTGGTCTACCTCACTTGGTCTACCACACCTGGTCTACCACACCTGGTCTACCACACCTGGTCTACCACACCTGGTCTACCTCACCTGGTCTACCTCACCTGGTCTACGTCACTTGGTCTACCACACCTGGTCTACCTCATCTGGTCTACCACACCTGGTCTACCTCACCTGGTCTACTTCACCTGCTCTACCACACCTGGTCTACCTCACCTGGTTTACCTCACCTGGTCTACCACACCTGGTCTACCTCACCTGGTCTACCTCACCTGGTCTACCTCACCTGGTCTACCACACCTGGTCTACCACACCTGGTCTACCTCACCTGGTCTACCTCACCTGGTCTACCTCACCTGGTCTACCCCACCTGGTCTACCACACCTGGTCTACCTCACCTGGTCTACCTCACCTGGTCTACCTCACCTGGTCTACCTCACCTGGTCTACCTCACCTGGTCTACCACACCTGGTCTACCACACCTGGTCTACCACACTTGGTCTACCTCACCTGGTCTACCTCACCTGGTCTACCTCACCTGGTCTACCTCACCTGGTCTACCACACAAGTTACACTTTGTGCACTCTGTGTGTGATTAGGAGATTGTCTTAGCTACAAAACAGCTCATATTTGAATGAACTCAAGCGTGACGACAATGCCTCTAGGTGTGGCTGCATGTCCACACCCCTGGCTGCATGTCCACACCCCTGGCTGCATGTCCACACCCCTGGCTGCATGTCCACACCCCTGGCTGCATGTCCACACCCCTGGCTGCATGTCCACACCCCTGGCGGCATGTCCACACCCCTGGCTGCATGTCCACACCCCTGGCGGCATGTCCACACCCCTATATAAGGAATGCATTTTGTGGTAATTTCATTAGCCGTTTTTACAGATTTGTTCACAAACTGACAAATATTGTGCACGTTTTTTAATAACTTGGTTGCCCTCCCCCCCCTCTAGCTTGCCCTCCCCCCTCTAGCTTGCCCTCCCCCCTCTAGCTTGCCCTCCCCATGTCCACACCCCATATATATGAATGTGTATTGTAATTTCATTAGTCAAGCTTACAGATTTGTCACAAACTGACAAATATTGTGCAATGCTTTTTAATAACTTCTTGTTGCCCTGCCTCCCCCTCTAGCTTGCCCTCCCCCTCTAGCTTGCCCCCCTCCCCCTAGCTTGCCCTCCCCCCTCTAGCTTGCCCTCCCCTCTAGCTTGCCTCCCTCTAGCTTCTTGCCCCTCCCCCTCTAGCTTGCTCCCCCCTCTAGCTTGCCCTTCCCCCAGCTTGCCCTCCCCCTCCAGCTTCGCCCCTCTTCCTCTAGCTTTGCCCTCCCCCAGCTGCCCTCCCCCTCTAGCTTGCCCTCCCTCTAGCTTGCCTCTCTTTGCTTGCTTGCCCTCCCCCCAGCTTGCCCTCCCCCCCAGCTTGCCCTCCCCCTAGCTTCTCCTCCCCCAGCTTGCCCTCCCCCTCTAGTTTTTGCCCTCCCCTAGCTTCTGAGCCCCTCCCCCTCTAGCTTGTCCCCCCCCAGTTTTGCTCCCCCTCTAGCTGCCCCCCCCTCTAGCATTCACACACTCCTGGCAATGGCATACTCCTGATGATCCGGCTGATGTCATTTTGGGGTAAAGCCTGCCATTCCTGAACTAGGGCATTGGTCAGGTCAGATCAAATGTAACACGTCTGGAAAGCATGTCCCAGAGATATTCTATTGGGTTCAGGTCAGGAAACCTAGCCGGCTGGTCCATCACAGTGATACCTTCGTCCTCAAGGAAGGTCATGGACACCCGAGCTGTGTGAGGACATTAAGATGAAATTATCCCCAACAGCGCCTGCATACGATCTGACAATAGGCTGCAGGATGTCATTGCGATACCTTAAGCCATTATACCACCTCTGGCAAATACTTACAGGTCTTTACGACCATCCAAATACACTCCGGCCCAAACCATGAGCCTCCACCGTACCGGTCAACTTCCACCATGTTACAGTCAGCATAACGCTCTCCCTGGCATCTCCACACCCTAACACACCTATTATTAGTTGACACGCTCAGTCAGCATAACGCTTTCCCTGGCATCTCCACACCCTAACACACCTATTATTAGTTGACACGCTCAGTCAGCATAACGCTCTCCCTGGCATCTCCACACCCTAACACGCCTACCATTAGTTGACACGCTCAGTCAGCATAACGCTTTCCCTGGCATCTCCACACCCTACACGCCTACCATTAGTTGACACGCTCAGTCAGCATAACGCTTTCCCTGGCATCTCCACACCCTAACACACCTATTATTAGTTGACACGCTCAGTCAGCATAACGCTCTCCCTGGCATCTCCACACCCTAACACGCCTACCATTAGTTGACACGCTCAGTCAGCATAACGCTTTCCCTGGCATCTCCACACCCTAACACGCCTACCATTAGTTGACACGCTCAGTCAGCATAACGCTTTCCCTGGCATCTCCACACCCTACACGCCTACCATTAGTTGACACGCTCAGTCAGCATAACGCTTTCCCTGGCATCTCCACACCCTAACACGCCTACCATTAGTTGACACGCTCAGTCAGCATAACGCTCTCCCTGGCATCTCTACACCCTAACACACCTATCATTAGTTGACACGCTCAGTCAGCATAGCGCTCTCCCTGGCATCTCTACACCCTAACACACCTATCATTAGTTGACACGCTCAGTCAGCATAACGCTCTCCCTGGCGTCTCTACACCCTAACACACCTATCATTAGTTGACACGCTCAGTCAGCATAACGCTCTCCCTGGCATCTCTACACCCTAACACGCCTATCATTAGTTGACACGCTCAGTCAGCATAACGCTCTCCCTGGCATCTCAACACCCTAACACGCCTACCATTAGTTGACACGCTCAGTCTGCATAACGCTCTCCCTGGCATCTCCACACCCTAACACACCTATCATTAGTTGACACGCTCAGTCAGCATAACGCTCTCCCTGGCATCTCCACACCCTAACACGCCTACCATTAGTTGACACGCTCAGTCTGCATAACGCTCTCCCTGGCATCTCCACACCCTAACACACCTATCATTAGTTGACACGCTCAGTCAGCACAACGTTCTACCTGGCATCTCCACACCCTAACACGTCTACCATTAGTTGACACGCTCAGTCAGCATAACGCTCTCCCTGGCATCTTGACACCCTAACACGCCTACCATTAGTTGACACAGAGAACCTGCTCTCATTTGTGTAAAGTACCGGCCTCCAGTGACACAGCTGCCAGTTCTGGTGCTCACTTGCAAAGTCCAATCGTTCTCTATGGTGTTGCCCAGTGAGAATGGGGCCTCTGTGGCAGGTCGTCTGGCTCTCATACCATCCCCATGGAGTTGATTCCTAACAGTCTGGTTGGATAAGTGAACTTCAGTAGCACGCCAGAAGTAAATTTCCAGGGATCGAGCTGTACTCATGCGATTGCGACGAGACAAAATGACGAGATAACGGTCTTGTCTAGGGGTTGTCATCTGCAAACGACCTTGACTTAGTCTCCTGGTGTACTGCCCAGTCTCCTGGTAGCATCTCCATAGTCAGCTGACTACACTTGGGGACACATCAAACCTCCGAGCTACCATCAGAACCCGTTCACCATATTCTAGCAGTTGCACAGCCCTGACAACCTCAGTGTGGTCCAAATACCACCTGGCAGTACCAGCTACCATCAAGAGACATCCAGCAATCACAATCCACACAGAAAACACCATGACGCCCAAGGACTGGAAATGTACCTAATGCAAGTGCCACAAAATCCTTTCCTTATGTAGGGGTGTCGACACACAGCCCCACCTAGAGACTTTGTCGTCACGTTTGAGTTCATTCAAACATGAACTGTTTTGTAGCTAAAACAATCCCCTAATCACACATAGAGTGCACAAAATGTAATTGGTGCATTAGACCAGGTGTGGTAGACCAGGTGTGGTAGACCAGGTGTGGCAGACCAAGTGTGGTAGACCAGGTGTGGTAGAACAGGTGTGGTAGAACAGGTGTGGTAGAACAGGTGTGCTATCCCCAATGTTTGTTCCTTTAATTACTTTGAGTAGTGTAGTTAAAAGTAATAATTGTGTAAGTGCTAAAAAAAACATAAAATGCATTAAATTAATTAATTAAACCAATAATATATATATATATGTATAACGTATTGATATACATGTATTCATTAAGGACCCAATGGTTAAGCAGACTAATATTCTAAAATATCTGATCACAGTCATTCCACCAACACCATGACTAATAACAGCCAGGAATAAATCAATTCTTGTAGAACTTTATACTCTCAAATTTCTAGAATTCAAAGCCCCACCTGACTCTCCCAGTGGTGCGTCCTTGACTGGTGGGGCAAGGACATTGGCTGCCTGGTCTGATTCGGCCTTGTCTGCCGATGACCGCAGCAGAGCCATCCGCTTCAGCTTGTGGTTGGCGTCATCCAGTTTCTGTTTGAGTGCCTCTACTGCAGGGTTGTCCTTCTCAATCGAGTCCCTCAACTCCCTGAAAAACACCAGTTTCGTTAGTGGCTAATAATTCAGAGACACTCCACACCTACATGTTTTCAGGTGATTTTTTTTTTTTTAATATTAAGTTAAAATGTAAGACAGAAAATTTATTTTGTTTTCACAAATTTCCTTCTCAATCGAGTACGTTAGTTCCATGAATAACAAGTTTTATCAGTGGTTAACATTTCATGGACACACCACATCTACATTCTCCAAATAAAAAAAATTATTTGGAAATAATATTCAAGTTTTTTGTGTGAGGTAAATTGCGACTCTCTAAAAACCTAAGAAACCAGAATGTACTAACATTTGAGGAGATCAGTATTTAAAAAGAAAGTAAATTTAAATTAAAGACATGCAATTATTTTGTTTTCACAGACAATTTCTTCTAAATTTTTATCCTGACGAGTTTATTAACAAGCAGGTATGATATTTATTTGAACAATTACTGCCAACCACTGTGAAAATAAATATCTTCAAGGCACCTACATACACAGCTGTTTTGTCAACAATAGCTGAAAGCATATCTGTAATATAAGCTGACAGGTAAACATTTCCTTGTGATCTAGACATGGCAGTGACATGGTTGATACCCCTGTTTTATATGCCAGTGTTCTCGGTCCAAACTAGGCATGGTATGATTAGTATAAAGCCCTGGCTCTCACCACATGGCACTGTGTATCCCTTGGGAGTAGTAGAAAAATATGCTGGTGATTAATTTTAAGTTTTGAAAATGGCTGACTAGTTGAATTATGCCTCATAAGACTAGTAACCATGTCATGTATCTAGGTTTGTTAAGAGAATATTGCAGTGCTGGAAAAGAAGAAGGTTCTTTTATGTAGGGGCTGGCAATACAGGAACGCAGATTGCATTATTCAGCAACATGTCGCCACAATAGCAATCAGCTGAAAGACGTCATCTGGCAACTCAGTTTTAATTATTGCAGTGAGTTATTAAAATCACTGTGGAATTGCAACCTGGTCATTACACACGTCACATCTTAAAAGTTGACAAACTGATACTGATGGAAAATGTGATCAGACCAACTTATATAAACCTCTGTGAAACCTATTAGTGCATGCAACACATACCCTCTCATACTGGAAAGAAACGACCGCAGTTTCTTTCACCATTGAGAGAGTGAATTAATCTCTACACTGGCGCCATCGGGTTCTACTGCGTCACCTTCAAGGGTCAATCCTTATGTAATAATACATCGGACTTTAATAAACTTAAGATTCTGCCAGCACAGATCAAAGAGCAAGCCTGTTGAACAGCGAACGCAGAGGATCAGTAGCAGTGTCTTGCATGCGACAGAAGGCACACAAAGGTTGGTGCAGGACACGTCTTGGCGCTCAATGTAGATGTTGTGTCATGGCAGGGGTGATTGGAGAATCTAATAAATCACGGCGGCAACGTAACACTTGAAATGACAGCCGTCATTAGACCCACCTACATTAGGCAGAATTACACTGAATGCTTCATTTTCGCCATCGATCCGTCTTCCTGCATAAATGCACATGACTGATTTCTCATTTCCTCGCAGCCTACTTTATGTAATGGTCCTTGATGTTCTAGCAGGAAGGACGATGGAAAGTGTGCAGGGTTGGAGACAGAGTGCATGGGCAAGAGGATGTGCATTAAACGGGAAGTTGAATAAAGTCTGGATAAGAGGATCTGGATCAAATTCGATGCGGAACAAAGTCTGGATCTAACAGGATGCGGATGAAATGGGATTTGGGGAAAATGCGTAGAGGGTTTGTTTCAATATGTCCGTTGCTTTGAGTAAGATTATGCGGTGGTTGTTACAATTGCCCAGTTAACTCTGTAATATAATATAATTGTAACCTAAAACATATATATATATATAAACATATATATATATATACATATATATATATATACAGGATCCTGAACTAATTTGTATCAAAGAAGTTCATATCTATATACCAAAATGTTGAAAATGTTTTTGTGTAATAATATTCTGGGAAAGTTGTGATTTAGGCATTCTGAGATTATAAATATTGTAGTTTGAAGATTTCCTCAAATAAATGTGAATAAATGAGACCTTGTCTTGTGTTCGGACAAAAAATTATTTAAAAATGCATATGAAAACATGGGTGCATGTTTACCAGTATGCACACACACGCACAAATGCACACACATATGTTTGCACACACACAAACGGACAAACAGGCATGAACCCAGGTTATAAAATGTACCGTAACAATGTATGTTATGGATTTTCTATCAAGCACATTTAACTTTTCAGCAAGTCAGCCATAATTTCATTAAGTTTAAAAAATAGATAGTACGTAGACCAGGTCATAAATATGCCACTGCTAAAAAGAATTATTCATAAGTTCTTTGTGATGCATGTAGAAAAACGAAGTATGATTTCTGCTCTTTGGAACCATACATCATGTAAATGTTACTTACTATTCACCATTTAGCTTTTTCTTGTATTACCATTTAAATAGATTAAATGATAAATAGAAAGTGAAGTGAAGTTGATATGTAATCTCAAAGAACAGAAGTCAAAGTGTGTTTTTCTACATGACATTAATCATTTGATATAGTCCATTTTATATCATGTCTGAATGTCTGAATGTCCATTTTATATCACAGAATAATTACTCAGTTACGTATACTCACTACTCTTTTATCTCTGGGTTTTTAGCCAAGCATGATACAATTTATGAAAAAAATTTGTGGAAAAGTAATTAAAGTAAAAAACAAACAATAAAACCTGGCCATACATCAACTAACATACAAGTTTTTATGTGAAGTTACGAACCTGAAATACAAATACATGGCATAAGTGGATTTGTGTTAAAAAAAAATTTTTTAAATGGATTACTATTTTCACCATTGATAAACATCACTCCAGTTTGATTGTGTTAAAATGCAAAAGAATTTGAAAGTGCTGCAATTAATACAAATCAGTCATCGGATTATTCTATTTCCATTTCTACATCTAATGCTAACAGGGCTGCGTGTCACATCAATACACATTACACATCTAAACGCGAAAATAACAGGAAGTGACACTCGCCACTGATCAAACATGTGTAACATGGTAGTTATTCACCTGCATAAAGCATTCATTGTACATTAATAACTATGCAACATCATCTTTCTACACATTTTCACTGGGAAGTTACATTGTCGACTGACACCAAACAAATTCAAATAATCTTATATAAATAAATACAAATAATTGTCTACAACTTTGGTGATTTTGTCTGCATTTCCTACAAAGATCTAACCCATTTGTCAGGATTCTATACAGAATATTGACAGGTGTGCTATTTTTCCTTGATAAGGACACTTTCCTATAAGACAGCGGTGGACAGAGTGATTGGGCCAATAGATACAATCTGTCTGCTGACATTTTGTGGCGACAAATGCGAAGTAGGCGGCATCTACGATACTGCCCATTTCTGGCTTTAGTTAGAGTCTTCCATCCCATAGTTAACATTGATTTTTTTATTTAATTAATATTGCTAAATATATTATTTGTAGTTTGTTTATTGACTGTTTTACACTTCTGCTACCTACTTGTATAATTATATTTTCATTATTAATGATTTTGTAATTATTGGGACATATAAACCTTTCAGACTCCTGGAGTGGATCTAGAGACAACAGTATGTAGTCATTTTATGTTTTCCGATGGTACAAAGGGACAAATGTCACTCTCTGTATTCTGTAAAGAAGATGACTTCCACAGCTCATTCATGTATTGACTGGCTGGCTGGCTGGCTGGCTGGCTGGCTGGCTGACTGACTGACTGACTGACTGACTGACTGACTGACAGACTGACTGACTGACTGATTGGATTGATTGGATTAATTGACTATGAATATAAACACTTTTGGAAATACTAAACATAATAATTTTATTGTCAACAGACAGAAAGACGAGATGTATTAATATACCTGATCAAAGGCAAACATAAGCTGAGCACTGAAGAAGTTACAGAATGTTAAGTCGTTGGGACCAGGAAGAAACCCACACACATAAATGTGGCAGAATGGATAACAAATTACACAAAGCGTGTCATAATAAATCATATTAAATGACTCTATCATGACTCATCAGTGCTCTGACTGACCTATGATCATGATGGTGACAGACTACTATAGATGATGAAGAAAACAATATGACACCCAGTGGGCTGTTACTAGACAGATGGATGACTTGGCTTTACAACTGACAGCTGTCTGTTCACGGGCATGCACGACACACAGACAGATGCCAGGAAAGACCAATCGATTGGCACAAGGAGTCAAGGAAACAGGCGGGAGGAAGAATATGTGGAAGATAAAACTACTGAAAATGAATGAGGAAAAGAACACTTCAAGGAAACAAAGGGGAGAAGGAAGACTAATGTACCAATCTGCGTAGTTACATATGAAGGAGGAACTTATAACAATGTACAATGTGGAATGCAATATTTGCAAGTTTGTATAATTAGGTTATTCTATTTGCAAGTTAAGAAGCTTTGAACAACCTGGAAATAAATTAAATTAGCCCTACGATAATCAGAGTATAACATAAATGTTTTTCCCTTTGATCAAGTCAAAGAAGAGTATTATTTTGGGAAAGTTATCACACCTTGAGATGGCCTTAATAATGGTGTGTTCATTACACTGGAGTCCACTTTAATGTTTAATACATGTCAATAACTGAATAAGTCATTTTCACAGCAAGAATATGGACATACACTTGAAAAGCAAACAGCTTTGATACTCTTTTAATGGCATTCCTCTACATTTTATGAGCTCATAATGTCCAGGATTGTGGGAGACCAGCTTGAACAACAAGACAAGAGAGTCATCTCCATGGCCTGTGTTCCTTCTCACAACCCAGAGAGGACAGTAGGACACTTCAAAGTACTCCCTGTAATGACATCCATTCATCCTCCTTCATTGCCAGACTGGGACAAGTCCCAATAAAGTGGTGGACCTTGGCTAACTGCTCCCATTACACACTGGACACTTCCCACCAGTGCTATCTGGACTCTATGAACAACCAGTGTTACTTAGACTGCCAAAATAATGCAGTGCTTCCTTCATGTTTGGAGGAAATCATATTTCTAATAGCAAAACTGTGAATAAAATTGTTATCTATATAAAAAATATGCTAACTTGGAGAGATGTAGGTAAATCTCCTCCTGGGTACCCAAGTGCACCCACTTCTTTCTATGTTCATTCAGCATGCGTTCATTCAAATCCTTCAACCATTCTCCTCTGGACTACCAATTTGCGATGAACACCAAACAACATGAAGATGGTTATGTACATTTATTGACTTTTTCAGTACACAAATTAAGTTTTTCCAGGTGGCACTACTGTGAATTTATGCTCGATTAATCAGGCATTATCTGGTGCAGACATTGCCGAAATGGGTGACTGCAGTAATGAAATGGTGACGGGAACAAGTTTAAATACAAAATACGATAACGTTGATAATTGTTGCCCTTGCTTTGTCACTCCATGGCTAGGTGCAAGCTTGTATGTAAGTATCATGATGTAGGTAAATTCATGCCGAGACTTGATAACCTGAAATAAGCTGGTTACTGCAATCGTGAACATGAATTTAAAGTTGTAATCAAAAATACAATGCCATTGAACAAAGACGAATATATATATAGATATATATAAATAATAACTTTGTGCAATACTTTTATTCTTGATTTGATTACTTGATTGTATACAAGTGCTCTATATTAATAGACATCTTTACCTGTTGTTGGTAGCACTTGAGTCTGCAATAAAAAAAAGAACTGAAAGCGTTGACACAAACAGGCCGATTATGCGTATTACCAGAAAAAAGTCACCCAAATCTGTGTGGGGAAACATCACCATTTGTGACATTAATGACAAGTGGTAGAAGATCAACGCAGTCACTTTCAGATGCACTGAAACATCAGGGTCAGGTTACAGGTCATTTAAGCTGTATAATTTAACTTATTTGCACAATCAGGTTACAGGTCATTTGAGCAGTATAATTTAATTTATTTGCACAATCCATACAACCAATGTAAATCAATTGCAGGGTAATTGATTTTTCTAATCAGTGATTCATCATAATTACTGAAACTGCAAGGAGCATCCTGGTCGGAATCGCCTTCTAACCATATATGCAAATAATCGCCAGCCTTGGAACCTCAGCCACAAGAACAATGCAGCAATAATAAGGTCATGTCCAAACTGGTCCTTGTTTGACGGAAAGCGCTCATGTCAAATAAGCAATGAGTCCTATGTGTGCCTGATTGTGGAGCGACAAATGTTCCAGTTCTTTGATTGACATCCTAGAATTGAACTCGCACAAAGACGCAGCTGTCTGTTTGTAGATTAATTTCTCCGTCAAACAACGTTCAATACGCTGACACAAAATCCGTTCAAGGTTAAGCGCACCAATCACCGAGATGTCATGCTAACTGACATTGATCTCATTCTGATTAAATCTGCCATGTCTCCTATCAACCACACAATATTTGACAGCGTTTCTGCAATACAAGCGCATGCAAAAACAACCAACTTATTTCAAGTTGTAATATCTTGACAAATCATCTACGTGCGCTTTTTCCCAAGACACATTTTCTGAGAATGAGTTTTGACATTTGAATGAAAAGAACTAATGTTTTCTTTGTTGCGACGCAACATTGTTTTGCACAGCTGATGCACTTTCTATCGGATTCACAGAAAACACAATTAGAGGCCACGTAGGCTTTGCAGTTAATGGAAACGCAGCCATAAATGAATTAATCCACTGGTCAGTTACATCTGGCAAACAACTTTGTTAGACCCATCCAATGTTTTATTTATAACAATGTTGATGTGTTTTAGTAGCAATTGTAATGTTGTGTCTAATTTGGTGGTTCACTAGCTGGGGCTGGATATGAGGAGTGTTTGCTTATCTGCAGAGTGGACTTTTATTTCAAGGAGCAGAAGGTATTAATATATTATGTTTCCAGAAAAGCTACACTTGTCATAACGTTAACAAATCTGGACCTATTTGGTAGTCAACTTTATCACTATTTACATTATATACACCTTGACATAATTAACTTACTAATTTTTATAGTATAATTTATATATTTATAACAAAGTAATTAACCTTTATATTGTATGTAAAACCAAGTCATTAACTTGATAACTTTTGTATTATCTGCACTACCAAGTCATTAACTTGATAACCTTTGTATTATCTGCACTACCAAGTCATTAACTTGATAACCTTTATATTACATACAGTGTACCATCAATCAAGTTGTGCCATCACCTCTTCGAAGGATAGCTATCTCTTCTGTTCACCATGTCTGCACTGTGCCAATGCTTATAGGAAACAAGTTTATATGTATCCTTCATTATCATGAATTAAATGCTTTTTGAAAAAAAAGTAACACATTTATTACACTGACGTTACAACAGCTTTTTATGCACCAAAGCTGGATCTATACTTTGTGGTGTAGACAGTATTTAGACAGACAGTTTGTGTGTATACAACACACAGGCTTCATGTTTAGACTGTCATGTAGATCTAGGTTCCACAGAGGCTGGGGATGGCACATAATCTTTCATCTTGGCAAGCACTGGTACGAGGTAACACCGACATAACACCGTCCTCATGTAGACTGCCACACACAGGTAATCTGCAGATGGAAGCACTGATGAATGGATGGTGAATATATCACTAAAGTAAACACAGTTGCAATTACCCACCAGTTTTTACTGGAGAAAAATTATGATGCAATCGGAATGTTTTTAGTGCAGCAAAAACCGCCAGGCATGTTGGACAGAACGCAGAACAACACTATAATTACTATAACTGTATATTGAGTATGAGTCTGCCCTGTGTTGTCACTAGCATTTATATCTCAGAAAGTGAATTAAGTTAATAACTCATGTTCTGTCTGCAATAAATAGACGTGAAAATTTGATAGACGCCGTGGAGCTTGATGGGCATAGACTTGAAAGTAGAGCAACGCACACATGTTTAGTTTAGTATTTAATAATATAACAAACAGACAGCGACAAATGAACAACTCAGAACACGTCCAAAACATGAAATTCTACGGTCGCTAACACCCTCACGGCTCGTCCTGTCCCGACGATTTTGGTATCATTTGAAAGGATGCATTTTTTTTATTTCAGCATCGTCTAGATTTCCCGGTAACCGTTCATAGAACACCTATAAACAGACCTACAATCATGCCGTTTTCGGTGTTCTGTACGGTTCCGAACGATGTTGGCGGTGGGTACTCAGTACAATAATCTTCCGATTGCGGCATTTTTTTCCTCATTTGTTATTTTAGCAGCTGTTTGAAAGTGGGTGGAGCTTATAGAATGAAATGAGATAGTGGTGCCTCAATCGATGGGTTGGTGAACTGTGTCGACGGACCAACGGACCAACATTGTTCGCAGTAAGACACTGGAACGGGCCCGGTTGTAGGTCCATTTATACTATATTTTAGGAACGATTATCAGGAAACCATTCGTATGTTTGCCTAGCAGAAAGTGTATCATGATGTCACTATTGACCTATTTTATTTGTTGGTTGTCAAAATACAGTTTCATTCATTTTTGACCAATCACATAAAGTTGAAAGGTTTATGAATGACACTGCATGGTAATAAGTGACAGCGTGCAATACATGATGTTACAGAATCGATGTCTTGCGTACTATGACATCATTCTAGCAGAGCCAACAGTACTGCAGCAACAAGTCTGTAGAATGCACCAAGTGCCAGGAAGAGAGATAAACTCTCTCTGTCTCTCTCTGTCTCTCTGTCTCTCTGTCTGTCTCTCTCTCTCTCTCTCTCTCTCTCTCTCTCTCTCTCTCTCTCTCTCTCTCTCTCTCTCTCTCTCTCTCTCTCTCTCTCTCTCTCTCTCTCTCT
The DNA here is from genome assembly GCA_020002185.1 of Paraescarpia echinospica. Classification (NCBI taxonomy): domain Eukaryota; kingdom Metazoa; phylum Annelida; class Polychaeta; order Sabellida; family Siboglinidae; genus Paraescarpia; species Paraescarpia echinospica. The sequence continues at coordinate 6,527,743 of CM034538.1, forward strand.
CTCATAAACACCACAAATGAGGTTGATCTGTTGCTACTTGTCGTGTAATCTGGAACGACCATCGGCAGACATGGCTGATGTCATTAAGATTACCTTGGACAAGCCATCACTGCAGAGTCATTCTTTATTTTATTCCTGACGGGGGTTTGAAACGCCAAGGGAGCTCCTGAATATATTAATATTATACTGCCAACGTTACATTATCAACTGATTAATCAATTATTGGAAAGTTGTTTATGAATGAACCATGACTCGAGAGGGATGTGATCACATTCATAAATAATTGTTCATGAGTAACTATTCATGAATATATATGATAAAATGTGATAAGTGATGATAGTTTCAGGTAGTTTAGGCATGTTTTAAGAAGTAGTTACATGTAAAGCCTTGGGTTGTGGGAATTGATGGCTGAAGAAAGACAGGGAAGTCCTAAGAATAGAATCTGTTTTGTTTTTGTTAAACAGCACAAAACATTACATAGTACAAATCATACTCCCACCAGTATAACGTTAATTTTAGACTCATCTTTGTACTCTCTCTGTTCTTCCTCTTCACTGTTGGCCTGTTTGCCATCACTCTATTGACTGGCAATATCTTCACTACACCGTAAACGTGTCACTAAACAGTTACCTTTATAGTTAGATAATAAATCACCAAACTAAACTCCATTAACTGTATAAGAGGAACCTAGTAAGGTGATTCACTATCGAGGGTGAAAGGTAAATGCACCGTGTACATATCTGATGTGTAACTTAGGGACGTACTCCGTGGCATATCTGTGGGGACACTGGGCCAGGCACCCCCATTGTTTTACGATCAAAATGTTGTCATATAAAATAAATGTGTTTCCAGTCACATGCTCTCAAATTTTAGGGTAGGTAAGACATATTTCTTGTGTTTTACTATTTTTCTGGCGGGAATATTTTTAGGGTAGCTAGGCATTCGTGTAATTTCTTGGTAAGTCTTGTTGTTGCAAACATGTTGCACATAATTACTTAAGACTGATAAGGGAATGACATATTTCTGACATTTTGACACAATAAATTGGGTCAGTAGGCAAACGTTTCTGTTTTCCACATGCTAGGATTTATGCCCGTCACAAATAAATAATATACATATTTTTTGTGATCCCATAAGAACTTTTAGGGTCATCTACATTTAAAAGGGTCGGCTTGGTAACCAGAAATATATATATTATTACTGTGGGCTTTACACTAAAAGGCAAGAATCCAGAGCACTCAGCTCACATAATATTGGAATATTCACTGGAATGAGATATAAGAGGCAAAAATGATACTTTGAAGTATATCTGACAACTGGGTGCACTTGCATATGTTACATAATGACGGCATGAAAAGTTTGCTGCCATGAGTCAACTCTCCCTATTTATGGGAACGTAATGCATTTTGGGGGTGAAAGTCACAATTGGTTACAAGTGCCATAGTAGGGGCGTAATTACCAAGTTGAAACATCCATACCAAGTACAAACAGAAAGGCTGGGGTACTCGACCCCCCACCTCCCACAGTATGAGGGAGACCACCCCACCACTTAATGCAATTTGTGTGAATAACAGAGTTAGCCGGGAGGGGAGGGGAGGGGGGCGACTGTCCAAGTCAACACGCCCAGATACACGTGTTATATTCACTTGTGCTAAAACTAAAATCACTTCTGATGATGAACCTTATGGACTGACGACAGTGCCTCTTTTGAGGTAGTGAAGTCACAAGTCAAGAACCAAACTGTTTTACCCGGGCCGGGGTACCTTGTATATGTCTCAATCCCAAAATAAATCAGTTTCAATCCCAGAATACATCACTCAACCAATCTATCTACAGATACAACATATTTTTTTTTTAAATCCATATTTCTGAATTCTGCTTAAATCCGTGTAACAATTTGCATTGGTTGACTAATCTATAGCGTTCCTATTTATGTGAGTATGTGAGTGAGTATGTGAGTATGTGAGTAGGTGAGTATGTGAGTATGTGAGTATGCCTTCACACAACCTTCTCTCTTTCTACATTCACCCTCTTCCTTCGACCATTGGCCTCTGACCTACATTTGGCAATGTGTTTCACAACACAACAACAGTTAAAATAAACAGAGAAAGAACAAGTCATGTCAAATTTCCACCAAAGTTAGCTGGCTACACAAAGGCAGCGACAGCTGTGCCGTGCGTAGTGGCCATGACGACTGTAGACATGAATGAGACAGTTCTCCCAAATGTCGTTGCAATGAATAAAACCCGCCGAGAGAACTGCGAAAATCAATAGCTCAGCAACATTTTGTGGACATTTTAATCACCAGCTTGTTATTCCACCAAAAAACTATCACTATGAACTGAGCTGACCACGTCAACAGAGAACATTCACAAGACGCGAGTGGAGTTTGTGCACCAGCTCATATTTCAAGATCAACACTAGAGGCCAACAGTGGTACACATGGAGACAACAGTAAGCCACTTACAGCTATTTAGGGTGTAATACAGGAATATTATAACAAAGGCAATAACTCATGATGTTGTGCAAATAGCAAATGCTGTTACAAACTGCGCCATTTCAGGTGCCACCTTATGCTGACTGAAATAACGCAAGTTAGGAACTGCAGAATTTCAAAAAATTTGCAAATTTTTTTGGTATGGTGTGACTTATGCCGTACAACTATCAGATCGCCGTTCACAGGCTTGTGATAAATGACATGCCGATTTCTACTACACCAATAACTGTCCAGTGATGAATCGCAAGAAACTTCCACATGTCCAGATGTGCAAGTACATAACAAGAGTTTTTTAAACAGGAAATAAAACAAAACTTTAAAAAAGGAAAATATAGGAATTTCAACTAAAACATTGGAAATAAATGATAATATTATAATTAATATAATAATAATAAACATTCTTTATTCACAATAAATCTTATAAAATATACTTTTTATCTTCTTATAGGTTGTGAGTTTAAAACATGAATATACATGTAAAATTATATACTTCTGCTAAAAACGTTTAATTACATAAAAGAGTGTAAGTACTGTATAATGCCGAAAAGATATTAAAACAATTAAAATAAATGTCATTATTAAACAAAAACTGCACATTTTAGAATATTGGTAAAATCCGTAACACGCAAAAAACGACAGAATTAAACGGAACTATCATGGGAACTGCTATCAGCCTCACCCTCTCAACTTTCGCTGTACACTTACTTGAGTTCCTTCGAGAGCCCCTGGAGCTCGGTGTTCTGTCGCCGCAGCTTGTCGAGCTCACGTAGAGCTTTCAGGAGCTGCTGCTCCATGTGCTCCGGGGAGTCACCCGACTGGAAGAGACTCGTGCTCATGTAGACGAGGATGAGCAGCCAAAAGAGCAGAAGCCCTGTCATCACGTGCCAGGAGCCCTTCGCCATCTCTCATGCTACCTACAACAAGAGCAGGAGCTCTGTCATCACGTGCCAGGAGCCCTTCGCCATCTCTCATGCTACCTGCAACAAGAGCAGGAGCCCTGTCATCACGTGCCAGGAGCCCGTCACCATCTCTCATGCTACCTACAAGTTACAACGGGTGGATGAACACCAGGTGACCAGGTGATAGAAATCATGTGACCAGGGTAATAAAGGTCACATGACAAAGTCGTGTCCACCTGGGTGACAACAATCATGTGACTTCCAGTGACACCAATTATGTCAAGAGTTGACAACGATCACATGACCAGAGCTGACAACAACCATGTCACATGATTTGTAGATAACAGCCTTGGGATGATAAGTCACATTACCCAAGCTTACGAGTCATACCAACAAGGTTGACAAGAGTCACAACAAAAGGACTGGCCGCAATCACATCCCCAGAATTGACTTCAGCATGCCACTGGCTGATAACCCAATACCTACGCCTCAAGTACCTTTTAATTCTCTTTTATGCCCTGATCTCTGGAAGAAGTTTTCCTAAACCGAACACAGCGCAAAGTAAAATAATGTCACATTTCAAACGAAGTATGAGAATAACTCTTTAAATATTAATGCACTCATCTATTTCTCTAATCCTCGGAGATATCAACGCTTTCGCCAATCATTGCATACACATCTAAATACAGACGAACACCAACCACCGCCCGCCAGGCATTTCTATTATCATCTTCTGGCGAACATACGTGATAAAAATAATCACATGTGTTCTCTCTTCACACCCTCGTAATCAATACTGCATTCATAGCTTTCAGCTCCGTTTCTGATCGCAGCCGCTACAAGGGACCGGTAAGTGGCAAAACAGCAGGAAAAGACCAGACAGACTATTAGGCACGGCATACCACTGGGAGAAATTAATAAATTGACACCATATGCAATTGTAGCATGAAAGCTTGCTAGGGATGAAACAACCGCTGCTTCGACTGTTTAAGGTCTATCAAGTGGCGGGATAATTTTTCCCCGTGCTGTAGCTATTTATATGATCGCGGAACGTCGGCGGAAAGTGAAATTTGGTGGATAGAGGACGTCCCAGAGTGGAGGAGATTATCGGACGGAGATCACGGTGATGCTTGGTCTGGAGGGGGTCTGTAGAGGCCCCGCAGCCCAGAGAGACAGAGAGTCTGTATCGCGGTCGAGACGGATTACAGAAGCCCTGGTCTGCTGCTGGCTCCATGCTGTATCCAACTCAATCAGATTAGGTGCCTGCTCGCATTATTCTCAGCTAAAAAAATAGACAGGTTTGGACTGGTGCTGGCCGTGTATGACTGGCCAAGGCCACTGCTCTAACTGGATGGCCTTCCATAGTGAACACTGTATATTGTGCCGTTGTTTCGTCCATGTGTAGACTCAACAGCAGGCCATGTTACAACTTTCTTTTTGTTATCATGAAATCTGATATGGATGTATACAAGTACACAAAAATACACATACTGTTGTAGCAATAAAACATTTATAAGGAAGCAGAGTTGTATAAACCATTAGGGAGGTCGTCACAGGGCCTTGTTGGGTGACTGGTCAAATAAACCATTAGGGAGGTCGTCACAGGGCCTTGTTGGGTGACTGGTCAAATAAACCATTAGGGAGGTCGTCACAGGGCCTTGTTGGGTGACTGGTCAAATAAACCATTAGGGAGGTCGTCACAGGGCCTTGTTGGGTGACTGGTCAAATAAACCATTAGGGAGGTCGTCACAGGGCCTTGTTGGGTGACTGGTCAAATAAACCATTAGGGAGGTCGTCACAGGGCCTTGTTGGGTGACTGGTCAAATAAACCATTAGGGAGGTCGTCACAGGGCCTTGTTGGGTGACTGGTCAAATACATCTTAAAAAGGCATGTTCTTATATAACGTGGTATCCGATCCTTTGGATTCCTCAGAAGACATTACACATCACCGCTGACAAACACGTTCAACCGAACACCATCTTGACTTCATTGGGAAGCATTCAGCCACACAGCAATTACTACATGATGACTGTATGTACATAAATTTGTTCCATTATTAAAAGCCAAGTACTCCATCGTACAGCCGAGTGAATTGGAGCAACATGGCGTGAACGAACTTGCCCAAGGTTTGACAAATTACAGCAAGAGGATAAGATTACTCACATAACTCGCATAACTCACGTTCCTCTCTGGTTTACCATCATCATGTATCAGAATGCTTCATTTGCCTCACAAGTGCTTGTCATTGCTATTAATCCTTCTACACCATAGGTGGGTAGAACCTGTGCTTTCTGTGTTAAAAATCCTATCTTCCTGAATTAAACTAATCTACAAGGTATACAATGGAAGGACCAGATCAGCTAAGGCAAGCATAAATGAACAAAACCATCAATACTTTATACGGGATCTGTTAGTTGAGAATGTGATGCTGTGGCCCCTGCACCTCTGAGTCCACAAGACGTCATCGTTTTGGATGGGACTTTAACTCAACGGTCAATGGAACCATTTTTTTAACAACTGATCATAATGCTGATAGTGAAACTAACATAGAAAATTATATCTTAAGTACCTGCAATTGTTTTACCAATAAAGGGAATTTTATGCGTTTGGCAGTCAAAAACGCAAGTTCAGAGGTTTCTGGATGTACAGCCACTTTTTGCTAGCTCTTGTATCGTTGTTCATAATCACACAAGCACAGGCACATGTGCACATCAGCAAATTTGCAAGTACGTGCATACATGTGCATACAGGCGTGCATATGCACACACACACCACATGCACACGCACACACATACACCATACCTCATACACGCAGACATGCAGGCACACACGCACACACACACACAGGGTAAAAATAGAGTAGATAAAAAACTGATGGCTACATTTCATATCCTGCACAGAAGTGAAGATCAGACACAGTAGGCAGTTTATGCGGTAAACCACTTGTAAAAGACCCACAAAGTTGTCTACGTAGGTTATATGTGCTGACCTCCTCTTGATTTATAAATCAAGTGAACATTAAAGAAGACAGTGGTATAATGTTTCAACGTCTGACATCAGATCCATTCTGTCTGTGAGTGGAGAGGGATTATCCAGTCAGCGTTGGCTGCTTCCTGGAAGTTACATCCAACTGCCAGTGTTCATAAATATATCCGTGTCGATGGACGACAACGCTCAGTCACAACTGGTAACCGGCCCATTTAGGGATGACTCATTTCAATTACTTGGCACAAATATATTATTCATCAGTACTTTATCCTGTTGAAAACACCAACTTGCACATGCAATAATTACTCGAACAGGAAATAATGCCAGAGGTATAGACAATAGACAGGGGTAGCTAAATGAAACGACACCAAAGACAAGTCATTGTCAATGCATCAGGTAGTTTGATGGTCAATGACAAAGGAATAATTGTTCTGAAAAGTAAATCAAGGAAGATAGGCCAAATGCAGACTGGAAACTGACAACCCAAAAGCAAGTGTAATCCTAACTGTAGATATTGGAAACAACAGCCAAGCCAGACTCCATGAAAAGAAAACTAAGAAAAGCAATCAATAAACATGGTGATCATTGGAGATTCTTCTGAATGAATAAAGGAACATCACAAGAAAACTCATCCAAACAAATGCATGAGGAAGAATAGGTCAACCATATTGCAATGAGTGAATATGAGAGCATTAAGTGCAGTAAGCATAAAATGTGCCCGAGGGTCAGTTGACTAATGGCGGCGGTTTTCTTTCAACTTTTCATCTACCTCTCAAGAAGAGAGCTAATTTTACTGGTTGAGAGACATAGAGAGAGAGAGCTCATCAAAACTCTATTTAAAGATCTCTGTCGCTGTTAGTGAAACAACAGTCTCAAAGGCCGATGTTCAGGGGTAGATGTGAGGCTCCTGTATTGGAGGTAGCCTGCACACTGTGTGGTAAATTGGTAGCCCGCATACACTGTACTGGTTGGTTACTGACTGTAACTGCCAATGGAAATGCTTTTGACACACTTTAAATATTTTCAAACTCACTGCTAATGATGCAGTTTTCAAAGACAATGATGAGTAATCAGTTTCTTAGTGAGAAACTGGAGTTGTTTAGGTGCCTTTCCACAACAATATTCTCAAATACACCTTGTAGTTGAAACGGTTCTTTACAAGTCACCAATGTTTCTTGAGTAATTACAAACATTTGTAAATGCTATAAAATCCCAGTGTTCAGTTTATCTGACTACGATTGAGCAGACATATATGAGTCTGCAGTGGTATGTTAATGGTTTCATCCTAGTCCTATACAGTTTTGCAAATCGGGTATCAAACTTTCAGGGATTAATTTATGACCTTTTGGAAGAAAAGTAATGTCTTTATTTTTCTAGAAATTCCCCATTGGTTAATGTTCTTACCAGTTGTACAGTTCACACGGTTCGTTAGACAGATGTAATTCTATTGTACATAATATTGAGCACATATTATGTGACTGCTCTAAGTTCAGTTGGGGGACATTTTACGTAACATTAAGCATATGTTCTGTGACTGCTCCAACGTCACGAGGTTCACCGATCAGTTGGGGGACACTTTACATAACATTAAGCATATGTTCTGTGATTGCTCCAAGGTCACGAGGTTCACTGATCAGTTGGGGGACATTTTACGTAACATTAAGCATATGTTCTGTGATTGCTCCAAGGTCACGAGGTTCACTGATCAGTTGGGGGACACTTTACATAACATTAAGCATATGTTCTGTGATTGCTCCAAGGTCACGAGGTTCACTGATCAGTTGGGGGACATTTTACGTAACATTAAGCATATGTTCTGTGATTGCTCCAAGGTCACGAGGTTCACTGATCAGTTGGGGGACACTTTACGTAACATTAAGCATATGTTCTGTGATTGCTCCAAGGTCACGAGGTTCACTGATCAGTTGGGGGACATTTTACATAACATTAAGCATATGTTCTGTGATTGCTCCAAGGTCACGAGGTTCACTGATCAGTTGGGGGACATTTTACGTAACATTAAGCATGTTCTGTGATTGCTCCAAGGTCACGAGGTTCACTGATCAGTTGGGGGACATTTTACGTAACATTAAGCATATGTTCTGTGATTGCTCCAAGGTCACGAGGTTCACTGATCAGTTGGGGGACACTTTACGTAACATTAAGCATATGTTCTGTGATTGCTCCAAGGTCACGAGGTTCACTGATCAGTTGTGGGACACTTTACATAACATTAAGCATGTTCTGTGACTGCTCCAAGGTCACGAGGTTCACCGATCAGTTGGGGGACACTTTACATAACATTAAGCATATGTTCTGTGATTGCTCCAAGGTCAAGAGGTTCACTGATCAGTTGGGGGACACTTTACATAACATTAAGCATATGTTCTGTGTTGCTCCAAGGTCACGAGGTTCACTGATCAGTTGGGGGACACTTTACATAACATTAAGCATATGTTCTGTGATTGCTCCAATGTCACGAGGTTCACTAATCAGTTGGGGGACACTTTACATAACATTAAGCATGTTCTGTGACTGCTCCAAGGTCACGAGGTTCACCGATCAGTTGGGGGACACTTTACATAACATTAAGCATATGTTCTGTGATTGCTCCAAGGTCACGAGGTTCACTGATCAGTTGGGGGACACTTTACATAACATTAAGCATATGTTCTGTGATTGCTCCAAGGTCACGAGGTTCACTGATCAGTTGGGGGACACTTTACATAACATTAAGCATATGTTCTGTGACTGCTCCAAGGTCACGAGGTTCACCGATCAGTTGGGGGACACTTTACATAACATTAAGCATATGTTCTGTGACTGCTCCAAGGTCACGAGGTTCACCGATCAGTTGGGGGACACTTTACATAACATTAAGCATATGTTCTGTGTTGCTCCAAGGTCACGAGGTTCACTGATCAGTTGGGGGACACTTTACATAACATTAAGCATATGTTCTGTGTTGCTCCAAGGTCACGAGGTTCACCAAGGTCACGAGGTTCACTGATCAGTTGGGGGACATTTTACGTAACATTAAGCATATGTTCTGTGATTGCTCCAAGGTCACGAGGTTCACTGATCAGTTGGGGGACATTTTACGTAACATTACGCATATGTTCTGTGATTGCTCCAAGGTCACGAGGTTCACTGATCAGTTGGGGGACATTTTACATAACATTAAGCATATGTTCTGTGATTGCTCCAAGGTCACGAGGTTCACTGATCAGTTGGGGGACATTTTACGTAACATTAAGCATGTTCTGTGATTGCTCCAAGGTCACGAGGTTCACTGATCAGTTGGGGGACATTTTACGTAACATTAAGCATATGTTCTGTGATTGCTCCAAGGTCACGAGGTTCACTGATCAGTTGGGGGACACTTTACGTAACATTAAGCATATGTTCTGTGATTGCTCCAAGGTCACGAGGTTCACTGATCAGTTGGGGGACACTTTACATAACATTAAGCATGTTCTGTGACTGCTCCAAGGTCACGAGGTTCACCGATCAGTTGGGGGACACTTTACATAACATTAAGCATATGTTCTGTGATTGCTCCAAGGTCAAGAGGTTCACTGATCAGTTGGGGAACACTTTACATAACATTAAGCATATGTTCTGTGTTGCTCCAAGGTCACGAGGTTCACTGATCAGTTGGGGGACACTTTACATAACATTAAGCATATGTTCTGTGATTGCTCCAATGTCACGAGGTTCACTAATCAGTTGGGGGACACTTTACATAACATTAAGCATGTTCTGTGACTGATCCAAGGTCACGAGGTTCACCGATCAGTTGGGGGACACTTTACATAACATTAAGCATATGTTCTGTGATTGCTCCAAGGTCACGAGGTTCACTGATCAGTTGGGGGACACTTTACATAACATTAAGCATATGTTCTGTGATTGCTCCAAGGTCACGAGGTTCACTGATCAGTTGGGGGACACTTTACATAACATTAAGCATGTTCTGTGACTGCTCCAAGGTCACGAGGTTCACCGATCAGTTGGGGGACACTTTACATAACATTAAGCATATGTTCTGTGACTGCTCCAAGGTCACGAGGTTCACGATCAGTTGGGGGACACTTTACATAACGAGGCTTCACACACGATCAGTTGGGGGACACTTTACATAACATTAAGCATATGTTCTGTGATTGCTCCAAGGTCACGAGGTTCACTAATCAGTTGGGGGACACTTTACATAACATTAAGCATGTTCTGTGACTGCTCCAAGGTCACGAGGTTCACCGATCAGTTGGGGGACACTTTACATAACATTAAGCATGTTCTGTGACTGCTCCAAGGCCACGAGGTTCACTGATCAGTTGGGGGACACTTTACATAACATTAAGCATATGTTCTGTGATTGCTCCAAGGTCACGAGGTTCACCGATCAGTTGGGGGACACTTTACATAACATTAAGCATGTTCTGTGACTGCTCCAAGGTCACGAGGTTCACTGATCAGTTGGGGGACACTTTACATAACATTAAGCATGTTCTGTGACTGCTCCAAGGTCACGAGGTTCACCGATCAGTTGGGGAACACTTTACATAACATTAAGCATATGTTCTGTGACTGCTCCAAGGTCACGAGGTTCACCGATCAGTTGGGGGACACTTTACATAACATTAAGCATGTTCTGTGACTGCTCCAAGGTCACGAGGTTCACCGATCAGTTGGGGGACACTTTACATAACATTAAGCATGTTCTGTGACTGCTCCAAGGCCACGAGGTTCACTGATCAGTTGGGGGACACTTTACATAACATTAAGCATGTTCTGTGATTGCTCCAAGGTCACGAGGTTCACCGATCAGTTGGGGGACACTTTACATAACATTAAGCATGTTCTGTGACTGCTCCAAGGTCACGAGGTTCATTGATCAGTTGGGGGACACTTTACATAACATTAAGCATACGTTCTGTGACTGCTCCAAGGTCACGAGGCCCCCCGATCAGTTGGGGGACACTTAACGTAACTTGAGTTAATGCAAAATCTCTTTCAAGTTGACATCATAACAAACATCAAATATAACCGTGCCTTACAACTGCTGAACAATGGGTGCAACAAAGATGTGAATGACGACTACCAGTACCATGTATTCCCAGGCACATAATTAGAACAGACTGCCCATTACATCAGAGATGTTACTGCTGAACAACGGGTGCAACAAAGATGTGAATGACGACTACCAGTACCATGTATTCCCAGGCACATAATTAGAACAGACTGCCCATTACACCAGAGATGTTACTGCTGAACAACGGGTGCAACAAAGATGTGAATGATGACTACCAGTACCATGTATTCCCAGGCACATAATTAGAACAGACTGCCCATTACACCAGGGATGTTACTGCTGAACAACGGGTGCAACAAAGATGTGAATGACGACTACCAGTACCATGTATTCCCAGGCACTAAAAGTAGAACAGACTGCCCATCACACCAGAGATGTTACTGCTGAACAACGGGTGCAACAAAGATGTTAATGACGACTACCAGTACCATGTATTCCCAGGCACATAATTAGAACAGACTGTCCATTACACCAGAGATGTTACTGCTGAACAACGGGTGCAACAAAGATGTGAATGATGACTACCAGTACCATGTATTCCCAGGCACATAATTAGAACAGACTGCCCATTACACCAGGGATGTTACTGCTGAACAACGGGTGCAACAAAGATGTGAATGACGACTACCAGTACCATGTATTCCCAGGCACTAAAAGTAGAACAGACTGCCCATCACACCAGAGATGTTACTGCTGAACAACGGGTGCAACAAAGATGTTAATGACGACTACCAGTACCATGTATTCCCAGGCACATAATTAGAACAGACTGTCCATTACACCAGAGATGTTACTGCTGAACAACGGGTGCAACAAAGATGTGAATGATGACTACCAGTACCATGTATTCCCAGGCACATAATTAGAACAGACTGCCCATTACACCAGGTATGTTACTGCTGAACAACGGTTGCAACAAAGATGTGAATGACGACTACCAGTACCATGTATTCCCAGGCATATAATTAGAACAGACTGCCCATTACACCACAGATGTTACTGCTGAACAACGGGTGCAACAAAGATGTGAATGACGACTACCAGTACCATGTATTCCCAGGCACATAATTAGAACAGACTGCCCATTACACCACAGATGTTACTGCTGAACAACGGGTGCAACAAAGATGTGAATGATGACTACCAGTACCATGTATTCCCAGGCACATAATTAGAACAGACTGCCCATCACACCAGAGATGTTACTGCTGAACAATGGGTGCAACAAAGATGTGAATGACGACTGCCAGTACCATGTATTCCCAGGCACATAATTAGAACAGACTGCCCATTACACCAAAGATGTTACTGCTGAACAACGGGTGCAACAAAGATGTGAATGACGACTACCAGTACCATGTATTCCCAGGCACATAATTAGAACAGACTGCCCATCACACCAGAGATGTTACTGCTGAACAACGGGTGCAACAAAGATGTGAATGACGACTACCAGTACCATGTATTCCCAGGCACATAATTAGAACAGACTGCCCATTACACCAGAGATGTTACTGCTGAACAATGGGTGCAACAAAGATGTGAATGACGACTACCAGTACCATGTATTCCCAGGCACATAATTAGAACAGACTGCCCATTACACCAAAGATGTTACTGCTGAACAACGGGTGCAACAAAGATGTGAATGACGACTACCAGTACCATGTATTCCCAGGCACATAATTAGAACAGACTGCCCATCACACCAGAGATGTTACTGCTGAACAACGGGTGCAACAAAGATGTGAATGACGACTACCAGTACCATGTATTCCCAGGCACATAATTAGAACAGTCTGCCCATTACACCAGAGATGTTACTGCTGAACAATGGGTGCAACAAAGATGTGAATGACGACTACCAGTACCATGTATTCCCAGGCACATAATTAGAACAGACTGCCCATTACACCAAAGATGTTACTGCTGAACAACGGGTGCAACAAAGATGTGAATGATGACTACCAGTACCATGTATTCCCAGGCACATAATTAGAACAGACTGCCCATCACACCAGAGATGTTACTGCTGAACAATGGGTGCAACAAAGATGTGAATGACGACTGCCAGTACCATGTATTCCCAGGCACATAATTAGAACAGACTGCCCATTACACCAAAGATGTTACTGCTGAACAACGGGTGCAACAAAGATGTGAATGACGACTACCAGTACCATGTATTCCCAGGCACATAATTAGAACAGACTGCCCATTACACCAGAGATGTTACTGCTGAACAACGGGTGCAACAAAGATGTGAATGACGACTACCAGTACCATGTATTCCCAGGCACATAATTAGAACAGACTGCCCATTATACCAGAGATGTTACTGCTGAACAACAGGTGCAACAAAGATGTGAATGATGACTACCAGTACCATGTATTCCCAGGCACATAATTAGAACAGTCTGCCCATTACACCAGGTATGTTACTGCTGAACAACGGGTGCAACAAAGATGTGAATGACGACTACCAGTACCATGTATTCCCAAGCACATAATTAGAACAGACTGCCCATTACACCAGAGATGTTACTGCTGAACAACGGGTGCAACAAAGATGTGAATGACGACCAGTACCATGTACCAGACTGCTCATTACACCAGAGATGTTACTGCTGAACAACGGGTGCAACAAAGATGTGAATGACGACTACCAGTACCATGTATTCCCAGGACTAGAACAGACTCATTACACCAGAGATGTTACTGCTGAACAACGGGTGCAACAAAGATGTGAATGACGACTACCAGTACCATGTATTCCCAAGCACATAATTAGAACAGACTGCTCATTACACCAGAGATGTTACTGCTGAACAACGGGTGCAACAAAGATGTGAATGACGACTACCAGTACCATGTATTCCCAGGCACATAATTAGAACAGACTGCCCATTATACCAGAGATGTTACTGCTGAACAACGGGTGCAACAAAGATGTGAATGACGACTACCAGTACCATGTATTCCCAAGCACATAATTAGAACAGACTGCCCATTACACGAGAGATGTTACAGCACTCCACTGACCTCACACTGTCTCTTGTTGTGGTAATGGCACAGACACTGCGGTAGTCAGGGGTTGTGTATTTGAATGTATTTCTCTGTATCTTCTTTTTCAATGTGTGATACTGTGCACAGGTAACAGTCCTAGCACACTGCCTGTACATCCTGTCTTACAGTTTATCACACACTTATGTGCACCAGAAATACATTCAAAGTCAATAAAAAGCTTAATGTTTTTAGTCAGTTTCGAAATCATTCTACATGTGAGATATAACCCGGACGTATCGATTGCAGCATGCCAATGACACTTCTCATAAAGGTTGCTGTGTAAATTTCATGAGATTATGTTGACTGTCTGTGAACATTGATTAGTCTTCTCAATTACCATCCACTAAAGGTACTGCTGTCAACATCAACTGTTACTATAATGTTAGCAGTCAACAGCTTCCTACAGGTTTCATACAGGCCCAGCAAAAAAACTTTTAAACATTCACAAATTAAGCTCAGGTTTTTCCAATACTTTTTGTCCATAAATAACACCAAGTGCTTATAATCACAACAGACAGTAATAATCAGAAACAGGCAGAATGTGGGGTCAGACCACATTAGATTTTACATAGGTGACCATTATAACGTTTCCTTCATTTCCTGCAAAATATGTTTAACAACTTCCTTGAAAATTGCACATATTTTAATAGTTAACATCCATTGACACAAGTGCTGTGGAAAATTCGTGAAATTCTCATATCGCGCTTTTCAGAAAAATCCACCCAAACCTGATACCCCTCAATTTCGCCCCAATCTGGTAACGGATTTTGAAATATTGGTGCATTCTACAAAATAGCCACCGTGCGAATATGCGAGCGACTAACGCATATTTATTGCTACCTCATGAGAGATCTAACGCAGTAGTACATTCAGTATTCACTGGACCAATATGTAAAAGTGCTCGGAAAAAATCCACACATCACACCAAACGGTATTTTCAAGGGCACTCTTTAACTCGGGAATGGCGGACGAATCCTTAATGTGGTCTTACAAAGTGAAATCAGCTTTAAGTTGTAATTAAGTGAGCTGCATTAGACAGGCACACTGCTGTTGACTGGCAGCTCTGCTGGTCAGTAAGGTTACAGAGTGAAGCCATATTGGCCAGATTATTAGCTCTACTTCAGGTTCATTTGCCTGTCTCTCCCTATAAAAGGCTAAAGTCTGCTTCTTGATGAGTTGAGCCCATAAAGCCTTGTTACTGAGAGACACCCCTGTGTGCTCCATGGACCAAGAGTCTGGACACAGGGCTGACCTCCACTGCTGATCACTGCATTTCTGGCTTTTAATTTCTACACTGTATCGCATACTACAAAAGAGTTCTTGCTTATTCTTTCTGAACACTTTTCATGATTGGTGGTAGTGAATGTTCATTTTATTTAAAGTAACTTCTTATATAGCGCAGTGCTTTACACTTCACTCACTGGCAGACCTGTTCATTTGAACATCATCTCAACTTTTATGGGATGCATTCAGCCAAACACAAATACCCACCACTGTCTATAGCAAGGTACTCTTATTACAGCTTAGTAAATTGGAGCAACACAGAACAAAAAAACTCTAATCACTACACCAGCATGCTCCCGATAAAAACCAAGCATCAGCACAGTCTGCATAGTCCACTGTTTAATCACTAATACATCAGGATGGATTCAAATTTCTTACTCAAAGATCTTAAAAACTGAACTTAAGACTTGAAATGCAGACTTTCTATGACAACTGAATACATCTGAAGATTCCATGCCACACCGATTCATTTCTCCATGTCACTTCTTCTGCCTGTTATGATGGTGGAATGAAGACATGAGGAACTCCCAGCTTTGTTTAACAGCACTTCCCTTGTGTCTGCTACGCAAGAGTTTCTGTTTAGTTATCTGTGTTTAACCTTTCCTGCAGTAGCAGCACAGAAAGTCAGAAATTAATCCGACTGAGCAGTTGACAGATTACGTCGTCTCCACCTCAGTATCACTGATACACTGCAATAAATGGAAACAATCTCTGTGACCTGATGTAGCTGGAGATGTAGCGGCATGTAGCGGGTCGGTGAGATGCAGCAACCAGCCAGACCATCAGCTGCTTCACAACCAAAGTGCCACCAATTTGTAAAGTAAAAATACACACTGGCTCTCTCGGTTTGAGAAAACAAGTGTTTTTTAATCTATTCAAGTTACTTTTATCTAAGTAGTAAGTCGACTCTTAAAGGCACTTCAGGCAAAGGGTGCTGCAGCTACATGTAGTAAATCAAAGATGTCTCCCTCTCCCTCTCCCTCTCCCTCTCCCTCTCTCTAACTTATGTTACTTCAAACTAACTTCAACACCCTATCATAAATATACAAACAAATTTCATGTCATTTCTGTATACATGCAAACTTCTTTTAAATGCACACTTCCTATTAACTTGTGTACACCTATACAATACAAATCCATAAAATCACCGCCTTCTCATTGACGATTATTATAAACAACTTATTAAAACAATACATACCTTTCAAAACAGACTCGTTATTTCTTCAGAGGTGCAAGTCAAGCAAACAGCTTGTACCAAATAGCAATCCTTGCCTCAATAGATGTAAATACACACACACCGGCTGTTACATGCCGTAAGTTACTCGTACAGCGAGAGAGTATCTGGCATTGAGTGGCAAGTGGCCACGGTTCCAACACAGACATCCAGTAATGTCAAACAAATATTCTACCAATCAGAGTACGGACGAGGAATCAATAAGCGCACAGCCACTGATGTTTGCATGACAGCGTTTGGTGTGAGACGAACGGGCCAGGCAAGTGTGGTCTACACAGGCACTGTGCAATTACTGGACCTGACGTGTGGGTTAGACCTCACGCCAAACACCTCAAGACAACTAACTACCTTTGACAGCCACAGCACTCTTTCATCATGGCACGTGTCAGTGTCACCATGGCACATGTCACCATGGCACTGGGTTACTTTATCACCTTTGTAATGTGTCAACATGGCACTGTGTCACAACTGCACTGTGTCGCCATTGCATTGTGACATCCCTATGGCACTGTGTCACCATTGCATTGTGACATCACTTTGACACCGTGTCGCCATTGCATTGTGATATCACTATGACACTGTGTCACCATTGCATTGTGACATCACTTGGACAGTGTGTCGCCATTGCATTGTGACATCACCATGGCACTGTGTCACCATTGCATTGTGACATCACTATGACACTGTGTCACCATTGCATTGTGACATCACTTTGACACTGTGTCACCATTGCATTGTGACATCACTATGGCACTGTGTCACTATTGCATTGTGACATCCCTATGACACCGTGTCGCCATTGCATTGTGACATCACTTTGACACCGTGTCGCCGTTGCATTGTGACGTCACTATGACACTGTGTCACCATTGCATTGTGACATCACTATGACACTGTGTCGCCATTGCATTGTGACATCACTATGACACTGTGTTGCCATTGCATTGTGACATCACTTTGATACTGTGTCACCATTGCATTGTGACATCACTATGGCACTGTGTCACCATTGCATTGTGACATCCCTATGTCACCATGTTGCCTTGCATTGTGACATCACTATGGCACTGTGTCACCATTGCATTGTGACATCACTATGACACCGTGTCGCCATTGCATTGTGACATCACTTGGACAGTGTGTCGCCATTGCATTGTGACATAACTTTGACACCGCGTCACCATGGTTTTGTGTCACCACAGCACAGTGTCGACACAGCAGTGTCACCATGACACTATGTCGACATGCCCCCAGCATGCTATACCTTCTAGGATCATTTAATAATGATTAAATTGCCCAAACATGTCAATATTTTTGGATTACCTTACCATGTGGTATGCAATAGATGATCTATTTATTATTTAAATGTTAGCAACATGAATCTGTTTAAAAACAAAATTGACAAATACCCCAAAACAGTGGGTTTCACGTAGATAAAAATGTTGGACTTTTTAATTTTGTTCCGCTATTATTGCCCATAGACACCATATTGCCTCAGTTCTCTCAACTGAATAAACAAGTCCCCAACTAAAAACAGGAAGAACTTCCAAGCAGTAATTACAGTATGGCTGAATGCTTTCCCCCAGATCATGCGTTGCAGTTGTAATGAACAGACAGACTAGGGTTGAAGCATGAAGGGCTCTGACGATTCTGATGGCCGACTACTATGATATTTCGATGAGGTTCTGCTGATAGAATAGCTTGTTACTCTGTCATCTGAAAAATGACACCCTGACAATACTATTGATCAGTCTGTAATATTAGTAGATTTACATTAGAAGCTTTCATGTCTATGCTTTCAGTATTGATCCATGCGATATGTGGATTTGTTTTCCATACATGTCTAGTACGGCGGGTGGGAAGGGTGGACATAGCCATCACACGGGTGTTCTTAGTTTAACACTTATATATGTCCTCTGACCTTGTTCCAGGGTTCATACCCTTGAACTCACCTTACATGACTAATGATTTTGGACCTGTCAAAACATTCTGGTGGGAACCACAGACGTAATATGAGAACATTGCTATGTACTATTTACCTTTCTGACGAGATAACACAAAGTAACATTTGAAACAGATTATGAAAAAATCTAAACAGATTTAAATATTTTATGTTTGAAGGTGATGACACAAATATACACAGCTTGGAAAGATGGTCGACCGGCCTTTCTGTGTTGTGTTTAATAGACCTGTCACATTTTTTGGGGTTGCAATCTGTATTTTGGACCTAAAATTCTGTAAAAATCTGTATCAATCTGTATCATTCATATATATACATATACGTCGCCCATACCATAAGTACATCATTTTATTATTCATACATTACACCCAACATCTTCATCAATCTACATTCACCACTGTGACTCAGTATGCGTTGCAGATTTAGCCAGTCTCAGCATCTCATCTGACACAGCAGCCCCTGCCAACTGGTGGCAGCGGCTGTCGATGTTTAGTTTACACTGAAGGTACACAGTAATGGTGTCTGCATTCAAGCTGTGGTGTGCGTCTGTGTGTATTTTTCCCGCAAGAAAACAGCCTCTCTACATCAGCACTGCTGTATGGGAGGCAGAGAAGCGGTGCCATCACCTTTGTAAACAGCGGGAAGCGAAAGGCATGAAACGGCGTCTTGATTGAGAGAATCTCAGACGAGACGTGGTTGAACTGCCGCGTTTGGCCATCCTCCTCCAGCACGATGGCGTCATCAGCTAACAGCTGAAAGTCCTCATACTCATCTTTCAGATATTCGGCATCAACTGGAGCAAAAAAGGCTGCCAGATGCACAATCGGCTCGTATGTGAGGTTCACATGGGCTGCAGGTTGCCAAACGGAAACTATGGCTATGAGACCATCTTGCGCACAACAGCACATTAAAATGCGCACACATCGTTGATGAATGACGCCTGGACGGCTGGCATGACATCTTCATCTTCGAAGAAGGAGCGCACCTTCAAACTGACCGCGATGGTCGAGTCATTGTGCTGGATGGAGCGATCGTCGAAGTTGATGGTGCGCAGTTCAACAACATTACAGGTGTGGCGATTAGCTGTTTCCTGCTGTTGAGCCACCTGTCGCATTTTTTCAGAACTACAATTTATGAGCACGCCATCACTACAACGAACTAAATCACTGACTATTGTCAGTAATTAAGTTCGTTCTTTCGATGTAGTTACTCACTAAAATAAACGATTATTTCATTGCACCGAAAGTTGTTGGTTTTTTCAACTGATCTGACAGCAATATGGTCTTGTGATGCATACAAGTAAATAGTGTAGCTATATAAAGTTTTTTCAAAATTGTATTGAAATCCGTATCAAAATGGAGTATGGCCGTATTACTCAAAAAAATTACAAAATCCGTATCGGATACGGGTAATCTGTATCATGTGGCAGGTCTGGTTTAATACAATACTGACTATAAAATATAAATACATTAAAAACAGAATCATGATAAGTAAACTAAATATTATTTACACTATCATTCAAATTCTTTGATTGTTGGAACTATACTGTTCAAATTAATAAGTGTCTCTGACGGCTATGTTTAATGTTACATAAATTCCAAAAAGGTTCCAGTAGCCGTCTTTATACCATAATATACACACAATATTAAGACTGTTAACATTATTATTATGAAAATAAATCAATCATCAGTTCTGTTTTGTTGTCAGCAATCAAAGGTCACTGCAAGGTCAAGGAATCAACCTGTCAGTGGGAGATGAGATCATCGCACCATAAACGCTGCATCTCCATTTCAGATAATGTCAACAACTTATCCGATTACAGATAATAAGGCTGCCCAACAAATCAGCAAATCAAGGTGGGCACTTAGAGGCAGATCCATTAACTCCCTTTTCTGTCTATTGATTGTAATCACTGCTGCAATATTAGATGTCGTTGGAAGACTTGCGAATTCAACAGCAACTCTGCAGCAGTAAATGATTACATCATGTCTTATGAAGTTATGATAGACAGAAGGACGGATGAGTAGACTCTGTCATGCAATTGCATAAGATGACACCACCACCCTCTGTAGAAACCATTCTCAGAAACATGTCAAACCAACCATGATTTCGTAGCCCTTGTAAAAGGAAAACCTTTTGGGAATAACCACATTCAGCTCATCGAGATATCTAGACTGGTTGTGAACTTGGACTAATTGACGTTTGACATTTAGTTGTGTTGGTAAATGACACTTAACGAGTCCTCTTCATGTGGCCTGGGATGTTGCCAGGAATCTCTACACGCACATGACCAGATCACGCAGACAGTCCGGAGAGTTCGACATGGCAAGGTTGACACGCAATACAAATCACCTCACCTCTTTCATATCTTAGCCATGTTGGTTTCTTGTAAGTGAATGAACATACTGCATCTTGCCAGTCTCTGCCAATCACACAACATATCTCGACAGTACATGACAACTGACAAGTGACCAGATTGGTGTGACTTGTGGAATACAGTGCAAGGGCACTATTATGGTCACCATTGTAACTGGACAAAAGTGACCTGAATAGTGAGGTGACCTTATTAGCAAGACTAATTTCCTACACCTTACTATATGTGGAAGAAATCTTGGACTATTCTAAAGACCTTAATTGCGAGGTAGCTGTAGAACTGTTCGGAGAATGACAATAGACTGACATTCTAAAATGTAAAGGTATCGAAAAGCACACATGTTTGAGAACTGCTGGGAAAAGTATATTTTCATGTTGTTGAAAAACATAAAATATGTTTTGGGAACTGTTAGGAAAATTACTTTTAAAGATTTTGGAAAGCATAAATGTGTTGAAAATGAGAAAGACAAAGGACATTTGATGTGAAAAATGTCTATCAAGTTAAAATTAATGTAGTTAACTGTGTGATTTTATTTTAAAATTTATTTCTTTATGCAAAATGTGTTACTTTCTTTCCGTTACTTTTTCCTGTTACTTTCTTTCCAATATTTTTGATTACCTGTAACCATGTGTAGCTTAGATCAGCCAAAGTAAGGTTAAACATTGTTCCATTTACATTAGTAACTGTAAATGCCTATACAAATTATAGAAGGGACATGTATGTTTAATGTTATTTGTTTTTAGTATTTGTTGGCATAATGGCAGTTTTTCTTTCACTACAATATAAATAGATGTTGATCTTGAATTAAATACTGTCCACATGAAAAAGGTACAAATGTTTTAATTGGCAGTTACTCCATTTAAAGGTCTTTTCCCACTGAATTTGTTTGTTTGTCTCATTTCCGATGCATTCTTGAAAAAATAATCGAAACTATCTCATATTGACCCTCTAGTCACAATCTGTCACCACAACATAAAGCTAGTCATGTTATCAGGTGGTCTCCTGTATGATGTCATCAGGTGGTCTCCTGTATGATGTCATCAGGTGGTCTCCTGTATAATGTAATCAGTTGGTCTCCTGTACAATGTCAACAGATGGTCTCCTGTGCGATGTCATCAGATGGTCTCCTCTACGAAGTCATCAGATGGTCTCCTGTATGATGTCATCAGATGGTCTCCTGTATGATGTTATCAGGTGGTCTCCTGTATGATGTCATCAGGTGGTCTCCTGTATGATGTCATCAGGTGGTCTCGGGACTCTTATGATGTCATCAGGTGGTCTCCTATATTATTTCATCAGGTGGTAGACTACTGACATCTCTAGACCACACCACTGGTCTCATCAATCAGTGTTGGCAGAAACCGATTTATATTTGAAGCCATAAGAATGACTTGATTACAAGATCATTGCTCGAGATAACTCATCCACCTGGAAGCAGTGTGGTGTTTGTCTTCTTTTCTGTCGCCATGTACGCACCTGTCAGTCTGCTGGCTCTCTACGCCACCACATCCCTTCTCTCTCTACCACGGTCGGCATCAAATCTTTTCTCTATACCACTACAGCTTAAAAGGTTCTGTTAACTGTCTTTTTGTTTAATTATTTTCTTTTAGTCAATTTACAGTGTGTGAACTTGAAGTGACACAAGCAAGTGTCACACTATGATACTGAATTACAGATTTGAATGTTAATCCAATGAACACAAATCATAACAGGATTAATTAATTGAGAAGGTACATTTGTGGTGCAACTCAGGTCAGTAATTAATGAACATGTCAATGTTGATTGCTTGTTTCCGAGAGGCACCACATCATGTTTGGATATTGTTTGAAATGTGACCTCACAGCCAACCTGTGTTCATTCAATGGTAGCTACAGAAAAGAGCTACTAAGGATGGTTTTACCAACGAAATTGTACTTACTATATGGCAACAATAAATATTACGTTGGATGTTATCTTATTCTTGCTGTGTTCTGTGGGGGGGGAAACTCACTGGTGGAAACTTTGAACATAGTATTATCGTTTATATACAAAGCTGCCCACAACCAAATAAACACTGATACCACCATCGTGTGTGTGTGTGTGTGTGTGTGTGTGTGTGTGTGTGTGTGTGTGTGTGTGTGTGTGTGTGTGCGTGTGTGTGCATCTGTGTGTGTGTGCATGTGTGTGTGTGTGGGTGGTGTGTGTGTGTGGGTGGTGTGTGTGTGTGGGTGGTGTGTGTGTACGTGTGGTGTGTGTGTATCTGTGGTGTATGTGTGGTATGAGTGTTGTCTGTGTGTGGTGTGCGTGATGTGATGGGTGTGGTGTGTGTATGTGTGTGTGTGTGTGTGTGTGTGTGTGTGTGTGTGTGTGTGTGTGTGTGTGTGTGTGTGTGTGTGTGTGTGTGTGTGTGTGTGTGTGTGTGTGTGTATACACAAGACACGCTGTCAAGGCTCATCAAGTTCAACAGATATAAAACAACATGTGACAAAGTCACATTGAGAGTTGAGACCTGTCCCCAATCAATGAGTCGCAGATTAAGGAATATTGTGGAATTTTATTATTAGAATTAAGAATGGAATAAACAGCTTTGCATGGTGCGACATCGCAAAGACAAGACAGCATGTCTCTTCTGACTTCAGTAGTCACGACACGCCGAATAGGATTGCTTGAGACTTTTGACAGGCAATGATTAGTGCATAGGCATTCAAATCCACCGTTTGGTAATGTTTTCGCCCAGTTTTTAAAATCATCTGTAGGACACCGGAACACCTGATGGCACAGGAAAGGTCATCAGGCCATAGTCCTGATGAACACTCAGTGATTGCTCATTAAACCATATAAATCATAAACATTGCAGTATACTATAAAATATAACTAATAAATACTTTAAACTACATTACAATAGTATACACTCAATACCTGGCTGTGACTCATATGTCAACAGACCTGGTTGTGATCAGTCTGTAACAAGCCCGGTTGTGACCAGTCTGCAACCGGCCCGGTTGAGACCAGTCTGTAACAGACCCGGTTGTGACCAGTCTGTAACAGGCCCGGTTGTGACCAGTCTGTAACAGGCCCGGTTGTGACCAGTCTGTAACAGGCCCGGTTGTGACCAGTCTGTAACAGGCCCGGTTGTGACCAGTCTGTAACAGGCCCGGTTGTGACCAGTCTGTAACAGGCCCGGTTGTGACCAGTCTGTAACAGGCCCGGTTGTGACCAGTCTGTAACAGGCCCGGTTGTGACCAGTCTGTAACAGGCCCGGTTGTGACCAGTCTGTAACAGGCCCGGTTGTGACCAGTCTGTAACAGGCCCGGTTGTGACCAGTCTGCAACAGGCCCGGTTGTGACCAGTCTGTAACAGGCCCGGTTGTGACCAGTCTGTAACAGGCCCGGTTGTGACCAGTCTGTCAGACCAGAGAGACCTCCCTTATGTGTGAGCCATTGATCATGACACCTGATCGTGAAGTAAATGGTTGACAATGCCATAAATATTTTATCACTCTGTACTGACGTGCACCATTGAACTGTTTTGCTCTGACACGTTTGCACAAATACTCTGCGAACAGTGACAATGGTCTTGTGTAAAAGTGGTTTATACTAACTAACAAAGAGCTATTTTCTTGTTACATTGGATTGAGATACTCTCCCCCCACCCACAAAGAAGGCAATGTTCTGTGTCTTAATATGCCTGTAGACATCTGCTCAAATTACACTTTTCTATATGGGTTCAACATCTTTAACATTATTTCAATATAGCATAGGTCATATTTCTTATACATACATTGTCAATGAATATATAGGAAAGATTATTTGTTTACCACAGTATATTGTAACAATACATCATAACAAACATGCCATTAACACACATATCATCATATTCTGTCACATTTTGAAAGTGGTGCCCCTATAAAACCTGGTTTTGCCCATGGTGTTTATCAGATTAAGGCAAATACAATGACTGCTACACTGAATGAAATGCATTTTTAAACACAGCAGTTCCAAATTTGATAACATTTTTAACAATTAATATGTGTATAATTGTGTTATTTCAATATTCTGTATTGCTGTGTCAAAAATGGATACCTATCAAACATTGCAAAAATCAATGTTTAAATAGATACTTTTAAACGTAAGTATTCCATTAATAAATAAAATGCTATGCCAATGAATGTGTTGACCTGGTAATCACCACAGTTGCAACAAGCAAAATTCAATTAGAAACAAGATATTGTGTGCAGCCAGCGCATGGAAGAACAAGTCTACGAAGACCAGTTTTCATCTATATTGACTCACTGATGGAAGATGTGGGGCTGGAACCAGGGACCTAAAATCACCACTGTCGACAGGGACATCTGGAAAAGATTTGTGGTAGCCAACACAATTTGACTTCAATGGCCAGCATAAATTATTAGACTAAATTTTTTTATAGATATTTTTCAACTTTAATTCATACGGACATACTGTGTGTACTGAGTTAACAGGAAAGTAACTCATTAGCACCAAAGTTCTTCATCAGCTACATCAGTAATCTGCAGATTATCACGTTGTTTGTCTCGTGTACACCATGCATCTCCTACCAACATCTTCAACGCTTCCCAATTATAACAAAATCGTGACTGTCAAGTGTCAACATAGTGCAATGCTTGGGTACAATCTTAGACAAACTGTGCACTAAACAGTGTCATTTGTTTAGAAAGTACCAGAACAGGAAGCACATCAATTACAAGCAATTACATC
The DNA here is from genome assembly GCA_020002185.1 of Paraescarpia echinospica. NCBI lineage: Eukaryota > Metazoa > Annelida > Polychaeta > Sabellida > Siboglinidae > Paraescarpia > Paraescarpia echinospica. The sequence continues at coordinate 6,553,856 of CM034538.1, forward strand.
AATTACAAGCAATTACATCAATTACAAACAATTACGCTCAATCAATTGCCATATTTTCTGAGATCACAAACTTTATCTACAAAACTATCAAAACACATCTCACATATTTGCTTCAATCTATATAAAATACGCCAGTACCATCAGACCAAGCTTGTGACAGTAATGTGAATGTGTCATTCACTCAACAGTGCTGATGGGGAGTAATTAATAGAGAAGTAATTAATGAGGATCACAAGTAACAGGCAGTGGACACAAACTACTGTTTGTTGAAAGAGTGGATTACCACCTGCTAGTGTCAATATCCTCTTTGAACTTTAGCCAGACTGCAAGCTGGTACCAAACTATACTGGTGCAGGTATATCTGAGATAAGTCAGTCTGTGTGAGTTCAGTGCCATCAATGTACAGAAGTATTATGTTTCATTATATAAAATTATCTTTCCATATGACTTAGTGAATGCAATGTCAATTCAGTTTGTTTCATTTTTTGTCATTATCAGTTTCATTAAAATTCACAACATTATTTTGTTATTCAGTTTGACTTAAAAATTATCCACATGTCTGTATGTCATACTATAATTAATAAACTTTTCAGGATGGTTTAAGTAATGTATCTGTAATTGAAAACTTGATGGTGTAATTTATTTGAAAAAAATAGAAGTGTAATTGTAATTGATTTGGAAAAATAGAAGTGTAATTGTAACTGAAATGAGAACTGAAAAGTAATTATAACAGTAATTGGTTTGATTTTGTGTCAGTGGACCTAACCGTGTATGATGGATGAACATCGGTGCGCCATGCAGAAATCAAGGATCACTATCAAGTCAGCCTCACCACTGACAGACAGGGAAACAAGAGGAGAATAAACTGTTATAAAAATTGTTGGCAAAGCTTGACGAGCAGAATTCCGATTGTGACACCTGCAAACCACGATGTAATAGATACGCTATCAATTCACAATTTATTGGCTCTATAAACCAAAGACCAAAGGTTTCCTCATCGTACTTTCATCTGGAGGTTTAATGCGTAACTTTGGATAGTAATCTTGTCCTAGTCAAGTCAATCTAGCCAAGAGTCAAGACTGAAATCCACTTAGTCCAGTGAAGACAGATTTCAAACAAACATGAAACCAGTGAATTCCCAATCCAATCCAAATCGACCTGATTCATTCATGGCCTCATTAGGCACTTCAATGGATTTCAGCAGTGCCAGTTTTTTCGTGCGCCACGCGCCGTCAACAAAATTGTCGTCTCGATGTCTTTAGCCAGTTCTATAGGTATTATATTAGTCAGTGTGGACAATTTAGACATTGAGAAGGCAAGAGAAATGTGGTTTTAGCAACGTTGAAAACATGCAACATTTGTCTGATTTTGTCCGATCTGTGTCAAGTCAGACCGAGAGCACATCACCCCAGCCAGATGCAGACTTATTCCATTTCTTAGAATTTAAGGATATCCAAATTTAAATCACTACATAAACAACATTATATGTTTTAATTTTAAATGTGATATTATTAAATTTATATTTTATGAATTTATGTCCGGGCCAAGCCAATTCTACTAGAGTCTGGAGTGAATCAGACTAGAATTATAGTAGAAATAATAAGTTTTATTATGCAATTATTCTAATCTGCATTTTATTTTTAAAAGACTGATATTTATCTATATATAATATCACTAAGTCTCAGGCCTGCGGTCAATTACATTGCAATGTAATCAATTACTATTACTATTACTTTGCTTCCTCCTTATTACTGTTACTATTACAGTAGATGCAATTACTATTGAATTTGTTATCGGAACATTTTATGGTGTAATGCACTGTATGCATAAATACAATAAGTATAACTGTTTGACTCACAGTCTCGAGAAGTTAAACAAGACATGTGAATAAAAAAATATAACTTGCCATTTATTGATACCCATGCCCAAAGTATTTGAAATCATATTTGAGAATGTCAAGTACTTTCATCATCAACATCATTAGGGAAGTATTATAAAGTATAAAAATCATAAATATTTACAACAACATATATCGATGCAGTATATACCATATTTAATACAATCTACTAACTACATTACTAAGGATAGAACATATATGTTCCATTTTATATTTAAATACCATACTGGGATGAACTACAAAAGCAATAGTCAAAGCCACATAACAGTCTAATAATGACAGTCTAATTCAACCACATTGCTCTACTGCTGCTTGGTGCTTGGTGGACAGTTCATTACTGGCTCAAGTACAAATACATAACAGTCTAATAATGACAGTCTAATTCAACCACATTGCTCTACTGCTGCTTGGTGCCTGGTGGACAGTTCATTACTGGCTCAAGTACAAATACATAACAGTCTAATAATGACAGTATAATTCAACCACATTGCTCT
>CM034538.1:6557246-6642627 GCA_020002185.1 Paraescarpia echinospica
TTATGTTCCCCCAGCAGACCTAGTAGTGGCCTGTGATCTGTTTGTATCTCAAAGTTCCGGCCGTAGACGTAGCGGTGGAACTTGGTTACGCCAAACACGACGGCCAGGTCCTCACGTTCAACTTGCGCGTAATTCTTCTCGGCCGTGACGAGCGAACGTGACGCGAATGCCACAGGCCTGTCTGTGCCGTTTGCCATGCGATGAGAGAGCACGGCGCCGATGCCGTATGGAGACGCGTCGCAACTCAACAGCAGTGGAAGACTCGTAATGAACCAGAACTTGCGACGATTGCAACAACGCTTTTGACTGTTCAAACGCACGTTTTTGAGGCGACCCCCAATGCCAGGAAGTGCCTTTCTGCAACAGCTGATGTAGCGGCGCTAGCACAGCGCTCAGGTTTTTCAGAAATTTGTGATAATAGTTCACCATGCCCAAGTAGCTTCGCAATTCTGACACTGATGTCGGCGCAGGTGCCTGCTGCACTGCTTGTAGTTTCTCTGTAGTAGGATGGATGCCCTCGGCGTCTAGACGATGCCCCAGGTACACACACGAGGCCTGCATGAACGCGCATTTCTCTAGCCGTAGCCGCAAACCTGCCGTTTGTAGTCGGCTCAGTACAGTGACTAGATTCGTCTTAGCCTCCTCGTACGTGTGACCAGACACCAAGATGTCGTCAAGATACACTGCTACCATCGGTATATTCTGCACTAGTTGCTCCGTCTCCCGCTGAAAGATGCCGGGAGCGGATGCTACGCCATAGCATAGGCGTGTATATGCGAATAGTCCCTTCAGCGTAGTGATAGTAGTGAGCTTCTGTGAGTCGGCACTGAGGACGACCTGTTGATAGGCGTTGCTCAAGTCTAGCTTAGAATAAGCCACGCCCCCTGACAGTTTAGCGTACAAGTCCTCAATTTTAGGGATCGGGAATTTGTCAATCTTAGCAGCTTTATTGACAGTGAGCTTATAGTCCCCGCAAATGCGTACCTCGCCATTAGCTTTTAGAACGGGTACGATTGGTGCCGCCCATTCAGAGTGTTCAACCTATACCAGCACCCCCTCTGCCTGTAATCTATCGAGTTCGCTATCGACTTTGCCCCTCAATGCCAGTGGAACAGTGCGTGGTTTGAAGCAGCGTGGCACAGCTTCGCTATCTATGTACAGCTTTGCCTCAACCCCCTTTAGTTTGCCCAGACCTTCACTAAAGAGTTCTGGAAACATGCGCGCGAAATCAACATTTTCCTCTACCCGATGAACTGTAGACCAGTCCAACTTGAGATGCTCCAACCAATCTCTGCCGAGCAAGTTGGGAACATCGCCGTCGACCACCAGGCAAGACAACCGGTGTGTCTCATCTCGGTGACGCACGTCGACCGTCACGCGCCCTGCCGGCTGAATGAGCTGACCGGCGTAGGTGCGTAGCGTAGGTAGATTGTCGGTGCCTAGCGGTAACGACTGCGTGCCGCGACGTAGGCTTTCGAGTTGTCGCAGACTGATGATGCTCGTAGCTGCGCCAGTGTCGATTTCCATCTGGGCTATAACATCATTCAGCATGGCAGCATACATGTATGGTTTTACAGTAGCATTCTTTGTTTGCAAAGTGTTCACATCGAGAATGTCGTCGCGGTCGCACGATACATGCTGTATCGCCGTTGACAGTTCAGGTTCGATCGCAGTGACGTGTTGAACTTGCGACTTCGAACGACAAACACTCGCGAAGTGATTTTCACGCTGACACAGATGACAGCGTTGGCCCCATGCCGGGCACTGGAGTTGACGTTTAACATGTGGCGCCGCCCCACAGCCATTGCAGAGACTATGGTGTGAACTTGCTCGCCAGTTGTCAGCACCGTCGTTCGGCGACTTCCGATTTCGTTGATGGGGTAAGACCACATTAAGGATTCGTCCGCCATTACCCTCCGAGAGAGTTCCCAATAGAAATGGCATTATGCAGGTTGTGTGAATTTCTGAGAGTACTTGTATAGTGTTGATTGAGTAGAAATTATGTTTTTCTGCAGCGTGGTACCAGAGCTGTCAAATTGTGCTTTTCTGCGTATAGACACAGGTGTCATTTGGCTGTATGATGTCATTAGGGCAAATCACTGTCTGGTTCTAGCAGAAATGAAGGGGTGTCAGGTTTGAAAGTGGTTTATGGAAAATTGAGGTATGAGAATTTTACGAATTTTGCACAGCATGTGTATGAACAGAGGGTAAATATGGTGTAGAAATTTAAAGAAAACTGTTGGGTAAAATTTACAGGAAATGTAGGAAACGTTATAATGGCCGCCTATGGGGAAATCTAATGTGGTCTCGCCCCAGCAGCTGCGTTTGGTTTCGCCTGCTGGTGTGATCGACTCCGCCAGGTGGAAGCACCTCGCGATTGCGTAGCCGATTTTGTGACTGACAACTTGTTGACAATCGAGCGATCGGTGACATTGCCAGCGCTATTGCCTGTCATCGATGCGTGGTTGTTAGCCATAGCCTGGCCCTGAGCATTCGTAGCTTCTAGCGTACGCCCAAATTTAAGCAGTTCAGACAATGTGATGTGTGCGTCACTCAGTCCCTTATCGCGGACTTTCCCGAGTTGACAGCGTTGAATAATTTGTGAGCGAACTTGAAGTTACAGTTTTGTAGCGAGTTGCCTTAGTCGTGCGTGGAACTTATCCAGACTCTCGCTGCCTAGTTGCGCCGCCTGGCGGAACACGTAAACCTCGTACTCGATATTTCTTTGCGGAGCGAAATAGGCCGTAAGTATGCGTTTAGTGTTCTCCAGAGACGTATCATCCACAATGCCTGGTGATTCTGCCAGTTCAAACACTACCTCACCCACGTAATGTAAGAGTATAGGCTATAGCCTTCATTCGTCGCTCGTCAGTAATGTCCTTCGCGACTGCATAGTTCGTGAAGTGTTTCAGCCAACGCTCCCATCTCGACGCTGCAGTCTGCTGGTTCCGCTGCAAACGCTGGCAGACCTTCTTGGTCCATCGTAGCCGTGGATGCGTAGTTCGAATTTCTCGTCGCCAATTGAAATGTATCGTGGTACTGAGTATTGTGGTAGACTAGGCTAGAATTGAAAACGCGATGTTGATCGGTTCCATTTTATTTCACAACAAAAACCAACGGGGTTTACACTTCCGTTAGCACGGGCAAGCTAAACTGCATAGCGTTCAATTGCAATATTAGGCTAAACAGCGATACACCACACCAAATATGTTAGTATCTAAGCATTTTCTATTTTTTTTTTGACCAGAAATATGACTCTGGACAAGTCCCCAATACCTGGAAAGAAGCCAATGTAACAGCAATTTTTAAGAAAGGAAGTAGAGCATAAACATCTAACTACGGACCAATATCCTTAACACCTGTGGTTTCTAAACTTCTTGAACACATCATACATAGTCACATTATGAAACACCTTGAACAGCACCACATTCTAACTGACCACCAACATGGTTTGCATGCCAAAAGATAAACTGAAACACAATTAATTCAAACAATCCATGACATAAGCAAATCACTTGATGAGAAGAAATCTGTAGACATGGCCATCCTTGACTTCACCAAAGCATTCGATAAAGTTCCACATAAAAGACTAATCCACAAACTCAAACACTATGGCGTCACAGGCCCAATATCATCATGGATAAATAGCTTCCTTACAGGAAGAACTCAACAGGTTGTTATAAATGGATCCAAGTCAACATCAACTCAAGTCATTTCTAGGGTACCACAGGGCACAGTACTGGGGCCCCTACTTTTCCTACTTTACATAAATGACCTGCCAGACAATCTTTCCTCAACTGTTCGCCTTTTTGCAGACGACTGCCTGTTATATTCACCGATTAAAACTGACCAAGACACATCTGTCCTCCAAAACGATCTGCTCAAACTTGAGAAATGGCAACACACGTGGCTTATGAAATTCAACCCCACTAAATGTTATACAATGACATAAGCCTCAAGAAAACCGACACCAAATCTCTACACCTTCTGCGAACAACTTAAATCTGTTGAATCGCACTGTTATCTTGGCATACATATATCAAATACATTAAATTGGACAATACAAAGCGCAACTCAGTCACAAAAAAGCACAACAGACATTGGGAATTATTAGAAGAAATTAAAATAAATGCCCAACCCAAATCAAGTCCATAGCCTACAAAACCCTTGTCCGCCCTATACTTGAATATGCGTCAGCATCATGGGATCCACATTGCCTAAGAAATATCAAACTCATAGAAAGAACACAGAGACAAGCCGCCAGATTTTGTAAGAACAACTATTCTAGAGAGCCAGGAACGGTAACACAACTCCTTAACGATCTCCAGTAGGACACCCTCCAATCAAGAAGAAAAACCCAAAGACTTAGCATATTATATAAAATGGAACATAACCTCATAGATATCCCACTAGATCAATACATCAAACGCAACACCAGATGCTCACGTAAACATAATAAACAGTTAGTACAAATCAGGCACTCGACAAACATATTTGGAAACAGCTTTTTCCCAGTCACTATAAAAGAGTGGAATTCTCTACCTCCAAGCATTGTATCAAGTACATCACTGAATTCATTCCAGATTAATCTAGACCAACATGTAAAAAAATAATCCATAAGAGCCACCATGCGCACTGGCGTGATGTGTCCATAGATTAGGACATTTTGCCAGTCAAAATACAGATGATTTACAAACAGTGTTTACACGCACATTTATATGTGATTATTTACATATCTACTATTTTAAAAAGACAAATTATCATCCTATTCAGAACAAATATGTGTTACCCAAAATATATAATTATGTCGGCACAAAACGAGACCACAAAGTGTCCGTGTTTGTGAACTATTTGCATAATATTATTAGAACTGGTGAGTGAGGGAGAATCCATTTTCACACCGGGCTGTCAACTTCGACAGATCGGTGTCCTGCGGGCTGATCATGCATACACATACACGTAGATTTGGAAACATGTTTAGTATTTATTAAACTCAGTTTCACTGTCAAAGGTAACTACACTAATTCTTTCTATCAATTTATATTTTCAGAATATATGGCAAGATGGATGTCAGCAAAACATGTGTTTCAGACGGCATCACACCAGGATATGTGCCTGACAATAGGGAAACTAATACGTTGCATGTTCTGCCAAAGGATGCAAAATATGGAGTTAACTTGACAATTACGCTACATTATTAATGTTAACTTGTTCTATTCTCATCGCCTCTATGGTTCGTTCTTATTAAGTGCACCGCACATATCCGTGTTCGTTCTTTTTCACTGCACCGCACATCAGCATTAAACGTTCAAAACCATCGCTGTCTCATTCTTTAGAATGCGCGGTGCACTGAAAGGTATATTTATCAGATAGTACTGATATGTATCGTACGCATATTCCACTAATCGGCAGTAGTGAAAAGATACCACAGTTCTTGTCGTAGAAACAACGAAACTGCGAATAGTTCTGCTTGTGAGCGATAATATAGTGTTTAGAATGCTCGTAATGAACGAAACACTGCTACACATACACACAGTACTACAGACGGAGGCTCTACCAAGATTGTAGTTAAACAAACATACTCAAACTACATCATCATGGCCAATGTGGAAATACGATGCACATACACAGACTGTGATTACAAGACTGAAAAACTACCGGTCGAGTATGCCATGCAGCTTCTGGCCATGCACAACACGTCGGAGCACAATGCAGTGCCGCCGCCCACCCAAGCCACCGCCCCCAAAAAAGCGAAGGCAGACCCCCCGCCCATTGACATGGGCATCACGACAGAGCGGTGGGTCTACTTCCAGAAAAGGTGGAATACGTACAAGATTGCAACAGGCCTCACCGGAGCGGACATACAATGTCAACTTATGGACACCTGCAGTGAGCAGCTCCGCTACGCCATGTTTCAGGACAACAACGACATCGAGCAACAGCCAGAAAATATATTCTCGACTCCATACACAGGCCAGCCGTCAAAGCCGAAAACGTTATGGTGTCCAGGGTCGCGCTCAACAACCTTCAACAGCAGGCTGATGAGGGAATCAGAAACTTTACTGCCCGGGTGAAAGGTCAAGCAGATCTGTGCCAGTTCACAATAAAATGCACGTGTACAAAAGAAGTGCGATACACCGACGATGTGGTACGTGACGTGATCATCCGGGGACTGTATGATCAAGACACACAACGCGAGGTCCTCGGTATGCAGGAACAGGACATGGAACTCGACGCCTTGATCAAACTACTGGATGCCAAGGAGATCGGCAAGAAGACACAGGCCTCCATCCTCGGCGATACAGGCGCCGGCATATCCAGGTACAAAAGGGACAAGAACCCATCGCAAATCGACAACCAGAACAGGCATTTTAAATGCCACTACTGCGGTAGAACCGGCCACGGAACTAATACAAACGGGCGTACGTCCAAGGTTAACAGAGAGGCAAACTGTCCAGCTTTCAACGCCACGTGCAACAAATGCTCATTGACAGGGCATTTCTCTGCCGTATGCCGCAAACAGACGCCTCGAAAGTCGGACAAGATCGACAAACCGGGTTCGCCGCCCAAGTCCGGCAACATGGAGATGAAAACGCTGAAATTAGACGACACCGAGGGCGCTGCAGACCGATCCATGCCCTCCGTGTACGAAGAGATGTGCGAGGCGAAGGACTCACACTATTGCGATACTCGAGCCGGCCGGGCTCGTGCCGGCAGCTCACAACCTTCCGGCACTCGATCTGGCAGTCGTGCTGGCGGTCGGGAAAACAACGGGGAAACTGACGACATCGAGGAGATCGGCCTCGTCACCAGCATCGCCAGCCGCGGCAGCAACAAGTGTGGCAAGGAAGTCGTCATCGAATCGCAACAATTCAACAGACTCCGTGGTTGGATCGAGAGGCCAGTCAAAGGCCAGCCCACAGTCACACTGCAGGCCCGTGTTGTGCCATCAGACTAAGCCCACTTTGGCTATCACTTCAGTAAACCGGCACGCACCTGTCAACTGCGGGTCATTACTGACACTGGCTGCCAGTCGACCATCATCAACACGGAACAGGTCCACAACATGGGGTACAAGAGCGACCTCATTCCCACCCGACTTCGGATGCAGGCCATAGACACCAACCCCATCGAAATCATCGGGGCAATCATTCTCCGCTTGTCAGGATTGGACCGTCATGGAAACTCGCACGAGACAACCCAGATCTGATACGTCTCTAACAAGATCAAGGGAATGTACCTAAGCGAACATGGGTGCAAACAGATTGGGATCATACCGGAATCCTTCCCATCAGTTGGCGCTGTCGAAACAAACAACGATGCCGCAGCCAGCTCATCTATGCCACCACCATCCACCAGGGACAACTGCAATTGCCCGGGGCGTACGATGCCTCCGCCACTGCCCACATCCATCCCATTCCCTCCTACAGAAAACAACAGAGGGAAACTTGAGGATTGGATTAAAGACTACTACAAAGGCAGTACTTTCAACACATGCGAGCATCAACCCCTCCTCCTCATTGAGGGACCACCAGTCCGCATCATGGTCAACTCGAACGCCTCACCTGTCACCATTCACACACCTATATCGGTTCCTCTACACTGGCAGGAACAGGTCAAGGCCGACCTGGACAGAGACATCGCACTCGGCGTCATCGAGCCTGTTCCTGTAGGTGAACCTATGACATGGTGCAGCAGGATGGTCATCACCAGAAAAAAGAGCGGGGGGCCTCGACGCTGCGTAGACTACCAGGCCCTCAACAAGTTCTGCAGCAGAGAAACACATCACACCATGAGCCCGTTTCATCAGGCGACGCTCTTCCCGGCAAACATGAAAAAGACTGTTACCGACGCTTGGAACGGCTACCACTCAGTCCCCATCCACGAGGAAGACCGTCACTACACCACATTCATCACCCCATGGGGCCGATACAGGTACAAGACCCTGCCCCAGGGGTTTGTCGCCGCCGGAGACGGCTACACTCGACGATACGACGAAATTGTTGCCGACATCCCGAACAAAACTAAGTGCATCGACGACGTAGGCATATGGGCCCCGACAATCGAGGAAGCATTTTTCCAAACCTGCAACTGGATGGATATATGCGGACGACACGATATCACTCAGAACCCGGAAAAATTCCACTTCGCGGAAGACACGGTTGAGTTCGTCGGATTTGAGATAACGAAAACAAACATCCGGCCCAGCGACACATTCATTCGCGCGATCCAGGACTTCCCAACACCGCGGAACATCACCGACATAAGGTCGCTGTTTGGAATGATTAACCAGGTCAGTTACTGTCAATCGTCGTCCGAAGAACTACGCCCTATTCGCGAACTTCTGTCACCCTCAACCCCGTTCTACTGGGACGAGACCATGGATGCTGCCCTTGCACACGCCAAGAGCGAGATCATCAAGACCATCGCCGAGGGGGTCAAGATCTTTGACAAAAGACGAAAAACGTGCTTGTCCACCGACTGGTGCAAGTACGGCATCGGGTTCTCCCTTGGACAGAAACATTGCTCCTGTCCATCCGAGGAACCATGGTGCTGCAACACCGGCTGGAAACTGACGTTCGCCAGCAATCGGTATACACACAACGCAGAGGAGAACTATGCCCCTGTAGAAGGCGAGGCCTTGGCCGTCGCCTGGGCACTCGACAAAGCCAGGCACTTCGTCCTGGGCTGTAACGACCTCATCGTTGCCACCGACCACAAGCCCCTCCTCAAAGTGTTGGGGGACCGGAAGATGGAGGACATAAAAAACCCGCGCCTCTACAACCTGAAAGAAAAAACACTACCGTTCCAATTCAGGATCACCCACGTACCTGGTAAACGCCACTTCACCGCTGACAGCCTGTCCAGATACGCCTCTGGAGACCCCAATCCTAACAAGATGGACCTACCAGATGATGCACATGCGGCTGGCTATTCATCGGTACCGGCTGAACTTTGGTGGTACCAGGGGCTGCGCCGCATGGGCAACGAGGGGAATTTCAGTCACGAAGTTGCCGCACAGGAGGAACACCTAACATTCGGAGCCATGACCACACTATCGTCCATCGAATCGGTCACGTGGGACAGCGTCAGAGAACAGACCACCAGCGACCCCACCATGCGACACTTGCACGACACGATCCTAGTAAGCTTCCCGGAAGACAGCAGACACATGCCAGAACTCACCCGGATCTATCATCAGTACAAGGCCGACCTCTCCATCACGGCGGGCGTAATACTGTACCAGGACAGAATAATTATCCCGCCATCACTCCGCGACCAGGTGCTGGAAACACTACACGCCGCCCACCAAGGTGTGACGTCCATGAACGCCAGAGCGAAAGCATCGGTTTTCTGGCCGGGAATCACGATTCAGATCCAAGAGCTGCGCAATAACTGTCAGGCGTGCCACAGAATTGCTCCCAGCAACCCCAAGCCGCCTCCCACACCCTCACCCGACCCAGTCTACCCATTCCAGATGTTGTGCGCCGATTACTTCTGTTACAGCGGCCACAATTACCTCGTCATCGTTGACAGATACTCGGGTTGGCCCTACGTGTGTCAACTAACGGGGGGGTCGCCGGCACTCGTCAAGAAGCTACGGGAATTCTTTGTCACATATGGTATCGCCGAAGAGTTGTCATCAGATGGCGGCCCCGAGTTTACGGCTGAGCTCACCCAGCAGTTCCTCCGAGACTGGGGAGTTGCTCACCGCCTCTCGTCGGTAGCCTACCCCCATTCCAACACCCGGGCCGAGATCGGGGTTAAGTCAGCTAAGCGCTTGATCATGGAGAACACCGGGCCACATGGCGACGCCGACATCCCGGCATTCCAGCGAGCCATGCTCACATATAGGAACACGCCTACGCCACTTGACAAACGCTCCCCGGCTGAAATCGTCTTTGGCCGCCAAATCCGCGACTTTATACCCGTCATGCCAGGAAAATACGAGCCATACGATACCTGGACAGACATAGCCGCCAACCGGGAGAAGGCTCTCATGGAACGCCATGCCAAGGAGGTGGAAGCCCTCCTACCCCACACTAAGAAACTGCCTCCTCTGAAAGTGGGGAACAGCGTCCGCATCCAGAACCAGACTGGGAATGCGCCACGACGCTGGGACAAGTCATCGAGGTACGGCAACACGACCAGTACGCCATCAAAGTCCACGGGTCTGGCAGAGTCACCCTTCGCAACCGCCAATTTCTACGGCGCTACGTCCCGTACGTGGATAAGCCATGCCCACGCCGTATCACGGATGACATCCCCAACAGGTCCGCTGACATAGGGAGACTGCCCCTATCCCTACTTCCCATGGAGGACCTGACACATGAGATCTCCACACCACTCGGCAGCGACGCCAATCGCTCGCCGCCGACCCCGGACCCGGCAATGTTCAGAAAGTCGCAGAGCACACCAGTGCGCCGACAAGACATACGCCCCAACCCGCACAGCCTCCACTTTGAGCCCGACACAGGGAATGAAGATACTCCGGTGGCCTCACCAAGATCGTTCGCCGATGAACCGCCATCCGCGGGACCGAACCGGGAAACTGCACCGTAACAGAAGCTCGCATCGCCGCCACCGTCAGTACCAAACACCATGTTCCGAGCGGACAGACCAAGGCGGCAGACACGCTTGCCGACCCGCTTCAAGGACTATGTGGTCGGTAACGAGTGATCGAACAAGGTACTCGAAGAGTTCATGCGTCTCCCGTCACAAGAACTCGGGGCGAGGGAGGACATTGACAATTACGCTACATTATTAATGTTAACTTGTTCTATTCTCATCGCCTCTATGGTTCGTTCTTATTAAGTACACCGCACATATCCGTGTTCGTTCTTTTTCACTGCACCGCACATCAGCATTAAACGTTCAAAACCATCGCTGTCTTATTCTTTAGAATTAACTGTACTCTTGAATTACAAATATAATTTGTTGTGAATTAAATGTGTTTTGCTACTTTTCCAGAGCTATACTTTATGTTGAATAAAATGTGCAGTATACTGTATTCAAGATGTTCTATTGTTCCAAGAAAGTTCATATAAATTACCGTGATTTGTGGACTAAATCACATTTTGTGAAGCAATAACAAATACACAGATAAATATGTGATGTTTACAAGCAGAGGAATTAATTTCTATATTTTGCATATAAACCTATTTCTGTTGCGGTCACCCATAACAGAAATAGGTTTATATGCAAAATATAGAAATTAATTCCTCTGCTTGTAAACATCACATATTTATTTGTGCTTTGAGGCTCTGTCCGTCTGGAAGAAAACAAAATGTATTAATTACACCTAGAAAAAATAAGTATAGCATTTACATATGTACATTATCAAGGTATTGAGTAAACACATGATACATTTAATATGAGTATCAGTCTACCAATGTGGAATTATTACATACAATCAACGTACAATGTATTGGGCCAAACAGACAACGGGATACTCCCTGTGCCAAGCCGCGGCTGGCACCACGTGCTCGTAGCACTTTGTAAACAACCTATGTTGTTGTGAACTAAATCGACATCTTGTTAACAGGTCGGAATAGTGGACCTTAACAAACTGCATTATCAAAACAGATATTATATCTTCCAGTTTCATAGACTTGATTTAATCTTATAGATAAAGAAATAAGAGTTGGATGACAAATTACACAGGTCCCGCCACCACGGCGGCCGACGCCGGTGAAAGCGCATCTGGATATTTTATGGACATCTTTGAGTTGTGGACTAAAGTGGATATTTTTGTACTAGAAGAGTGAAATGGATATACGTACCATCTGTGAGACTTCATCTAAATCTTGATCCAGTTGTATAGCTTGATGTAATCCGGTTTCATAACATAAAAACGATTGTAACCCGACCACTGTCTGGAGGCTCATCTGAATCAATGCAAACCTTGGAATTGGCCGCCGAGTCGACCCGCAACCGTTCTCTCACATCATTAGTGCATGCGCCGCGGAAAAGGCTTTGTGGGGTTGTTTGGGTGGTTTCTGGGCCCCACATTTATTCCGCTTAGATAGTTAATTATTGGCATTCCCCATCGACAGATATGTATACGACTCATCTACGCTTGTAAGGGGAATTGCCTTTTGCTATCTAGGTTGACGGCAATGCCCATTGTCTTGTCTTTACCATTTACATTACTATTGACTACATGTAATTAAAGGGCATTGCCATTTTCCACCCTTATTCCGTGACTCTCTTTCTCTACATAAACCTAGTAACGCGCAGCCGATTTCAATACTCATCACATCCTATAACTACACTACAGATGAGGCGAGGAGCAGTGAGTAAAAGGTCTATTAAGGGCAGCCGATGACACGAGCGAGCGAACACACTAGCTGCCCCAACAAGACAACTGCTGACGTTCGTGTACCGACACTGTGGGCGAACCCACAGTATTGGATTGATTTCACATGTGCAAGCAATTGGACACAGACAACTTTTGTTATTACATGGCAAACCAATTACGATGGCACCAGTGTCAACCACCATTGGCCCTGTGATGCGTTTCAATGGCAAACCAATAACAACTGAACCAATGATAGCCATTGTTCGGGGTATGTTGTTTTTTCAATGGCAAACCAATGACGCCAAACCAATGACAAACCATCATTTTCCCAATCATGTTCTTCTCAACGTTAAACCAGTGATGGCAAACCTATGACAACCATTATTGAGCCAATGATGATTTTTCAATGGCAAACCAATGGCGGCAAGCCAATGACAAACCATTAGTGCAATCATGGTTTCTGCAGCCATCACTGGCGCAATGAGTTTTGCTAGCTGGGAACAGCAACTCTCACCCAACTATAGGTCTCTTGAATCCTAGCCATTTTTCGGTGACAACCAAATCGACCTGTAGATGGGGCTTCGGTCGCATGAGATACTTGAGAAGTTGACCGACCCACCAGACGAATGGGTCGCCGTGTAGTCGAAGAAGGCGTGGAGCAAGGTATTCTGGGATTGCGCGAGGCATGAATGGCAGCAACTGAATCTCTCTGGTGATGTAATATACATGATGAACTTTCTTCTTCGTGTCAAAGATGTCAGTATCTGTTAATAATTAGATTCTCATAACTAGATTGTCATGGTAAAATGTATTGCTATGTATGTATAAAAGTTAGCAATTTCATTAATAGTTAGGGATTTTATTGTTATTACTGTAATGTACTGGTAGTTACACAAACAAAATGTTTACTTGAAACTCAACTGAGTTTCAGTTGAAATTCAATTGATTCTTTATGAATAGTTGAATTTCAACTGTTGAAAGTTGGTTTCAACTGCTGTTCAACCTGCGTTCAACAGTTGAATGCAAGTTGAATGTGAAAGTAAATGGTAGTTATTTGTTAAAAACATTAACCATTGGGAACGTATATAGACCAAGAATACAAAATGAAGAGATAAATGCTTTTATAAATGAATTGTCATCAGCTGTAGCATCACTGGAAAAAAGTGATCATGAATTAATTATTGCAGGAGATTTTAATATAAACTTACTCAAAATAAATGAAAATTATATTTATAGTATTTTTGTTGATACCTTAACATCACCCAGTCTTTACCCCCAAATAATTCTTCCCACTAGATTTACAAGAACACACGGAACCCTGATACACAACTTTTTCTGTAAACTTGGTCAAGTTGTATTAGAAAGTACGGCAGGAATATTAATTACCGGTAAACGATTCTCTGATCATCAACCATACTACATGATCTTAGACATCACCAAAAGACAGAAACTCCTCCTAAATATGTAAAAATAAATATATTAAGCACAGAGGCAATGCAGAACGTTAGACATGAAATTAATTCATATGAAATTTACAATAAACTTGATAAAATCCCAAATGCTGATCAATTATGATATAACATATAAAGAGATTCTACGGTCTAAAAATAAACACATGCCAAGCAAATTAGTAAAATTTGGTAAATATATGCATAACAAATCTGCATGGATTACTCAGGGATTGTTCAAGTCAATTAGGTACCAAGATAAACATTATAAACAATTAAAATTAACTAAACCAAATTCACCAAACTATGAAACAATTAGTATTAACCTCAAAATGTATAACGGAATATTAAGGAAAAGCATTCGTGCAGCAAAACAAATTTATTTTGAATCATGTTTTAATCGGTACAAACACGATATAAGAAATACTTGGAAAACTATAAATGATTTTCTGTCTAAAAAAACTAAAACACAATACAAAATTCCCAACATTTTTTTATAGAAAATGATGTAAAATTAACAGATAAAAAATGGGCCAAGTGGCCCTGAAGTCCTTTGGACTAATACGTCTATATGTGACCCCTAACCAAATGAGTGATAAGTCGGAAAAATTTTAACATTGCTTTCTTACATTCTTGTAAAGGTTGGGTAGGGTGCTTTACACGGTTTCAAAAATTATGACTGCTACAAAAATTGGTGAAGTTATGGAGCATTGAACATGGTAGGGGTCAAAAAGTGAAAATGAAGAAAACGGCTGTTGAAGTTTTACATTATATATGCAAATGGACTGCATGGAAATATTACATGCATGACATTCAAATGTGGCACATAGTGTGTATGTTATGTTGCAATGATACACTGGAAGTACAAATGTGCTGCTACAAAAAACTTATCAAGTTATGCTAGATTACGTCTTTATGTGTAAAACTAAGAGGACAGATTATTTGAGAGCAAAAGGTAGACTCACTGTTTGACACAGTTTAAAACCTACAGGCAACTGTCCAGTTTAACAGGAGTCTATCAAACAATAGCAGGCACTACCACATGAAATGACTATGAAAAATTTGAGAAAAAGTTACTGAACAGTTTTTGAAAAAAACAGCCCCACAGAACTAATTATAGTTATTGTTAAGATGTTTAACCTAGTTCTATTATCTGACATTGTGCCAACAGATTGGTGTATTGGGATCATTAAGCCTATATAATTACTATATAAACATAGCAACAGACACTGGGACAGTGTGACTGCTGGCTGGCTAAATGGATGCAATGGTGCTTTGAAGTTAGTTCTTCTGCCAACTATCCTTTTTACACAAGCCTATAGGTTTAGTAGCTGCCAGCACACTACTGAGCCTAAACTACCATGCAGGTGTGAAAAACGTGCTGATGTATTTGAACTTGACCCACTAATTAACTGTCCACCAAGCAGTAGCAAAACAATTTATAATAATCCACAAGTTAAGTGGCAGTGATCTTCCTTTTATCATTCATGTGATGTTTATCATGAGCAGGGCGGACAAATGGTTATCATACGTAGACAGGTACAGAAAGAAAGTGACGTTTTCTATAAAAAGAACACGTTTGCCTATCAATGGCATGTATTTCCTATTGTTGCCATTTCTGCCGGGCAGAAACAGTTTCTGCCCGGCATAAATCAAACAACCCTGTAGGTAATTATTAATCAAATGTTTTTTTGGTGAATCATAGTTACAGATCATTAAGGGTTATGATGGAAATAAAATGTTGACATGTTTACTGTTCATTTATTGCACCACGTCTTGCATTTAGAGGAATAACTATAATAGAAAATAAAATGTTGTGGCACATTTTTAAATACATGCATCGATGAGAAACCGGGAATTACTTTTCTGTAGCCTAAGAATAACTAATTTCAATTAACTTTCTGCTTATATCAAACAACTGCATAAAAATAGATATCCATACAAGACACAGACGCCGCATGTGACAGATGTTTTGGGAAGGGGAATATGTACTGTTTCTGGTACAATACACAAAATCTACTGTTAGGGGATAGTCTCAAGGGCCCTTCTCAAAACCACATCACTAGATAGTGTAAACATTTTGCATTTTTGGGGGCTGTGTCAGCCTTATTCTCATGTGATGTAGAGTTACCACAAGGAGAAAATTTGTCTCCTTTGTTATTTGCTATTTACCTGAATGATTTTGAACACTGTTACTGTTAGTCATAATTATAAGGGACTTGACATGGCAGCTGGTGAAATTGACAATCTTAGTGATGATGATATAGACATTTTCTTGCAAATGTATGTTCTACTATATGCTGATGATACTAGAATGATTCAATCAAATACAGATTTCTTGTATATAGCGGAATTATGTCAACTCTTCTAATGGTTGGCATGTGGTTGTTTCAGGATGACCCCTTAGAATGTAGGCACAACTGTCCAGGCGTCTAGAGTCTGTCGACCCAAGCCTCTGCCAGTGACCAATTACAGATTAGTCACACTTTACACCAGCAGCCAGTGATCCAAGCCTCTGCCAGTGACCAATTACAGATCAGTCACACTTTCACCAGCCAGCCACAGTGAGGTGTGACAGATGTTGTGGGAAAAGGGATTAGTTGAACAAAAGGACTGGAAGCATGATAGATCTGCTGCTACAGTAGACCATTTAGTTAGCAAATTTAGCATTTTAGGGGACCTTTGGAGCCCTTAGAATGATTCAACCAAATACAGATTTCTTGTGTACAGTGGCACTACCACAAGAAATGTCTATGCAAAATTAGGGAAAAAGTTACTTAAGTTTTTGAAAAATAGGCAAAATGTGAAAATTTACAGTTTTGGGGTCCTGTTTTGGGGGGTCATTAGGTGCCCTTAGAATGATTCAATCAAATACAGATTTCTTGTGTACAGTGACACTACCACATGAACTGTATAAGCAGAATTAGAGAAAAAGTTGCTGAACAGTTTTTGAAAAAATAGGCAAAATGTTACATTTTTACCAGTTTTGGGGTCCTTGGAGGCCCTAGGGAGCCCTTAGAATGATTCAATCAAATACAGATTTCTCGTGCATAGTGGCAGTGCCCTAAGATGTGTCTATGCAAAATTAGAGAAAAAGTTGCTGAACGGTGGACGTCGGACGGTAGACGCAGAGTGATGGCAATAGTCCCTTGGACCTTCGGCCAAACGACTAAAAAACTATTGCTAATAAATTTACAACTTTTTTCACAAACAGTTCACACTATTGCAAATGATATTAAATATTATGGCAATAAAAACTGTCATTATTATTTAAATAAACATATAGATACAATATTTAGATTTCATAACATTGATGAAGAAATAGTAAAGAAAACGATACAAAGTCTTCCTTCTAAAAACAATTGTGGATTTGATGGTATTTCTTCAAAATTAATAAAAAAATAACTGAGCCCGCAATAATTAACTATATTAATAAATCAAGTGTTAAACACGGGAATTTTTCCTGATAAACACAAAATTGCCAAAGTAATTCCTATATTTAAGAAAGATGATCAACATTATTCAAAAATTATATGCCCATTTCTCTACTTCCAACGATTGCTAAAGTAATAGAGAAAATAATTTTTAGTCACTTATCAACATATTTTAATGATACCAATCAGCTTTTTGACAATCAGTACGGTTTTAGACCTAAACATTCAACTGAATATGCTGCATTAGAATTAGTAGGTAGAATTATAATGCAAATGGATAAAAATGATGTTTCGATTAACATATTTCTTGATCTTTCTAAAGCTTTTGACACTATTGACCACACCATTTTATTAAATAAATTGTGATATTATGGCACTGACGATGCAGCTCTACTTCTGTTAAAAAATTATTTAATTTATTTATTTATTAGATAGACACATAACTTGAAAGGCCATCATATATTTTTTTAATATTCGTCATAACTGCGGTGGCTCCTATGATAGCAACAATATGTCTTAATCGGAGCCACTGACCCCCTAGCTATTTATCATAAAATTAAAAGGTGATTTTCTGTTAATTAATTACAATACTGGTTTCAAAAATGGTGCATACACACAGTATTATTTATGCATATCTATTTTATTTGTATCAATATGTATATACCTGATATGTTTATTGTATGAATATTTGTTATATTTTGGGGTCAAAATAAACTTCTTATTCTTGATAATGAATGCATCAACCCATATTAAAAACAATAACCACAACTTTCCAGTAGGTTGAAGAATACCACTGAGATCTCTACAGTGCAGTGTGTTTTCTATGTTTCTAGCTATAAATGAGGTATGCTGTGTCTACAGTAAGAATTCAGGTCACATATGACCAACCTCTAAACAGATAAATGACTACGAGTTCAAACAGGTCAACCGGCCTTGCCCACATACCCAGTAATTTGACTCTGGAACCCAATCTCTGGTGACTGCATGACTAACCAATCCTGACTCAGTTTGCCGACCTGGGCTTGTTTGGCAGGCAATTTTAAATACACCAGATGTGTGTGTGGCAGAATCAGAACATCGACTGGTGTCGCGCTTACATTTATCAGGGGGTTAAATAATATCCGGGCGACGTTTCTGCGCGTGCGCGTATCTAGGGGAATGCATTTAGTACCATGCAGCTACAACTGTCGCGTTTTCATTTATGCGGTCGTTATGTATGTCTATAATTATGTATATATATATGTTTACATATATGTCTATAATAACTCTATATATATATACATAAATTATAAAATGTTTGCTTCCCACAGACATAAACAATTTCTGTCGTAAAACAGTTTCATCTCCACGCACATGTCACGTGACTTACTCTTATACTTGGTCACAAATATGAAACAGCAAATTATAATTATGTACTCTAACTATAGCGCTCGTATTACGACAACAAACGAAACATATTTAACTACTGGATATTATTTATCACTACACGATCTACTGGTGCCAAATATTATGCCTTACATATGCACATAAACATCACCCGAATAAAATTTAACGCCCGGATAAATATAAGTTCAACAGCGGACTGGAAAGGATTGCAGTTAACAAGCAAACAGCTACCAGTTTTGTTTCAATTTTAAAGTACATCACTATTTAGCAACATTTGAGCCATATGAAACCGGAAATTCTTGAAGGTAAGAATTGTATACTATATATATATGTTCATGCAGTTTGGAATCATATTTTTAATGGTATAAGTTTAACTTCAAGGATAGACAATGGAATAAATTCTCTAGCTGCACACAGTTGCCATCAGTCAAAACATTATTTGATCAAGGCTCTGGAATGTGACTTGGTATAACATTTTCACTGTTGAATTCCAGCTGGTACAACAAAACATGCAATCGTTACCCTATACATATTAGTATTCAATTCAATGTGTTTTTCTGTATGTTTGTAACACATATACAGTTGAACCACGTTAATCCAATTGCCAATAATGAAACCTGCAAGTCTCAGCATCTACACATATTATACAAATGGAAATTCTAAACACAAATACCTTTAATGTGTATGATTCATATCTATCTAGAAAAAAATATATGCAGACATATTCACTGGCCACCAAAGTATTTAGACTAACTATGTTTGACTATATATATATATATATGCGTGCGTATGCGATCGAGCGAGCATACGTGTGGTTGAATATTTACATGTGTATACATGTTTCTTATATGCATTGGTACATAAACAATACAGCCCTGAACAGGGGCACATGCACCCTACATTGGGAGTTCTTGTATAAAACTTGGCCAGATAAGGAATATTTGTTCAAAATGCATTGCTTTTCAGGTTATTTTTTTATGTAATTCACACGTTTGTTAAAATGAGTCCCATTTGTACTAAATTAGGTTCTCCTATGAATCCACTTTACAGAGGAACAAAAGGTATTAGAATTCATGACTCTTAAACCAAAATGTAGGCAATTTTTTTCCTACCCCCTAAACACAACTGTCAAGCAAAATAAAGGAAAATCGCCGTGTTCAAATGTTAACATTTATCCGGGTGTTAGTTTATATATTTGTAGTAGCACTACTTTATGAGTAGTCTGAAAACATTACCTCCAAATTAACAGAACATATAAGATAATCTTGTCATCACTAGCTTAGGTAGAGCGTAAACAACCATTTCTCACGCGTGACCATAACAGGGATCGATTTCTACCTTGAAAAAGTACTTATCATTGCTCAGCAAACATAAATTTAACAGAATAGTAGTTATCTATGTCCACATGTTTGAAGGTAGGTTGTGCATAAGCCTACTTGCTGGAAGGTTAACAGTTCAGCATTAGAAGTGCTGCCAGTTTCTGTTAATTGTCACTCTCTAATACGCTGCTGTCGCTGCTGTCAAACCTTGCTGCATACATCGCTTGGCTACACTTTTTGACCGATCCCTGGCAGCAACAACTAGTGTAACAGGCAATGTTTTTCTTGGCACGAGCAGTTTCTGTTGCATCCTTTGGTGCAGCCGCAGAATATGGTCTTTATCATCTCCAGTGAGCTGGCAGGTTGTGTGGTATGCCATCGGAACAAGCTTGCCATTATCCAGAACCCACCCATACTCTTCATACGGAGGGAAGACGGGCTTGCTGACATGAGCACTCTTGTCTATCATAGTCGCCAAAGCTGCACGTTTTAAATGCAGAAGAAATGCATCTTCTGTTGGTGGAAGTAATTGACTTGTTGTTCAGGAACTTGTATACTCGAAGCTTTCCAAGATCCGATCCTTCGAACGCATCATCTTTGTAAGGTCCTTTGCCTGGTTGATCAAGTCTGCTGTTATATGAGCGTCATTTTGTTCGGCAAAATTCTCAAGTGCAGATATGTCCGTTGCCTTGCTGCAGTTCATCCACACCTTCTTACCAGTGAAATATGGATAGCTGGTTGTGTCTCGCCCACTAAGGCTGTGCAGGAAGGGAAGTGC
This sequence comes from Paraescarpia echinospica, assembly GCA_020002185.1. NCBI lineage: Eukaryota > Metazoa > Annelida > Polychaeta > Sabellida > Siboglinidae > Paraescarpia > Paraescarpia echinospica. The sequence continues at coordinate 6,577,913 of CM034538.1, forward strand.
ATAGCATTGCGCAGGTCCAAGAACAGCACACATCTCTTGGATTGATAGATAGCTATCTGGTGCAGTTCGAACCCACAGTTCTGGCAGATCTTTCAACAGGGTGCAAGCATAATAGATGCACATGACAATGATGTCTGTGTCATTGGTGTGGATAATCACTCCGTCGACACTTTCATACCAGACACTGTATATAGTGTGAAGAATTACTCTGGTTACGCCTCCTGTTGAGTTGACTCGAGGTTAGGCACATCTGTAATTGAACCCTGTGTAACCAACACGCTCTTGGTTTCTTCCTTGAAAGCGCCACCCAAGTACAATCACGTCAAGCCCATCGTTGGTGCTAGTTGCTCTTCCTTACTCCATGTCTCACATAGAAAGTTCAGCAGTCCGGCCTTGTTGGCCGACACAGAGAAGAACTCCTGTGGATCAGGAGCTCTATTCTGCCCACTGACCTCAAACAGCCTTGCTGGTTGTGACCAGGCATATCTGTGTTGCTGCATGGATGACTTTAGGCTTTGGGCATTGTACCGGTCAAGCAGAAGTGTATGGTAATTGTACCAGCAGGTACATCTTGAGTAAGATTTCTCTTGCAGCGTGTTGCAATGGCTCCAAATGGTTCGTCTTTGTTGAATGACCAATGGTGAACAGCATACATGGCATCCACCACCACTGCCGTCTTCCGCATCTCCTTTGGTAGACCAGGAGCACTAACCACCTTGGTTTCTTCTTTCAGAGTCTTAACAAGGCTAGCCTTTGAACCTGCAGAACCTCATAGGTCCGTCACCATTGAACAGTGACTGGGGAATCTTGTTGCATTCATGTTTGCATTAAATGTTGGTATGCTTTGCCTAGTAGAAATGTGTGCTGTTCCGGATGAATTGCTGCACTCATTCTCGGCCGAGGTTGAGGTATACCCTCGTTGATGCTTTTTTCTGTGAGTTTCAGGTACACATTCCTACATGTTGCATGCCATTTTGGTGATTTGTCGACCACCCATGTTTCCACAGCAATGTCATCGTGCAGCCTGCGGAAGGTTTCGTCCTGCCTAGCTGTCATTGCCAAAACAAATTTTGGTGTTGTTTTGACCTGCACATTAAATAATCCTTTGGTCATTTGTTCTTGGCATATTACACACTTTGTGTAGTCAACTGTAATTTTGTCTTTGCATCTTTTCTTTGACTGTTGCAGTGACACGACTCCATCAATCACCCGTTTTCCCGACTGACTATTAATCTCGGCTCAGTTGTCTGCATCACAACCCTATGTATTAAAAAAACAGCTACATAAAACAACTATCCCAATTAATGTTAAATAATTACAGTTCAACTGTAATGTAATTGATCACCAAAAAAATAGCCCCATGAAGTTTACACGTTTAATGCATTGTGTTTATTGAAATACAGTGAGACGTTTCGAACAAACTGACAAAGCGGAATGCTATTTGGGCCTCAAAAGTGCCATTAGATGCAAATATTGTTAAACATTATATGCCTGAATTGATGTGGAATTACTGAGTGAATGCACTGGGGTATTAAATTTAGGCAAAATGTAGTTATAACAATGAAATCGAGGTGGGCCCAGATTCAAAACGTTGCCGAAACATTAATTGGATGATGCACAAACTTAGGATATGCAACTACATATCTGCTTGTTAGAACCTCAGTCTGATATGCTGCTTTCCTATTTAACATTTTTTTTAAGCATCTACTGCTGACATTACTTTCTGACATGTTTGTGATACGAACCTTTAATTATCTAGCGTAAACAAACCGGTGTTATCGCTCAAAAAGGGCAAAATATCTAAACGGAACGTCACGTTAGTTCGTTGTGGGTTTGGACGGGCGTCTTTAGGGGCTAATAACTTTTCCAGTAACTTTTTCAAGGTTGTCCACCTAGGTTGTGATCCTAGATATATATAAATGCTTTTTGTAGGCAAACGGTTTACAGCATTCCATGTCTGTTCAACCCACTTGGCCCCCTGGGTATAAAATTATATCCATACACAAGATATGCACTTATATTATACACTAGCAAAAATGTCCATTCTCCACATAGAACCCATAAGCAAAAGTTAATGTAGAAAAACATAAAGGTGTTGTTTCTAAATATTTCTTATAACCTGTGTATAACCATCTTTGTAAATTTTACATAATAGAATTGTAATTCTGGCACCAAACGTTTTTCTCATGACAAAAAAGGCATTTTTTCTAAAGCTACAACTATACAGTAAAGCTTGATAGAGGTCACATGCATAATTTAGACTGTGACATATGCAAACCGCGACACACCGGATCCTTCAATAGAGGACATGGCCAGCTGGTCAAGACTTGTATAAATTTGGGAGGGCCATCAAGGTTTTTAGGCATGTGGCCAGTGCATTGCTACAAACTGTGCACTGCCAAATACAAGGCCTTAGTATTGACGCATTTCTTATATAAAACACAGACTTCTATAATTTGGGGATGAATGGTTGTTTCCTGTTTTAATGTGGATTTGCTTCAAATGCAAAAATCATGATCAAGTACTATTTTCTTGCATTCTTCATACAAGTATAAATTAAAATGACAAACTTGATAGATTAAGTTTATAGCAGTCAAACAGCAAATATTTTAATGCTCAGCAAATTTCTGACAAAACACAGGGAAATCTGTTTGATGATTGTGTATTTAGTAGTCTGATAGATAGCGAAACTTAATCGGAATATGATTATTACGGTAATCTATAGGTCGGTTTATGCATGAACAATGTTTTACAGACTTAGTACAAATTTGAAAATAAAAAATCTTTAAAAAAACAAAATATGCTGATTGTACACTTACTTGCATTGTACACTGTGCCATAATCATAAGAGCAGTTGCGACTAATGGGCAAATATACTGCCTCCCAGCCTTTTTTATGGTAACTCCAAAATGTAGGATGGAGGATCATTGTTCGGTTTAATCCAATCGCAAGTATGAAGTCATAGACGAGATGGTGCAACTGGCAGCCAAAGCCACAACCTGGTTTAATTTTCACAACAAGCATCCTAGCTTCATCACAATCACGTGGATTCTACAATTGTGCAAAACAGATGTGTCAAAGATGTAATGTTATCGTGTTGTATTCTTTATTATGGGCACAGACGGGGAGACAGAGAAAGCGAGAGACTGAGAGACATGCATCTGGCAGACAGACAAAGGAAAATCTCTCAATAAACAGAATCTGTTATCATCATGTCACTGAGGACAACTATTTCGTGACACATCACTGAAAGTGTCATGGTAGCTTAAATTGTCCTGGTGTTGAGTTTTCTGTTAAAATATCACTGATGCTCTGATGGCAAACACATGCTTGTTTTGAATTAATCATTTCTAATAAAAGTTTTGAAGATAGACTAACATTTTTTTCTCAGACTCTCCCTAAGACATCAAGCAATACCCTAGTCTAAAAAGAATTAATTTTCTAGACTGTTTAGTGACATTTTAGTCCAGGACTTTTATGGTTGGACCTGGAATAAATTGCAACAGAAGCAATTTCAACTATTTGGGTTACATTGAAGGTACCTACAAAACATCAAGTCTTCAGCAATGAAAATTGGGGAAGTGACTTAAAACGAGATATCAACATTTCCCATTTACCCCAAGTTAAACAGCATTAATACCTATACTTGAAAGTGCATATTTTGCTAATATTCGATATAGCCTCTATTCAATTTCATGGTGATTGAAACTGGGTATTCATAATATACAAATGAATGTATCTCAACACACTACAAAGGTGCCATCTGCTGGACCAACCCAGAGAACGCACGCGAAGACGCTCAAAAGTAAGTAGGCTTGCATAACGGTACGTTCACGTTTTATGTAGGTGCCCACGCTTCAATTAAATAATTTATATTTAGTCAAATCGATGTTAACACATTCTCTCGTGATATCGTATTAACGAATAGCAACAATGCATTAGTATCTACACATATTTGCAAAGTATGATAAAAATTGAATTTGGGTTCCGGGTTTTGCGCTATGTCGTCACGCTGAACGCTTGCATGTAATAGTATAATATAAAATAATAATATATGTATATAACATATATAATGTATATTAATAATTGATAACATATATACAACATTTGTATAAACATATATTTTTTTTTTTTCAGATGATCTCGTTGCTTGAAGCATAGCAGAACCAGAAACGGATTCCTGTGTGTTCTGCCAGCAACCCCTAAGTAATGGCCATACAACAGTATCCCTTCACGAGAAGGGTAGCCAATACATCAATAAAGCTAGCAAACAACGTAGAGACTCCATTGAGACCGCATGTTCCCGGACAAGTGGTGCACCAGGAATGCCGTTATTCGTACTGCAATCCGAAAATTACGCAATCCATTGGAGATTATGATACCTTGATCAAGTCTCCAGACTTCGTTGTTGCGATCAGCAGAGCAGACGTTTAACTTAAAAACTGAATGCTTATTCTGTGGGACGACAGTACGTTTTGATAGAAGGAAAAGACAAGATGTGTATACTGTGGCTACAAGAGAATGCAAGGACACATTGCTGGAGCAATGTTCTACAAGAGACGCCTGGGTTGATCGTGTTCGGGCCCGGTTGCTCGCTGTGCATGATCTGCCTGCAGCTGATGCCGTATATCACCAAACATGCAACGTCAACTTCCGCACCGGAAAAGTTGTCCCTCAAATGTTTGTGCGTGATGAAGATGCAGAAACAGCTGAAAGTTGGGAGACCCAAGCAAATCAACAAACACAGTCCGTCCTCTCTGTGAAGTCAAAGCTGAAGCATTTTTCAGGTCATTCCATTTCTCCCAGATAACGATGACAAACAAACAACTGTATCAGATTTGGTTAATAAAATGGCCGAGTACCTGACAGGATCTAACACTGAACCATATTCCATAAAATATATGAAGGCTAGACTGACGGAACATTTTGGTGACCAAGTGATTATCACTATTATAAATCACAAATCAAATGTGGTGACTATGCGGCAGACGGCTGAAAATGTACTGCTTGAGTTTCATGCTAGTCAATCGGATGATCCAAAGAGCGAGAGAATCCGCATAATACAGGCTGCTCCAAAGTTCATTCGGGAGGACATCAAGGCAGTAAACACATCACGTGAATCGTACCCAACGTTAAATGAAATCGAATCTGAAGAAGCTTGTCTCAGCTACTTACCTTCTAGTTTGAGGATGTTGCTTGAAGGAATCGTGAAGGGAAGAGGTGTTGGTGTAAAGGTAGCATCCATGGGACAAGTCATCATGCAAGCAGCGCGACCCCGGGTGTTGTTTGTCTCACTTCAGATTGCATTAGCAGTGCAATTACACCATCATTTTGCATCTTGTTATATGTTAGCAAGGGGCTATATGTACATAGACATCATTTCTATGGTAACGTCATTGTAGTTTCCAAGAATTTGAAGGGAAATTGCACTGAGACACACAAAGTAGTAGTTTTTTAAGGACAGACTGATGACATATGGCATTAATTGCCATGTTTCCTTTTGTAGTACATATGTTCACACCAACACCTACTAATGTTCTAGGAAGAACAAAGTAAAGAAATTAACTGACACGATATAGGCACCAGAGCACCTTAAAGAACAAAACAGATTTGAAAGAGCCAGATTGGGCTTATGAGGTCATAAGAGTGTTAATGAAACGGTTCCCAGGTCATTTCAGCGCAACTGATCCTCTTGCCCATGCATACTGAGTTCCCGCATTTGAAATACAGCGCACTGCACACGGGTCTTACTATTTCAGTTGTGTTTATAATGTAAACCTTGATACATTTTAATTAAAGGAAATAAAAGGCAACTGTGTGGGCACATGCACCTCAGAGTCAATACAATCTACCTGCTTGCAACTACAATCAACAATGTTATGTCAGTAGTTTACTCGGAGTTTATTTTCAAAGTAGGAGTTTTTAGTGAAATCTTACAGTTCCGGGTGGCTGCTACGCTGAGACCCACTGTATATGCTTGACCAGTAACTGCCTGTAGTTTCTTTGAGCCTGACGCTGCAGCGACGTGTTTCCTCAAAATGTATATGAATATACGAGTCGTACGTAGGTGTCTCGTATCACCTTTGATACACAGTTACACTTGTGACAACTGTTCAAATGCCATAGAGTGCACCATGCCGACACAACAATTGCAATAGTTGCAGCACCAAACAAATTCGGCGATGCAAACTAGAGTAATATTCTCCGTTTTGAGACTGGCGAATTGGGAAGAGTAGGCATTGGTGACCTCAGGCTTTCTATCACAATGTGTGTATATATATATTGATATAAATTCTCGTTAAATTTAACTTGTCCGGTCAGTTACACAAGATCATCTCTCATGGGATTGTAATTATTGGCAGGAAGTTTTCTGAGTGAGATCTCGGTTGTGTGGGAACCAAGTGAAGTTGCAGTTAGCCCCATCTGCTTCCACAATACTGCCAATGGTTTACATTGCTTTTTTACAATTTGAAAATTTTGCGGGTATAACATTCAAACATATTTATTCTAATATTAAGAAGATTATTTCATCTGTCTAGAGTCAAGTATATATAAGTTCAAAACAGACGTTTCCCGTAAATCAATAAAACTTTTATTAAATGACCTGTATTAGACAAAGCAGTTTCAATGTACCTGATTATGAGGAAAGCAGTCAGAAATGATACAGCAATGTTAAATCTGGTGAACATGTGTTATTTCTGGCCATTTGGTCACACAATGGACTTATTTATTTTTGCATGATAATACAACTGGACTTACCTGGTGGTAATTAATTTTGATAATTTCACATAAAGACCTGTATATTACTGTAGATTATGAGGTAAACAGTAAGAATGTACTGCAATATTACATCTTGTGAGTGTTCATTTTTGTAGGCATTTGGACAAAAAAGTGCCTTTAGCTGTTTTGCACAGCACTATAACTGGATTTAAGAAACTTTGAAATTATGAAATAACATTGGTATTATCAAAATGCCCTGTTATTATATTTAATTATGGGGGAAATGGTAAAACATGTAAACAAATGTCAAATTTGGTGTACATCCATTATTGTTTTGGCATTTGACCAGAACATGTGCATAATTAACAAGCTTTGCATTGTAATATAATTGACCTTTTAGTACCTTAAAAATACGAAACACTTCACATCTTTTTGAACAGAGTCAAGTCTTAACTATTAAATTTATCTTCACATGTCTCATCACTATTTGCTCTCATAGACTAACTGCTACCAATACGTGTGATAAGTTTAACGTACATGTAACTGGTAAGACAAGTCCATCGACAAAGCATTCAACATGCATCGTGGCTACCCAGTTCACAAATCTGCAGCATGGTCAGCGTGCTGATTCTCTACATGTGAGGTAACTCACTAGATATTAAATTGGCACGTTACATTTCACTTGTAAACTCACATCTCTGATAAAGGGCTTCATCTCATAACACTGAGGCCAAACTCTGATGACCCAGCAATGTCATGCAAGTCTAGGCGAAGCGCGTGAATAATTGAGTTGTGCGATTTTTATTTTCAAAAACGTCAACTTAAACGTCAATTTGCATCTATTCGCTAGGTTACACCACATATACCTTATGGACTTAGGTTGTTTTGCTCGTGTATCGGTATGTGTTAGTTAACCAAAAATGGAAACTGAGGAATGGGCAGCCTCAGCCTAAATTGTGGCATAATCCTTTGGAAGCTTGGACTGTTTTCAGCTATACATACTTGTAGATTATATAGTTGTCTCTGTACGATTTCACTCAGTTCCTTTGCTTCCTGTTCACGCCAGTGTTCAGGGCCACTGGCTGCCTTCAAGTTGTGAATATCTCGTAGAAGTGACCTGCAATAATGATGTTGTCTACAATTTCACACTGAAACAAACTCCAACATTGCATTCATGTGTCACAGTATGAACAGATGAACAACAAATGTCACAATAGCCTTTTGACCTGAATTTATAGAGGCGTAGCAGTGCTACCGAAAGTAGTCCGGTCCAATGAATGAGGACATCAAATGGAATTGATTTGGGAAGGGATGACCCTCTCCATAGTGTGGGAAATTTTGAAAAAGTGAAACAAAACAGTGCATATAATTATTGGTTCACTTGATAGCATGTTTCCACCCTAAAACATTGATCGTTCAAACATTTATTAAAACACTTTTATGACAGAACAACACAACTCATTTAATAAATGCATGACAAAATGGGTCAGTCCGGCCAGGAACAGGATGCAAGACAAGGATATTTCACATGACCGGATGTGATCCTGGGTTAGTTACTTGATCATGTGCCTGCGGCCACATGACCAAAATCCTGGGTCTGCATCCCTCTTGGTGTGTCAAGCCGAGATATTTCACGTGACCAAACGTGATCCTGGGCCAGCTACTTGATCAATGGTCATGTGCCTGCGGCCACATTACCAGAATCCTGGGTCTGAACCCATCAGAGTGTCAAGCCTGAACCTCCTATCCTTTATAAAGGTGGATAAATGGGGCTGGTTAATTGGGGGTGACATGCTTCTTTGTTCGTGCTAGAGACAAAGATGGCATTGAGCGTGGAAGTTGTTCTTCTTATATCCCTGGGCAAATGTAGATGATTGGATAGCTTTACTTCCCATGCCACAGGGTATATGTTATGATTGGGAAGCTACCCCCTGCATAGAGGAGGTATAAAGGGTGACTTTTAGAGGGTGCCAATGTTGTGATTGGCTAGCCACCCCCTGCAGAGGAATGCCCTTATGCAGCCTCTTGACCCTGCAGTGACTTGTTGTTCTGGCATAAACCATGCACAGTGATAAACACTATACCTCAATTTATGACAGAAAAACACATGCTCATTTGTTAAATGCATCAAATTTATTATGGCAAAATGGAACAGTCCAACCAGATCTCTTTGGTGCCAGCTGTGACAGCCTGAGAACAAGATGCAAGACCAGGATATTTCACATGACCGGACGTAATCCTGGGTCAGTTACTTGATCATGTGACTGCAGCCACATGACCAGAATCCTGGGTCTGCATCCCTCTGATGTCAAGCCGAGCCAAAAAGAGGTGTTGAGACCCACGATGTAAGGACGGGGTGGAAATTGAATTATAACAGGCTATCTACCAATTACCAATATGTTGCATTATAATAATGGCAATTATTATTCCAAATCGTGACCTATGAAATACTTTAATGATTCTACCTTCAATGTCCTACAGGACTATTGAATTACATAATAAATAGCTTCTCATGCATTTATTGTAAAGAATATGCACTAAGAACAGGATATGCAATTAGACTTGTACCAATTAATGTGATTTACGCATGTACTAGGGCGTTCTTTCTTGGGCCAATAGCGTATCTCGTGTCTTGCATCGCCCTCGAGGTGCGAGATGATTAGATCACACTTCTCATCATTGGACATCTCACGAGCTCGGAAGAGACTCTCAATATCCTCCACAAACTCCTGTACTGTCAACTCGCCATCTTTCCCACTAAAAGAACGGATCTTCCTCTCCCTCGGTACGTATAACACCTGAGTTACAGGTTGTGAATTCGATGCGAGTTGCAGTCGCGCAAGTTGGTCCTGCAAAGCAGTGATCTGATCTTGGAGACCATCAGCAGGTTGGACAACATTTTGAGAGTCCCCAGACTCCATAGTGGTGGCTCTGCCGTACACGGTTCACGGTGCAGGAAGGACATATATATTTTGGTCAGTTATCAAACGTCTCTCGCTTGACGCATGCAGGAAGGTTATTGTTTCCGATCCGGTCGTCGCGCGTCTGCCGTCTCTTGTTCGTAGTATCGAGGATCCCACTTCTGACACCAAAATGTTCTAGTGCACCAAACGTCTCAAATGTCAACTGCACTAATGTGGAATCAAATCCCTTTATTGAGGTTCGTTCACCAAGTTTGGTGTTACATTTTCACTTCAATACGAACAAAGAGACGACAGAGGCGAGTCATCTGCGAATACAAACAATAATACTAATGTCAGCACAATCGTTTTAAAAGTAAATAAAACACAAACATCGTTCCAGTGAACTGTATCGCATCTACGCACAAAGTAAGGGAGCAGAACAATCACCATATCTTCAGAGAAAGAAGACAAGTGTCACTCTTACAACAAAGGAAACAGTGATCATAAGACACAACTGTAAATGTTTCCATATTTCTAAAGTAAGAAATATGTCAGTATTCTACCAAACATATTGCGATTGCAAATAATTGAGCACTGCCATTGGCAGCTTATATTAAACTGTCATGATATCAGTTGTACATACTACACACAGTATCAACAATGATTACAAAAGATAAACAGCCTGCCAGTGTGATCTAACAATTTACAGATATAATAATGTCTAGGTCACAATCCCAACTATTTCCCTACACACATGTCACAAACATTTGTTTATGAGAAACACAACATCTATAGTGAAATCGAATCACTACTCTTAATAATAACAACGCAACGTTTAGGTCGAATAATATCATTAAATGACTAGTACGTGCAAAACATCAGCTTGTTCAGGCAGTGGCTATGCCCCAATGTATGTGACACAATACAACTAAATGAAGTTCAACTATGTACATTGTATTGCAGTGTGTCCTAAGTACATCATTAGACATTCACATTGCATGTAATAGCATATTGGCGACAAGTCAAACTAGTGAACATTATAATTGTGTATTCCGTGACTACAACAAATGTCTACTGCATTGTCCATATACATTCACATAGTGTTTATTACTAGACATTTCTGTGGGAACAACTACAAATTTCTGATATTATCTGCATACCACTAATCACCCTGCCCTTCGCAACACTACATGCACAACAAAATGTAACATTAATTGGTCCCTATCCTACAAGTTGTAGGCAACTACCTTGGGTCCCTTTGGTTAGCAGCACATATGTCAAAGGTTATTGGACATGGCTTGTTGGGCTTCTCGTAATGATTTGCGAGATGTCTGAATGTAACTGCAATAACAATCTGAATTCCATCTCCCCGTGGTTCTTATCATGTGATCTGGAATGTGTGAATCTGCAGCTTTAGTGGCAGCTCCTATCCGGAATGAGTGATCACTGTAGTACAAGGCAGGATTGTATCCAAGACTAGATGGAAGCATCTTTAATTTATCAATTACGAAAGAGCCTGTCAATGGAGCCCCTGCCAAAGTGGTAAACAAGAGGTTATGTGACTGTGCTAGATCTCATACCATGTATGTAACATGGACTGCTTCACTCTAAAAGCACAAATATTCTGATCTGTTTCGAAATATTTGAGTGTTACCCCTTTACGAAATAGATCGGTCTTTAATCTTTTTAAATGAAGTGTGAAAAACCTCTCCTGCACGTGCATCTGGAAGTCTCCAACAGTCAAATCTGCTGCAGGATCCAATAAAGTAGAGAATTGTGAAATACCCACAAGTTCGTAAAATTCATCCATAAATTAGGTGACATTTTACACCAAACGGTAATAACAAAACCCAAATGATGTATTTTAAAGATATATTTGTGTATCATTATCAGAGCACAGAACATCGCTTAATTGATAATTATATAAGCATGCCTTTTCGTATAATGTATTGATTTTCGAGCATATGAACCAACACATGCACGAATACACACTCACCACAGACACACACACATGCATGCATGCACGCACACATTACTACTTTATTCACAATAAGCACCTATGGATTCAGTAAATGATAGGTGAAACTGGAATTGTTTAGTCACGTAGTTATGCTAATTAGACTTAGGGTGACTACATTTATTTAGGTGGACATTAGGTTAAACTGAGCATTTTGCTAAGCTGGAGTCATTGTCATAGTCAAAGGTCATAATAATTCTCACTCCTCTAAACCTATTTCAGTATAACCATCACTGCAAAATACAACATTTTTTTCAATTAGAACACAAATCTTCTAACAAATTTTACTTCAAATGACCTATGACTTAGTGATTCATTACTTTGTCAACATTCACACTACCACATAGTTGCAGAACATGTTTTTGATAACCTAAGTTGAGTTGACCCCCAAAGCCAACAAACTTTTGTGGAGGTCCCCATAAAAAATATTGTTATGGAGGTGCCTGATGGACAACTGCCCTGTCTGTGCTGCTCTAAATGCAGTGCCGGACAAAAGTGGACTTGATTAGCCATGCATGCAGTGGTATTAATTAAACTGATGGTGAATCAGTTTATTCAGATGAACATTTATTAAGCTGAGCAAGTAATTTCTGTAGTCAATTCAGGTGATGCTCTAAAGTAAGTACAATACAATACAATACAACTTTATTGATCCCAACATTGAGAAATTGCACGTCTGCCATCAACTCTAGTGCATAAAAACAAAATCAGCCCTCACACACTCATACGTAAAAAGTAGTAATATGAACAAGTATTTTACAGCAGTACCAGCTCAATTCAAGCATTCACTATGTAATCATGCAAATCAATTACTATAACTTAGTTTAAGTATCACATTTACACACCCACACACAAAAGCGCATGCATTCCCCTTTTTACTATTTTCCAGTGAGATATGTTGTCAATTAAAGTGCAAGATTGGAAAACTGTCCCAATATGTGTCCTTTTATAAAGAAATTATTTCATTTAAAAATAAAAATGCTATTTTGATACACATTTCCAGTATATTATCTTTTTACTACTGACAGGAAATCAAAATGTTATTGCAAACTTCATCCATTTTAATGGTGAAAATGTTTTTTTGAGGGACTTTACCACCAACAGCCTATCCTTTTATGGCACCTAATTTGTGCTTTTGACAACAGAAGACAAAATCAGGACCTTCCTCTCAATAAGGTGTAATTTTTAAGAACATTTGTTTGGTTTACCACTGAAAGTGCCCCTATCAGGAATTTCACAAAAATTCCAAGTCTCTATGAAAAGTACAATGGGTTGATAACTTGTGATCAGACAGGATGGGGGCAGGATTGAGGGGGACAAGTTGGACTGACTGGCGGACATGTGAACGGGCTAGGGGCATTGCCCCTTTGTATATTAAAAAACGTCCTGGAGTCGCTGTTGGAAAAAAACTTTAGTTCGCGATGCTGCAAGTTTCTTACACGTATTGGTCAAACCGGGATACAGATCTAGGCAGATAGGCCCTACTTCTAGCATATATATGTCCTTCTTGCGATATGGCCTCCACGCTTGTATACAATATTCTAAATGAGGCCTCACTATTGTTTTGTACAGCAGTATTATTAGTTCTTTTTCCATATATGCTATATTTCGCCTAATTAATCCAAGGATTTTATTTCCCTTTGAAGCTACAATTCCGCACTGCTCTGAAACATTCATATCAGCACTAATGGTTAACCCTAAGTCCTTTTCTTTTACAGTAGTACTTTGTACAGGACCTCCCATTGTATATTCTACCTCTTCTTTCCCATGTCTTGTGTGGAGGCATTTTTTCCCCAAAATTGAAAGCATTTGCCACTTTTCAGACCATTTGATCAACCTGTCAAGATTATCTTGTAAATGCATCACTTTTAATCCTTCTAAACACTTTTGTATCATCCACAAATTTCAACACCTTGCTTGTTATTTCATCATCCAAATCGTTGATATATATTAAGAATAATATAGGTCCTAGTACTGATCCCTGTGGTACCCCACTAAATACCGATTTCCAGTTTGAAGCCTCCCCATCAATTACTACACGTTGTCTTCTGTCAATCAGCCATTTTTCTATCCAGTTTATTATACCATTTCCTATGCCATGGGCTTTTAGTTTAAGCAGTAATCTTATATGTGGTACTTTGTCGGAAGCTTTTTGAAAATCTAAGTAGACGATATCTACTGGTGATCCCTCATCTACCCACTCAGTGTTGTCTTTCAAAAAACAACATATTTGTTTAAGCATGACCTCGCTTTTAAAAACCCATGTTGAGATGGGTTTATCAAGTTATGTTTAACAAGAAAATCCACCATGTGATCTTTAATTAGACTTTCTAATAATTTGTAAATCACTGATGTTAAACTCACTGGTCTATAGTTCTCTGACTTGTTTCTCGAACCTTTTTTAAATAACGGTATGTTTGCCTCTTTCCATTCTAAAGGAACCACTCCCTCTTACAATGACAAATTGAAAACTGTTGCAAGCGGTAGGCTAATTTGTTCTACAATTTCCAATAGTAGTTTGGGCGGAATCCCATCCACTCCAGGTGATTTATTATCCTTCATAGCCCTTATTTTCTTAGCTACCATTTCCGGGGTTACAATTAACTGTCCTAAATAGTCTGAATCTGCCCCCTTGAACTTAGCCTCTGGTACTGGCAGTGAACTAATATCTTCCCTGGTAAACACTGAACTAAAATACTCATTCAGGTCTTCTGCCATTAAGAATCCCTCTGATATTATATTTCCAGCACTATCTTCTAGAGGACCGACCTTATCCTGAACTTTCTGTTTGCTTTGAACATATGCATAAAAACTCTTGCTGTCATGTTTTATATTACTAGCTAATTGTTGTTCATAGCTTCTCTTTGAATTTCTAATTTCAGTTGTAGCTTGGTTAAGTGCTTCTTTATAAATGTTGTAGCCTTCATCATTTCCAGTACATCTATATGACTTCCACATCATTTGCTTATACTTAATTTTTCTAATGGCTTCTTTCGATAAGTGTTTATTTTTGGACCGATTCCCTTGTTTTTTGAAGGGTACAAATTTATCGACTATGCACTTAATTTCACTCTTTAATATATTCCAGCATTCCGCTGTCTTAATTTTCAGTGTGTTATTCCAGTCTATCTTTGCTAAATATTTCCTCATGTCCTTATACCTTCCTTTGTGGAAATTTCTCCTATACTGCTTTTTACTATTCTTTTCTGATTTTACTTTGATGGTAAAATGTATCTGGTTGTGATCACTACTCCCCAGTGGCTCACATATCTTGACATTGTCAACTAATTCATTCTGTGAGGATAAAACTATGTCTAACACATTCTCACCCCTGGTTGGTTCTAGCACATGTTGAGAAAGGAAAATATCTTGAACTAAAAATTTGTGGTCCTCACTCCCCATACTCAGTAGAGATTTCCATTGTATATGCCCGTGGTTAAAATCCCCTATAATAACACAGTCCCGTTTGCTCACTTCCCTTATAGCGTTTTGTATTTTTTCATTCTCTTCTATGCTTATGTTTGGACTTCAATAAACTAACCCAACCGTTAACGTTGAGTTTCCTGTAACTATGTTACACCAAACAGCTTCTTTGCAATCTGCTTCTCTTTCTAATTTTATTTCATAAGCCTGGATAGATTCTTTAATATACAAAATAACTCCACCTCCCTTTCTTCCTATTCTACCTTTCCTAAACATTGCATATCCTGTCAATCCCAATTCGGCATCTGATATATCGGTGGTGGTCCAGGATTCGGTTATACCTATTATGTGAGGGTCAATATCTTCTACCATAATGTTTAGTTCATTTCTTTTGTTTACTACACTCCTTGCATTTAAATAAACACATTTATATCCAGCTTCAGAAGAGTTTTCCAGACTGTTCTTTGCTGATTTATTTGTGCTGTCTTTATTTATGCCTCCAGTTTCAGGGTTCTCTGTGAATCCGTACTGCGAAACTAGTTTAAATAGATACAACCTGTCCCACTGTCTACAGATCGCAGCAGGTTCTCTGAGAAAACTGCTGCCCCCTTTCCACTATCTGTGAATCCCACCCCCTCTTCTTCACACATCTGCTCAACTAGTGCGTTGATCGCTATCCTCTTGCAGTTTCTATGCGTTGCCCGCCTTTCTCCCATTACTAGCAAAATTCCTGAGAGAATAATCTGTTCAACTCTTGTCTTCTTTAGCTTCCTCACTAACTGTCTATACTTCTGTACTATCCCAGTTGTTCCCTCCCTGTCTGCATTATTTGTTCCTACATGTACTAGTATAGACCCTCCCTTGCCATGCCCCAATACCTTCTCTACCCTTTCAGTCACATGTTCTATCCTAGCCCGCGGCAGACAAACAACGATGTCCTTCCCCTCGCTTAGTGTCTTGTCCGTCTTTCTCGTAATGGACTCGCCAATAAACACCCTCTCTTTCCTCATTGCCCCCTCAATCACTGCCTCAGAGTAGCTCTTCCAGTTTGCATCTGTCTGGTTGTTGTCTTTTCCCCCTGCTGTCTTCTCTCCTGTCACATTCTCTTCCGATCCGTTCTCTTCTAACACATTTGCTCTCACTTCCATTCGTCCCTTCATCTTTCCTCCCATCTCATTTTCTTCTCTCCTCTCCCGTCCCATCTTCCCTCCCTCCTTCTCTGTGGTCACTTTCTCCCCTGTCACCTTCACACTTGTCATGTTTTCTTGTCGATTTTCCAATTTCTTCCCCTCCAATCACCTTCCCTCCTCTCAATCTCCTTTCCTCAGTCTTCTTGCCACTGCTATTCTGCTTCAGTCTTACAGTATTCCCACCTCTCTCCCTGTCATCTCTCTCCATTCCACCTGTCTCCTTGCTAATTCCCATCTCCATCCCCTTCACAATATCTGTCAACCTAACTATCTCCTTCTGCAGATACTCCACCTTCCAACACTCCATGCACTGAAAGGTGAATCCTTCCTCCATGGTTTCTGCCCATACCTTCCCACAGCCGGACAATGCAAAATCTACCCAGCTGTGGCAGTGATCGCACACCAAGTGTCCTTTGCCTTGACTTTCCGCTTGCAAGGCGCCATATCACTATCAGAATTTATTGAATAACTTAACTAACTTAGTTTTTATAAAGACTGTTTCCTGTGTACTACAGCACACTTTAGGTTACAGATTTTAATTACACAGCTGACTATCTATCCTATCACGAACGCTAACATTATAAAAAAAAATAAAAATAAAAGTACTTATATAGCGCCCAATCAATAAAAACTGCCCTCGGGCACTTTACATACATGCACACGTATATAATAGTATTATACATTAAAAAAAAAAATGCTAACTAAGAAATAAATATGTAAAAAATATACCATTACCTTAAATATAATTATTAAAAAAAGAGATAATTAAAAAAACGTTTAAACAAATTAAGACATTCTTAAAAAAACTACTATAAATACATTCATTTATACAAGAAGAATAACCATAAATATGTTAAGAAATTAATAAAAAAAATATATGTATCAATAGAAAGCACATAAAATGTCCTCGTCGGTGAATTATAAAAACGCTTGTTTAAAAAGGTGAGTCTTCAAAAGTGTTTTAAACACTTGTAATGATGTTGCTGTCCTGAGTGTAGGAGGCAAATTGTTCCATAGAACCGCCGAGCAAACCGCGAAACGGTGATCACCATGAGTAACAGTTTGTGAGGCCGGTGCGAACAAAAGGCGAGGCTGCGAGGTAGATCGTAGAGTTCTGTTGATGGGACGGTAGCCAATTAATTCACTTATGTAGTCCGGCGCTAGACAATTCAAGGCACAATACGTAAACACCAGCACTTCGTAGGTCGGTCTCAAATGAACGGGTAGCCAGTGCAAGCGCTGCAACACGGGCGTGATGTGTTCGTATTTCCTCGTGCGAGTAATTAGGCGAGCGGCACAGTTCTGCACCCTACATTACCGGTAGTGACCTAGTTTAAATACAATCAATTACGTTACGTTAGGCTGCTTTATTTATTTAGGTAACGCAGCGCCCTAGCGAATACGTAGGACACTATCTACTTAAACAATCTGGAGTTCGCCCGACTATCGCCCTTGCTTAATTTTAACAACAATGCTACATAATCAAAATATCTAGCAAGTACTAGATACATATTACAACCTGTAATACATACGTTTGTTCTTCTGAGATGACCTCAATGATTCTTTTGATGTCTTCTTCTGTTGTCGTTATATTGCCTTTTGGTTTCTTCAAGAGCGATGTTATCAGGTACCATATTTCATTAATACTGTTTTCTATTTTTCGTGTCAACTGCTCATGTTTTGTGCTTGGAAGGTTTCCTGCAAATACAGTAACTTTTTGTTAGTGCAATCTAAAATTGGAGTATGATACCTGGTACATCTTAAAGCAGGAATCTCATATGAGATGATTTATTTTGGGCTGAAGTGTTTTACTAGTCTTTAGTCTGACAAGTTCAAGGCCTTAGGTTAAGTTAAGTGAGTTTTATAACCTCCGTGAGTATGAGCATGGTGTGAAAGTGAGGCTTGAGCATGAAATTCTGAGCACCGAGTATCGAGTACGGCTTTATAACCTCGGGCCCTGGATTATACCCAGGGGAGTGTGTGAAGAATTTGTTGGTCATAAACCTACATACACAATATTATACACTGTACTGTGTTAGTGAGATTACTAAGTATACACATATGTACACCAATATTATACACTGTACTGTGTTAGTGAGATTACTAAGTATACACATATGTACACCAATATTTTAACTTAAATCACCATAAATAAAATATTTACATAGTCTACTTTAACATAAGTACTCTAACATAAGTAATTTACATTACACACTATCATACTCAATTTTGTGAAGTTGCATCAATCACTGCATCAGAAGTCAGAATAAATTTATTTGACCTATAAATACAATACATATACAACGAATAACGCAAATAATAGATAAGGTCGGGAGACTCCCATTAAGAGATATAATATCGCTAGCACAGGAGCCACCCCATAAATATAAACAAAAAAAAAATTTACATGACAAATCAGAATAGCATATGACTTGTTTTTATGGTTGATAATTACTCAATGTGTCAACATGCATACATAATACAAGGACTGATTATATCACATTGACATACATATGGATACTTCGGTATACATTCTAATATGTATTACGAATTACAAATAAAGCAATTATGAATACGACAAGTGGATTCATCATTTATAATAAAAACGTTTTTTGTGTATGTTGAAAAACCATATAGACTGTGGGTGTAAATTTTATTAATGATAATACTTGGTGTATTGTTAACTGTCTCTACTATGTTGTCTAATGCATTTTTTCGCAAATTCATGTTTGAATCTGGACATATACAGATTATTTCTTTCACGTATGCAGTGCTGATGAATATCATAAATGTGTGTGCTTGGAAAAACGTTGAAGTAGTAGGGTAAAAGATTGTTAATTAATTTATAGTAAAATTTTAATTGTTGGATTTTATCAATGTCATCCAACTTTAGCAACTGGAGTCTTTTAAAAATAGGACTTGTGTGAGCATTGTATTTACTTAAGGATATTATTCGTATTGCTTTTTTCTGTAATTTGAAAATTCTGTGCTTGATGACCCCATAAAAGTATGCCATAATTAATATGAGGGAGAATAAGAGCATTGTACATAATATATAATGTATTAGGTGGTAAAACGTGTTTAAGTTTATTTTGTATACCTACTGTTTGAGATATTTTATTTGCTATTTTGTTTGTATGACTCTGCCAGTTTAAATGGTTATTTATTGTGATGCCTAAAAAATTGAAATCATTTACACATTCAATGTATGCCCCATCTATTTGTAATACAGGGTATTCTACTTTCTTTTGAGGCATATGAAAAATCATGAATTTAGTCTTTTTGGCATTTAGTGACAGTTTGTTGGCTTTCAACCAATTGCTAATCTTTGTTAGTTCTTTGTTAATAGAGTCACTTTGCATTTGGCTTTCTGAATCATTAAATGTGTTTAGTGTACTAGTAAGGGTGGTGTCGTCAGCATACGTTATGAATTTGAAAAGGTCATTAGAAAGTGCTATGTCATTTATATATATAATAAATAAGAGTGGCCCTAAAATTGAACCTTGAGGGATACCAGTGTTGATGACTATTTCCTTAAACTTAACATTTTCAATTTCTACATACTGCTTACGATTTTGTAAATAATTCGTACAAAGGTCCAGAGCCTTGTCATTTAATCCATAGTAATTTAACTTCTGTACCAATAAATTGTGATCAATTGTGTCAAATGCTTTTGATAAATCAAGGTATATATTTATTGGAGTAACTGATTTATCAAGATCTTGTATAATTCTGTCTATGATTTCAAGTGCAGCAAGCTCAGTAGAATGTTTCTTTCTAAACCCATATTGGTTATTGTAGTATAAAGCTTTAGAATGGAAGTAATCGTGGATTTGATCAAACATAACCCTTTCAAAAATGTTTGAAATCACTGGCAGGATAGAAATAGGACAATAATTGTTAAAGTCAGAAACATCACCTTTTTTAAAAAGGGGTATGACTTTTGCAATTTTTAATTTGTCTGGAAATGTACCAGTTATTATTGATTGATTAATAATTAGAGTGACTGCATTGCTGATATCATTTTTTAGAAATTTTAGTAATTTTTGTTGTTGAAATACCGTCTTTTCCACAACTTGATTTTGGAGGTAAATGATCAAGTATATTAACAGTTGTTTCCATGCCAATTGGGTTAAAGCTGTAAAATATCGGGTTATTCAGGTAATCATTGTATGATTTACCTCCACTAGTAGTTGTTTTAGAGGCTAGAGTAGGACCAGCATTAGTAAAAAAACGTGTTAAATCTGTTTGCAATAATGCATTTGTCGCTAATCATTTCCCCATCGACTTTGAACAAATCTGGAAATTGTTCTTTCTTTTGACTTTTCTGAATAATTTCTTTAATTAAACACCATGTCTTTTTAACATCATGCTTATGCTTTTCAAAACTGGATTGGTAATGCATTTGCTTAGCTAATCTAATATTACTTTTAAGAATTTTAATATAAATATGTAAGTCAGTTTTAAGTTTATGGTAATGCTCTGTATTTACGTGAGTCTGTTTCATTCTCGAATACAATTTGTTTCTAAATTTAATCGACATAATAATGCCCTTGGTAATTCAAGGAGTTTTCTTATGTTTATATGTGTTAAATTTAATTACTTTAAAAGGAAAAATGTATCCATAGCTGCAGTAACAATTTTATCGAGGATATTGTAGTTTTCATTCGGATCCGCATGAGTATGTGTTAAGTTTATCATAAAGATTTGAGTTAATAATTTCAGTTTTAAATTTATTGAGCGAGTCAGGATTTTGCTGTTTTATTTGTATAAACCTTGGTATCACATTAGAGGTTTCGACATAGTCCAGACTTAGAAAGTACGGAAAGTGATCAGAAATATTGCTCACTAAAATACCAGTTGAGGATTTGAAGAATCCTTTTGACAAATTGCATAAAAAATTATCAATGAGTGTTCCATGATATTCTGAAAGTCGTGTTGGCATAGTAATTTTAGGGAAGAAACCATGTGAAACGATTGTATCGAAATATTCACATATTACGGGTTTTTCGTTAATTTTTAGCAAGTCAATATTATAATCTCCTGCAATTATTATTTCACTTTTAGATTTTTGTAAATCAACTAAATTTGATGCAAATTCGTTTGTAAATATACAGTAATTTTCAATTATATCTCTAGGTGGTATATATATATTTCCAAGAATAATTTTTTTCTTCATAGCACGTTATTTCAATAAATTGACTTTCCCAAGTGTCTGTATTAGCATGGATTTTTACAGATTTGTAATTGTATTTGTTGCTGAGGTAGATTGCCAAGCCGGCATGTGCACTACAAATTTTGCCTTGGCATATTAATGTATATCCATCTATTTGAAATAAAGAAGTGTCAGCCTCTTCATCAAGCCATGTTTCCTGTAAACACAGAACACTAATCTCACAGCCACTACTTCTGAATGTCTCTAGCTTGATTTTAATTTCGTCAATTTTTGCATTTAAACTCTGACAGTTTAGGTTTAACAAAATAAATTTGCTTTGCTTGTTCGTTAAATGGTTTATTAAATTATCATCGTCAAAGTATGGTGAATGTTGAAATGGTTCAATATCCCCATCTTCATTCATTTCATCCGTTTTTAATATGTGATGAAGATAATTTTTCTCTAGACCACCAAATTGCGCTAAGAAATAATTTTTATCAATCATATTGGAAAATGTAATAAATAATAGTGCTCTATGTTTATAGGACACATCATACAAACATAGACTAGACGTTGCGAAAGAGCTGCACAAGCTACACCCTGAGCATAATACAAATACATTTTGTAAAAGAGAATATTACAAATATTTCCGCATGCAAATATAACACAATGTACTTATTGCATCAGCACAAGATGTGTGAAAATAAATTACAGCATATGTACTGCCACAACATGAACATAGAGTGAGAATATCGTAAAGATATTGAACAAAACACAAAATGATTATTTCGTAGACACAGACCTTTGGGGAAATACTATATATAATGCATTGTCCCAAAAATAAAAAATAACTAACACTAAACATAGCATCTAAGATACATTTTATAGTTTCATGATACATATTATGTGTACATACTTAATACAATTTCTGGTATAAGCATTTAACAATGTTAATAAATATGCCACAATACCCATGGCAATTAAATTCGTACCATTTTGGGCTGTCTTTTCAGCTAGACGCACTTCCAATGTTTCTATTAGTAAAGTTGCACGACTGGAAGTGAAACAAACTGGCATTAAATGCCCTCCCCTTCCTTCTCTTTGTCTCCCCTCCCCTTCCCTCCCCTTCTCTCTCCTTCTCTCCCTTCCCCTTCCCTCTCTTTCTCTCCCTTCCCCTTCCCTCCCCTTCCCTCTCCTTCTCTCCCCTCCCCTCCCCTTCCCTCTCCTTCTCTCCCCTCCCCTTCCCTCTCTTTCTCTCCCCTCCTCTTCCCTCTCCTTCTCTCCCCTCCCCGTCCCTCTCCTTCTCTCCCCTCCCCTTCCCTCTCCTTCTCTCCCCTTCCCTTCTCTCTCCTCTTCTCCATTCCCACTCCTCCCCTTTCCTCTCCTCCTTTTCCGTCTCCTTCTCTCTCCTCCTCATCCCTCTCCTTCTCTCCCCTTCCCTTCTCTCTCCTCTCTTCCCCTTTCCTCTCATCAATTTCCCTTTCCTCTTCTTCTCTCCCATTCCGTCTCCTTCCCTCCCCTTCCATTCCCTCCCCTCCATTCCCTCTTTCCCATTCATCTGCCAACTGTGCTGTATAGGCACTCAAGGCACTGCACTTAAATGGCTGGAGTGACACATGTCAATATTTTTAGGTATCAGAAGTACCACTTTTCAGGACCTATTTTTAGTACTGTATAGGCCCAACCAGTATGTTTGCATAATTATTCATGCATGCAAGCATGCATCTGTGCACACACACACACACACACTACACCATACACACACAACACATACACACACCACACCATGCACACCACACATACAGCACTCATACCACACATACACATACACCACAGATACACACACACCACACGTACACACACACCACACATACACACACACCACCCACACACACACACCACCCACACACACATACATGCACACACACACAGATGCACACACACACACATACACGCACGCACGCACGCACGCACACACACACACACACATACACACTTATTATTATCTAACATTTTGTAGACAATTAGTATGCTAGTGTCCTTGGACATGACATGGTGTAACATTATTAGATTCAAGTCATTAATTTAAAAAAGTTGTATCATGTCAAAAATGTCATTTTTATAATAAACAACCATCTCGGCAGATGTGACTGGAAGTAATATATGGGTCCGCATTCACATGAGCAGCAGGATACAAGGACATTGCAGTCTCATAATTTAGGTGTACCCTTTCATATTTGTTTTATTATATCTCATATCACACTGCAGACTGCGACTCTGATCACTCCCTAGTATGCTGCAAGATCAGATAGCACATAAAGAAACTTCATCACTCAAAGCATAGAGGGAAACCGTGCATCAATGTCAGCAATATGTCACAGCCTGAGCTAGTTGTCCAGTTTGCCATGACTTTTGAGGATGCTCTGAGTGCCTCACAGTCCGGAGACTCTGCCACGAAGAAACGGGAACATCTGCGGAACACTATTCACAGCACCGGTTTCGCTACCTTTGGAAGGAAGATCTCAAAGATGAAAGATTGTTTTGAAGCCAAGTCATGTGAGACGAATCCCGTCATTGAAGCCAAGCATGTCACCCTGGTAAAATACAAGCGTTCACCAAATAAGAAGACCTTCCAGATCCTCAGGGCCGCCAGAAGCAAAGTCCAGCAGGCTGCCAGGCCCTGCGCCAGTGAGTACTGGCTACAATTCAGCGAAGATATTCAGACTGCATCTCAGACAGGCAACATCAGAGGGATGTATGACGGCAACAGAATAGCCCTTGGCTCCGCACAAATCAAGATGGCCCCCTCAAGTCCACCAGCAGGGAAGTAATCACTGACAGAGGCAGACAGATGGAGAGGTGGGTGGAGCACTATTCTGAGCTTTACTCCACAGAGAACACTGTCATTCCCTCAGCTCTTGACGCCCTGAGTCGCAGTGTGGATTCCGCGCCGAGAGATCTATGATAGACATGACCTTCTCCATTCCCCAGCTTCAAGAGAAGATCAGAGAGCAGAACAAACCCCTCTATGATGTCTTCATTGACTTCACCAAAGCATTTGATCTGGTCAGCAGACTCTTCCAGATCCTCTCAAAACTAGGCTGTCCTCCAAAACCACAAAGCATGATCGAATTGTTTCATAAGAACATGCAAGGTACAGTTCAATATGCTGGCAACTCATCGGACTCCTTTGACATCCGTAACAGTGTTAAACAAGGCTGCGTCCTGGCCCCGACCCTCTTTGGCATTTTCTTTGCCTTGCTTCTGAGACATGCATTCGGGTCATCCACAGAAGGCACATACCTTTGCACCAGATCGGATGGTCAGCTATTCAACCTAGCACACCTCAGAGCCAAAACTAAAGTACAAGAAGTACTAGTACTCATTAGAGAGATGCTGTTTGCGGACAATGCTGCGGTTGTCGCACACACTCAGCAGCAGCTCCAGAACCTAATGGATCGCTTCTCCCACGCTTGCAAAGACTTCAGGCTTACTATAAGTCTGAAAAAGACAAACGAGTTGGGTCAGGACTTGGAGGCACCTCCAATCATCACCATTGACAACTAAGAATTGGAAGCTGTTCACCAGTTCACTTACCTTACCTAAGGTCTACTGTCAGCGATAGCCTCTCCCTGGACACTGAAACCATCAGATGCATAGGGAAAGCTGCATCCACTCTTGCTCGTCTTACCACACGTTTCTGGGAGAACTCAAAACTCAGTCAAGACAAAAACCGCAGTGTACAAGGCCTGCATCATCAGCACACGGCTGTATGGCAGTGAGACCTGGGTAACATACACTAAACAAGAGAAGAAGCTCACCACATTCCATCTAAGATGTCTGCGGCGAATCTTGGGGATCTCTTCGAGATACCAATTGACCAACACTGAGGTCCTTTCTCATGCTGGCCTCCCCACCATGTACACGCTGCTCAGACAATGCAGGTTACACTGGCCTGGTCATGTACAAAGGATGCAAGATGGCCGCATCCCCAAAGACTTT
This sequence comes from Paraescarpia echinospica, assembly GCA_020002185.1. NCBI lineage: Eukaryota > Metazoa > Annelida > Polychaeta > Sabellida > Siboglinidae > Paraescarpia > Paraescarpia echinospica. The sequence goes on from CM034538.1 coordinate 6,603,323, forward strand.
CTCTTCAGCGAACTGTCTTCCGGCAGGACTGTTGGACGGTCCCAGCTGTGTTAACAAAGAATATCTGTAAGCGTGACATGAAGGCAATAAATATCAACCTTCATGCAGTCCTGGGAGGAGATGGCCACTGATCGCACCAGGTGGCGAGGTGTTCTACAGAACCAGCTCAGGGCAGGCGAAGAACAGCTGTGGAGCCTGGCTGAAGACAGGAGAGCTTGTCGAAGGGAGAGCCAACCCTCTAGCCACCCAAACACGACCTACAGATGTGAACATTGGGGCAGGGACTGCCACTCCTGCATTGGCCTCATCAGCCACAGCCGACACTGTCCCAGATGCAGCAACACCAACTAGGGCGCATCATCCATGGTCGACTCCTGACCGACGGAGGCCTACTACTATAATATGGGGGTAATGGGCTAAAATTAAAAAAAGAAAACCAGTTTTATTAATACTGGTATGAAGTAGTATTTACTTACCTTAGCAATAAGTCAACGACCTTCATATCTTTTATTAGATTTTCTTCTTTATATGATATCATTGATACATCAATTAGTTTTTGTTGCACTGCCTCCAACCTGAAGTTTTGGTCCAGCAGCTCTTGGTTGTAGGTTGGCTCACTTGGCAGACTTGGGATGACTTTATACACAAAGATGACGAGCCACACCATCAGTGATCCAACAAACACACGCCACAGATGGCACGTCCTTCTTACGTGTGTCACAGTTTTTGCAAAATGCATCATGGTATGCAATCTTCTAACCTTGTAAAATGAGAGACAAAGACTATTATCATTAGCATGCTGTTGTCAATAAAGCAAACTTAAGATCATGCTTCAGTTATGCTTAGTTATTTAACTAAGCTGAATAAATAAATATTAATATAGAAAACATATCAGTTGTTTTATACCATTGCAAAATAAAGAAAACAAATAATTGTTACAATGTAACTACGGTATTATAAGTGGAACTTATGCCTATGCTATGGCCTTTCTGGCAAGCAAATGCACATCTAGACCTTTGGGGTTTATCATGGTGATGGAAATTGAATGAATAAGTAGGAATATTGGCACAAAGGAATTTATCTGGAAGATGGTGTACAGAGAGATGATCTGGCTATAGTAGCAGAGAACTAGCAAGAATGATAAGTGCTTAAGGAACGGAAGGAGGTGGTCAACAAGTATGGACTGCTCAACGCCAACGGTTAGCCTGGAGACGAGAGACGTGATGTAGGTTGGACAGCAGACAGAGCAGTTGAACATCAGGTTGGAATGGAGATTACGCAAACGCAAGAGGATGGATTTGTCTACCTTGGACTTGGTTGAATGGTTACGGAGGATAGAAATTCAGATGTAGAGGTGCGATACCGGATACAAGTAGGAGTGAATGCATGGAGGAAGGTAGAGGGAGTTATGGTCCGATTGATCATGATGTCTTGCTTGATGGACTCAAACAAATCGAAAACAGTTGGTCAAAATGGAAAGTCCTGAGGCTGAGAGCGTGGCATGCAGAAAAAATGGCATTGTCAGAGTAACAACATTTGCGGCGAGTTTGTGACAATAATTGGGATTGGACATGTCAACTGAAATCTTAAGTTATAGTAAGTTAAATTACACAATCAATGAACTCCGTCTGCATCGCAGGTCCAGTGTACTCAGTCTCAGCTTCGCCGACACTGCCTTCGCGTGAGGCTGAGCCACTGCAGTGTTTGCACTGCAGTGGCCAGTGTCAGCGAAGAACCAGGCTGCATGATTATTCATTACGACATCCATCACACTTCAAGTTTGTAACTGAACTGAAATATAATCTGAACTGTTGTTAATATATCTAACTTACTAATGTCGTAGCTCATAATGTTATTTAGTAGAATTATGCATATCCAAGCTATGTGAACACAAGCCAGCGTCTGTAAAGACCATCCTATACTGGCGCCATCTGTCTTTTTGATTTGATAGAAAGACAATCCGACAGGGGGCAGTTACACGACGGACTGGGAAGTTTTGGTTGTGGAGTGTCGTGTCCATGACTGCTATTTGTGGAAACGTTTTCCAGCAACATTATTATAGTGTTGTTCTTCCAGAAAACAACAGACAACAGGTAAACTTCCTTGTCTATAATTGTTTAGAAACTTTTATGTGTGCTAACACTGAAAACAGCATTATAAAGGTAATCGGGCGATATTACGGGATGTTCGCGTGGAATTTACGGTTTATTTATTCATATTGGTGCCATTGCGGCAGTGACAGAGTTGTGTTGTCATAACTGTTGATAACTTGCCATATATGATGCATAACAGGTAGCCGTGTCTAGCTTTGTCACGGTAAATGTTGTTGAATTCACACTTTAACTTAAGCCTTAAGTTAAGCAGGGTGCATGATTGATGGATTTAGAATTTTAGCTGACAGTGACGGGTAGTCCGTCGGACTAGCTGACTCAGAAACAACTAGTCCTGATATTGTTTTACTAGTCCTTAAAAAAAGTGTGCCAAGTACCATCAATCATACTGTTGTGTCATATATATGTGCCATGTGTGGCACATAGGTGATAGGAAAATATGGAGATTGATGTCAAAACTTTAGGACTTGAACTTCGCAGATGACATTACGCTTATGTAGGCACTTCAACGAATTCTGCAAACTGGGTCGTTTTGCGTGCGTCAACTCGCGATCACCCCACAGCGCTGTCCTGTTGCCGGCATGCGGGTAGCATTTTATTTCAACTCATGTTTTAGCGCTCTATTTCCGGTCCCTTACCTCATTCAGTGCATGATTCTTGCAGAGCGTACGTTGGCGTTTCATTACGTCTTTTTCTTATTTAAATTTGACAAAAATTAAGCCACATTTAATTGATTTTGTTGTCGTGGCTGTGTTTAACTTGCAACATTTATATCAATATGTCAGTATAAGCAAAAGTCGCAAATACTTATGTTTGTGTTCTGATCTTTAGGTTTCAGTTAGCGCATGTTGAAAATTTTGTTTGCGTAGGTGAAGGTAATGTGTGGTTTTAACACCATCCAAAACATGCACTTTTTGTCTGATTTTGACCGATCTGTTAGTCAGACTGACAGTGCGTCACTTGAGCCAGATGCAGAACATGACTTATTCTATTTCTGTGAATTTAAATCACTACAGAAATAACGTTATATGTTCTGACTTAGATATGATATTATTTAAGTTTTTATTTTATTAATATGATTTATAGTATATGGGCCAAGCATGGTCGCAGGGGTGTCATGTAACGATGTAAAACTACTTGGTTACTGTACTTGACTAGTTTTTTCAAGTAACGCAGATTACGAAGTACTATTTAAATTAACTACTATCTAAGGTAACGCTATTTTTTACTTCGTTACTTTATTTACTTTGCGATACACTTTCATTACATTTTTCTGAACTACGTCGACCTGTTGACGTTCCGCCCGTCAAGAACATTTCATTAAACATATTTAATTACAAGAAATGAGAGCTATGGTAAACTATGTTACGGGGTAATAACTCACATGTTTTGTGTGACTATGGTGAAGTCATTCGGAACAATAAATGTGGTGCCAGGCATTGTTTGTTTTGCACCGACATCAATCGAATCATTTTCCTTCTGCCAGTTGTGGCTTCAGTGACTTGTAAAGTGCAATTGAAATTCACACATACACTATGCCTTACATAATAATTGGATTGATATGTTTAATGCAGCATAGTAGGGAAGATCAGTATGCTAACATTGCTCAAATATTATCTTTTTGCTGCGATAAACGCAAATTTGCTTGGCGCGCCAAAATATAAATTTGTCAACCGCATACGAAACGGCCCATCGAACGCAGTATTATTCGGCATGGTAAATGTGCATACTAAATTGGGGTTTTGGTATTGATTAAAAAAACGAAGTTAAGGCAGCTATGACTGTATTTATTATAGTTTTTCAATCTTTAGTCGACCTTAGCACTGCATTTGTCAACGCATTTGCGTGTTCGGCTGCTGAGGTCTCATTACGTCATCGGTACCATATTACCGTTCAGTTCAGAGTGGCCCGTTAATCTGTAATCTATTTTAAAACTGTACAACATGTATGCATTTTATTTAGGTCAACATTCAACAGTGTATGTGTGGCATTTAAACATAATACACATTGACATTGGCTGGCATCTTAATAAGCTTCATGAACCGCGTAATTATAGATAGCGCGGCCTGCACAATGACTGGCTTCACCTTCGACGACGTTCTTGGTCAATTGATGCAGTGGCTGTCGTCATAGCTAGAGCCCATCGTGGCAGATACCGGAACACATTTGCGTGCCCCACTGTCGAATTTGCGAAAACAAAATTCATATACATAATTCATGTATGTTGGAGTTAAACAGTAATTAATTTCACTTTGTCTTCATTTTTTGTTTGCCAATGCAGTAATTATTCTTGGTTACTTGCCTAACAAAACATCTTTTGATTCTAATTTTACTTCTACTTTCTTTTAAGTACTTTTAGAAAGTAGTTTTACTTTTTACTCTAGTAGGTTTTTAGAAGCTACTTTTACTTCTACTCAAGTAGTTCTGATGTGAATTACTTTTACTTCTACTCAAGTATAAAATTAAAGTAATTCAGTCACCCAGCTTTTGCTTGGCATGGCTTATTCCATTATTTATGGTTATGCTTTTATTTAGACTTAGAAATAATATAAATTTCTTTATGCAGTCATTTTAATTAATTGTTCTTAGTTACCTATTAAATCAACAATTTGTTAGAAAATTTGTTTTAAAGTGTTTTTTGACAAACAGTCACTGCACAAAATTTGTAATGCATGTTATAATATAAACCATAAATGCTTTGATCAGTTGTAGCATAATTCGTTTCATTGTGTGACAACACGCAATATATTAAACACCACGGTTATACCTCTCAAGTATCACAATTATTTTTAATTTATGTTACATAATGCATTATTATAGAATTTCACACTGCTCTCTTGAATGAATGAAAGTTTATTCAACAACAACAAGAGAATACATGCTCAGTATGGTCTGCTGCTGTTGCTGCTGAAAGGACATAGCTGAAGTCAGACTTATATGTTGTTATGCTTTCTCAACCTACAAAAAGCTGAATAAATGCAACACAAATTATAAATAAATTACAAAACAATATTCACAACTCATATTTAAACTTGTTACCATAACTAAACATCATTTTCAATTAACAATTCACAAATATGTAGAAAGTAATGACAACTTGGCTGTTTTTTTAAATTGTGTTAAACTTGGAAGCTGAGTCAATTTATTTGGTAAATTGTTCCACGTTTTTATACCCTTGACGGTGAGTAGCAGCAGTCGGAGGGTGGTTTTTGTCTTTTTAATATGTGTATAGCAGCGGTTGGTTCAAAGAATGCTTGAACACGACCATTTAAAGAATGGTTGTTTGCTTTATAAAGTATAATCATAGTCTTGTATTTAACTAAATTATGAATTTTAAGCATGTTTGAGAGATGGAAAAATACAGACGTATGATCATGTTAATTAAGGTTGTAAATAATCCAAATAGATTTTTTCTGTAACAGAAATAATTTTCTGAGTCTAGATTGATAAGTATTTCCCCAGATCTCACGGCAATATGACATATGTGGTTCAACATGTGAATTATGTAATGTTTGACAATCAAGAACATGCATGGTTTTATACAAAACTGCTATACTTTTTGATTCAACCATTTTCATGTGTTCTCGTCATGTTAAGTTTTCATCAATAGTTACTCCAAGGAATTTTGTATATGATACCTGCTCAATGTTTGTCCCATTCAAAACTATCGGATGTTTTTTATTATTAAACATTATAAAATGTGTTTTGTTCACACTGAGCGATAAATTGTTCGCTCGGAACCACATGTCTATTTTTTTTTAGTTCGTTGTTAAGAACAGTGCTTACATCATCTGTGTTACTTACATCATCTGTGTTACTTACATCATCTGTGTTACTAGCGGAATAAAAATGTTTGTATCATCAGCAAACAAAATAATATCAAGCAAATTTGAGACTTCACACAAGTCATTTATGTACAGAATAAATAATAAAGGGCCAAGGATTGAACCTTGTGGGATTCCACGCTTGACTGCCTTTAGTTCTGAGTTACTGTTGTTACAGCATACATATTGTCTACGGTTGGTTAAGTAGCTTTTTAAGTAGCCAAACCCAGTTTTCCGTAGCATTGCAACTTACTTAGCATTATGTTGTGGTCAACAGGGTCATAAAATCAGTTGAATATTCTTATAAAACACATATTGGACTTTCTGGAAAACTGTTATAGGAGTTCATACGTGCCACCTGAGAATGTTGTGCTAGATTAGAAATTGTCAGACAGTGAAATGCTTATTCACACGGTGCCCTGTCAAGCAGGGTGGCTCTTTTGAAATGTGTATAAAAAACAAACACGTGGATGAATTACAAAAAAATACCACACGATATATGAGATAGGGTAGCCTATCAAATGTGTTAGTTTCAACATTTTTCTCCAAAATTGCCTTGTCTACTTGGGGTCATGTTCTAGTTAGACTTCCTGTCCATTGCACATGAAGAACAATACAGCGTATTTTTGAGAAATTATTTTTTACAAAATTCACATGCTGTGCCTTAAGTGCATTTGAGTAGGGAGATTTTCATGTGTGATTGTAGAAGATGTTGACTGTAAAATGGTGGATTTCTAGATGATTTGAATAAGCGGAAGGATATTTGGCAGCAATTTGCCTGTGTGACCTGTTTGCGGAGTAATTCTTGCCGGCATTTGTAAATATTGACGGGTGTCACACATACATGCATTTTAAGAGAGCTGGAAGTATGCAATTTTTGTTTAAATCTATCGGCATGTCAATGAGATGATGATAACAGCAGGTGAGAAGTTTAAGACATTTTATAGGTCACGTTTTTCTTATAATCAGACAAAACGTTAACATAATCGCCTATGGGAAAACCAACAGTGGGCTGACCCCTACAATGCATGTCTAGCACAGTCAACTTTTTACTTCCCTTGGAGACCCTCAATTAACCCTATTTTATCTCCTGCCAAGGGAGTAGAAGAAAGCCCCACTATGTATGTGGCTTATTCTGTGCCTGAATGACACTACCTTGTCATCTGTATATTATATCAAAATACAACCTTCATTAATATAATATATGTTATAATATTCATTAGTTATAGTTAAAATGAGCCCTACCATGCCTATGTCAATGAAGAAATTGTTAAAATGGTTCGCTATTTTGTAATACTACTAGATTTTCACCAACATGAAACTTGTTCAAATATGTGGTATCAGATGTTCTTTTACCTATTATGCTGTTAAGAGTTTTCCAAGTTTCTCTTATATTAGTCTTACAGTCGTCAAGTTTTTTTCTGTAATAGTTTTTATTTTCTAGACGTAATAATTTTGTTAACTTATTTTTGTACTGGCTTTCTGTTAATTCTGTCCTATTTTTTCGAAACGCTAAGCACAGGTTATTCTTCTTTTTGCAAGCATTTTTAGCCCTCTTGAAAACCAAGGTTTATCAATCATTTTTGTGTTTCCTGAATACTTTGTCATTTTGACAGGACATGCATCGTTATAAGTGTTACTTAGTATTTGCATAAATGCAGGAACGCTTGATCAGGGTTTGACTCATTCATTACAGCGTCCCAGTTTGCATAATTTAAATTGTGCTAAAATTTGTTTAATGAGTCCTCATCTAACTTTCTGTTATATTTATATGTTTGATCATCGTTAATAACCGCATAAGTGCGGTTGTCTCACACATGATGAAAATTGGCATATGATTTGATAGCATCGCTTAAAACAATGTCGCACATTTTGTTTCTACACAGTTCAGAACAGAAAATGTTATCTATTATACTAGCAGTCGTGCTTGTTATTGGTGTGGGCCTGGTGATCAAGGGATATAGTCCTGAGCTGAACATTTGATCAATGAAGTATTTTGATACAGATTGCTCATCGCAGTGCAATAGGTATATATTGTAATCACCACATATATATAAAAAATTGCTGGTGAGATTTCCCAGTATGAATGACAGATCATTAAATTGGCTGATGCTGGTATTCGGTGCTCTAAACATACAACCGACATTGATTTTTCGTGTTTACTGATTTGTATCTCAATAAAGATTCTTTCAAAACAGTCATCAACAGCGTACGATATGTTCCTTAAACAAATATCATGTTTTTTTTCTGGAATTACAGTGCAGTTTATAGCCTGAAAATGTGACATCGTGACAGTTTACTTCACTTCCGTCCCAACTGTTTTCTTTAAACCACGTTTCTGATATAGCAATTATATGAAATTTATACTCCATGCTTTGGATAGTATCTTTCATCTTGGGTAAGTTAGCTTTTAAACTCTGGGCATTAAAGTATATCATACTCGGTTTGATTGGCTGGTTTTTGCCATCACTGCTAAAGTTTGTTGAAAATTGTGCTGGGGTGTAGTATTTACATTGAGTGGGCAAATCTTTATACAGCTGTACAACAAACAATCAGTATCAATATAATGTTCATTATAATCATACGTTGTATCAGACGGAGGCATAACCCGTCATACAGAGGCGTTAACCCGTCATTTTGTTTTGAGTAGCAGGAATATGAAAATTATTTCACAAGATTTGCATGTATAATCGAAACAGTTATCATGACATGAATTGATACACGAAGTCCTTTTTTTTCCGGATAGTGTTCACAATTATATGCAGTGACACTGATCTTACGCTGATCTGTGTCTGACAGTTAGCTGTGAAGGTACAGAGCCACAGAGTCGTCTGAATATGACACCCATCACCTGCCTGCATTTAATCTGGCTGATTACATATCTGACATGTACATTGTACAGTGTCCATTCAACATGACACCAACATTACTTATAGACATCATGTTGAAGAACACAACGTTATTTTTTACAAGATACTGAATGACCTTGAAGCACAGGTCTTGCAGCCTACTGACATTAAATTATGAGACAATCAACTTCCAATATTACAAAAAGACTGTATTATGAGCAGAGCAGACTTCGTGGCTTGACTCCCATGAGCCATGGGAAGTAACGCAGAAAGCAATCTTCCATTTGGCATATTTGGATTCAGTGACAGAATACTGTGAACAATCCATAAACATTACTTCATCAAGTTCATGTTAAAATGCAGAACATTACATTATGAAGCAGTAACAATTGATTACTGGTCTGTACAGAGCCTGCAGCATTCATCCAACCTGTCATGACACAGTCACACATAGACACAGTGAACTGGGAGTATGAATATTGTATTTCATTGTCATGTATTGATCTGCTATTGTTATTGTTAATCCTATATGACTGGTTAATGTATATTTATTGTAATATTTGATGTGTTAAGTTTGTAAGCATTGCATAAATTAAATAACTCTTCATGATTATGGACATTCCAGCCTTTTATCAAAATGTATCGGTCAGTCGTAAGTGTGCTAATATTAGCCAGTATTAACTTATTAATTAAGTTATTGTTAATGTGAAATGACTGGTTAATGTATATTATCATGGGCATTATGGCCTTTAATTGGAACATGTTGGTCTATTGAGTTTGCATGCTACATTACTAAAATTAACTAATTCATTGTATTAATTTGGTTATAATTAGTAGTAAAATATTAAATACTGTAAATTTGTTACTCTAATCAATGTGTTTGAAAACCCTGAAAACAGTATTTAAATATCTATATAAATAACAAAGTTATCACATTTTGAAGCAAATATATTACTAGTTTTCCAGCAGCATTATCCTGGTCTGCAAACATTGATAAATTGGTCAGAGAAAATTTCTTTAGCCTTAGCACCATGTATAATATGCACCCTGACTTTTGAGTAAAAAGTTAAAGAAAAAATGTGTATAGTACACGGAAATTTATGGTACTGAGGATAAACAGCAAATGCAATGACAGAATACAGATTGATGACCAACAACTGAATGAAGTAGAGAAATATACATACCTGGGTGCAAACGTCAGCAAGCAAGGAGGGGGTGACGATATTATCAACAGAATACAAAAAGCAAGGACATCTGTGAAACTCAAGCAGATATAGAGCTCAAATGTGTATACAATACTCTGGTCAAATCAGTGTTATTGTATGGATTTGAAACATAGAAAGTAAACAAAAGCGACAACAACAAAATTGACATTTTCCAATTCAACTGTCTCAAAAGAATTTTAAAATATTAGATGGCCAGTAGTAATTTTGAACAAAGACATTGAGAATATAACAGCAAGAGAAAGTAAATATACACACACAGCATGCATTACCATACCATTAAATCACAAACACAACGCAGCAACTGAGCAAAGATGATCAACTGTATGAAGTTGTAACCACATGAAAGGCTTTGTTGATTGGGCTGTGGATTAGAACCACAAAATGACAATACTAGTCTCCCATTACACAACACTTGTTATATTGGGCAAAGCCAATAACAGCTATGATTGACAAGCCATTTAACTCGTAATACACTGTGGCACAAAATGCCAATACTTATTAATAGTCCCCCATTACACAACACTTGTTATATTTGACAAAGCTAAGTTAACTACTATGATTAACAAACCAATTAACTTGTAATACACTGTGGTTTACACCCACTGTTATCATCAACAATAGGGCCTACTATTATACTTGTATGTCTGTGATTATATTCAATTAATAGATACAATAAGTCATAATGTTTATTTAAAGTATATTATTTTATGTATACTATATAGTGACAAATGAAAAGATATAATTTATTCTGCAATTTTAAACATAAAAAAGAAAACCTGTATATACATATTAAATACATAAAAGTTGGGCCTATATCAAAATAATTTATAACGATACAAACTAATTTATCTACAATATACAAGTAACATACTCAGAACTCAAGAATTGTTTTAAATAAAATGGTCATCAAAGCATATCCCAGTAATGACAAACAGAATGAAAGTAAGTCATGTGTAATATAATTTATAAACAAATAATAACAATACAATAAATTAATTCAAACATAAATTGTACTAATGTAACCAACACACAATATACTCACTTGTATTATAGTTAAACTTGTTTGGTTGTCTTGTATATTTGTTGCCAATGTTCTGAATAAACGTTCATTCATTATGTATAAGCCTATGCTAAATTGCTCAAAAATTGTATAATTAAGCTAAAATAATACCAAGAATACCAATAAATAAACTGATATTAATATGAACATCAATCAGTTACATTAAACATGGCAGCAATGAATTACTCAGGTGCAGACATAGGTACTTGGCAGTATTAATCAAAGTCACCCGCTGTCGATCACGTCGCTATCCGAGTGTATTGAATAATTATTACAATGCACTGCACGCACCACACGTACGGGGAAGAATGCAAACTGGTGATGTCTTGAGACAGGGGTTCCATAAACAGTCCTCATGCATGTTTGTGCTATCAATTAGTAAGTCATCACTGCAATCATGTTTGTGCTATCAATTAGTAAGTCATCACTGCAATCATGTTTGTGCTATCAATTAGTAAGTCATCACTGCAATCATGTTTGTGCTATCAATTAGTAAGTCATCACTGCAATCATGTTTGTGCTATCAATTAGTAAGTCATCACTGCAATCATGTTTGTGCTATCAATTAGTAAGTCATCACTGCAATCATGTTTGTGCTATCAATTAGTAAGTCATCACTGCAATCATGTTTGTGCTATCAATTAGTAAGTCATCACTGCAATCATGTTTGTGCTATCAATTAGCAAGTCATCACTGCAATCATGTTATTGCCAACACAATTCTTTACCCTTCTACACATGCATTCCACATCAGTCACACATACATTCATAATAATTGTGATACTTGGTAGGCACAACTGTGGACAGTGGTGTTTTGCATCAAAAAACAACTTTTCTAACAATGTGTTGATGTAATAATAACAACAATTAATTGATTGTTAACAACTTAGACTTAGCAGGCCTGGGGTAATAGTAATATGTAATAGTAACAATTACAAATATTGTAGTAATAGTAATATGTTGAGCAAAAACTCAATGTAATAGTAATAGGAAGCAATAATAATAATAATAATATTTTATTTTGTTAAGCGCCACATCCAATATTGTTCACAGCGCTTTACAACAATATACAAGTGCATGTTAAAAATAATGCATTGGAATAAAAAACAATAGTTGTTATATCATAGATAAAATGAACTAATAATAATAGCAATTAAAACAATAAATATAGTAGAAGTAGAAAAGGAATGTGATGTAAAATATCATAAAATAAAATAGTTAAGATCATATTATTTTTTTTAAATAAATAAACTAAAATTAATGTAAACATCAATAAATTAGGCTAAAATGTATAAGAAAAATAAATAGATAAATAAATAATTAATAAACGTTAAACATCAATCAGCTATGGTAAAACAATTTTGGTAAGGGTTACAGTGTTAAGAGTTACATATATGCTGCAGTGAACAGGTGAGTCTTCAACACAGATTTAAATGATTTCAGTGATGTTTTGGTAGTAACACTTGACGGCAGAACATTCCACACTGCTGCCGCTGCGTGAGTAAATGTACAGTCACCGGCTCTGCTGCGTGTTCTCAACTAGTGCGTCCAGGCAAGAGGTCTTCGGGCAGCAACTTGTACGTAAGAACAGCGATCTTGAATGCAATGCGCTGTTGAATAGGTAGCCAATGCAGTTCGCGATGTAATAATAATTCACTAATTCACCTACTACTTTTATATTACTATTGAACATTTATACAAAATTTCAACTACATAACAATTCCAATGATTAGGTTGTAGATTCAGCATGGCCCTGGTGAAGTTTTCTCCTAGAGTTTTATGAGTGTTTACGTAGCAAGAGACACTGGTACAGTGTGACTGTTGCATTGACTAAAGGATTAAACTGGGCTTTCACTGCTTTGAAGCCAGTTCCACCTAGTGCCAAGTTACCAACTACCCTTTTCAAGTAAGCCTATGTGTTTAGTGACTGCCTCCATGGTGCACACATTTGAGTCTAAACTACAGTGGCTGTAAGAAACATCCTGATGTATTTGTACTTGAGCCAATAATGAACTGTCCACCAAGCACCAAGCAGCAGTAGAGCAATTTGGTTGAATTAGACTGTCATTATTAGACTGTTATGTATTTGTACTTGAGCCAGTAATGAACTGTCCACCAAGCACCAAGCAGCAGTAGAGCAATGTGGTTGAATTAGACTGTCATTATTAGACTGTTATGTATTTGTACTTGAGCCAATAATGAACTGTCCACCAAGCACCAAGCAGCAGTAGAGCAATGTGGTTGAATTAGACTGTCATTATTAGACTGTTATGTATTTGTACTTGAGCCAGTAATGAACTGTCCACCAGGCACCAAGCAGCAGTAGAGCAATGTGGTTGAATTAGACTGTCATTATTAGACTGTTATGTATTTGTACTTGAGCCAGTAATGAACTGTCCACCAGGCACCAAGCAGCAGTAGAGCAATGTGGTTGAATTAGACTGTCATTATTAGACTGTTATGTATTTGTACTTGAGCCAGTAATGAACTGTCCACCAAGCACCAAGCAGCAGTAGAGCAATGTGGTTGAATTAGACTGTCATTATTAGACTGTTATGTATTTGTACTTGAGCCAGTAATGAACTGTCCACCAAGCACCAAGCAGCAGTAGAGCAATGTGGTTGAATTAGACTGTCATTATTAGACTGTTATGTATTTGTACTTGAGCCAGTAATGAACTGTCCACCAGGCACCAAGCAGCAGTAGAGCAATGTGGTTGAATTAGACTGTCATTATTAGACTGTTATGTATTTGTACTTGAGCCAGTAATGAACTGTCCACCAGGCACCAAGCAGCAGTAGAGCAATGTGGTTGAATTAGACTGTCATTATTAGACTGTTATGTATTTGTACTTGAGCCAGTAATGAACTGTCCACCAAGCACCAAGCAGCAGTAGAGCAATGTGGTTGAATTAGACTGTCATTATTAGACTGTTATGTATTTGTACTTGAGCCAATAATGAACTGTCCACCAAGCACCAAGCAGCAGTAGAGCAATGTGGTTGAATTAGACTGTCATTATTAGACTGTTATGTATTTGTACTTGAGCCAGTAATGAACTGTCCACCAAGCACCAAGCAGCAGTAGAGCAATGTGGTTGAATTAGACTGTCATTATTAGACTGTTATGTATTTGTACTTGAGCCAGTAATGAACTGTCCACCAAGCACCAAGCAGCAGTAGAGCAATGTGGTTGAATTAGACTGTCATTATTAGACTGTTATGTATTTGTACTTGAGCCAGTAATGAACTGTCCACCAAGCACCAAGCAGCAGTAGAGCAATGTGGTTGAATTAGACTGTCATTATTAGACTGTTATGTATTTGTACTTGAGCCAATAATGAACTGTCCACCAAGCACCAAGCAGCAGTAGAGCAATGTGGTTGAATTTGACTGTCATTATTAGACTGTTATGTATTTGTACTTGAGCCAATAATGAACTGTCCACCAAGCACCAAGCAGCAGTAGAGCAATGTGGTTGAATTAGACTGTCATTATTAGACTTATGTATTTGTACTTGAGCCAGTAATGAACTGTCCACCAAGCACCAAGCAGCAGTAGAGCAATGTGGTTGAATTAGACTGTCATTATTAGACTGTTATGTATTTGTACTTGAGCCAATAATGAACTGTCCACCAAGCACCAAGCAGCAGTAGAGCAATGTGGTTGAATTAGACTGTCATTATTAGACTGTTATGTATTTGTACTTGAGCCAGTAATGAACTGTCCACCAAGCACCAAGCAGCAGTAGAGCAATGTGGTTGAATTAGACTGTCATTATTAGACTGTTATGTATTTGTACTTGAGCCAGTAATGAACTGTCCACCAGGCACCAAGCAGCAGTAGAGCAATGTGGTTGAATTAGACTGTCATTATTAGACTGTTATGTATTTGTACTTGAGCCAGTAATGAACTGTCCACCAGGCACCAAGCAGCAGTAGAGCAATGTGGTTGAATTAGACTGTCATTATTAGACTGTTATGTATTTGTACTTGAGCCAGTAATGAACTGTCCACCAAGCACCAAGCAGCAGTAGAGCAATGTGGTTGAATTAGACTGTCATTATTAGACTGTTATGTATTTGTACTTGAGCCAGTAATGAACTGTCCACCAGGCACCAAGCAGCAGTAGAGCAATGTGGTTGAATTAGACTGTCATTATTAGACTGTTATGTATTTGTACTTGAGCCAGTAATGAACTGTCCACCAAGCACCAAGCAGCAGTAGAGCAATGTGGTTGAATTAGACTGTCATTATTAGACTGTTATGTGGCTTTGACTATTGCTTTTGTAGTTCATCCCAGTATGGTATTTAAATATAAAATGGAACATATATGTTCTATCCTTAGTAATGTAGTTAGTAGATTGTATTAAATATGGTATATACTGCATCGATATATGTTGTTGTAAATATTTATGATTTTTATACTTTATAATACTTCCCTAATGATGTTGATGATGAAAGTACTTGACATTCTCAAATATGATTTCAAATACTTTGGGCATGGGTATCAATAAATGGCAAGTTATATTTTTTTATTCACATGTCTTGTTTAACTTCTCGAGACTGTGAGTCAAACAGTTATACTTATTGTATTTATGCATACAGTGCATTACACCATAAAATGTTCCGATAACAAATTCAATAGTAATTGCATCGACTGTAATAGTAACAGTAATAAGGAGGAAGCAAAGTAATAGTAATAGTAATTGATTACATTGCAATGTAATTGACCGCAGGCCTGAGACTTAGTGATATTATATATAGATAAATATCAGTCTTTTAAAAATAAAATGCAGATTAGAATAATTGCATAATAAAACTTATTATTTCTACTATAATTCTAGTCTGATTCACTCCAGACTCTAGTAGAATTGGCTTGGCCCGGACATAAATTCATAAAATATAAATTTAATAATATCACATTTAAAATTAAAACATATAATGTTGTTTATGTAGTGATTTAAATTTGGATATCCTTAAATTCTAAGAAATGGAATAAGTCTGCATCTGGCTGGGGTGATGTGCTCTCGGTCTGACTTGACACAGATCGGACAAAATCAGACAAATGTTGCATGTTTTCAACGTTGCTAAAACCACATTTCTCTTGCCTTCTCAATGTCTAAATTGTCCACACTGACTAATATAATACCTATAGAACTGGCTAAAGACATCGAGACGACAATTTTGTTGACGGCGCGTGGCACACGAAAAAACTGGCAGCGCTGAAATCCATTGAAGTGCCTAATGAGGCCATGAATGAATCAGGTCGATTTGGATTGGATTGGGAATTCACTGGTTTCATGTTTGTTTGAAATCTGTCTTCACTGGACTAAGTGGATTTCAGTCTTGACTCTTGGCTAGATTGACTTGACTAGGACAAGATTACTATCCAAAGTTACGCATTAAACCTCCAGATGAAAGTACGATGAGGAAGTCTTTGGTTTATAGAGCCAATAAATTGTGAATTGATAGCGTATCTATTACATCGTGGTTTGCAGGTGTCACAATCGGAATTCTGCTCGTCAAGCTTTGCCAACAATTTTTATAACAGTTTATTCTCCTCTTGTTTCCCTGTCTGTCAGTGGTGAGGCTGACTTGATAGTGATCCTTGATTTCTGCATGGCGCACCGATGTTCATCCATCATACATGGTTAGGTCCACTGACACAAAATCAAACCAATTACTGTTATAATTACTTTTCAGTTCTCATTTCAGTTACAATTACACTTCTATTTTTCCAAATCAATTACAATTACACTTCTATTTTTTTCAAATAAATTACACCATCAAGTTTTCAATTACAGATACATTACTTAAACCATCCTGAAAAGTTTATTAATTATAGTATGACATACAGACATGTGGATAATTTTTAAGTCAAACTGAATAACAAAATAATGTGAATTTGAATGAAACTGATAATGACAAAAAATGAAACAAACTGAATTGACATTGCATTCACTAAGTCATATGGAAAGATAATTTTATATAATGAAACATAATACTTCTGTACATTGATGGCACTGAACTCACACAGACTGACTTATCTCAGATATACCTGCACCAGTATAGTTTGGTACCAGCTTGCAGTCTGGCTAAAGTTCAAAGAGGATATTGACACTAGCAGGTGGTAATCCACTCTTTCAACAAACAGTAGTTTGTGTCCACTGCCTGTTACTTGTGATCCTCATTAATTACTTCTCTATTAATTACTCCCCATCAGCACTGTTGAGTGAATGACACATTCACATTACTGTCACAAGCTTGGTCTGATGGTACTGGGGTATTTTATATAGATTGAAGCAAATATGTGAGATGTGTTTTGATAGTTTTGTAGATAAAGTTTGTGATCTCAGAAAATATGGCAATTGTTTGTAATTGATGTAATTGATGTAATTGATGTAATTGCTTGTAATTGCTTGTAATTGATGTAATTGCTTGTAATTGATGTGCTTCCTGTTCTGGTACTTTCTAAACAAATGACGCTGTTTAGTGCACAGTTTGTCTAAGATTGTACCCAAGCATTGCACTATGTTGACACTTGACAGTCACGATTTTGTTATAATTGGGAAGCGTTGAAGATGTTGGTAGGAGATGCATGGTGTACACGAGACAAACAACGTGATAATCTGCAGATTACTGATGTAGCTGATGAAGAACTTTGGTGCTAATGAGTTACTTTCCTGTTAACTCAGTACACACAGTATGTCCGTATGAATTAAAGTTGAAAAATATCTATAAAAAAATTTAGTCTAATAATTTATGCTGGCCATTGAAGTCAAATTGTGTTGGCTACCACAAATCTTTTCCAGATGTCCCTGTCGACAGTGGTGATTTTAGGTCCCTGGTTCCAGCCCCACATCTTCCATCAGTGAGTCAATATAGATGAAAACTGGTCTTCGTAGACTTGTTCTTCCATGCGCTGGCTGCACACAATATCTTGTTTCTAATTGAATTTTGCTTGTTGCAACTGTGGTGATTACCAGGTCAACACATTCATTGGCATAGCATTTTATTTATTAATGGAATACTTACGTTTAAAAGTATCTATTTAAACATTGATTTTTGCAATGTTTGATAGGTATCCATTTTTGACACAGCAATACAGAATATTGAAATAACACAATTATACACATATTAATTGTTAAAAATGTTATCAAATTTGGAACTGCTGTGTTTAAAAATGCATTTCATTCAGTGTAGCAGTCATTGTATTTGCCTTAATCTGATAAACACCATGGGCAAAACCAGGTTTTATAGGGGCACCACTTTCAAAATGTGACAGAATATGATGATATGTGTGTTAATAGCATGTTTGTTATGATGTATTGTTACAATATACTGTGGTAAACAAATAATCTTTCCTATATATTCATTGACAATGTATGTATAAGAAATATGACCTATGCTATATTGAAATAATGTTAAAGATGTTGAACCCATATAGAAAAGTGTAATTTGAGCAGATGTCTACAGGCATATTAAGACACAGAACATTGCCTTCTTTGTGGGGGGGGGGGGAGAGTATCTCAATCCAATGTAACAAGAAAATAGCTCTTTGTTAGTTAGTATAAACCATTTTTACACAAGACCATTGTCACTGTTCGCAGAGTATTTGTGCAAACGTGTCAGAGCAAAACAGTTCAATGGTGCACGTCAGTACAGAGTGATAAAATATTTATGGCATTGTCAACCATTTACTTCACGATCAGGTGTCATGATCAATGGCTCACACATAAGGGAGGTCTCTCTGGTCTGACAGACTGGTCACAACCGGGCCTGTTACAGACTGGTCACAACCGGGCCTGTTACAGACTGGTCACAACCGGGCCTGTTACAGACTGGTCACAACCGGGCCTGTTACAGACTGGTCACAACCGGGCCTGTTACAGACTGGTCACAACCGGGCCTGTTACAGACTGGTCACAACCGGGCCTGTTACAGACTGGTCACAACCGGGCCTGTTACAGACTGGTCACAACCGGGCCTGTTACAGACTGGTCACAACCGGGCCTGTTACAGACTGGTCACAACCGGGCCTGTTACAGACTGGTCACAACCGGGTCTGTTACAGACTGGTCTCAACCGGGCCGGTTGCAGACTGGTCACAACCGGGCTTGTTACAGACTGATCACAACCAGGTCTGTTGACATATGAGTCACAGCCAGGTATTGAGTGTATACTATTGTAATGTAGTTTAAAGTATTTATTAGTTATATTTTATAGTATACTGCAATGTTTATGATTTATATGGTTTAATGAGCAATCACTGAGTGTTCATCAGGACTATGGCCTGATGACCTTTCCTGTGCCATCAGGTGTTCCGGTGTCCTACAGATGATTTTAAAAACTGGGCGAAAACATTACCAAACGGTGGATTTGAATGCCTATGCACTAATCATTGCCTGTCAAAAGTCTCAAGCAATCCTATTCGGCGTGTCGTGACTACTGAAGTCAGAAGAGACATGCTGTCTTGTCTTTGCGATGTCGCACCATGCAAAGCTGTTTATTCCATTCTTAATTCTAATAATAAAATTCCACAATATTCCTTAATCTGCGACTCATTGATTGGGGACAGGTCTCAACTCTCAATGTGACTTTGTCACATGTTGTTTTATATCTGTTGAACTCAACTCTCAATGTGACTTTGTCACATGTTGTTTTATATCTGTTGAACTTGATGAGCCTTGACAGCGTGTCTTGTGTATACACACACACACACACACACACACACACACACACACACACACACACACACACACACACACACACACACACACACACACACACACACACACACACACACTACACATACACACACAACACATACACACACCACACCCATCACATCACGCACACCACACACACAACACTCATACCACACATACACATACACCACAGATACACACACACCACACGTACACACACACCACACATACACACACACCACCCACACACACAGATGCACACACACACACACGCACACACATACACGCACGCACGCACGCACGCACACACACACACACACACTACACATACACACACAACACATACACACACCACACCCATCACATCACGCACACCACACACACAACACTCATACCACACATACACATACACCACAGATACACACACACCACACGTACACACACACCACACATACACACACACCACCCACACACACACACACACACACACACACACACACACACACCACACACACACACACACACATGCCTTAGCACCATGTATAATATGCACCCTGACTTTTGAGTAAAAAGTTAAAGAAAAAATGTGTATAGTACACGGAAATTTATGGTACTGAGGATAAACAGCAAATGCAATGACAGAATACAGATTGATGACCAACAACTGAATGAAGTAGAGAAATATATATACCTGGGTGCAAACGTCAGCAAGCAAGGAGGGGGTGACGATATTATCAACAGAATACAAAAAGCAAGGACATCTGTGAAACTCAAGCAGATATAGAGCTCAAATGTGTATACAATACTCTGGTCAAATCAGTGTTATTGTATGGATTTGAAACATAGAAAGTAAACAAAAGCGACAACAACAAAATTGACATTTTCCAATTCAACTGTCTCAAAAGAATTTTAAAATATTAGATGGCCAGTAGTAATTTTGAACAAAGACATTGAGAATATAACAGCAAGAGAAAGTAAATATACACACACAGCATGCATTACCATACCATTAAATCACAAACACAACGCAGCAACTGAGCAAAGATGATCAACTGTATGAAGTTGTAACCACATGAAAGGCTTTGTTGATTGGGCTGTGGATTAGAACCACAAAATGACAATACTAGTCTCCCATTACACAACACTTGTTATATTGGGCAAAGCCAATAACAGCTATGATTGACAAGCCATTTAACTCGTAATACACTGTGGCACAAAATGCCAATACTTATTAATAGTCCCCCATTACACAACACTTGTTATATTTGACAAAGCTAAGTTAACTACTATGATTAACAAACCAATTAACTTGTAATACACTGTGGTTTACACCCACTGTTATCATCAACAATAGGGCCTACTATTATACTTGTATGTCTGTGATTATATTCAATTAATAGATACAATAAGTCATAATGTTTATTTAAAGTATATTATTTTATGTATACTATATAGTGACAAATGAAAAGATATAATTTATTCTGCAATTTTAAACATAAAAAAGAAAACCTGTATATACATATTAAATACATAAAAGTTGGGCCTATATCAAAATAATTTATAACGATACAAACTAATTTATCTACAATATACAAGTAACATACTCAGAACTCAAGAATTTTTTTTAATAAAATGGTCATCAAAGCATATCCCAGTAATGACAAACAATGAAAGTAAGTCATGTGTAATATAATTTATAAACAAATAATAACAATACAATAAATTAATTCAAACATAAATTGTACTAATGTAACCAACACACAATATACTCACTTGTATTATAGTTAAACTTGTTTGGTTGTCTTGTATATTTGTTGCCAATGTTCTGAATAAACGTTCATTAATTATGTGTAAGCCTATGCTAAATTGCTCAAAAATTGTATAATTAAGCTAAAATAATACCAAGAATACCAATAAATAAACTGATATTAATATGAACATCAATCAGTTACATTAAACATGGCAGCAATGAATTACTCAGGTGCAGACATAGGTACTTGGCAGTATTAATCAAAGTCACCCGCTGTCGATCACGTCGCTATCCGAGTGCATTGAATAATTATTACAATGCACTGCACGCACCACACGTACGGGGAAGAATGCAAACTGGTGATGTCTTGAGACAGGGGTTCCATAAACACAGGGGTTCCATCAAACATGTTTGTGCTATCAATTAGTAAGTCATCACTGCAATCATGTTTGTGCTATCAATTAGTAAGTCATCACTGCAATCATGTTTGTGCTATCAATTAGTAAGTCATCACTGCAATCATGTTTGTGCTATCAATTAGTAAGTCATCACTGCAATCATGTTTGTGCTATCAATTAGTAAGTCATCACTGCAATCATGTTTGTGCTATCAATTAGTAAGTCATCACTGCAATCATGTTTGTGCTATCAATTAGTAAGTCATCACTGCAATCATGTTTGTGCTATCAATTAGTAAGTCATCACTGCAATCATGTTTGTGCTATCAATTAGTAAGTCATCACTGCAATCATGTTTGTGCTATCAATTAGTAAGTCATCACTGCAATCATGTTTGTGCTATCAATTAGTAAGTCATCACTGCAATCATGTTTGTGCTATCAATTAGCAAGTCATCACTGCAATCATGTTTGTGCTATCAATTAGTAAGTCATCACTGTAATCGTGTTATTGCCAACACAATTCTTTACCCTTCTACACATGCATTCCACATCAGTCACACATACATTCATAATAATTGTGATACTTGGTAGGCACAACTGTGGACAGTGGTGTTTTGCATCAAAAAACAACTTTTCTAACAATGTGTTGATGTAATAATAACAACAATTAATTGATTGTTAACAACTTAGACTTAGCAGGCCTGGGGTAATAGTAATATGTAATAGTAACAATTACAAATATTGTAGTAATAGTAATATGTTGAGCAAAAACTCAATGTAATAGTAATAGGAAGCAATAATAATAATAATAATATTTTATTTTGTTAAGCGCCACATCCAATATTGTTCACAGCGCTTTACAACAATATACAAGTGCATGTTAAAAATAATGCATTGGAATAAAAAACAATAGTTGTTATATCATAGATAAAATGAACTAATAATAATAGCAATTAAAACAATAAATATAGTAGAAGTAGAAAAGGAATGTGATGTAAAATATCATAAAATAAAATAGTTAAGATCATATTATTATTTTTTTAAATAAATAAACTAAAATTAATGTAAACATCAATAAATTAGGCTAAAATGTATAAGAAAAATAAATAGATAAATAAATAATAAATAAACGTTAAACATCAATCAGCTATGGTAAAACAATTTTGGTAAGGGTTACAGTGTTAAGAGTTACATATATGCTGCAGTGAACAGGTGAGTCTTCAACACAGATTTAAATGATTCCAGTGATGTTTTGGTAGTAACACTTGACGGCAGAACATTCCACACTGCTGCCGCTGCGTGAGTAAATGTACAGTCACCGGCTCTGCTGCGTGTTCTCAACTAGTGCGTCCAGGCAAGAGGTCTTCGGGCAGCAACTTGTACGTAAGAACAGCGATCTTGAATGCAATGCGCTGTTGAATAGGTAGCCAATGCAGTTCGCGATGTAATAATAATTCACTAATTCACCTACTACTTTTATATTACTATTGAACATTTATACAAAATTTCAACTACATAACAATTCCAATGATTAGGTTGTAGATTCCACCAGTTTCTTCAGGTTTTATGGTTGCAGCCTCCTTGTCAACTTCAGCATGGCCCTGGTGAAGTTTTCTCCTAGAGTTTTATGAGTGTTTACATAGCAAGAAACACTGGTACAGTGTGACTGTTGCATTGACTAAAGGATTAAACTGGGCTTTCACTGCTTTGAAGCCAGTTCCACCTAGTGCCAAGTTACCAACTACCCTTTTCAAGTAAGCCTATGTGTTTAGTGACTGCCTCCATGGTGCACACATTTGAGTCTAAACTACAGTGGCTGTAAGAAACATCCTGATGTATTTGTACTTGAGCCAATAATGAACTGTCCACCAAGCACCAAGCAGCAGTAGAGCAATTTGGTTGAATTAGACTGTCATTATTAGACTGTTATGTATTTGTACTTGAGCCAGTAATGAACTGTCCACCAGGCACCAAGCAGCAGTAGAGCAATGTGGTTGAATTATACTGTCATTATTAGACTGTTATGTATTTGTACTTGAGCCAATAATGAACTGTCCACCAAGCACCAAGCAGCAGTAGAGCAATGTGGTTGAATTAGACTGTCATTATTAGACTGTTATGTATTTGTACTTGAGCCAGTAATGAACTGTCCACCAAGCACCAAGCAGCAGTAGAGCAATGTGGTTGAATTAGACTGTCATTATTAGACTGTTATGTATTTGTACTTGAGCCAGTAATGAACTGTCCACCAAGCACCAAGCAGCAGTAGAGCAATGTGGTTGAATTTGACTGTCATTATTAGACTGTTATGTATTTGTACTTGAGCCAATAATGAACTGTCCACCAAGCACCAAGCAGCAGTAGAGCAATGTGGTTGAATTAGACTGTCATTATTAGACTGTTATGTATTTGTACTTGAGCCAGTAATGAACTGTCCACCAAGCACCAAGCAGCAGTAGAGCAATGTGGTTGAATTAGACTGTCATTATTAGACTGTTATGTATTTGTACTTGAGCCAGTAATGAACTGTCCACCAAGCACCAAGCAGCAGTAGAGCAATGTGGTTGAATTAGACTGTCATTATTAGACTGTTATGTATTTGTACTTGAGCCAGTAATGAACTGTCCACCAAGCACCAAGCAGCAGTAGAGCAATGTGGTTGAATTAGACTGTCATTATTAGACTGTTATGTATTTGTACTTGAGCCAATAATGAACTGTCCACCAAGCACCAAGCAGCAGTAGAGCAATGTGGTTGAATTAGACTGTCATTATTAGACTGTTATGTATTTGTACTTGAGCCAATAATGAACTGTCCACCAAGCACCAAGCAGCAGTAGAGCAATGTGGTTGAATTTGACTGTCATTATTAGACTGTTATGTATTTGTACTTGAGCCAGTAATGAACTGTCCACCAAGCACCAAGCAGCAGTAGAGCAATGTGGTTGAATTAGACTGTCATTATTAGACTGTTATGTATTTGTACTTGAGCCAGTAATGAACTGTCCACCAAGCACCAAGCAGCAGTAGAGCAATGTGGTTGAATTAGACTGTCATTATTAGACTGTTATGTATTTGTACTTGAGCCAGTAACGAACTGTCCACCAAGCACCAAGCAGCAGTAGAGCAATGTGGTTGAATTAGACTGTCATTATTAGACTGTTATGTATTTGTACTTGAGCCAATAATGAACTGTCCACCAAGCACCAAGCAGCAGTAGAGCAATGTGGTTGAATTTGACTGTCATTATTAGACTGTTATGTATTTGTACTTGAGCCAATAATGAACTGTCCACCAAGCACCAAGCAGCAGTAGAGCAATGTGGTTGAATTAGACTGTCATTATTAGACTGTTATGTATTTGTACTTGAGCCAGTAATGAACTGTCCACCAGGCACCAAGCAGCAGTAGAGCAATGTGGTTGAATTAGACTGTCATTATTAGACTGTTATGTATTTGTACTTGAGCCAGTAATGAACTGTCCACCAGGCACCAAGCAGCAGTAGAGCAATGTGGTTGAATTAGACTGTCATTATTAGACTGTTATGTATTTGTACTTGAGCCAGTAATGAACTGTCCACCAAGCACCAAGCAGCAGTAGAGCAATGTGGTTGAATTAGACTGTCATTATTAGACTGTTATGTATTTGTACTTGAGCCAGTAATGAACTGTCCACCAAGCACCAAGCAGCAGTAGAGCAATGTGGTTGAATTAGACTGTCATTATTAGACTGTTATGTATTTGTACTTGAGCCAGTAATGAACTGTCCACCAAGCACCAAGCAGCAGTAGAGCAATGTGGTTGAATTAGACTGTCATTATTAGACTGTTATGTATTTGTACTTGAGCCAGTAATGAACTGTCCACCAGGCACCAAGCAGCAGTAGAGCAATGTGGTTGAATTAGACTGTCATTATTAGACTGTTATGTATTTGTACTTGAGCCAGTAATGAACTGTCCACCAAGCACCAAGCAGCAGTAGAGCAATGTGGTTGAATTAGACTGTCATTATTAGACTGTTATGTATTTGTACTTGAGCCAGTAATGAACTGTCCACCAAGCACCAAGCAGCAGTAGAGCAATGTGGTTGAATTAGACTGTCATTATTAGACTGTTATGTATTTGTACTTGAGCCAGTAATGAACTGTCCACCAGGCACCAAGCAGCAGTAGAGCAATGTGGTTGAATTAGACTGTCATTATTAGACTGTTATGTATTTGTACTTGAGCCAGTAATGAACTGTCCACCAAGCACCAAGCAGCAGTAGAGCAATGTGGTTGAATTAGACTGTCATTATTAGACTGTTATGTGGCTTTGACTATTGCTTTTGTAGTTCATCCCAGTATGGTATTTAAATATAAAATGGAACATATATGTTCTATCCTTAGTAATGTAGTTAGTAGATTGTATTAAATATGGTATATACTGCATCGATATATGTTGTTGTAAATATTTATGATTTTTATACTTTATAATACTTCCCTAATGATGTTGATGATGAAAGTACTTGACATTCTCAAATATGATTTCAAATACTTTGGGCATGGGTATCAATAAATGGCAAGTTATATTTTTTTATTCACATGTCTTGTTTAACTTCTCGAGACTGTGAGTCAAACAGTTATACTTATTGTATTTATGCATACAGTGCATTACACCATAAAATGTTCCGATAACAAATTCAATAGTAATTGCATCGACTGTAATAGTAACAGTAATAAGGAGGAAGCAAAGTAATAGTAATAGTAATTGATTACATTGCAATGTAATTGACCGCAGGCCTGAGACTTAGTGATATTATATATAGATAAATATCAGTCTTTTAAAAATAAAATGCAGATTAGAATAATTGCATAATAAAACTTATTATTTCTACTATAATTCTAGTCTGATTCACTCCAGACTCTAGTAGAATTGGCTTGGCCCGGACATAAATTCATAAAATATAAATTTAATAATATCACATTTAAAATTAAAACATATAATGTTGTTTATGTAGTGATTTAAATTTGGATATCCTTAAATTCTAAGAAATGGAATAAGTCTGCATCTGGCTGGGGTGATGTGCTCTCGGTCTGACTTGACACAGATCGGACAAAATCAGACAAATGTTGCATGTTTTCAACGTTGCTAAAACCACATTTCTCTTGCCTTCTCAATGTCTAAATTGTCCACACTGACTAATATAATACCTATAGAACTGGCTAAAGACATCGAGACGACAATTTTGTTGACGGCGCGTGGCACACGAAAAAACTGGCAGCGCTGAAATCCATTGAAGTGCCTAATGAGGCCATGAATGAATCAGGTCGATTTGGATTGGATTGGGAATTCACTGGTTTCATGTTTGTTTGAAATCTGTCTTCACTGGACTAAGTGGATTTCAGTCTTGACTCTTGGCTAGATTGACTTGACTAGGACAAGATTACTATCCAAAGTTACGCATTAAACCTCCAGATGAAAGTACGATGAGGAAGTCTTTGGTTTATAGAGCCAATAAATTGTGAATTGATAGCGTATCTATTACATCGTGGTTTGCAGGTGTCACAATCGGAATTCTGCTCGTCAAGCTTTGCCAACAATTTTTATAACAGTTTATTCTCCTCTTGTTTCCCTGTCTGTCAGTGGTGAGGCTGACTTGATAGTGATCCTTGATTTCTGCATGGCGCACCGATGTTCATCCATCATACATGGTTAGGTCCACTGACACAAAATCAAACCAATTACTGTTATAATTACTTTTCAGTTCTCATTTCAGTTACAATTACACTTCTATTTTTCCAAATCAATTACAATTACACTTCTATTTTTTTCAAATAAATTACACCATCAAGTTTTCAATTACAGATACATTACTTAAACCATCCTGAAAAGTTTATTAATTATAGTATGACATACAGACATGTGGATAATTTTTAAGTCAAACTGAATAACAAAATAATGTGAATTTGAATGAAACTGATAATGACAAAAAATGAAACAAACTGAATTGACATTGCATTCACTAAGTCATATGGAAAGATAATTTTATATAATGAAACATAATACTTCTGTACATTGATGGCACTGAACTCACACAGACTGACTTATCTCAGATATACCTGCACCAGTATAGTTTGGTACCAGCTTGCAGTCTGGCTAAAGTTCAAAGAGGATATTGACACTAGCAGGTGGTAATCCACTCTTTCAACAAACAGTAGTTTGTGTCCACTGCCTGTTACTTGTGATCCTCATTAATTACTTCTCTATTAATTACTCCCCATCAGCACTGTTGAGTGAATGACACATTCACATTACTGTCACAAGCTTGGTCTGATGGTACTGGGGTATTTTATATAGATTGAAGCAAATATGTGAGATGTGTTTTGATAGTTTTGTAGATAAAGTTTGTGATCTCAGAAAATATGGCAATTGTTTGTAATTGATGTAATTGATGTAATTGATGTAATTGCTTGTAATTGCTTGTAATTGATGTAATTGCTTGTAATTGATGTGCTTCCTGTTCTGGTACTTTCTAAACAAATGACGCTGTTTAGTGCACAGTTTGTCTAAGATTGTACCCAAGCATTGCACTATGTTGACACTTGACAGTCACGATTTTGTTATAATTGGGAAGCGTTGAAGATGTTGGTAGGAGATGCATGGTGTACACGAGACAAACAACGTGATAATCTGCAGATTACTGATGTAGCTGATGAAGAACTTTGGTGCTAATGAGTTACTTTCCTGTTAACTCAGTACACACAGTATGTCCGTATGAATTAAAGTTGAAAAATATCTATAAAAAAATTTAGTCTAATAATTTATGCTGGCCATTGAAGTCAAATTGTGTTGGCTACCACAAATCTTTTCCAGATGTCCCTGTCGACAGTGGTGATTTTAGGTCCCTGGTTCCAGCCCCACATCTTCCATCAGTGAGTCAATATAGATGAAAACTGGTCTTCGTAGACTTGTTCTTCCATGCGCTGGCTGCACACAATATCTTGTTTCTAATTGAATTTTGCTTGTTGCAACTGTGGTGATTACCAGGTCAACACATTCATTGGCATAGCATTTTATTTATTAATGGAATACTTACGTTTAAAAGTATCTATTTAAACATTGATTTTTGCAATGTTTGATAGGTATCCATTTTTGACACAGCAATACAGAATATTGAAATAACACAATTATACACATATTAATTGTTAAAAATGTTATCAAATTTGGAACTGCTGTGTTTAAAAATGCATTTCATTCAGTGTAGCAGTCATTGTATTTGCCTTAATCTGATAAACACCATGGGCAAAACCAGGTTTTATAGGGGCACCACTTTCAAAATGTGACAGAATATGATGATATGTGTGTTAATAGCATGTTTGTTATGATGTATTGTTACAATATACTGTGGTAAACAAATAATCTTTCCTATATATTCATTGACAATGTATGTATAAGAAATATGACCTATGCTATATTGAAATAATGTTAAAGATGTTGAACCCATATAGAAAAGTGTAATTTGAGCAGATGTCTACAGGCATATTAAGACACAGAACATTGCCTTCTTTGTGGGGGGGGGGGGAGAGTATCTCAATCCAATGTAACAAGAAAATAGCTCTTTGTTAGTTAGTATAAACCATTTTTACACAAGACCATTGTCACTGTTCGCAGAGTATTTGTGCAAACGTGTCAGAGCAAAACAGTTCAATGGTGCACGTCAGTACAGAGTGATAAAATATTTATGGCATTGTCAACCATTTACTTCACGATCAGGTGTCATGATCAATGGCTCACACATAAGGGAGGTCTCTCTGGTCTGACAGACTGGTCACAACCGGGCCTGTTACAGACTGGTCACAACCGGGCCTGTTACAGACTGGTCACAACCGGGCCTGTTGCAGACTGGTCACAACCGGGCCTGTTACAGACTGGTCACAACCGGGCCTGTTACAGACTGGTCACAACCGGGCCTGTTACAGACTGGTCACAACCGGGCCTGTTACAGACTGGTCACAACCGGGCCTGTTACAGACTGGTCACAACCGGGCCTGTTACAGACTGGTCTCAACCGGGCCGGTTGCAGACTGGTCACAACCGGGCTTGTTACAGACTGATCACAACCAGGTCTGTTGACATATGAGTCACAGCCAGGTATTGAGTGTATACTATTGTAATGTAGTTTAAAGTATTTATTAGTTATATTTTATAGTATACTGCAATGTTTATGATTTATATGGTTTAATGAGCAATCACTGAGTGTTCATCAGGACTATGGCCTGATGACCTTTCCTGTGCCATCAGGTGTTCCGGTGTCCTACAGATGATTTTAAAAACTGGGCGAAAACATTACCAAACGGTGGATTTGAATGCCTATGCACTAATCATTGCCTGTCAAAAGTCTCAAGCAATCCTATTCGGCGTGTCGTGACTACTGAAGTCAGAAGAGACATGCTGTCTTGTCTTTGCGATGTCGCACCATGCAAAGCTGTTTATTCCATTCTTAATTCTAATAATAAAATTCCACAATATTCCTTAATCTGCGACTCATTGATTGGGGACAGGTCTCAACTCTCAATGTGACTTTGTCACATGTTGTTTTATATCTGTTGAACTTGATGAGCCTTGACAGCGTGTCTTGTGTATACACACACACACACACACACACACACACACACACACACACACACACACACACACACACACACACACACACACACACACACACACACACACACACACACTACACATACACACACAACACATACACACACCACACCCATCACATCACGCACACCACACACACAACACTCATACCACACATACACATACACCACAGATACACACACACCACACGTACACACACACCACACATACACACACACCACCCACACACACAGATGCACACACACACACACGCACACACATACACGCACGCACGCACGCACGCACACACACACACACACACTACACATACACACACAACACATACACACACCACACCCATCACATCACGCACACCACACACACAACACTCATACCACACATACACATACACCACAGATACACACACACCACACGTACACACACACCACACATACACACACACCACCCACACACACACACACACACACACACACACACACACACACCACACACACACACACACACATGCCTTAGCACCATGTATAATATGCACCCTGACTTTTGAGTAAAAAGTTAAAGAAAAAATGTGTATAGTACACGGAAATTTATGGTACTGAGGATAAACAGCAAATGCAATGACAGAATACAGATTGATGACCAACAACTGAATGAAGTAGAGAAATATATATACCTGGGTGCAAACGTCAGCAAGCAAGGAGGGGGTGACGATATTATCAACAGAATACAAAAAGCAAGGACATCTGTGAAACTCAAGCAGATATAGAGCTCAAATGTGTATACAATACTCTGGTCAAATCAGTGTTATTGTATGGATTTGAAACATAGAAAGTAAACAAAAGCGACAACAACAAAATTGACATTTTCCAATTCAACTGTCTCAAAAGAATTTTAAAATATTAGATGGCCAGTAGTAATTTTGAACAAAGACATTGAGAATATAACAGCAAGAGAAAGTAAATATACACACACAGCATGCATTACCATACCATTAAATCACAAACACAACGCAGCAACTGAGCAAAGATGATCAACTGTATGAAGTTGTAACCACATGAAAGGCTTTGTTGATTGGGCTGTGGATTAGAACCACAAAATGACAATACTAGTCTCCCATTACACAACACTTGTTATATTGGGCAAAGCCAATAACAGCTATGATTGACAAGCCATTTAACTCGTAATACACTGTGGCACAAAATGCCAATACTTATTAATAGTCCCCCATTACACAACACTTGTTATATTTGACAAAGCTAAGTTAACTACTATGATTAACAAACCAATTAACTTGTAATACACTGTGGTTTACACCCACTGTTATCATCAACAATAGGGCCTACTATTATACTTGTATGTCTGTGATTATATTCAATTAATAGATACAATAAGTCATAATGTTTATTTAAAGTATATTATTTTATGTATACTATATAGTGACAAATGAAAAGATATAATTTATTCTGCAATTTTAAACATAAAAAAGAAAACCTGTATATACATATTAAATACATAAAAGTTGGGCCTATATCAAAATAATTTATAACGATACAAACTAATTTATCTACAATATACAAGTAACATACTCAGAACTCAAGAATTTTTTTTAATAAAATGGTCATCAAAGCATATCCCAGTAATGACAAACAATGAAAGTAAGTCATGTGTAATATAATTTATAAACAAATAATAACAATACAATAAATTAATTCAAACATAAATTGTACTAATGTAACCAACACACAATATACTCACTTGTATTATAGTTAAACTTGTTTGGTTGTCTTGTATATTTGTTGCCAATGTTCTGAATAAACGTTCATTAATTATGTGTAAGCCTATGCTAAATTGCTCAAAAATTGTATAATTAAGCTAAAATAATACCAAGAATACCAATAAATAAACTGATATTAATATGAACATCAATCAGTTACATTAAACATGGCAGCAATGAATTACTCAGGTGCAGACATAGGTACTTGGCAGTATTAATCAAAGTCACCCGCTGTCGATCACGTCGCTATCCGAGTGCATTGAATAATTATTACAATGCACTGCACGCACCACACGTACGGGGAAGAATGCAAACTGGTGATGTCTTGAGACAGGGGTTCCATAAACAGTCCTCATGCATGTTTGTGCTATCAATTAGTAAGTCATCACTGCAATCATGTTTGTGCTATCAATTAGTAAGTCATCACTGCAATCATGTTTGTGCTATCAATTAGTAAGTCATCACTGCAATCATGTTTGTGCTATCAATTAGTAAGTCATCACTGCAATCATGTTTGTGCTATCAATTAGTAAGTCATCACTGCAATCATGTTTGTGCTATCAATTAGTAAGTCATCACTGCAATCATGTTTGTGCTATCAATTAGTAAGTCATCACTGCAATCATGTTTGTGCTATCAATTAGTAAGTCATCACTGCAATCATGTTTGTGCTATCAATTAGTAAGTCATCACTGCAATCATGTTTGTGCTATCAATTAGTAAGTCATCACTGCAATCATGTTTGTGCTATCAATTAGCAAGTCATCACTGCAATCATGTTTGTGCTATCAATTAGTAAGTCATCACTGTAATCGTGTTATTGCCAACACAATTCTTTACCCTTCTACACATGCATTCCACATCAGTCACACATACATTCATAATAATTGTGATACTTGGTAGGCACAACTGTGGACAGTGGTGTTTTGCATCAAAAAACAACTTTTCTAACAATGTGTTGATGTAATAATAACAACAATTAATTGATTGTTAACAACTTAGACTTAGCAGGCCTGGGGTAATAGTAATATGTAATAGTAACAATTACAAATATTGTAGTAATAGTAATATGTTGAGCAAAAACTCAATGTAATAGTAATAGGAAGCAATAATAATAATAATAATATTTTATTTTGTTAAGCGCCACATCCAATATTGTTCACAGCGCTTTACAACAATATACAAGTGCATGTTAAAAATAATGCATTGGAATAAAAAACAATAGTTGTTATATCATAGATAAAATGAACTAATAATAATAGCAATTAAAACAATAAATATAGTAGAAGTAGAAAAGGAATGTGATGTAAAATATCATAAAATAAAATAGTTAAGATCATATTATTATTTTTTTAAATAAATAAACTAAAATTAATGTAAACATCAATAAATTAGGCTAAAATGTATAAGAAAAATAAATAGATAAATAAATAATAAATAAACGTTAAACATCAATCAGCTATGGTAAAACAATTTTGGTAAGGGTTACAGTGTTAAGAGTTACATATATGCTGCAGTGAACAGGTGAGTCTTCAACACAGATTTAAATGATTCCAGTGATGTTTTGGTAGTAACACTTGACGGCAGAACATTCCACACTGCTGCCGCTGCGTGAGTAAATGTACAGTCACCGGCTCTGCTGCGTGTTCTCAACTAGTGCGTCCAGGCAAGAGGTCTTCGGGCAGCAACTTGTACGTAAGAACAGCGATCTTGAATGCAATGCGCTGTTGAATAGGTAGCCAATGCAGTTCGCGATGTAATAATAATTCACTAATTCACCTACTACTTTTATATTACTATTGAACATTTATACAAAATTTCAACTACATAACAATTCCAATGATTAGGTTGTAGATTCCACCAGTTTCTTCAGGTTTTATGGTTGCAGCCTCCTTGTCAACTTCAGCATGGCCCTGGTGAAGTTTTCTCCTAGAGTTTTATGAGTGTTTACATAGCAAGAAACACTGGTACAGTGTGACTGTTGCATTGACTAAAGGATTAAACTGGGCTTTCACTGCTTTGAAGCCAGTTCCACCTAGTGCCAAGTTACCAACTACCCTTTTCAAGTAAGCCTATGTGTTTAGTGACTGCCTCCATGGTGCACACATTTGAGTCTAAACTACAGTGGCTGTAAGAAACATCCTGATGTATTTGTACTTGAGCCAATAATGAACTGTCCACCAAGCACCAAGCAGCAGTAGAGCAATTTGGTTGAATTAGACTGTCATTATTAGACTGTTATGTATTTGTACTTGAGCCAGTAATGAACTGTCCACCAGGCACCAAGCAGCAGTAGAGCAATGTGGTTGAATTATACTGTCATTATTAGACTGTTATGTATTTGTACTTGAGCCAATAATGAACTGTCCACCAAGCACCAAGCAGCAGTAGAGCAATGTGGTTGAATTAGACTGTCATTATTAGACTGTTATGTATTTGTACTTGAGCAATGTGAACTGTCCACCAAGCATAAGCAATGTGGTTGAATTAGACTGTCATTATTAGACTGGTATGTATTTGTACTTGAGCCAATAATGAACTGTCAGCTACCAAGCAGCAGTAGAGAGCAATGTGGTTGAAGGTGACTGTCATTATTAGACTGTTATGTATTTGTACTTGAGCCAGTAATGGAACTGTCCACCAAGCACCAAGCAGCAGTACAAGTGTAATGATAATGGTTCAAGACAAGCTGTCATTATTAGACTATTTATGTATTTGTACTTGAGCCAGTAATGAACTGTCCACCAAACAAGCAGCAGTAGAGCAGTAATGGTTGAAGTTAGACTGTCAATAGACTGTTATATATTTATTTAGCCTGCCAGACCAGTAGAATATCCACAAGCACCAAGCAGCATTAGAGCAATGTGGTTGGATGGAGCTATCATTAATGGAGCTGTTATGTATTTGTACTTGAGCCAATAATGAACTGTCCACCAAGCACCAAGCAGCAGTAGAGCAATGTGGTTGAATTAGACTGTCATTATTAGACTGTTATGTATTTGTACTTGAGCCAGTAATGAACTGTCCACCAGGCACCAAGCAGCAGTAGAGCAATGTGGTTGAATTATACTGTCATTATTAGACTGTTATGTATTTGTACTTGAGCCAGTAATGAACTGTCCACCAGGCACCAAGCAGCAGTAGAGCAATGTGGTTGAATTAGACTGTCATTATTAGACTGTTATGTATTTGTACTTGAGCCAGTAATGAACTGTCCACCAGGCACCAAGCAGCAGTAGAGCAATTTGGTTGAATTAGACTGTCATTATTAGACTGTTATGTATTTGTACTTGAGCCAGTAATGAACTGTCCACCAAGCACCAAGCAGCAGTAGAGCAATGTGGTTGAATTAGACTGTCATTATTAGACTGTTATGTATTTGTACTTGAGCCAGTAATGAACTGTCCACCAAGCACCAAGCAGCAGTAGAGCAATGTGGTTGAATTAGACTGTCATTATTAGACTGTTATGTATTTGTACTTGAGCCAGTAACGAACTGTCCACCAAGCACCAAGCAGCAGTAGAGCAATGTGGTTGAATTAGACTGTCATTATTAGACTGTTATGTATTTGTACTTGAGCCAGTAATGAACTGTCCACCAAGCACCAAGCAGCAGTAGAGCAATGTGGTTGAATTAGACTGTCATTATTAGACTGTTATGTATTTGTACTTGAGCCAATAATGAACTGTCCACCAGGCACCAAAGCATGATAGAAACGAAATGTAGTTGGAATTAAAGACTGTCATTATTAGACTGTTATGTATTTATTACTTGAGCCAGTAGGTATCCACAGGCACCAAAGCAGCAGTAGAGGCAATGTGGTTGAATTATACTGTCATTACATTTAGACTGTTATGTATTTTGGCTGTACACTTGGAGCCAGTAATGAACTGTCCACCAAGCACCAAGCAGCAGTAGAGCAATGTGGTTGAATTAGACTGTCATTATTAGACTGTTATGTATGTATTTGTACTTATTGACCAGACTATCCACCGGGCGCAAGCAGCAGTAGAACTTAGTAATGGTTGGATGGAGCTGTCATTATTAGACTGTATGTGTTGTACTTGAGCCAGTAATGAACTGTCCACCAGGCACCAAGCAGCAGTAGAGCAATGTGGTTGAATTATACTGTCATTATTAGACTGTTATGTATTTGTACTTGAGCCAATAATGAACTGTCCACCAAGCACCAAGCAGCAGTAGAGCAATGTGGTTGAATTAGACTGTCATTATTAGACTGTTATGTATTTGTACTTGAGCCAATAATGAACTGTCCACCAAGCACCAAGCAGCAGTAGAGCAATGTGGTTGAATTAGACTGTCATTATTAGACTGTTATGTATTTGTACTTGAGCCAGTAATGAACTGTCTACCAAGCACCAAGCAGCAGTAGAGCAATGTGGTTGAATTAGACTGTCATTATTAGACTGTTATGTATTTGTACTTGAGCCAGTAATGAACTGTCCACCAGGCACCAAGCAGCAGTAGAGCAATGTGGTTGAATTAGACTGTCATTATTAGACTGTTATGTATTTGTACTTGAGCCAGTAATGAACTGTCCACCAAGCACCAAGCAGCAGTAGAGCAATGTGGTTGAATTAGACTGTCATTATTAGACTGTTATGTGGCTTTGACTATTGCTTTTGTAGTTCATCCCAGTATGGTATTTAAATATAAAATGGAACATATATGTTCTATCCTTAGTAATGTAGTTAGTAGATTGTATTAAATATGGTATATACTGCATCGATATATGTTGTTGTAAATATTTATGATTTTTATACTTTATAATACTTCCCTAATGATGTTGATGATGAAAGTACTTGACATTCTCAAATATGATTTCAAATACTTTGGGCATGGGTATCAATAAATGGCAAGTTATATTTTTTTATTCACATGTCTTGTTTAACTTCTCGAGACTGTGAGTCAAACAGTTATACTTATTGTATTTATGCATACAGTGCATTACACCATAAAATGTTCCGATAACAAATTCAATAGTAATTGCATCTACTGTAATAGTAACAGTAATAAGGAGGAAGCAAAGTAATAGTAATAGTAATTGATTACATTGCAATGTAATTGACCGCAGGCCTGAGACTTAGTGATATTATATATAGATAAATATCAGTCTTTTAAAAATAAAATGCAGATTAGAATAATTGCATAATAAAACTTATTATTTCTACTATAATTCTAGTCTGATTCACTCCAGACTCTAGTAGAATTGGCTTGGCCCGGACATAAATTCATAAAATATAAATTTAATAATATCACATTTAAAATTAAAACATATAATGTTGTTTATGTAGTGATTTAAATTTGGATATCCTTAAATTCTAAGAAATGGAATAAGTCTGCATCTGGCTGGGGTGATGTGCTCTCGGTCTGACTTGACACAGATCGGACAAAATCAGACAAATGTTGCATGTTTTCAACGTTGCTAAAACCACATTTCTCTTGCCTTCTCAATGTCTAAATTGTCCACACTGACTAATATAATACCTATAGAACTGGCTAAAGACATCGAGACGACAATTTTGTTGACGGCGCGTGGCACACGAAAAAACTGGCAGCGCTGAAATCCATTGAAGTGCCTAATGAGGCCATGAATGAATCAGGTCGATTTGGATTGGATTGGGAATTCACTGGTTTCATGTTTGTTTGAAATCTGTCTTCACTGGACTAAGTGGATTTCAGTCTTGACTCTTGGCTAGATTGACTTGACTAGGACAAGATTACTATCCAAAGTTACGCATTAAACCTCCAGATGAAAGTACGATGAGGAAGTCTTTGGTTTATAGAGCCAATAAATTGTGAATTGATAGCGTATCTATTACATCGTGGTTTGCAGGTGTCACAATCGGAATTCTGCTCGTCAAGCTTTGCCAACAATTTTTATAACAGTTTATTCTCCTCTTGTTTCCCTGTCTGTCAGTGGTGAGGCTGACTTGATAGTGATCCTTGATTTCTGCATGGCGCACCGATGTTCATCCATCATACATGGTTAGGTCCACTGACACAAAATCAAACCAATTACTGTTATAATTACTTTTCAGTTCTCATTTCAGTTACAATTACACTTCTATTTTTCCAAATCAATTACAATTACACTTCTATTTTTTTTCAAATAAATTACACCATCAAGTTTTCAATTACAGATACATTACTTAAACCATCCTGAAAAGTTTATTAATTATAGTATGACATACAGACATGTGGATAATTTTTAAGTCAAACTGAATAACAAAATAATGTGAATTTGAATGAAACTGATAATGACAAAAAATGAAACAAACTGAATTGACATTGCATTCACTAAGTCATATGGAAAGATAATTTTATATAATGAAACATAATACTTCTGTACATTGATGGCACTGAACTCACACAGACTGACTTATCTCAGATATACCTGCACCAGTATAGTTTGGTACCAGCTTGCAGTCTGGCTAAAGTTCAAAGAGGATATTGACACTAGCAGGTGGTAATCCACTCTTTCAACAAACAGTAGTTTGTGTCCACTGCCTGTTACTTGTGATCCTCATTAATTACTTCTCTATTAATTACTCCCCATCAGCACTGTTGAGTGAATGACACATTCACATTACTGTCACAAGCTTGGTCTGATGGTACTGGGGTATTTTATATAGATTGAAGCAAATATGTGAGATGTGTTTTGATAGTTTTGTAGATAAAGTTTGTGATCTCAGAAAATATGGCAATTGTTTGTAATTGATGTAATTGATGTAATTGATGTAATTGCTTGTAATTGCTTGTAATTGATGTAATTGCTTGTAATTGATGTGCTTCCTGTTCTGGTACTTTCTAAACAAATGACGCTGTTTAGTGCACAGTTTGTCTAAGATTGTACCCAAGCATTGCACTATGTTGACACTTGACAGTCACGATTTTGTTATAATTGGGAAGCGTTGAAGATGTTGGTAGGAGATGCATGGTG
>CM034538.1:6643627-6680409 GCA_020002185.1 Paraescarpia echinospica
GGGGCTGTTAAATGTACTGCTATGTACTGTGGCAAGTATGTCTGTGTGGGGGCAGTTAAATGTACTGCTATGTACTGTGGCAAGTATGTCTGTGTGGGGGCAGTTAAATGTACTGCTATGTACTGTGGAAAATATGTCTGTGTGGGGGCTGTTAAATGTACTGCTATGTACTGTGGCAAGTATGTCTGTGTGGGGGCAGTTAAATGTACTGCTATGTACTGTGGCAAGTATGTCTGTGTGGGGGCAGTTAAATGTACTGCTATGTACTGTGGAAAATATGTCTGTGTGGGGGCTGTTAAATGTACTGCTATGTACTGTGGCAAGTATGTCTGTGTGGGGGCAGTTAAATGTACTGCTATGTACTGTGGCAAGTATGTCTGTGTGGGAGAATGACTAAAACAAGGCTTAGATGTCACAATCACACTACACAACGTTACCATGTGATTGCAGGAGACAACGCCTTGAGTGCTGAGAGGTGGATGTTTGACCAAGGTGAGTGTGACAGTTGCACTGGTCACGCGACATTTTACTAACCTTACTGACCATTCTAATGGATAGTTCTTGCTATCATATCCAAGTTGCCAAATTACTGGTTTAGATACTTGCCTATACAGCTAATTTGACATTCTGGATATATAATCGTGTTGAGTAAGAAAATCTTATATATAAAGTCATCTATACATTGGTAGCATTTATAATAAACTGAACCCATTTTCAATCACTTTTTAAAATGTTAAGCCTGTTAGAACAAATTGTAGACTTTAAAAACCATTGGCTACACATTGTGCACATAATATTTGGGGATTGTTGCCTTATTTTACAACTCTTTTTCGTTTGCTAAAGTAAGATGTGTATTGTTCCAACTAGGTAATATGTGTATTGTTACCTGTGTATGTTTTGTTATACAGAGGCCTTGCAGGAGTACCTGCTTATCTGCTGCCAGTCTCCAACTGGAGGTCTCATTGACAAACCTGGGAAGTGAGTGCTTAGGTTGCATCATATCAATACCTTGTAGCTGTTGAATCACATTCATATAGTTCACGTATACATGTCATACTTCATCCACACAACGTCCACCCTATTTGACTAACTCTCCTGTGTCTATCAAGCATGCTAAGGCAGCTCAGTTCACTTCTACATGTCATACTTCATCCACACAACATCCACCCTATTTGACTAACTCTCCTGTGTCTATCAAGCATGCTAAGGCAGCTCAGTTCACTTCTACATGTCATACTTCATCCACACAACATCCACCCTATTTGACTACTCTCCTGCGTCTATCAAGCATGCTAAGGCAGCTCAGTTCACTTCTACATGTCATACTTCATCCACACAACATCCACCCTATTTGACTACTCTCCTGTGTCTATCAAGCATGCTAAAGCAGCTCAGTTCACTTCTACATGTCATACTTCATCCACACAACATCCACCCTATTTGACTACTCTCCTGTGTCTATCTAGCATGCTAAAGCAGCTCAGTTCACTTCTACATGTCATACTTCATCCACACAACATCCACCCTATTTGACTACTCTCCTGTGTCTATCAAGCATGCTAAAGCAGCTCAGTTCACTTCTACATGTCATACTTCATCCACACAACATCCACCCTATTTGACTACTCTCCTGTGTCTATCTAGCATGCTAAAGCAGCTCAGTTCACTTCTACATGTCATACTTCATCCACACAACATCCACCCTATTTGACTACTCTCCTGTGTCTATCAAGCATGCTAAAGCAGCTCAGTTCACTTCTACATGTCATACTTCATCCACACAACATCCACCCTATTTGACTAACTCTCCTGCATCTATCAAGCATGCTAAGGCAGCTCAGTTCACTTCTACATGTCATACTTCATCCACACAACGTCCACCCTATTTGACTAACTCTCCTGCGTCTATCAAGCATGCTAAGGCAGCTCAGTTCACTTCTACATGTCATACTTCATCCACACAACATCCACCCTATTTGACTAACTCTCCTGCATCTGTCAAGCATGCTAAGGCAGCTCAGTTCACTTCTACATGTCATACTCCATCCACACAACGTCCACCCTATTTGACTAACTCTCCTTTGTCTATCAAGCATGCTAAAGCAGCTCAGTTCACTTCTACATGTCATACTTCATCCACACAACATCCACCCTATTTGACTAACTCTCCTGCGTCTATCAAGCATGCTAAGGCAGCTCAGTTCACTTCTACATGTCATACTTCATCCACACAACATCCACCCTATTTGACTACTCTCCTGTGTCTATCAAGCATGCTAAAGCAGCTCAGTTCACTTCTACATGTCATACTTCATCCACACAACGTCCACCCTATTTGATTAACTCTCACGTGTCTATCAAGCATGCTAAAGCAGCTCAGTTCATTTCTACATGTCATACTTCATCAACACAACGTCCACCCTATTTGACTAACTCTCCTGCGTCTATCAAGCATGCTAAAGCAGCTCAGTTCACTTCTACATGTCATACTTCATCCACACAACATCCACCCTATTTGACTAACTCTCCTGCGTCTATCAAGCATGCTAAGGCAGCTCAGTTCACTTCTACATGTCATACTTCATCCACACAACATCCACCCTATTTGACTAACTCTCCTGTGTCTATCAAGCATGCTAAAGCAGCTCAGTTCACTTCTACATGTCATACTTCATCCACACAACATCCACCCTATTTGACTAACTCTCCTGCGTCTATCAAGCATGCTAAGGCAGCTCAGTTCACTTCTACATGTCATACTTCATCCACACAACATCCACCCTATTTGACTACTCTCCTGTGTCTATCAAGCATGCTAAAGCAGCTCAGTTCACTTCTACATGTCATACTTCATCCACACAACGTCCACCCTATTTGATTAACTCTCATGTGTCTATCAAGCATGCTAAAGCAGCTCAGTTCATTTCTACATGTCATACTTCATCAACACAACGTCCACCCTATTTGACTAACTCTCCTTTGTCTATCAAGCATGCTAAAGCAGCTCAGTTCACTTCTACATGTCATACTTCATCCACACAACGTCCACCCTATTTGATTAACTCTCATGTGTCTATCAAGCATGCTAAAGCAGCTCAGTTCATTTCTACATGTCATACTTCATCAACACAACGTCCACCCTATTTGACTAACTCTCCTTTGTCTATCAAGCATGCTAAAGCAGCTCAGTTCACTTCTACATGTCATACTTCATCCACACAACATCCACCCTATTTGACTAACTCTCCTGCGTCCATCAAGCATGCTAAGGCAGCTCAGTTCACTTCTACATGTCATACTTCATCCACACAACATCCACCCTATTTGACTACTCTCCTGTGTCTATCAAGCATTCTAAAG
This sequence comes from Paraescarpia echinospica, assembly GCA_020002185.1. Lineage (NCBI taxonomy): Eukaryota > Metazoa > Annelida > Polychaeta > Sabellida > Siboglinidae > Paraescarpia > Paraescarpia echinospica. The sequence continues at coordinate 6,646,988 of CM034538.1, forward strand.
CAGCTCAGTTCACTTCTACATGTCATACTTCATCCACACAACGTCCACCCTATTTGATTAACTCTCATGTGTCTATCAAGCATGCTAAAGCAGCTCAGTTCATTTCTACATGTCATACTTCATCAACACAACGTCCACCCTATTTGACTACTCTCCTGCGTCTATCAAGTATGCTAAAGCAGCTCAGTTCACTTCTACATGTCATACTTCATCCACACAACATCCACCCTATTTGAATAACTCTCCTGCATCTATCAAGCATGCTAAGGCAGCTCAGTTTACTTCTACATGTCATACTTCATCCACACAACGTCCACCCTATTTGACTAACTCTCCTGTGTCTATCAAGCATGCTAAAGCAGCTCAGTTCACTTCTACATGTGATACTTCATCCACACAAAGTCCACCCTATTTGACTAACTCTCCTGTGTCTATCAAGCATGCTAAGGCAGCTCAGTTCACTTCTACGTGTCATACTTCATCCACATAACATCCACCCTATTTGACTACTATCCTGTGTCTATCAAGCATGTTAAGGCAGCTCTGTTCACTTCTACATGTCATACTTCATCCACACAACATCCACCATATTTGACTAACTCTCCTGTGTCTATCAAGCATGCTAAGGCAGCTCAGTTCACTTCTACATGTCATACTTCATCCACACAACGTCCACCCTATTTGACTACTCTCCTGTGTCTATCAAGCATGCTAAAGCAGCTCAGTTCACTTCTACATGTCATACTTCATCCACACAACATCCACCCTATTTGACTACTCTCATGCATCTATCAAGCATGCTAAAGCAGCTCAGTTCACTTCTACATGTCATACTTCATCCACACAACATTCACCCTATTTGACTACTCTCCTGTTTATATCAAGCATGCTAAGACAGCTCAGTTCACTTCTACATGTCATACTTCATCCACACAACATCTACCCTATTTGACTACTCTCCTGCGTCTATCAAGCATGCTAAGGCAGCTCAGTTCATTTCTACATGTCATACTTCATCCACACAACATCCACCCTATTTGACTACTCTCCTGCGTCTATCAAGCATGCTAAGGCAGCTCAGTTCACTTCTACATGTCATACTTCATCCACACAACATCCACCCTATTTGACTACTCTCCTGCATCTATCAAGCATGCTAAGGCAGCTCAGTTCACTTCTACATGTCATACTTCATCCACACAACATCCACCCTATTTGACTACTCTCCTGTGTCTATCAAGCATGCTAAGGCAGCTCAGTTCACTTCTACATGTCATACTTCATCCACACAACATCTACCCTATTTGACTACTCTCCTGCGTCTATCAAGCATGCTAAGGCAGCTCAGTTCACTTCTACATGTCATACTTCATCCACACAACATCCACCCTATTTGACTACTTTCCTGCGTCTATCAAGCATGCTAAGGCAGCTCAGTTCACTTCTACATGTCATACTTCATCCACACAACATCCACCCTATTTGACTAACTCTCCTGCATCTATCAAGCATGCTAAGGCAGTTCAGTTCACTTCTACATGTCATACTTCATCCACACAACATCCACCCTATTTGACTACTCTCCTGCATCTATCAAGCATGCTAAGGCAGCTCAGTTCACTTCTACATGTCATACTTCATCCACACAACATCCACCCTATTTGACTACTCTCCTGCATCTATCAAGCATGCTAAGGCAGCTCAGTTCACTTCTACATGTCATACTCCATCCACACAACGTCCACCCTATTTGACTAACTCTCCTGCGTCTATCAAGCATGCTAAGGCAGCTCAGTTCACTTCTACATGTCATACTTCATCCACACAACATCCACCCTATTTGACTAACTCTCCTGCATCTATCAAGCATGCTAAGGCAGCTCAGTTCACTTCTACATGTCATACTCCATCCACACAACGTCCACCCTATTTGACTAACTCTCCTTTGTCTATCAAGCATGCTAAAGCAGCTCAGTTCACTTCTACATGTCATACTTTATCCACACAAGATCCACCCTATTTGACTAACTCTCATGTGTCTATCAAGCATGCTAAGGCAGCTCAGTTCACTTCTACATGTCATACTTTATCCACACAAGATCCACCCTATTTGACTAACTCTCTTGCATCTATCAAGCATGCTAAAGCAGCTCAGACGACAAGAGCTTTTTATTCCTAAAACCCGCTTTCCCTGTAGCTGTGCTACACTTTAGAATCATCTAAAATTATAGCTACAAAGAAATTAATTAAAGACGTATTGATTCAAAATTGCATTTCCACTATAAATCTCTGGTGGTCCTTCGTTCAGATGATGTCTCTTGCCTGTACGTGTTCCTGGTGATTTAGGTGCTGTAGCAGTTTTTTATTATTGCTTCCTAGATATGTACATTTGATAAGATATATTTGCATATTGGTAAAGGGTATTATATTATGAATAATCCAACATATAATCATCAGTAATTAAGCAAACTGTTGTTTCATGAAGTTTTCTTACGTTCCATACTACTCATTTGCCATCACGCAAACTAATGTTTTATGTATATACAGTGAGACCTCATAAATCCCGACCGCGACAATCCAGAAATCTCAGCATCAGGACATAATTTGATGAGAACATTACAAACCCTGTGATGTGCATGATTCGTTTATCAGCAACACGTGTTACTCCAGACATACATTGGGGACAAGTGTCCAGATCAACAAGGGTCCACTATATCGTAATAATGACTGTTTATCATCTGATGTCTTCCCATGATGCTCAGCTACTTGTACTGTTGTTGAAGCAGTGAGAAGTTAATAAGTACGGTCCTGTCTCATAGGCCGAGAGATTACTACCACAGTTGCTATTGTCTGAGTGGACTGTCTGTGGCGCAACACTTTGGTGAGGGTAAACTGTCGAAGACGTACAGCATAGGCAGCAACAGCTCAGAACTGGTGAGTGGCCCACATTCACTACATATGTCACTTATCAAAGTGGGTATAAAGTTGCAAAATAGTTTAGTTTTGTACCTTTTTGGATGCCACAGATGATAAGCTTTAAAATTATACCCCACTTGTTGAAATATATTCAGTAGTTTTTGATTTATTGGTAGAATTGGAGCAAATTTAAAAAGCAATATTTTGAGAGACGGGGTAATTTTGACTTATATTGTCTGTTGTTTTTTAATGGGTTGTTTCATAATTGCAAATGTTTTATTAGTTTGGGATTGTTTGCCAAGGTAAATAAACTGGACATTGTAACATGAGACTATAAGGTGTGTATTTCTGACAAAATTGATGGAACATGACCGAGACAGCTATTTTTGGCATGTGTCCAGAATAGACCCATGGGACACATGCTCCGACGAACTTTAAAATTGTTTTTAATGGTAGACAACCAAAACTTGGTGGGAATTATCTTTGTGGATCAAGATAGATATAACAAGTAGAATTTTGGGGATGTGTGTGCCATGGAAATGGCAGCCATTTATTTTTGGTACCCTTTTTCATGCACAGATCTTATAACAATGCATGATGCTACAACATGCAAAATAGGCTACATGTATTGTAAATGCATGTACCTACAAGCTGTCAAGAAGAATTGTTACTCTTCAAACAGTTTGTCAGAAATAATTGTTTTTAAATAGTAAATAAAGTTACTTATAAATAATAATAAAAAATAAAGACAGGGTGCATGAATGTGTAGGGAGGTAAAATGGAAACTGGGGTGGATATACAAAATCCCTCTTGACAGTTTGTAGTGCATGTCTTGAAGTATGTGTACTCAAAATTTTGAGTTGATATGTCTTACGGTTTTCTCTCAGGAACTGCATGAAATTTGTGCATTGGCTAAAAACAGAATTCTGAGAAAATAACAAAACAAACTTGTGTGTTTATTTTTACAAACTTTTTGACTATTCAGATGGTTTTTGACTATAAAATGTGTACACCTTTTTTCTATTCAATTATGTGAATTGCATCTTTTGGATGCTAAAATGAAATTTAACTAAAAAAAATGTCAAAAACCTAAAATCCTGCAGCATGTGTCCCCTTAATAACCGTTTGATGTGTTGGGTCACATATTGTATATCTGTTATCCGTGTAATCCGGGCGCTGCAGTTTTCGCAAGATATATTGTAATCAATAGTAATGGTTTACTATTTCAAACAAGCTATTAATAGCCTTATTTAAAATGTTTGTACATGACACTCACTGCAATGATATTATCTGCAATTACATTAGAATATGGTAGACCTTTGCTATGACTTCTGTTAAAAGGAACAGTTTAGGGAACAACATTAGAATCCCTGGTTAATTTACCCTGAGAAATGTTGAATATAAAGAATGGTTTGTCCAAGTCTCAACTGTTCCTTATGGTGTGTGCATCCAATGATTTTCTGAAATGTGCAATTATCAACAAGTCTAGTGCACCTTTTACCCGTTATTTTTTATAATATTTTAATTGGGATGTCCATGTTTTGTTTCTTTTTCGCCAAAACATGATTTACATTAAACCAAAATGTCTTGATTCACCAACATTTCTGCCGATTGTTTGTGCTACTAACTTGCTAACTATAAAATTACGCTGTTTACATTTCAGATCGTTACCCATCCAATATTCAACCTGAGCTTGGAGGTTGTAGCAAATTCACACCAGTACTTTGGAAAACTGCCTACCCCGGGAGTATCAAACGACGCTTAGTTGATTGACACCGAGATGTGCTACTGGTGTGGCATGTAATTTATCACAGATTTTGTTGATTTCTTGATGAGTTATATTATCACCACTATGAAACATGGTGACACTCAATATATTACTGAGTTGGTCCTTTCACGTGTGTCAGTAGTTTCAGCGTGCTTGATGTGAGACGGACTTCACTAGTCAGTTATATGTTTACCACATTGTATTGTAACTTTTGAAAACGTCTGTAATGTACACAGGTTTTAAACACATTCAATAAACCGACAGGTTGATGTATGCCATCCAGCTTTTTCAAAAAAATATTGCCACTCGCCTGGTAATTAGAGCAGTGCATTCTCAGGTCACTGAGATGAAATTTCATTTCCTCCGCCCAGTCTGCGCTTATGTCTTTAGTAACAACAGACATGGCCAAGGATACATTTTAGAATGTCTTGAAGAAATATTGCCCAAGTACATCAGAGTTCATCACTCCCAGCCTCTAAGGAGCTGGGATCATCATCTCTGCAGATTTCGTACCCTTACTCTGATTCCAATAAATGCAATAAACCTCTTTGCTGTTAACTTTAAACAAATTTGAGAGTTAATTTTGAGGACTGGTTCCCATGCTTCTGAACAGTTCCTTATTGTGTCATTGCAATCTCTGAATGAAGGATGACCGACTATAGCCCGTTCCTACCCTTGTCTGCTACTACAAATGTGAACTTGGTCCTACATTCTGTCAGTTCAAATATTAATGTCATGTTATACCCAATACTACTATTGTATCTGTACAACGTTGCACCTATTCTTGCAACTGTGTCCTATTATTTGTCCACCTTCAAACGTAAAGTACATATATTTCTGTGTTGGTTTCACTTTCCTGATACAACCTGTAACATCTGTTGTGTGCATTAAAAATGAAGAAAATTTATTTGCCCGAGATATTACTGTGTGGTGCACATTAAGACTGGGAACAAAAACCCTCAACTGAACCCATAATATTAATCCACATTTGCATGTTTGTTCCCGACATTTAATTAAAGCTGCTTCCTCAACTTGTTGAGTTTATCACAAACCCAGTTTCTATGTTCAAATATGTAACATGAATAGGTTAAGCAATATAAATTATGCAGTCAACATTTGGTTAAAAGGATTGTATTTATTTTGGTCATTACATCAGGCATTTAGCCATCCACTTTGTCGGGACTCAGTGATGTTTTTTAGAAAGTACCAAAGTTGACAATATCATATCAACATTCAGCACTGAAATGTACATAATTGTACCATGCATTCACAACAATCCAATTTTAAAAATCACCTAATTGATTCTTGGGCAAGCATTATACTCACAACCGGAAAATTCGGGGCAGGTCAAAATTTGTGGCACTGAAATCTCATGTTCTAACGCTCTTAACCTATTTTAATACACTGCATGGTCTCGCACTGATTCGAGTGACACACGAATAATTTACATAGCGTAGATGCAACACAAAATTGTTGACGCAGACGTCTTCGATGAGATTTTGATTTCGCCGTTATACTGGTGTGGCCGTGTGGGTAATAATTGTGAGTCCAATTGTGTTTTGCCATTTTTACTAAAACCTTATCAAATTCTTCTGTAAGATATGTGCTAAATCTCTAACACATATTCCTTCTAATTTCTGCAAACAAACTGTTACGAAAATTTTGTTGAGTGAAGTACTTACGAAAATATACTGGCAAATCCAAATCTCGTCGACGACGCTTGTATAAAAAATCGTCGGTCCTATCTATGTTGTGTTAATTGTTTGCATGTCATGTGAATCAGTGCGAGACCACGCACTGTATTACAAAGGGGCCAAAAGCATTAGAACAAGAGATTTCAGTGCCATAAATTATGACCTGCCCCGAATTTTCTGGTCGTGAGTATATATTTTCGTAAGTACTTCACTCAAAACAACATTTTGTAAATACCAAGACTACATGCGACAGTTGCACCAACGAGCCAGCATGTCTTTGTCACTTACAGGACTGTATGAAGGTTTGTTTGTTCTCAGAATTAATTTTAAATGTCACGAGAAAAAACTCAAATTGAGGAATCTTTAAAAAGAGGACACCAAAATGGGATATCGATAGCATTTCAAATAAGGTTTTTTCTTATCCATAACAGTACTCTTTGAATGTGTTTTGAACCAACGAGCCATTATTCTCATGCTAATTAAAGACTAAGCGCTTTGAGTAGTCCCGAGGACTGGATACTGTGCTATATAAGAACTTACCTTTACCTCTTTTTTTTAAGCGAAATGAATCTCTCCCAATCTGAATGAAAAAAAATAAATAAATAGTGTCCTGATAGTCAGCAAATTTTTTAACCCCCTCCGTCACCCTTTTCAAGACCCCTTTTGGACGTGCTTTTCTGTACATTTTCTGCAGTTTATTGCCACACCTAATTATCATTGCGACATCACCGCTAGGATTTAGCATGGCATGCATCTATGTGGGTGTGTTTCAGTCTGTACCAAAAATAGCAATCGCAGAATTTAATATTTTTTATATCACCGTAAAGATATTAATCTTGGCCTACAGTGTGTTGCTGGAATTGTGGAAAATATAATTTTTTTTAGTTATTGCCATTTGAACATTGCGAATAGTCAAGCTTGCATTTGGATTTAATATTTGTTAGTATCACAATAAAGATAATCATCGTATGTACAAATATGCCGCTGGATTTGTTTTTAGTTATTGCCGTTTGAATGCTTGCAATGTATACGCGGTAGCAGGTATAATGCAAGGTTGAGCATTCGCAATGTTTAAACTGCAATAACTCAGAAAGTTAACACAATTCCTGTGTACATCCAGTGACAAACTTGTAGATAAGAATGATATCTTTACAGTGATATAAAATAATCAATTCCGCGATTGCACTTTCATGTAGTCTGAAACAAAAGGCCGCACTGCTGCCCTAAAGGATAGTACGCGCTTTGCGTTTTGCTTTGTTACAGGCAAATGACCATGTTTGAGCTGGTTTAATGACATGAGTTCGCAATGAACAGGTTTCATATTTGCCACATTACTTGACAATAGTATTAAGTTTATTTATACAAAGTTTCAAATACATGTAAAATTTAATTTCACTTAGTCTTTAATATGTGTGAACCAGTTCGTTTTTCAAAAAAATATAAATCCCAAAAGGAATATCTCATATGGCCACCCACAAGACAATTTTTTTTACAAAAATATACAAAACAATGAAAGTTTGCACCTAAATGATATTTGCACTGACCAGACCCTACTTCATACCTGTTTCACCCAAGCCCTTTCTTGTCTTGCTGTGTAATGTTTCTGATTGGTAGATTCGCACAAGAACTGTTATCGTGACAGCTGCCTTGCAAGCAACACCCAGAACACAAAATATCATCTAGTTCCTTTATTTACAGTACATTAAGTAACATTCAGCTATTTTCTCTCGTCAGTTATGTTGACAATATGTCCAAATCTCAGATTCTTTTTTGTAAACATTCAAAAAAGACACTACACAACCGTGGCACTCTACGATGACATTACACTTACATCTCTTCTCCCTGCAGCTTTGCATAGCCTTCCAACTTAACGACTTTGTACGGAGTCTGGACGTCAAACGCTAGTGCCCCGCCGTCATCTGCAGTGACCGTTCTCTCCACGCAACAAAACGATGTCGAAATCATACTGATAGCATTTCCTAGCATTTAAAATCATGACGGGGAACGACAAAAACCATGGCAGACCTTCCTAAAACCTTAATAAGATGCACAGTAACCGAAAATGCTACTCGATAATGAGCCATATCTACTTGGCATTCCTGTCGGTTGTGACAGGAACCCCCCGCTTGCATAGTGGGTCCTCTCAGGCAGCCTAGACGTGCTAAGTAAATGCTATGTTCATTCGGGTCAGTGTTAACAAGACTGGTAGATCTACATCGTAATGAAGCCCAATGGCTTCACGACGTCGGCAGCGCATCTTGCGCGTAAATGAAAGTCATGATACAACCAGGACACACGCACCAGCAGAGCACCAACGCACGTACATGTGTGTGTCGTACTCTGCGACTGTTCTACACCAAACCTACACAATCTACTGGACAGCTTCGAGAGAGCAAGCCGGCAGATTTCCCCGCTGTAGCAGTGCCATCCACGTGGGATTGACACCCTATATATTAGTCCCAAGGAAAACTGTCACCAGGCGGCGAGCCATGCAGAAGAGAACTAATTCTATCTTGCCGTCTTCAGCCGCTTGCGTTTGCTCATTGTTACTTCGAGGTCGGAGTTATCGGAGTCGGAGGCCCCATATCGGACTGTCGTTGACACGTTGTTCTCCATTATTGACGACTTGTTTATATACGTGCCTGCTGCCTTTGCCTTCTCCAGGGCTCGCACTGCAAACAACATGGCACAGTAAACAGATGAACAGTCTAAACAAACGACACACAAGTCCCTGGTTTGCTGGACATATGACCAGCCCACCATATGCTGTAAAACCTGTCACACCAACACAAATGATTCAGATTCAAACGTGCTTCCCGTCTCACTGCAGACCGAATGCACTTAAAGTCCTACAACATTACCTGTACATACGGTGAGTCTGTGACTGACGTCTTGCTGCTCTAAAACTACATCCACAAATGATTTAGCACACAACTAACCAGGTTCATTAATACTTGTATCTGTAGCATGTGAATAAAAGAATGCATACATTTTGGTGACATCATTGAAAGAATTTACTCTGATCATTAGGTCTGGTAAACAGCAAACTGTGAATAGCCTTATCAGCCCTTATGTATATAGAAACAAAACCACTTTTGCCATCATTTTTATGAAGCTTTACTACTCCAGCCAATAAAAAATAATTAAACAGTCTGTCTGATTATTTCACCAAAACTAAATAACACATCTATACAAATGAGGTAGTTTGTTATAGTGGACACTTGAAAAATTGGAATTATGGCTACAATAAAACATGCAAAAATGGGACTTTTAAATATAACCAAAATGAACCCTTCTCCGATTGTAATGAACCTAATGAAGTTATTTTCGTAGGCAGATAATAAATTACCCCCCTCAATTGGCTATCTCACATTCTGGATATCGGTTAATGGCCCATTACACATGGCAACGTCTCCTTACAGACACTTTCACAGGGGTTGGAGAGGGTGGGATGGTGATACCCTGCTCTTACTGACTGGCCAGACAGACACAGTCTAGTCATGGACAGCTGGTAAATGTGCCTTCATTGAAATACGATACTTCCAGACAATGCTTTCCTTCCACACATAGTAATCAATGAATGCTATTATAGCATTTTTTAATGAAGATGTCAAATCTTTCTTGCAATATTTTAAGTATAACCAATACATTCTGTCCCACAACAGTGAATGGAATTTACTGAATTACAATACAAGTGATGACATCATTTATTAATTACTTCCAAAGATTCCACAACCTGTAAAAAATCTTTTTTGAGAACTACATAATAATTTATGGGTAGTGTCTCCCATAACTTTCAAGAGAGTCTAGCATCATTAAAATACAGAAATATTGTTCTATTTAGTCAAGGAGCTCTCTGATTGCAAAGTCCATGACACAGCATTCACTTTTCACCCTGGTCACATTCATGTGACCTTGAGCCATGGCGAAGGTGAACCATCATGTCGAGCACTCGTACGACAAACATAGGGGGAATGCTAATGGGCACTTCTGATCTGATGCTTATCTAAAATACTATAACATGACCAGCAGAAGTAGACTGCCAGGGCCATGTAGGTGCGTGTGCTCTACCCATGCCATTCAGAAAGAAACGGCCGCCCTCGGAGCTAACCAGTCTTACCTTGTTGCTCCAGCACCTGGTTCTGCTTCTTAACGTCGTCAATGTCATGCTGGATGATGCTGTTTTTCTTTGACATGTATTGTATGTAGTCAGTGGCCTGCTTCAGTATCTGTGCTCGGGATGCCTGCGAAGTCAACAGACGAATGCCATCATTGCATTAATTCTTACCGTAATAGGGACAATTTTAATAGGTTCTGCATTCCATTCCAGATTGATTCTCGATTCCAATTCCACAATTGGAATTGACCCTCAATTTCAATTCCGTAATTATAAATATTTTTTTGGAATTGGAATTAAATTTTTTGGAATTAGAATTGATTTTTTTTATAGCAGCAGACATGACCCAATGAACTTGACTTATTCGATATTTTTAAGTTCATCTGACTAGATATGAGTGCACACATTTTCAAGTACAAATAAAACTAACAAATTGGAATATAATTTTTCCTTAGGATTTTTTAAGCCGGAATTGGAATGAATTGGAATTGATTTTTTGCAAGCCAGAGTTGGAAGATTTTTTTTTAAATTCACTAGAATTGGAACTAACAAAATGGAACTGACCCCATGCCTGTGCAGTGCATACTGCCAGTGCATGTGGTGAGGACAACACACATGTCCAACAGACCAGGCCATGTAATTGTAACTGTAAGTGCAGTGAATGAATACATAATGTTATCAGGAATGGCCCATGCCTAGGAGCATTGCGTGCTGCAATGCAGAGATAACATCTATCACTCTACATGTACAGCTGTGTTGGAGCATAGCTATGTACCAACACACAAACGACCCGACTGCACAACATTGTAAATGTCAAGACATCATGGGACAGCCCTGGAAACGTTACAGAGCACCTTAACCAATGTTATTAGGGATACGACTAGTTGTGATTACTCTTTGTATCCAGCAGTCAAGTTCAGTCATAATCAGAAACCCCTGGCATTAATTAGTGTTATAGATGCCTACTGGGTTATTCCAACTTAATAACATCAGTATCTTGTCGTCACTCGGAACACACAGGAATCCTCAAATTAGTGGCATTCATCAGTTATTTTAACACATTTTATGATAAAGCTAATTCATCAATACCACATCACAGTTTGTTTTATCGGCTTTCAAATGGTACATTACGTTTTAAAACTGGATGAGAAAATTTAAATGTAAATTTGTGTGAAAGCCTGTAATTTCGTGATTGTGACAAGATGATTTCTTGGACTTTATATTGCTGCAACTCATTACATCTGCACTAAAATGAGGTTAAAATGGGTTAAACATTGTTAGTGTCAGATATGACTGCCAAGTAATTATCTAGCCAATGGATGATGTCAAGAGTGCATGGGTGAGACGTGTCTTTCAGGAGTAGTACCTTTTCCCCCTGCAGTGCAGGTACAGAGTCCCGCAGACTGTGGAAACTCTCCTTGATGTGGTCGCGTCGCTTTCTCTCCAATGCATTGTGATGGGCTCGCTTTTCCGCCTGCCAACAAACACACACTCAAAATGTAATCCAGCTAGTGTGCATGTGTGCGTGTGTGTGTGCGTGCGTGTGGACTATGTTAACATTTTCCTCCTAATGCTTTTAGGATTCATACGATAAGTTAGACAGACGTAAATCGAGTGTTCATAGCACTCCTAGGTATGCCAGTCACCTGGGGCCATTATACATAACTTGCATTAATGCCATAAAATGCTTCAAATGTATCTCATAACAAATGTCATTGAGAAATACTCTGGCACATTGTCTTCAGCGCCTGTGTGTATGCAGTGACAACAGAAGGAAGGTTTTTTTTTTTACCAGTAATGAGACCCTGAGAGCTATACTGTAAACAACCTCATTCACACAAAAACACACAATAGCTCCTCCAACAAAACGGACAAAGTAGTTCTCGAAGTGCTACGGCCAGCTAATGCGACGCTGATATGAGTTTTTGTAGATCAAGACGATTGGCTCTGAGCCAACATTAGGTTTTTTCCATTTACCTGTGTGGAATTTTTACATCCTTAGGAATTGAGTGATTGACACCAGGCAGAAGGGACCAATGGTTTTGGGGTTTCTTCTGAAAGACAAGCTACCATGCCCCACTTTCATTCAACATATATGGCTAAAGTAACTTGTTGGCTGACATAGTGGCTCAAGTTCAGTTTTACTAGGAGTTCTAGGCTAGCTGTTGCTACCTATGACATTCAAATAATTCAGATACATGATATAAATCAAACCTGATAAAAAAAATTATATGCAAAATACTGGAAACCTGTAAATAGTAAAAAAGCTGGTGTCAAAGTAATGAAAAATAACACATTTTCTTATACATGCTAGAAGCCACCAAGAATGATGCCGTTAAGATTTTTGTGCATCTACCGCATTTGGAACCTTTATACAAATATGAAGGCGCTCAACCGGCCCTAATTTAGCATAGGATTGTGTAGCTATCAATCAATCTATCACTGCAGGTTGTCAAAGCCACCTTACACTGACCGCATAAACCTACCTTCAATCAGTGAATCCCTGATCACACATGAAAATAAACAACCTACAACTGTTCCTCAGGTCAGAGGAATAACTACTAGCTGCCTAAATCTATCTCCAATCAGTGTTTTCCACAGAAAACATACATGTTATCTACAGTAATATCATTGCACAGTTGTACCTTGGGTGTACGATGTAAATTATTCCAAGAACACTCATTCTATCTTTTATATTTAAACAAATCTAACCTGACTGTTATCTGTTTATAAATATTGACCTTGATGCTTAGCCACATGCAACTGTTGACAATTTTTAATATGTATGATTAACACAAAATTACATTCCCTCCTTTTGGACTAAAACATTCAGATTTAACAATTATTATATTATATTTTATTAACTGTGATTCTGAAACACTCTTTGGTGACCAAGCTGTTAGTTGACATTGTATAAATTATTTTATGACAAAAACTAGCAGATAATGTTAGTTTTAATGACATTTGATGTATTTATTTATCATTTAATCTGGTTAACATATTATTGTGAATTGTATATTTTATCAAAGGCTATATAACTTTGTATTTGCTTCTAAAGGGCCACTGAAAAAATCACACTAAAACATGACGATTGACAGTGACCATTGTGAAGTAAAGCTACTACTGACAGGCTGCTGCATAACACCACCAATATAGGCAATAAACTGCAGAAATTTACAAATAAACTATTGTCTCGTACTTGTTAAGTTTCAAAAACACCAATCCAGGAGATTTATACGTAAATCAGAGGGTCTCAGAAAATCAGGCATTTACCCAGGTATATGTAAGTTGGATTAAAATAAAACAAAAAAGAATACTTTCCATAGACATTAATAACCATGTTTTAATAAAACGTTAAGTTTCAGAAATGCCAGTGCATGAGATTTATGCGTATATTGGAGGATCTTACGATATCAGGAAATTGTGTGCAAATTGGGGGTTTCAGGATATATTGGAATTGTGTATAAATCTGAGTATTTCATGTTATGAAAATGGTCACAGATCAGCTTTATTTCGAAATGCATTGCACATGTGCTCTTAAATCAATGGCACATAACAGCATGTCAATATGTATTTAATGTGTTACATTAAATACATTATATGTGGATATAAAATAATTAAATAATTATATGTAAACTAAAATGTTTGTGGCTTTATAGGTATGGTAGAAAGAAAAAGTTTACTAATTTTATGTTCTAGGCATATGTGTTCATACATTAAATATATATTTTTATGGTGCAAAGAACCTTGAATATAGGCAGTAAATACATCTTCTTTAATGAAATTATTTTATTATATTGTTACAAACAGATACAATATTCACAAGTATAAGAACCAGAACTTAGCATTGTATTTTCTTCAAAGTTTGTTACCATGGCCTGGGTGATGGAGGCATGCGTAATGAATTTACTATTGTGACATTTGGCCTTGCTGGTGGAGCATTTGATCTTATAAAATACATCTTTTTATTTATAATGTGTTCTAGTTATAACATTTACAGATATACATGGATTAAATAAAACATGTACACAGTGAATGAACGTTTATTCAACAACAAGATAATATATGCACAGTATGGTTTGCTGTTGCTGCTGAAAGGACACAGCTGGAGTCATAGACTTATGTTGCTATGCCCTTCTCGTTGCTAGGCCCTTCTCAAACTAAAAACAACTGAATAAATACAACACAAATTATAAATAAATTACAAAATAATATTCACAACTCATGTATAAACTTTTTACCACAGTGCTTGTGTTACTAATATACACAATTCACAAATATGTAGAAAGTAATGACAACTTGAATGCATTTTTAAATTGTGTTAAACTTGGAAGCTGAGTCAATTTATTTGGTAAATTGTTCCACGTTTTTATACCATTTACGGTGAGTGACAGCAGTCGGAGGGTGGTGTTTGTCTTTTTAACACAGAATAGTTTGCTTTGTTTGGTATCATGTGTGTGTATAGCTGCGGTTGGTTCAAATAATGCTTGAACACGACCATTTAAAGAATAGTTGTTTGCTTTATAAAGTTTGATCATAGTCTTGTATTTAACTAAATCATGACATTTAAGCATGTTTGAGAGATGGAAAAATACAGATGTATGATCATGGTAATTAAGGTTATAAATAATCCATATAGGTTTTTTCTGTAATATAGATAGTTTTCTGAGTCTAGATTGATAAGTATTTCTCCAGATCTCACAGCAATATGACATATGTGGTTCAACATGTGAATTATATAATGTGTGTTGTGCTTGACAATCAAGAACATGCCTAGTTTTATACAAAACTGCTATGCTTTTTGATTCAACCATTTTTATGTGTTCTCTCCATGTTAAGTTTTCATCAATGGTTACTCCAAGGAATTTTGTATATGATACCTGCTCAATGTTTGTCCCATTCAAAACGATATTCACGTCTGTTCTAGGTTGTTTTTTATTGTTAAACATTATAAAATGTGTTTTGTTCTCATTAAGTGATAATTTGTTCGCTCGGAACCACAGGTCTAGTTTTTTTAGTTCGTTGTTAACAACAGTGCTTACATCATCTGCGTTACTAGCGGAATAAAAAATGTTTTTATCATCAGCAAGCAAAATAATATCAAGCAATGTTGAGACTTCACACATGTCATTTATTTACAGAATAAATAATAACGGGCCAAGGATTGAACCTTGCGGGACTCCGCACTTGATAGTGTACATGGATCGACTGACATTATTTGAGTATAGATTTAAACGGATTACACTTCGTTCTACAAGATCAGCAAGTTGACGGGGGGCGATAATATGGAACCCGCGGCTGCAAGTGCAGTTCACTGTGCTCCTTGTTGTTGTCTAATCAAGGTAAGGCATGATTTAAACAACCCCTTTTCACTTTGTTGTCCCAGCCACCTTGGTCCAATGTCCCTATTCATGAGATTTAGCTCAGTGTCTGAACGATTGCAATTAACTCATTGGCATGACATTGCCACTGGTATTGACCAGTACTGATCACTTTCTGTTGACCCAGAAAAACATACCTGAGTCAGCCTGAAATAAAACCCAATTAGGCCATACTGAGTTCGGAAAATTAAATAAGAGAGAAAAAAATTAGTTTTGGTTTCACTGAAAATCCAGGATTGGTTCTCCTTTCCAGGAGTTTTGGAGATTTGGTGGATTTCCAAGAGTTTACCGGCGAATGGAAGAGATTTAACTGTTAACATGTATGTTGTCTTTTTGACAACCCACGTGGATATTCTTGACATTTATAACTGAAATTCGGATAACAGTTATTACTACAATTTGTGTGATGAGTTTGAGACATTTATAAAATAAATCAAATACTCAATAAAATATTCAGTATAGAGCAGCATATTATGATTCACATGACCAGTTTCAAGAGTTACCACAGGCACTCTCTCTGGACAACCTTTAATAGGACCCCCATGAGATCACACCCAATCAACTACTAATACTACTATATTTTAGGCCAAGGCTTTTGTTACAGTGTTGTGCTCTGGCTCAGTGACGTCACTTGATCACTGGCCTGATTAGATGCACCAAATTACCTGTCATATGATCAAGAGCAGATTATATCACATTTACATATTTATTTAACATCAGCAGCAGGTGTATGTGCCTGCCTGGCCTAACAATATCACATGACATACAAGGTCATCAAGTGCGACTTCCTTGTACCGCAAGCAAATGTACATAGTGGTTAAAACACGAACATCAACACTGGTGAAGATATCGGACACGCTTTAGCATATATATAACCACTCCAGGTCATGCTAATTCAAACACTGTCTGACATGTTTGTTTTTGCTATGTATATAATGTTGTGGTTCTTCACAAATAACCACTGTATATTTCTACATTAGTACTTTAGTACACATTCCTTCCAATTCCGTGCACAAGGATGTGGTTTGAACTGGTTTCAGGTGGTGGTTGAAAACAAGAAACACATGGTCAACTGACATTCTAGAGTAGAGAGTGGGTACATCATGAAGTCAAAAGATAATTTTTTTGATAATAGTAGTCAAAGTACTTCATTTTCAAAACATACTAGGCATGAGTACTTCAACAAGAAAGTACTCAGCTGCAATAGTCCCAACATTAGTACATGAAGTTGCATTTACAAATTGTACTCAATATTTTACTTGAAAGAAATGACCTGATTTGTATGCACACCAACTTATGTTTTTAATAATTATACTTCAACACTGCTTAACGAGAACAGTACACACTGATTAAAATACATTAGATTCTGTGGAGCATAAATGATTCAGTATTGTTAAATATTAAGAAAAACAGTAATTAGTAAATACCAATAGGAGTAAATGGTTCCATGATCATCAATTTAGATCTTAGGCACAGCAATAAGCGCTCCAATTACTGTCAAAATTATACATAAAAATGTGGTATTTACAATCTACATTCATTATTTTAAAGAAAATCACAAATTGTCTTGATCAACATTATCTGTACCATCTTGACTTCAAAACAACTACTGATGTTGACGTTTGCTTGTCTAGAAACACTAGCAGTTGTTAGCCCAGGACTTCTAAATGGTGTCTATATCACTGCCAAAATGCCAAGGGGTGTAAAGAAATTAAAATTAAACAAATCATTTGTGGACTCAATAACTCTAGAGAAGGAAAACTAAAAACTATGAAAAAAACCACTCAGATTTTAACCCAAGACATACAAGACAGGGCTGTTTGTAGTTAAATGTTATACATAGCAACAGCTAGCCTAGAACTCCCAGTAGAAGCATGCAGTGCCCTTTTTCTCTCAACCATAGTAAACAGAACATACAACTAGTGAAAGTCATCAGTTCCCTGGTAACTGACAGCTGCTTGCCCATACAAACACACCTAGCTGATATTGCTGTGGGAATGATGTTATTGAAAGCAGAAAGCCTACCTATATGGCACCTTTGTTACTACTGATTACACTAATCCAGCATGTATAGGATTAAGCATCAGTTATCATCAGCATAACACACTTATTCTCACACACAGCACTGTGTCAACAGTACTAGTGCTGCGAACTGCCTGTAGTCTTTGTAGTCTAAACAGTACAAAATGGTACACTGTATTAAACTGTATCATCCCATATGGAAAACCGGTTTGACTGATTAAAAATAGAACAAACACAGACTGATGTGATGGTATACCACCACTAAGTACACAGCACTAGTGTGTTCACTGTCTAGAGGTCCACATGGCATGGTCCATCAATGTAGAACACAGACTGATATGATGGTATACCACCACTAAGTGCACAACACTAGTGTGTTCACTGTCTAGAGGTCCACATGGCATGATCCATCAATGTAGAACACAGACTGATGTGATGGTATACCACCACTAAGTACACAGCACTAGTGTGTTCACTGTCTAGAGGTCCACATGGCATGGTCCATAAATGTAGAACACAGACTGATGTGATGGTATACAACCACTAAATACACAGCATTATTGTGTTCACTGTCTAGAGGTCCACATGGCGTTGTCCATCAATGTAGAACACAGACTGATGTGATGGTATACCACCACTAAGTACACAGCACTAGTGTGTTCAGTGTCTGGAGGTCCACATGGCGTGGTCCATCAATGAAGAACACAGACTAATGTGATGGTATACCACCACTAAGTACACAGCACTAGTGTGTTCATTGAATGGGGGTTCACATGGCGTGGTCCATCAATGTAGAACACAGACTGATGTGACGGTATACCACCACTAAGTACACAGCACTAGTGTGTTCACTGTCTGGAGGTCCACATGGCACGGTCAATCAATGTAGAACACAGACTGATGTGACGGTATACCACCACTAAGTACACAGCACTAGTGTGTTCACTGTCTAGAGGTCCACATGGCACGGTCCATCAATGTAGAACACATACTGATGTGATGGTATACCACCACTAAGTACACAGCACCAGTGTGTTCACTGTCTAGAGGTCCACATGGCATGGTCCATCAATGTAGAACACAGACTGATGTGATGGTATATCACCACTAAGTACACAGCACTAGTGTGTTCACTGTCTGGAGGTCCACATGGCACGGTCCATCAATGTAGAACACAGACTGATGTGACGGTATACCACCACTAAGTACACAGCACTAGTGTGTTCACTGACTGGGGGTCCACATGGCATGGTCCATCAATGTAGAACACAGACATGGTCCATCAATGTAGAACACAGACTGGTGTGATGGTATACCACCACTAAGTACACAGCACTAGTGTGTTCACTGTCTGGAGGTCCACATGGCATGGTCCATCAATGTAGAACACAGACTGGTGTGATGGTATACCACCACTAAGTACACAGCACTAGTGTGTTCACTGTCTGGAGGTCCACATGGCATGGTCCATCAATGTAGAACACAGACTTGTGTGATGGTATACCACCATTAAGTACACAGCACTAGTGTGTTCACTGTCTGGAGGTCCACATGGCATGGTCCATCAATGTAGAACACAGACTGGTGTGGTGGTATACCACCACTAAGTACACAGCACTAGTGTGTTCACGGTCTGGAGGTCCACATGGCATGGTCCATCAATGTAGAACACAGACTGGTGTAGTGGTATACCACCACTAAGTACACAGCACTAGTGTGTTCACTGTCTGGAGGTCCACATGGCATGGTCCATCAATGTAGAACACAGACTGGTGTGATGGTATACCACCATTAAGTACACAGCACTAGTGTGTTCACTGTCTGGAGGTCCACATGGCATGGTCCATCAATGTAGAACACAGACTGGTGTGGTGGTATACCACCACTAAGTACACAGCACTAGTGTGTTCACTGTCTGGAGGTCCACATGGCATGGTCCATCAATGTAGAACACAGACTGGTGTAGTGGTATACCACTACTAAGTACACAGCACTAGTGTGTTCACTGTCTGGAGGTCCACATGGCATGGTCCATCAATGTAGAACACAGACTGGTGTGATGGTATACCACCACTAAGTACACAGCACTAGTGTGTTCACTGTCTGGAGGTCCACATGGCATGGTCCATCAATGTAGAACACAGACTGGTGTAGTGGTATACCACCACTAAGTACACAGCACTAGTGTGTTCACTGTCTGGAGGTCCACATGGCATGGTCTATCAATGTAGAACACAGACTGATGTGACGGTATACCACCACTAAGTACACAGCACTAGTGTGTTCACTGTCTGGAGGTCCACATGGCATGGTCCATCAATGTAGAACACAGACTGGTGTGACGGTATACCACCATTAAGTACACAGCACTACAGTAGTCCCTCTCTTCAGCGGACACATCTGTATCCAAGCATAAGTGTCCCGACATTGCAGGTGTCCACTCATTGAAGGGACAGGCACCTTAGTGCCGGAGTTCAGACCAGTACAATCGACACATGGTGTGGCAATATGTGAATGCATTAACTGATAGGAATTAAGCGCTATATATAGTGCTTAATTATATATATATATGTTATGTTTATTATCACTGTGATATATTATAAAATAAACAGTTGGTCATGAAGTCATATCGTCCGCCCGGCACCGTCCTCCCGACTCACTCTGTCAATCTTACATTTTCCTCAACCACGCATTGGTCACTCACTGCCACTAGCCTATGCAACGGTATCGGCCCGGTGTTGCAGTTTAAACTGCTGCGCGTATGGCAGCATTCAACCAAAAACATCGAACAAAACATCTCTGTCACATCATTTTATAAATTGGTATTCTCAAACGATTTAGATATTCTTTACCTAAAATACTTTGTAAGTAATTCGCATAGTGACGATTTTGGCTGCCACCCACCGGCTAAAATAAGAACTTGGAAATGATCAACCGAATATTTAAATCAGTTGCTACATGCAGCGTGAACGTTAATTAAATATTAAAAACTGTAACAGGCACAATTGTTAATTGTCTCACTTCAATTTTCATCCAATTTTGAAAGATTAATTAATGCACAAATTGTGCGTCACTTGATAATGCGTTCAACCGTTTCATAAGCTGGCGACCAGTTCATCTTTTCTAGGCACTGGTAATATGTGCCGTTTGGCATAGCGCAGCATAACTTGATGATGCTTCTTTGTTATTCCACCTCAGTTTAGGCTTAATGTTGGGCTACATTGAAAACAATTGAGATGAACCTTTTATACATTAATCATTCCTCCACATTCACTCTGCCTAAAGTTTAGAGTTTAATCAAAGGAACTCTAAGTAGTTTGGACAAACACAACGATTACAGCAAGGAAGACAAGCTTGTTGTTATGGGTACATGTGTACTTGGTGTTACCAATGACACACAGCGAGCTGTATGTCCGCCATTTTGTAAACAAATTCGGCCAAAAACCTTTGAATTAATTAATACTGTCCGTCTTAGGAGGGACATGTAACCAAAATATCCTGTCCGTTGTCCGCGTCCACGCGGTGTCCCCTCAGCA
This sequence comes from Paraescarpia echinospica, assembly GCA_020002185.1. NCBI lineage: Eukaryota > Metazoa > Annelida > Polychaeta > Sabellida > Siboglinidae > Paraescarpia > Paraescarpia echinospica. The sequence continues at coordinate 6,668,422 of CM034538.1, forward strand.
AAGGAACATTAACCTGGCAAAACAGTCCGTACATTGACAAACTGTTTCGACATAGCGGGTGTCCCCTCGTAAGAGGGTCTGCTGAAGAGAGGGGCTACTGTAGTGTGTTCACTGACTGGGGGTCCACATGGCGTTGTCCATCAATGTAGAAAACAGTACCAAGAATGTATTCATGACAATGCAAACCCGATCATAGTCTGGAAATATATAACAAATTAGCATTAATAATAGGTTTTTAGATGGCAGCGAAATGAAACTATATTTCTTACTGACTTAACACCAGTAGGGAGTAAGTTGCACAGAGCTGGTGCGTCAACCGAAAAGGCTCAAGTTCCAGCATTCGTCTTAACAATGGGAATGAAAAGTAGATCAGAGTCTGCCGACCGAAGCTCTTTAGGTTTCTTTGCTGGAGTAAAACTATCACAGGTAATCACCCTTACTACCCAACTTAGCAGTTCATTAGCAACACCATTCGTTACTACCCACCTGAGTGGCAAACTCGCCCCCCATAGCTGTCCCGTCTCCATCGTCGTCTTCCTGCAAATAAACATCACACATGTATCTGATCCATAACTTTATCCAGAGAGGCACAGACCCACTCACCCGTCTCTTGGATGGGTTGAGTTAATTTTTGGATGGGTGGAAATTTGAATGGGTAGAAATCTGAGGAACAAAAAAAGCTTACATTAGTAACTCTCACTGTTACTTAGATGTCCATTATATTTTAAAATTGTGTTTCAAACTTGTGTATACATTTATTATTTAACATATTGTATTCATATATATATATATATGTATTTACATGCAAGTTTGGACTGAACTGTGCATGCATGCATGCGGATACGCATATCAACCAGTACATTTTTTGACTGGTAAAAAATTTATTTTGCATAAAGGCCAAATCTGATCACAATGCAATATGCTTCTAACAATGCATACCTTTCTACATAAATAACTAATTAGAATTAAGTATGGTTGTTCATAAAATAATGGAGTATACCTAATGTTATACTTTTTTATCCCTCCTTAATTAAAGGAAATAAAAATAAGGCATTAGCTAAAATCCTTTTTCCATGTGTACACACAGTTTAACCTTATATGTAACATTTGACAACACTAAAAAATACAGAAAAATACATTTGTAGCATAAATTCGATTTTAAACCCGTCTGTGTGGGATTCCCGCGGAAAATAAAATTTAATGAGCTAGGCGATCACATGGTATCGGGACGTCACTTATGACCCACACTCGCATCAGGCCGACCCTTTCCATGCATTCAGAGCATGTTTACAAGTATAGCTTTTGGGTCGAAACGAGCGTCAGAATGAGTTATAGTGCAATATTCCGATGAAATACAAACACCAGTCATCATAGACGAACAAGCAGTTATCTTACCGTTCCACATGAATCGAATTTTATTCAAAACAATGAATGCGACTAGGTTTCGCCGAGCTTGGGCTCATTTTCTGAATAATTATATCGAATGCAACCAACGAGAGATAAGCTACACCAATAAACATACATAGCAAACATATATAGTATCCAGCTACAGAAAGTAACATGTATAATCTCATAATATCACTAGAATATCGATGTATGAAGGAGGAGTTGTTCAATTTATCATAACAACTTAAATCAGTCAGTGAATTTCTATCGGTCCTGTTAGCTCGGTTGGTAAAGACGTTGGTTCCTTAGCGTTTATTTTGCAAACGGGCGACGCCGGTTCAAACCCCTCACCAAATCATTGATTTTTTAAAAACTTTTTTTGGTTTATGTTTTCACAAAGTAATATAAACCAAATCATTTTTATACTATGATGCACTGTTTATAAATATTTTGGTAGTAATTATTTATTCGCCACAAAAAATGAAAATATGGGAATTATATAACAATTTTTCTAAATTTTATTCATCCAAACAAATACAATGTAATGGATATATAATTTATTAATTGTATATATATTGTACGGTAATATATGTAATTATATATGTGAAAACAAATGGTGATCTGTCTGAATAAATAAAATTTAGAAACATCGCGTTATATATAATTACCATATTTTCATTTTTGTGGCGAATAAATAATTACTACCTAAATATTTACAAACAGTGCATCATAATATAAAAAATGATTTGGTTTATATTACTTTGCAAAAACAGAAACCAAAAAATGTGTAAAAAAATCAACGGTTTAGTGTGGGGTTTGAACCGGCGTCACCCGATTACAAAATAAACGCTAAGGAACAAACGCCTTTACTAACCGAGCTAGCAGGGCCGACAAAAATTAACTCACTGATTTAAGTTGTTATGATACAACTCCTCCTTCATACATCGATATTCTACTGATATTATGAGATTATACACGTTACTTTCTGTAGCTGGATACGATATATGTTTGCTATGTATGTTTATTGGTGTAGATTATCTCTCGTTGGTTGCATTCGATATAATTATTCTGAAAATGATCCCAAGCTCGGCGAAACCTAGTCGACTTGTAGGCACATTCGCATTCATCGTTTTGAATAAAATTCGATTCATGTGGAACGGTAAGATAACTGCTTGTTCCTCTATGATGACTAGTGTTTGTATTTCATCAGAATATTGCACAATAACTCATTCTGACGCTTGTTTCGACCCAAAAGTTATACTTATAAACATGCTCTGAATGCATGGAAAGGGTCGGCCTGATGCGAGTCATAAGTGACGTCACATCTCGGCATCCTGAAAAGCGCGCCAAAAATATGCATATTCGAAAATGTCCGGATGTAAAGCATTAAATGTGGAATTTCTAATTCATTGATTTTTTTGATTGTTTTTGACTTGGTGGACATGGAAATAGATAGCAGGATGTAATATAACATGAATTCAAGCCATAGATGTTTTTATTCCCTTTAATAAAATTAAATAGAAAAACAGGTGATATATTGAAATATAGATGCGCTCCTGAAAACTACAGTATATATATTAATGATGTCTTTATTACACAATCGCTCAAGCCTATACAGAAATATATGTAATTTATGAAGATGTCAGATATCAGCCTCTGATCTAGTCGACAAAGTAGTTTTTGTAATTTTGGGTGGGCCAAAATTGCCGCCTTTTATTTCCCTTTAATTAATAACAACGGTTACGTGTATTATTTTAGGATTTAAACTAAAATAAATCCCAAAGGCACGCGTTATGCGAGTCCTGTTGAGAAGAACTTGGTCGACCACCTAGTTGGAATCTGCTGTTAAAATGCTACGTCAACGACAACAAGCCAGGCCAGAGTACGCGGTCCCAGAGCAGGGGGCGCGTCCATAACTCGCATCTTTCGTTTTAAACATGGGCTTAGACTTTGTGACTTCATTTACCGTCAAATGACTTATGATATTACACGCAGCCAATAGAGATGCAACAATATGCCACCCCCTTAACATTTCAACGTTATATTTTTTCAATAGCTACTCTGATTTGGTGATGTATTCACATCGCCGAGCGGTGACAGTTCGGTGTTGTGACTTGTGTTGTGCGGGAGTTGGACAGGTAAAGACCGAGATCTTGTGGTTCCAAAGGTAAATATCCAGTCAATAACACCATAGCTGATACCTACATCACTCTCAATGTCTATATCTGCATCCCGGTCGTCATCGCTCATCTTCCTACGAAGCAAAACAAACCAAACACGCCCAAAACCATACAATCTTAGCTGAAAATGGCGACCAAACAACGACACGCGGTAGAACCACGTGGTTTATTTCCGACAACCAGGAAATCTTTCCGCGTGTTTTGTATAAATATAGCGCTCATTCTGGTTAGATTACAATTTATAATTGTAATTTAATTTTATGAATGCAATTTGTTGTTTTGTGCATTAATTAAGTTAATACTTGAAAATGGTTTGGTCTACGAAACTGGTATCAATAATATGTGATCATGGACTACATTCTTTTAGCAAAAGTAAACATCTGCCGGCCTTGTCGCCGTTGACCTTTCAACTTGATCTGGCGAGTTCTGCATAATCTATGACCGTATGAGATTATGTAATGAACGCCTTCTAAAGCGAACACCACAGTCCACGCTAGGGTCGAGTGTGTAATCACTGGAACCAATCAGACGATGGGAATAAATTGTTATTAGCAATCTCGTTATTAATTACAGTTAAGGTTATTAGTACCTAGTGGGCACACGACATCTTTTAGCAGTTAATTTTTGGTCATACGAATGACGTCTAAAAAAGACATCATTTAAACATCTATCAGACGTCTACTGCATTTACGTAAGAAATGAGACGCAAAATAGTCTTTCACTGGCAACCTAAATATGACGTGTTTTAGACGTCAAAATATACTACTATTTCCCACTGGGTATACGTAGTTAGGGTCATTTAGAGTTAGGGTCGTGGTCGAAAATAGTTATGGAACTTATGCTTAGGTTGTGACGCGCGGTACCCCTAAGCCTAAGGCTAAGGCTAAACCAAACATTAATGAATGAATGAATGAACGTTTATTCAGAACATTGGCAACAATATAATTATATACAAGACAACAAAACAAGTTTAACTATAATACAAGTGAGAATATACAATGTTTGAAGGGGGTAAATACGAAGTCATTGACTTTTGTGTAAATTTACCCCTGTACATACATACATATGTATACACATACACACATATACATACCTATACACACATACATATACACACATACACATGTACATGTATATTGATACATCGATATTATATTAATTGAACTTGCATATTCTAACCATCTAGCTACAATAATTGAAAACACGTAATGGAATATGTGCATGTTCAAAATTTAAAGTATGTGATAAGTACACATCTTTACACATATATTGTAGTTTCCTCAATGGCATGATTATATTTGTGTATGATTTTGTTTAGATTTCCACAACCAGATATTTCTTAAATGAAAGGTTCTTGCATTTACGCTTAAATTCAGTAATAGTGTTAGTAGTTTTTAATATTCCTATATTAATTCAATTCAATATGTTTTATTCAAACAAACATTAAAACATACAGCATACGCTGTAATCGCCTCAACATGGTTTTGTTGTGACATATGTATTTGGTACTGTTGTTTGAAAGGAAGACACAAGAAGTATAAAAAAACTTGTATTTAATATATCCCCTAACTATATATGTTGTAGTAAATCACATCAGATAAATTATAAGATGAATGTGTGAATATTGCACATATATTCCAAAAGTCTACACAATAGTACACGTATAAGGAAACATTAAATAGTACAAAATAATAAAATGTAAAAAAAAAAAAAAAATATATTATATTTCAGAATCAGTTTCAATAATTAATACAAACTGTACATATTATTCATTTATGATTGTTTTCTTGTACCCGTGTCTGAATGACACATGTACAAAACACGGTACAGTGCCCTAGCTAGAACTGTTTGGAGTTAAACATCGTACGTTTCATAAACATTATAAAGGTTTATTATAATTGGATTTCAGTGACAGTGATTATTTATACGCTCGACCCGCTTAGGCTTAGCCAGCAGTCGCCCGCCTGAGTGACTTCTGGTTAATTAAACAGATAGATGAGGGGCGAAATGGTGCTGCCACCTGGCGGCGCCTGGATAATCGAGGCTACATGATCAACGTGGGTCAAATACGATGTTAACAACATATTTTGCATAATTAAATAAATCATTATTAATAATTATGATAATGTAATGTATTCTCATTTCTCTGATATATGTGGTGCATGACCGCGCGTAATATGTATATTAATTATTACCAGGTAGATATAAGCATGTTATGTAGGGTAGAGTGGGGGAAAATCGTCGCCTGCGGAAATTGGCTACCCCATACATCCATAACAACGGTATTTAACCTGGGTAATTATCCCTTGAGATAATTCGGGATTTTTCGGAGGGCAAACAATATTTAAAATATACGGATATTTCAGTAATTCGTTCATTACTACTATGCTCTTTTAGCATGCCATATTGACGATATGTTAATTAAGAGCGCTTAACAAATATCAGAAGTACCATACAATTAAAGAGAATACTATCAAGCCATGTCTAGCTGAAACATCAAAGTGCGTTTCTGGCGAGAAACCAGGGGAATAAAATACAAAATATATCACGTTAGAACATCGTAGACAACTGAATCTCTGTAATGAGCGAGCTCATTTTTTTGATCAGTTCGCTTTAGCAGTGAACGCATATATGCCCCAACGCTTCTCTTTTTAAATGGACACATCGTGAGATGTTGTGTCTCATGTACACAGTTACAAATTAACGACTATGTAAACGAGGATTATTGGTTATTATGTAAACGAGGATTATTGGTTATTATGTAATTTGCATGCCATGTCTTTTGCACTATGACGCCATCTTGTGTGAACTGGCGGCAACCACTTGGACGTGTGTCCTTAAGCCGAATCAGGTGTCTGATCTAGACGTTCCCCATCTCGAGTAGTGCATACGATCCATGGCAAAGGACCACGTGTCCACTTTCTGAGCATCTCTACGTCTATACCCATGGGCGTTGTCTTCTCTCGGAGATCATCCAAGCTACAGGAGCTCGAGTCAGATCGTTGTACTCCAATCCTCTTACTCCAAGGGATTGTGTGAGCTTGTGACTGAGTTTTGCACAATTTATGGAATGGCATCGACGACACGATACACGTCAATATACTATTAATAAGCAACTCTCTGTGGGACGTGCACTCAATGGCAGCTGGCCGGGGCACGTGCCCTAGGGCCCCGAGCTCCCCGGGGCATTTAAATACACAAGAAATAAAACGAAAAAACTAAGTAAACTAATAACAGACAACTTAATAAAACACCCTTCCTGAAATTTACCAGGTAGGCCCTATAGGTCTGGCTAGTCTGCACCCCAAATAACCCGTACAATCTTTCGGGATTTTCGTAGAGAGAATCCCGTGGTATTATTCAGCAAACTGAAGTTACGGGTGTGCACGAACTGGTGCAAGACTGGTGGAAGCCGTAGGTCTGCCCTACATTAGAAACAAATTGAATTGTCAAGTCCTATATACCAGTGTTCCACACACCTATCAACACTCTAATTATTACCAAGTTCTTCTTTTTCCGTGCAAAAAGTAGACCTACATATGTAGGCTATAGAACCCCGTACTGCTATCGGCACGAAGTATTTTTGAAAACAGGGTCATATCGATTGTTGTATTCAGCATAGACTGTTGTTGAAATAATCACACGCAGATGCAATGGCTGTTCATTTCAACTCAGTTGAGCCAATTGTTCCCGCACCCGGCCCTAAGCCACTGTATTACAACCTGATCAGGCTCTTTCTCGGGCATCGTGGTGTTGGAAACAACATGCAGTTCTAAGGTAAATGTGTTTCACACTGCACAGAGCCTACACACCCCAAGGGGCTGGATGTTAGCACAACTCCTTTAATATTACAGGGACATTGATACCTTGTTCAGCGCGGGGTTTTTATTTCGGGATTTATGAACTACGACTAGTATGTGAGTATCAATTATCTAGCACTTTGGATGTTGCCATAGTGACGTCACTAGCTTCGATCGTTTCTATCATATATCGACCCCTCCATTGACTGCACAACTGTGTGAAACAGGCACGAGGCCGACAACACTTCTTTGGTTTTTACCTTTTATTATTTTTTGGATACGGTACATCGAATGACGAAAACGGCACGGTCAGCATTCAGTCCTTTACTTTAGATAAAACAATATCCGTTTAAATTGACTGACAGTTGAAGACGGCGGGTAAACCATTGAAGGAATCTGCTAGCCGGCCACCCAACCTCCAACCCCTGTCAAGGAGGAGGAGCTGTGATTTCCCATACGGTGCTTCAACAGCGAAAGGAGTTTACTCTCCTCTGAACCATGGCTATCTATAGAATAAATTACAACAATAAAAACGTGTTAACACCTTATTATTTAGCGTCCGACAATAATGTAATTAACCGTCCCAAAGGGAAAGCCGCCGCTTCGTCAACTTGAATTGTATCTAACGCGACTCTTGTCTCTTTCAGTCTAAGTTCGCGAACAATCTGTCTCCGTGTTGCACGCGTTGTAAAGCCTGCAGTCCACATCTCGAAGTTATCCTGGCCGTTTATTGCAACAACAATTAAGCGATGTAATAAGAAGAAAATGAAGAAATATTCCCTGCTGCAGATCCATTTCGACTTCGTACGCCGTTTACACACAACTGGTTGTCATGTGAAAAAAATGACGTAATCACCAATAATTATTGTTGATACCTTGACGCGGCGGTCTATAGCTTCGCGGCAATGCTGTGTCAGTAAACGTATGGGCCAATTCCACGTTGCAAGTTCACGACAAGCAATCATTCTCGAGCGCGTATTACCATAGGCGCAACTGACACACGTGCCCCATAGCCCCGAGCTCCCGGGACCCCGTAGACAAAATCCAGGGACGAAAGCCCCCGGGGCCCCACTCAAATGAGAACAAATTTCAGGGCCCAAGCTCCCTCAGCCCCACTCAAATTAGAAAAAGTCCATGGCCCAGAGGTACCGGGAGCCCTACTAAGGTGAGAATAAAATAAAATTAGTCTAAGGCCCAGAGCTCCAAAGGCCCATTCATGGGAGACAAAATACCATTCCATGGGTATGAGCTCCAGGGGGTCCCACTCAAGTAAGAACAAAATGTATTCCAGGGCCCAGAGCTCCCGGGCCCACTCAAGTAAAAATAATTCCCGGGACCAAAGCTCCCTGGGACCCCGAATTAAGTGGCCAAAAATGTGCACTGAAACTACCACGGCAAATTAAATGAAATTGATACAAGACAAGTTAGACTAAGTTAAATTTTAAATTTCTTTGAAACTTCGTATGCGTCAACACAATGCTCTTGTCAAGTAATGTGCCAAATGTGAAGTATGTTCATTGGGAATTTATGTCACTAAACCAGCACAAACATGGTCATTTGCCTGTCACAAAGCAACCAGCCTGTCATATGTTGCTGACGTCACCAGAGGAAGGGCCGCTGAGTGTGCCCTATCCTTCAACTGAGTTTAGCACGACGGGCGGCGGTGCGGCCTGGTGTTTCAGACTGTACGTGAAATTACAATCGCATAAAATATTTTATATCACCGTAAGACAATAATGCTATCTACAGGTTTGTCACTGGACATACACCAACCCGCATGGATGCGCGCCTTACTAAATCCAAGCGGTGCTTCCTCGGGTGACGTAACCAACGGTCGCTAGATGTCGCAACAAACTCTGCAGAATATGTACAGAAAACGCGACCAAAAGGGCACGGATTGCTCAAAAACCACCATTGTCGACTCGAAGGGACAGCCGGCATTCCAACGGCAGAGCATCATTCATCGGCAATCTGGGGCACCTCAAACAACATCTGGAGACAGCGGTCAACAGCTACATTTTAAAATTGTAGGGCCTATGTATTATAATTCAAATTTCACGTAGCACTGGTTCTTATTTAATTGTATTACTTGTCTTCTTTGTACATAAACGGATCTAGGCGTGGAACATACATAATATACACACAGGAACTAGCTCGGTCCCTCTATTTGGGGCTCTCCTTAGTGCTGTGCCACATTTCAGGTCTGCAACCTTCAGCTCTTCCGTTGTTCGTGTCCATGCTAATATGCGCTGGCTGTTGTTCTGGTCCCTTCGTGGGGCCCCGTCAATAGGTGTACGTTGTTTACTAACTTTTAACCGCCTATAGCTAGTATTGTAAGGTACTTCGATGGGTGGGAGCAGTTAAAAGTGCACAGTGTAGTCTTGTGCTGACGTGTGAGAGCGTCTGGACTCACGAGGCCTGGCGCCAACCTCTGGTGACGTCACATACCGTTCCACTGGTGACGCGGCTCAAGTTTCATTCGGGTGCCGCCGCTGTGTTTTGACGATCTGCTGCTTGTCGCAAATTTCGTCGTCATTTATGGATTCTGGTAGCACAATAGTATCTACCGATAAGAGACACCGCCCGTAGGTATGTTAATTAGGAGTTGTACTGTTTAAAATGTCTATTGTCTACTCTATTTTAACAATAAGTGTGGTTAACTCTGTATTCCATAGTATGTGGTCTCCCATTGACTTTCTCCCGGATCATGTCATAAGAAAACGAGAGCTTATTCACACTCAGTCTCTACACGTTCTTAGAAACGTCATCCTCGTCCGTTCACTCCAGTCAGCCATGTGGCCGCTTGGTACGATAATGATCGCTAGAAGTCCCTACTCTACGCCAAGTTTCTTCAATGGCACGTTTGGTTTATTTCATTGATGCGCACAATTTGAGGCATACGGACGCCAGCATCTTGCTGTGGTGCAGTGTTCGACATAACTGCGGGCCCGCGAATCTTATGTCGGGCAACAAACTGCGCTGCTATCAAGCTGCAACACTACAGCGTCAGAGACAACCTCCTCCAGTGGATCCAGTCACACTGGCGCGGGATCGAAATTAATATTGGGGGAGCTGACAACCGGAGCTTCCGCACCACTCCAATGTCGGATCACGTTATCGGAAGACTGTGTGTGTGTGTGTGTGAAAATGTTATGCTGTTGAATATTTTTCGCGGCGACGTTCCATTTTTTATGCTCACTACAAACCTCCAATTGCACCCTCTTTGAGGCTCACCAAAAAACCACATTCAGGCCTGCCAGATCACGTAGAAACTTCATGTGTGTGCCCTCAATGAAATTCCAGGGGGCAGCTGCCCCTTGCCCCCCTGTTCCCGCGTCTATGGATCCAGAGCTTCCTCAATGGTAGAAGTCGATCAGCAAATACTCAATGATAGAAGTCAGTAAACACAGGTAGAGGGTCATTCATCCGCACTGCCCAGGTGTTCAACAGGGAAGCGTGCCAAGGCCCTTCCACTTCTTGCCGAATGGGCCGTGTTTGCGCAGGTGCTTGTAGTAATGTTCCACATGTGACATATAGTCCTCCACTGCGTGGTACTTCGCCTCAGTGCCAATTTTGTCAGATCTTCTAATGTGCACTATGAAAGAAGAACCAAGGAGAAATATATATATTCCTCATAGACGATTGCCTCCGTTTGCCGTCTGATCGTAGTTGATAGCCTTATGCACAGAAAGATCAAGAACAAATGCGACAACCATATCCTGCAGGATGACCTCAACAAACTGCAAGAGTGGGAGAAGGACTGGAAGACGGCACTCAATCCAAACAAATGCAAGCAAGTGTGAGGTCAGTAGAATCATCCGGAAGCGAAACTCGATCGTATTACATCTAGCTACACAATCCATGGTAGCAACCTCACCCATCTAAATAACGTCAAGTACCTTGGATCATAATAGCGGGAAAACTGAACTGAATGCCCATATTGATGTCATCACAAAAAGCAAACAGCAGTTTTGCCGTTCTAAGGAAGAACCTTCGTAGCTGCCCATCAAAGACAGTGCTACGAGAAACCGGTTAGGCCCATCATCGAGTATGCTAGCTTGTCATGGAACCCCATAACAAGACCAACATCCAACGGCTGGAAGCTGTCCAACGGCGTGCTGCAAGATTCGTGACCGGGGAATACAACTGCCAGGATAAGGTTCAATAATGTACCTTATAGCACACTACCTAATAATCATACCAGCAGCCACGTTACTACACTGGCAACAAGAGGCCACAATCAACCTGCGATATCACATCCCTTAAAGCAGAACTGACATTTTTATGCACTCGATCCTTCTTCCCAGCTGGTGTCTGCCTATAGAACTGAGTGCATAGTTACATCCACAACCGTAGACTCCTTCAATGGAAAGTTGGCCACTCATTTTTATTAAGGTGTAATATGTTAGGGCCCACTTTATTGGTCGATGGTCGTGAAATGGCAACATGGAATTGGCGTATGCGTATACAGTACACAATATTTCCACGAAGTTGCGCACTGACGTATACCGCACTGCGTACTGACGTAGACCAGTCTAGGCATCAACAGTTGGTGATGACGTCATGGCAATTTTCTACCTGACAACCAGGGGTGCACAAGTCAAAGTATATCTGCGGCAGGA
>CM034538.1:6681409-6716477 GCA_020002185.1 Paraescarpia echinospica
TGTGTATGTGTGTGGGTCTGGGTGTGTGTGTGTCTGTGTGTGTGTGTGTGTGTGTGTGTGTGTGTGTGTGTGTGTGTGTGTGTGTGTGTGTGTGTGTGTGTGTGTGTGTGTGTGTGTGTGTGTGTGCGGGCGGGCGTGTGCAATGCAATGTGCATATGTGTAAATTGCATTTGTTCCAGAGTAGTCATATTGAATCGTTACACAATTAAAGGTGTCAGCAAATCAGCAATTGCTGTCAGCAATTAAAATATTTTCAGCAAAATTAAATTCTATTTTATAGTTGGAATTTGGTAATTCACCGTAAGGAAAGCATTTTGTTAGTGTCTGTTGAATTCAAGTGTACTCATGTTTGCCAGACAAGACAGCTGTAGAAAATATGTCAATACAGATGTTGGTGAATCAGCAATGCCGACACAGATGTGCTCAGTTTGCATTGTATGCCCATTCTCTCTTTACCTGTGGCAGTGGCTTAGATTACCCAGAAGTGTCATTGTCCTAGTACTTAGATTACCCAGAGGTGTCATTGTCCTACTACTTAGATTACCCAGGGGTGTCATTGTCCTAGTACTTAGATTACCCAGAGGTGTCATTGTCCTAGTACTTAGATTACCCAGAGGTGTCATTGTCCTAGTACTTGGCAAAACTACTTCAGTCAATATGCATTGTTTATAGACAGGACGTTGTTCATTGGCTTCTTGATCATTTAATGTTACATTGATGTGGTTCATCTCTTTGTGTCTGTAGAGTTCTTATGCCACTTTCTTTTATGTGTTCTTTCGAATAATTTCTCTGTCAGATGTTGTATATCGATATAACGATGTCTTTTTAATGTTGTAAAACTGTCTTCTTCTGTTTTTCAGATACCATCTACTTTCATGTTCCATCCCGGACTGAGAAGGATTCCACGGTGTATGGCATCTCATGCTACAGACAGATAGATGCTAAGGTACAGACAGGTGATTCTCACAGCATTAACAGCAATGTACCCTCCTCTATTTAAATATCAGGTGATTCTAACAGCATTAACAGCAATGTACCCTCCTCTATTTAAATAACAGGTGATTCTCACAGCATTAACAGCAATGTACCCTCCTCTATTTAAATAACAGGTGTTTCTCACGGCATTAACATCAATGTATCATGCTCTATTTAAATAACAGGTGATTCTCACAGCATTAACAGCAATGTACCCTCCTCTATTTAAATAACAGGTGTTTCTCACGGCATTAACATCAATGTATCATGCTCTATTTAAATAACAGGTGATTCTCACAGCATTAACAGCAATGTACCCTCCTCTATTTAAATAACAGGTGATTCTCACAGCATTAACAGCAATGTACCCTCCTCTATTTAAATAACAGGTGTTTCTCACGGCATTAACATCAATGTACCCTCCTCTATTTGAATAGCAGGTGTTTCTCACAGCATTAACATCAATCTATCATGCTCTATTTAAGTAAGAGGTGTTTCTCATGGCATTAACAGCAACGTACCCTCCTCTATTTAAATAACAGGTGTTTCTCATGGCATTAACAGCAACATACCCTCCTCTGTTTATATAACAGGTGATTCTCACAGCATTAACAGCAATGTACCCTCCTCTATTTAAATAACAGGTGTTTCTCACGGCATTAACAGCAACATACCCTCCTCTGTTTATATAACAGGTGATTCTCACAGCATTAACAGCAATGTACCCTCCTCTATTTAAATAACAGGTGTTTCTCACGGCATTAACAGCAACATACCCTCCTCTGTTTATATAACAGGTGATTCTCACAGCATTAACAGCAATGTACCCTCCTCTATTTAAATAACAGGTGGTTCTCATGGCATTAACAGCAGTGTACCCTCCTCTATTTAAATAACATGTGATTCTCACAGCATTAACAGCAATGTACCCTCCTCTATTTAAATAACAGGTGATTCTCACAGCATTAACAGCAATGTACCCTCCTCTATTTAAATAACAGGTGATTCTCACAGCATTAACAGCAATGTACCCTCCTCTATTTAAATAACAGGTGTTTCTCACGGCATTAACATCAATGTATCATGCTCTATTTTTTTTTCCCGGCTGATTTCAGGACAAATCAAACTTACCATGTATCCACGCATACATTTTGATTGTTTATGCTATTTTTTATTTAGATTTTGGAGAAATATAAACTAACTTTTACATTAAAAAAATTCTCTTACTCTATCTGGTCAAGAATCAGCAGGAAAGGGCAAAATATAGTTTGGCTCTTTATTGTATCACAAGGCTATGTATAGTTACCCAATTTAATGATCAAAGTAACTTGTTTTGGTGATTTAACAAATGCACTCTGACAGCATATATTATTTTACTTATTCACACGCAACAAATGTTAGCAATATAATTCAATATACAATATAATTCATAAGCTTTTAAAAGAAATGCTGGTAATTATAACATTTATTTGCTGCTTGTTGGCAGGACTTGGTGAATAGAGAGGCGGATGTGACTCGAAACACCGTTCAGAAGAGTGTGTGTGTACTGAGCACCCTGGTGAGCAGATGTACTCATTTGTAGTCTGTCTATGGCTGTTGTGTACAGGATTATAGGTCATTTACCCAGTTGTAAAAAAATAATAGTATTAATTAAAGGGAATAAAAACATCTATGGCTTAAATTCATGTTATATTACATCCTGCTATCTATTTCCATGTCCACCAAGCCAAAAACAATCAAAAAATCAGTGAATTAGGAATTCCACATTTAATGCTGTACATCCGGACATTTTCGAATATGCATATTTTTGGCGCGCTTTTCGGGATGCCGAGATGTGACGTCACTTATGACCCACACTCGCATCAGGCCGACCCTTTCCATGCATTCAGAGCATGTTTACAAGTATAGCTTTTGGGTCGAAACGAGCGTCAGAATGAGTTATTGTGCAATATTCCGATGAAATACAAACACTAGTCATCATAGAGGAACAAGCAGTTATCTTACCGTTCCACATGAATCAAATTTTATTCAAAACAATGAATGCGAATGTGCCTACAAGTCGACTAGGTTTCGCCGAGCTTGGGCTTGTTTTCAGAATAATTATATCGAATGCAACCAACGAGAGATAATCTACACCAATAAACATACATAGCAAACGTATATCGTATTCAGCTACAGAAAGCTACAGTGTATAATCTCATAATATCACTAGAATATCGATGTATGAAGGAGGAGTTGTTCAATTCATCATAACAACTTAAATCAGTCAGTGAATTTCTATCGGTCCTGTTAGCTCGGTTGGTAAAGGCGTTGGTTCCTTAGCGTTTATTTTGCAATCGGGCGACGCCGGTTCAAACCCCACACCAAACCACTGATTTTTTTACACTTTTTGGTTTATGTTTTCACGAAGTAATATAAACCAAATAATTTTTATACTATGATGCACTGTTTATAAATATTTTGGTAGTAATTATTTATTCGCCACAAAAATGAAAATATGGGAATTATATAACGATTTTTCTAAATTTTATTCATCCAAACAAATATAATGTAATGGATATATGATTTATTCATTGTATATATATTGTACGGTAATATAGTGTAATTATATATGTGAAAACAAATGGTGATCTGTCTGGATAAATAAAATTTAGAAACCTACCAAAATATTTACAAACAGTGCATCATAGTATAAAAATGATTTGGTTTATATTACTTCGCGAAAACATAAACCAAAAAAAGTGTTAAAAAATCAATGGTTTGGTGTGGGGTTTGAACCGGCGTCACCCGATTGCAAAATAAATACCAACGCCTTTACTAACTGAGCTACCAGGGCCGACAGAAATCCACTCACTGATTTAAGTTGTTATGATACACCTCCTCCTTCATACATCGATATTCTAATGATATTATGAGATTATACACATTACTTTCTGTAGCTGGATACGATATATGTTTGCTATGTATGTTTATTGGTGTAGATTATCTCGTTGGTTGCATTCGATATAATTATTCTGAAAACGAGCCCAAGCTCGGCGAAACCTAGTCGACGTTGTAGGCACATTCGCATTCATTGTTTTGAATAAAATTCGATTCATGTGGAACGGTAAGATAACTGCTTGTTCCTCTATGATGACTAGTGTTTGTATTTCATCGGAATATTGCACAATAACTCATTCTGACGCTTGTTTCGACCCAAAAGTTATACTTATAAACATGCTCTGAATGCATGGAAAGGGTCGGCCTGATGCGAGTCATAAGTGACGTCACATCTCGGCATCCTGAAAAGCGCGCCAAAAATATGCATATTCGAAAATGTCCGGATGTAAAGCATTAAATGTGGAATTTCTAATTCATTGATTTTTTTGATTGTTTTTGACTTGGTGGACATGGAAATAGATAGCAGGATGTAATATAACATGAATTCAAGCCATAGATGTTTTTATTCCCTTTAATAAAATTAAATAGAAAAACAGGTGATATATTGAAATATAGATGCGCTCCTGAAAACTACAGTATATATATTAATGATGTCTTTATTACACAATCGCTCAAGCCTATACAGAAATATATGTAATTTATGAAGATGTCAGATATCAGCCTCTGAACTAGTCGACAAAGTAGTTTTTGTAATTTTGGGTGGGCCAAAATTGCCGCCTTTTATTTCCCTTTAATTAATAACAACGGTTACGTGTATTATTTTAGGATTTAAACTAAAATAAATCCCAAAGGCACGCGTTATGCGAGTCCTGTTGAGAAGAACTTGGTCGACCACCTAGTTGGAATCTGCTGTTAAAATGCTACGTCAACGACAACAAGCCAGGCCAGAGTACGCGGTCCCAGAGCAGGGGGCGCGTCCATAACTCGCATCTTTCGTTTTAAACATGGGCTTAGACTTTGTGACTTCATTTACCGTCAAATGACTTATGATATTACACGCAGCCAATAGAGATGCAACAATATGCCACCCCCTTAACATTTCAACGTTATATTTTTTCAATAGCTACTCTGATTTGGTGATGTATTCACATCGCCGAGCGGTGACAGTTCGGTGTTGTGACTTGTGTTGTGCGGGAGTTGGACAGGTAAAGACCGAGATCTTGTGGTTCCAAAGGTAAATATCCAGTCAATAACACCATAGCTGATACCTACATCACTCTCAATGTCTATATCTGCATCCCGGTCGTCATCGCTCATCTTCCTACGAAGCAAAACAAACCAAACACGCCCAAAACCATACAATCTTAGCTGAAAATGGCGACCAAACAACGACACGCGGTAGAACCACGTGGTTTATTTCCGACAACCAGGAAATCTTTCCGCGTGTTTTGTATAAATATAGCGCTCATTCTGGTTAGATTACAATTTATAATTGTAATTTAATTTTATGAATGCAATTTGTTGTTTTGTGCATTAATTAAGTTAATACTTGAAAATGGTTTGGTCTACGAAACTGGTATCAATAATATGTGATCATGGACTACATTCTTTTAGCAAAAGTAAACATCTGCCGGCCTTGTCGCCGTTGACCTTTCAACTTGATCTGGCGAGTTCTGCATAATCTATGACCGTATGAGATTATGTAATGAACGCCTTCTAAAGTGAACACCACAGTCCACGCTAGGGTCGAGTGTGTAATCACTGGAACCAATCAGACGATGGGAATAAATTGTTATTAGCAATCTCGTTATTAATTACAGTTAAGGTTATTAGTACCTAGTGGGCACACGACATCTTTTAGCAGTTAATTTTTGGTCATACGAATGACGTCTAAAAAAGACATCATTTAAACATCTATCAGACGTCTACTGCATTTACGTAAGAAATGAGACGCAAAATAGTCTTTCACTGGCAACCTAAATATGACGTGTTATAGACGTCAAAATATACTACTATTTCCCACTGGGTATACGTAGTTAGGGTCATTTAGAGTTAGGGTCGTGGTCGAAAATAGTTATGGAACTTATGCTTAGGTTGTGACGCGCGGTACCCCTAAGCCTAAGGCTAAGGCTAAACCAAACATTAATGAATGAATGAATGAACGTTTATTCAGAACATTGGCAACAACATAATTATATACAAGACAACAAAACAAGTTTAACTATAATACAAGTGAGAATATACAATGTTTGAAGGGGGTAAATACGAAGTCATTGACTTTTGTGTAAATTTACCCCTGTACATACATACATATGTATACATATACACACATATACATACCTATACACACATACACATGTACATGTATATTGATACATCGATATTATATTAATTGAACTTGCATATTCTAACCATCTAGCTACAATAATTGAAAACACGTAATGGAATATGTGCATGTTCAAAATTTAAAGTATGTGATAAGTACACATCTTTACACATATATTGTAGTTTCCTCAATGGCATGATTATATTTGTGTATGATTTTGTTTAGATTTCCACAACCAGATATTTCTTAAATGAAAGGTTCTTGCATTTACGCTTAAATTCAGTAATAGTGTTAGTAGTTTTTAATATTCCTATATTAATTCAATTCAATATGTTTTATTCAAACAAACATTAAAACATACAGCATACGCTGTAATCGCCTCAACATGGTTTTGTTGTGACATATGTATTTGGTACTGTTGTTTGAAAGGAAGACACAATAAGTATAAAAAAACTTGTATTTAATATATCCCCTAACTATATATGTTGTAGTAAATCACATCAGATAAATTATAAGATGAATGTGTGAATATTGCACATATATTCCAAAAGTCTACACAATAGTACACGTATAAGGAAACATTAAATAGTACAAAATAATAAAATGTAAAAATAAAAAAAATATATATGATATTTCAGAATCAGTTTCAATAATTAATACAAACTGTACATATTATTCATTTATGATTGTTTTCTTGTACCCGTGTCTGAATGACACATGTACAAAACACGGTACAGTGCCCTAGCTAGAACTGTTTGGAGTTAAACATCGTACGTTTCATAAACATTATAAAGGTTTATTATAATTGGATTTCAGTGACAGTGATTATTTATACGCTCGACCCGCTTAGGCTTAGCCAGCAGTCGCCCGCCTGAGTGACTTCTGGTTAATTAAACAGATAGATGAGGGGCGAAATGGTGCTGCCACCTGGCGGCGCCTGGATAATCGAGGCTACATGATCAACGTGGGTCAAATACGATGTTAACAACATATTTTGCATAATTAAATAAATCATTATTAATAATTATGATAATGTAATGTATTCTCATTTCTCTGATATATGTGGTGCATGACCGCGCGTAATATGTATATTAATTATTACCAGGTAGATATAAGCATGTTATGTAGGGTAGAGTGGGGGAAAATCGTCGCCTGCGGAAATTGGCTACCCCATACATCCATAACGACGGTATTTAACCTGGGTAATTATCCCTTGAGATAATTCGGGATTTTTCGGAGGGCAAACAATATTTAAAATATACGGATATTTCAGTAATTCGTTCATTACTACTATGCTCTTTTAGCATGCCATATTGACGATATGTTAATTAAGAGCGCTTAACACATATCAGAAGTACCATACAATTAAAGAGAATACTATCAAGCCATGTCTAGCTGAAACATCAAAGTGCGTTTCTGGCGAGAAACCAGGGGAATAAAATACAAAATATATCACGTTAGAACATCGTAGACAACTGAATCTCTGTAATGAGCGAGCTCATTTTTTTGATCAGTTCGCTTTAGCAGTGAACGCATATATGCCCCAACGCTTCTCTTTTTAAATGGACACATCGTGAGATGTTGTGTCTCATGTACACAGTTACAAATTAACGACTATGTAAACGAGGATTATTGGTTATTATGTAATTTGCATGCCATGTCTTTTGCACTATGACGCCATCTTGTGTGAACTGGCGGCAACCACTTGGACGTGTGTCCTTAAGCCGAATCAGGTGTCTGATCTAGACGTTCCCCATCTCGAGTAGTGCATACGATCCATGGCAAAGGACCACGTGTCCACTTTCTGAGCATCTCTACGTCTATACCCATGGGCGTTGTCTTCTCTCGGAGATCATCCAAGCTACAGGAGCTCGAGTCAGATCGTTGTACTCCAATCCTCTTACTCCAAGGGATTGTGTGAGCTTGTGACTGAGTTTTGCACAATTTATGGAATGGCATCGACGACACGATACACGTCAATATACTATTAATAAGCAACTCTCTGTGGGACGTGCACTCAATGGCAGCTGGCCGGGGCACGTGCCCTAGGGCCCCGAGCTCCCCGGGGGCATTTAAATACACAAGAAATAAAACGAAAAAACTAAGTAAACTAATAACAGACAACTTAATAAAACACCCTTCCTGAAATTTACCAGGTAGGCCCTATAGGTCTGGCTAGTCTGCACCCCAAATAACCCGTACAATCTTTCGGGATTTTCGTAGAGAGAATCCCGTGGTATTATTCAGCAAACTGAAGTTACGGGTGTGCACGAACTGGTGCAAGACTGGTGGAAGCCGTAGGTCTGCCCTACATTAGAAACAAATTGAATTGTCAAGTCCTATATACCAGTGTTCCACACACCTATCAACACTCTAATTATTACCAAGTTCTTCTTTTTCCGTGCAAAAAGTAGACCTACATATGTAGGCTATAGAACCCCGTACTGCTATCGGCACGAAGTATTTTTGAAAACAGGGTCATATCGATTGTTGTATTCAGCATAGACTGTTGTTGAAATAATCACACGCAGATGCAATGGCTGTTCATTTCAACTCAGTTGAGCCAATTGTTCCCGCACCCGGCCCTAAGCCACTGTATTACAACCTGATCAGGCTCTTTCTCGGGCATCGTGGTGTTGGAAACAACATGCAGTTCTAAGGTAAATGTGTTTCACACTGCACAGAGCCTACACACCCCAAGGGGCTGGATGTTAGCACAACTCCTTTAATATTACAGGGACATTGATACCTTGTTCAGCGCGGGGTTTTTATTTCGGGATTTATGAACTACGACTAGTATGTGAGTATCAATTATCTAGCACTTTGGATGTTGCCATAGTGACGTCACTAGCTTCGATCGTTTCTATCATATATCGACCCCTCCATTGACTGCACAACTGTGTGAAACAGGCACGAGGCCGACAACACTTCTTTGGTTTTTACCTTTTATTATTTTTTGGATACGGTACATCGAATGACGAAAACGGCACGGTCAGCATTCAGTCCTTTACTTTAGATAAAACAATATCCGTTTAAATTGACTGACAGTTGAAGACGGCGGGTAAACCATTGAAGGAATCTGCTAGCCGGCCACCCAACCTCCAACCCCTGTCAAGGAGGAGGAGCTGTGATTTCCCATACGGTGCTTCAACAGCGAAAGGAGTTTACTCTCCTCTGAACCATGGCTATCTATAGAATAAATTACAACAATAAAAACGTGTTAACACCTTATTATTTAGCGTCCGACAATAATGTAATTAACCGTCCCAAAGGGAAAGCCGCCGCTTCGTCAACTTGAATTGTATCTAACGCGACTCTTGTCTCTTTCAGTCTAAGTTCGCGAACAATCTGTCTCCGTGTTGCACGCGTTGTAAAGCCTGCAGTCCACATCTCGAAGTTATCCTGGCCGTTTATTGCAACAACAATTAAGCGATGTAATAAGAAGAAAATGAAGAAATATTCCCTGCTGCAGATCCATTTCGACTTCGTACGCCGTTTACACACAACTGGTTGTCATGTGAAAAAAATGACGTAATCACCAATAATTATTGTTGATACCTTGACGCGGCGGTCTATAGCTTCGCGGCAATGCTGTGTCAGTAAACGTATGGGCCAATTCCACGTTGCAAGTTCACGACAAGCAATCATTCTCGAGCGCGTATTACCATAGGCGCAACTGACACACGTGCCCCATAGCCCCGAGCTCCCGGGACCCCGTAGACAAAATCCAGGGACGAAAGCCCCCGGGGCCCCACTCAAATGAGAACAAATTTCAGGGCCCAAGCTCCCTCAGCCCCACTCAAATTAGAAAAAGTCCATGGCCCAGAGGTACCGGGAGCCCTACTAAGGTGAGAATAAAATAAAATTAGTCTAAGGCCCAGAGCTCCAAAGGCCCATTCATGGGAGACAAAATACCATTCCATGGGTATGAGCTCCAGGGGGTCCCACTCAAGTAAGAACAAAATGTATTCCAGGGCCCAGAGCTCCCGGGCCCACTCAAGTAAAAATAATTCCCGGGACCAAAGCTCCCTGGGACCCCGAATTAAGTGGCCAAAAATGTGCACTGAAACTACCACGGCAAATTAAATGAAATTGATACAAGACAAGTTAGACTAAGTTAAATTTTAAATTTCTTTGAAACTTCGTATGCGTCAACACAATGCTCTTGTCAAGTAATGTGCCAAATGTGAAGTATGTTCATTGGGAATTTATGTCACTAAACCAGCACAAACATGGTCATTTGCCTGTCACAAAGCAACCAGCCTGTCATATGTTGCTGACGTCACCAGAGGAAGGGCCGCTGAGTGTGCCCTATCCTTCAACTGAGTTTAGCACGACGGGCGGCGGTGCGGCCTGGTGTTTCAGACTGTACGTGAAATTACAATCGCATAAAATATTTTATATCACCGTAAGACAATAATGCTATCTACAGGTTTGTCACTGGACATACACCAACCCGCATGGATGCGCGCCTTACTAAATCCAAGCGGTGCTTCCTCGGGTGACGTAACCAACGGTCGCTAGATGTCGCAACAAACTCTGCAGAATATGTACAGAAAACGCGACCAAAAGGGCACGGATTGCTCAAAAACCACCATTGTCGACTCGAAGGGACAGCCGGCATTCCAACGGCAGAGCATCATTCATCGGCAATCTGGGGCACCTCAAACAACATCTGGAGACAGCGGTCAACAGCTACATTTTAAAATTGTAGGGCCTATGTATTATAATTCAAATTTCACGTAGCACTGGTTCTTATTTAATTGTATTACTTGTCTTCTTTGTACATAAACGGATCTAGGCGTGGAACATACATAATATACACACAGGAACTAGCTCGGTCCCTCTATTTGGGGCTCTCCTTAGTGCTGTGCCACATTTCAGGTCTGCAACCTTCAGCTCTTCCGTTGTTCGTGTCCATGCTAATATGCGCTGGCTGTTGTTCTGGTCCCTTCGTGGGGCCCCGTCAATAGGTGTACGTTGTTTACTAACTTTTAACCGCCTATAGCTAGTATTGTAAGGTACTTCGATGGGTGGGAGCAGTTAAAAGTGCACAGTGTAGTCTTGTGCTGACGTGTGAGAGCGTCTGGACTCACGAGGCCTGGCGCCAACCTCTGGTGACGTCACATACCGTTCCACTGGTGACGCGGCTCAAGTTTCATTCGGGTGCCGCCGCTGTGTTTTGACGATCTGCTGCTTGTCGCAAATTTCGTCGTCATTTATGGATTCTGGTAGCACAATAGTATCTACCGATAAGAGACACCGCCCGTAGGTATGTTAATTAGGAGTTGTACTGTTTAAAATGTCTATTGTCTACTCTATTTTAACAATAAGTGTGGTTAACTCTGTATTCCATAGTATGTGGTCTCCCATTGACTTTCTCCCGGATCATGTCATAAGAAAACGAGAGCTTATTCACACTCAGTCTCTACACGTTCTTAGAAACGTCATCCTCGTCCGTTCACTCCAGTCAGCCATGTGGCCGCTTGGTACGATAATGATCGCTAGAAGTCCCTACTCTACGCCAAGTTTCTTCAATGGCACGTTTGGTTTATTTCATTGATGCGCACAATTTGAGGCATACGGACGCCAGCATCTTGCTGTGGTGCAGTGTTCGACATAACTGCGGGCCCGCGAATCTTATGTCGGGCAACAAACTGCGCTGCTATCAAGCTGCAACACTACAGCGTCAGAGACAACCTCCTCCAGTGGATCCAGTCACACTGGCGCGGGATCGAAATTAATATTGGGGGAGCTGACAACCGGAGCTTCCGCACCACTCCAATGTCGGATCACGTTATCGGAAGACTGTGTGTGTGTGTGTGTGAAAATGTTATGCTGTTGAATATTTTTCGCGGCGACGTTCCATTTTTTATGCTCACTACAAACCTCCAATTGCACCCTCTTTGAGGCTCACCAAAAAACCACATTCAGGCTCAGATCTACTGCAGGGGCAGAACCATGTGTGTGCCCTCAATGAAATTCCAGGGGGCAGCTGCCCCTTGCCCCCCTGTTCCCGCGTCTATGGATCCAGAGCTTCCTCAATGGTAGAAGTCGATCAGCAAATACTCAATGATAGAAGTCAGTAAATACAGGTAGAGGGTCATTCATCCGCACTGCCCAGGTGTTCAACAGGGAAGCGTGCCAAGGCCCTTCCACTTCTTGCCGAATGGGCCGTGTTTGCGCAGGTGCTTGTAGTAATGTTCCACATGTGACATATAGTCCTCCACTGCGTGGTACTTCGCCTCAGTGCCAATTTTGTCAGATCTTCTAATGTGCACTATGAAAGAAGAACCAAGGAGAAATATATATATTCCTCATAGACGATTGCCTCCGTTTGCCGTCTGATCGTAGTTGATAGCCTTATGCACAGAAAGATCAAGAACAAATGCGACAACCATATCCTGCAGGATGACCTCAACAAACTGCAAGAGTGGGAGAAGGACTGGAAGACGGCACTCAATCCAAACAAATGCAAGCAAGTGTGAGGTCAGTAGAATCATCCGGAAGCGAAACTCGATCGTATTACATCTAGCTACACAATCCATGGTAGCAACCTCACCCATCTAAATAACGTCAAGTACCTTGGATCATAATAGCGGGAAAACTGAACTGAATGCCCATATTGATGTCATCACAAAAAGCAAACAGCAGTTTTGCCGTTCTAAGGAAGAACCTTCGTAGCTGCCCATCAAAGACAGTGCTACGAGAAACCGGTTAGGCCCATCATCGAGTATGCTAGCTCGTCATGGAACCCCATAACAAGACCAACATCCAACGGCTGGAAGCTGTCCAACGGCGTGCTGCAAGATTCGTGACCGGGGAATACAACTGCCAGGATAAGGTTCAATAATGTACCTTATAGCACACTACCTAATAATCATACCAGCAGCCACGTTACTACACTGGCAACAAGAGGCCACAATCAACCTGCGATATCACATCCCTTAAAGCAGAACTGACATTTTTATGCACTCGATCCTTCTTCCCAGCTGGTGTCTGCCTATAGAACCGAGTGCATAGTTACATCCACAACCGTAGACTCCTTCAATGGAAAGTTGGCCACTCATTTTTATTAAGGTGTAATATGTTAGGGCCCACTTTATTGGTCGATGGTCGTGAAATGGCAACATGGAATTGGCGTATGCGTATACAGTACATAATATTTCCACGAAGTTGCGCACTGACGTATACCGCACTGCGTACTGACGTAGACCAGTCTAGGCATCAACAGTTGGTGATGACGTCATGGCAATTTTCTACCTGACAACCAGGGGTGCACAAGTCAAAGCATATCTGCGGCAGGATATGTTTTTTCATCATCTTTGTCTTATTATTAATTTATCAATTTTGTGTTAACTCGCTTAACTAAACGGCCACGATGTTGTGGATTACAATCTCTACAACGCATTCAACATGGCGACAGGAATTTCTTTTGTCGGGCCCCCAGCTGCCACAATTATTTGAGTTGAACTTGAAGAAGGATTGTTCGCGAATTTCGACCGAAAAGGCGAAAGAAACGAGACTCGAGTCAGTTCAAGATGACGAAGCTGCGGCTTACCCTTAAGGACTGTGACATCATTCCTAATCAGTGAACGTTAACTATTAAGTTGTTAAGAGGTTAATTTGGATAGTTGTAATTTATTTTAGGTAACCATGCATGGAGTTATGACAGGGGTTTTGAGGTTGGGTGGCTGGCTTGCAGATTCCTTCCATAGCTTACCCGTCGTCTTCAACTGTCAGTCATTTTAACGGGATATTACTTTTAGATGAAAACAAATATGATCGCTGACGGTGCCTTTTTGTTATTCGATGTACCATTTCCTAAAATAATAAAAACTAAACGGGTGATGTATTATTTGTTCCACACGGTTAATTATACAACCAACGCTATGTTGATAATAGAAACAAACAAACCTAGTCGAGTCGCTGCGGTAAAATCATGTTCGTAATTCGCAATTCCCGAAATGCTTCGCGCTGAACAAGATAGGCTTATAAATATCCACAACAATATTAAAGGTGTCATGTTAACGTTCAGCCCTTTGGGATGTGTAGGCTCTGCGCAGTTTGATGGTCCATCGTGGTTCCCCTGTACATTCAGCATGCATGTTGTTTGCAACACCACCACAGTGACCCAGCGTTCGACGGGCCTGTGAATCTTCTGTCTGGCCCCCAGCTGCCACAAGTCACTGTCCCGGTTGATCCACGCGGGTTTCTGATATATCTTCCGACCTTGTCATACTAGCGGAGAACATACACAATGTGAACTACAAGAGAAGAGCTGCAACACTGCGACAAGGTGTTCTAGAAGCACGGGCTGAAGTTTAGTCTGGGTAACACAGAAATCGTGTGGTTGGACACCAGAACGAGGAGTTGACTAACATTTTGCGGTGAAATAAATAAAGCATCGCATAAATGTATCCAGGGGAGGGCACGTGCCCCCTAGACCTTTGGAATTTGGCGTTCCCCAGACCTTTTTGAAATGATCCCCGTTACATGCTCACCATGATCTTTGGAATGTGCCCCTGTTTTGGTTACAGTCAGTGGCGTTTTTAGGATGTTGGAAAAGGGGAGGGTAAACATGTTATAATTTATCATATCCGAGGCGGGAATAATCCAATATTAAACATTTCCAAAATATGCTAATGCGGGTACGACTGAACAACATAGAACATGTGAGAAAAGCCAATACGTTTATTCGGTCTGACTGTTCAGTGAAGACACATAAACAAAATTAAGCAATGCAGCGAAGTCCCCAAATCAGCAGCTGTTTGCAGTGGCAAATTCGTGGTCGGGTCAGTTAGCTGAATGCTGACAAAGCGCGCACTCTGTCAGTTGTGTCCCATAACTCCATTGCAGGAACTGCCGATTGATTACCACATCAGATTATACTTAAAGTGAAGGCGACAATTCCTCTTGGAGAATTCACCGGTGACGTCGTTGTAGTTAAATTTGATGCCACGATTGATATACATATGAGCAAGTCCGTTGAGGCGTTGCTCATTCATCATTGACCTCAGGTAGTTCTTCATGTACTTCAACGCACTGAAAGATCGTTCTGCTGCAGCCGATGTGACGGGGAGAATGGCAAATATTTGCAGCAAAGTCACGATACATGGGTATGTCCCCAACTGCGTAGCCACTCTCAGGGCGTTCGAGCACCTGGCCAGGTCGGCTATGCGAATCATGGGGTCTATAGTATGTTTGCCATCGCATGAAATCCACCTCAACAGCCATCTTGTTTCCTGGCAGAAACTGTAAATACATCGTCACCCCATCTTCAACTGTGGAGAAGTCTCTCTCCAGACAGAAGGCCGGTGTGAGTGCACTGAGGCGAAGCTAGGGCCGTGGCATTGGTAGATACAAAGCGCTCCTGCAGCTGTACAATGCACGTGTTCCGCAACGGATTGAACAAAACACGCCTAGCTGTAGTACACCAAAGCACAGTCGGCTGGAATGTTGGGACAGTTTGTTTGTTTGTTATTCGTGGCATTTGGACTGGTCTGCCATAGGCCTCCTCCGGACATGGCAGCGGCACCATCGTAGAATTGTCCTACCATGTTTATTGAGTCAGTCCTGCATCTGCAAGGATCTGTAGCAAACGAGCAGCAAGTCCACCGCCAGTGAGGCCGTGAGTTGTGGCGAAGCACAAAGGTTTCTCCTTCAATGAGCCGTAGACACATAGTGCAGACACACATTGATATCCTCCTGTGTGGAGAAACATGTTGTTTCGTCGGCCAGCAGTGAGAAGAACTTTGCATCACATAACTCAGCAACAATTTGTTTGTTGGATGACCTTCGCGATTGCCTCAATAAGGGCGTTCTGTGCCACTGGTGATATGTATGTGGCATTTCGTGCAGTATTCATTACGTGGTGACGAAGTATGCTATCATTGAAAATAATCATAAACTGCAAAAGGGCACGTATGTTCCTTTCTGTATAGATGATCTGACTACCAGCCTCTGCCGAGTTGTCTGGAAGCGGCAGCCCCAGAATCGCGATGGCCTCTCAGCGGCAAACCGAGTAGTCCTAGAAATTCGATTGCCTGAAGACTTCGCTTCAAAGCAGATCGATTTTTTTTCACGCTGATGCGAAAATGATATGTTGGGTTGCTGAGTGACGTCACCAACATCACTTCGCATGTGCGCCCTGAATTCTCTAGCTTTATATTTGCAATCTTCGTGGAAAGCGTTGGCCAGATGGGTGGTCAAGTGGCCGTTTCTCCCAGTCAGGTGAGCATACTTCTGCAAGGGCGACTTAACCAGTCGATCGAGCTTCACCTCGCCAGCTTTACGAGGTGCAAAAACGACGCCCATCTTGCAAAGTAAGCCCTTCCTTGAGGCAGAATACGTAAATACACTATATGTCCCGGATATGTCTTGCCTGCCCAAATATTTTCTCCTCAGTTTGCCGCTGTCCATGCGTTCAGTGTACGGCCACACAAAATCACCAGGAGGGGTCCGGGCATTATCCAAAATAGTCAAACGCTCGCGATCGGTCAACTTACTATAGCCTATTGCATAACCAATATCCAGGGGCAAAGCAGACAAAAGAACGACTGACTTCTGTTTCCTGATGGGCCGCTGTCGCAGGAGTAGAGCGCTTAGGTTGGGGTGCCCCAAAGAAGTCCGATATTCGTTTCATATTATGTGGTGACTCATGCACCAATGGCGCTGAATAACTCTTGATGCAATTACTTTGGACATGGAAATTGCAACATATCTGGTTTGTGATTTATGTATGTAACGGGCCGAAACAGATTCGTGAGGTTAGAGAACAATAACAACCTTTCGGTAGAAACTACAATCTTTATTAAGTAATCAAGACACACGATGGGATGACTAACTATAATTAATACCAAACACAAACACAACCACAAACACAACCCGACCAGGTCCTCGACTCTCTATTGGGCCCGTCGCATCGCCCTAAAACATACATTGAGTGAGATCCCGCGTGGAACATATCACACAGATGCATCGTAGGCCCTACAGTAGTCAACATTGATAGATCGACTATAACGTATGTTAAGAGACACCAGATGGCAATACTGCTACATACTGTGCAGGCTGGGTTTGGTCGCTTATACCAACTTCCCTTCAGCCCTCAAGAACATACACACACTGTAGACATAGTCAAGAGACAATGGACATAGATTATCTGTTTCACGTTATCTCCGCTAACTTATCTTACATATGCAACAATGACATTATTTTACAGCTTCCTGTAAACAACCTGGCTAATTTCATAATCGACTTCAAACTTAGCATACATTAGCAATGTTGCCGTTGGCAATTCACATCAACTGGGCTAAGATTATACGTGCCATACCTTACAACTCAGTTATTGCGTACACTGTACAGGGTTGCCAACTCCGTCACGGTTTCCTACAGATAAAGTTCACAATGTCACTAACTAAATACTGCTGTCATCACGTGATATCACACACAATACAAATAGCAAAGTCCCTTTCACGTGCGTGTAAATAAAAGTAACTAATCGTACCCGTGGTGCAACAATACACACGACTCAGTATCAATACAATCAGCATAATGTATATTATGCGATAATTCCTGCAACGCCAACGCCGGCGCTCCATAACTTTCGGCGAAGCCGACTTGGTATGATTTGCACAATTACTCATCGATCCAACAGTCACGATGTTGGTTATACGTTTACACGTAATGCACAGCCACAGAGTTAGAGTACACTTACTAACATAATAAGCGTAGACAAACTAAACATACTCAGATACCTACATTATTGTCATTACCATATATAGCATATTTGGCTTACGTGACGCGAGCGGTAATAAGGAACGCAGTGAAATTACTCAAATTAACGAACATTTAGGTCGAATTATAATAGATATACGACTAGTGTATGCACAAGATGAATTGTAACATCACCGTTTGGTACATACTCTGGATCATCCCTGTTATGTCACGGATTCTTTAGTAGACAGCCACTTTCACCAACGTACCTCGTGGTGTAATCTTATCGCACCGCCAAAAAGGAGTGTCACACTGAAATTAAGCTACCCTAAAAAAAGGGCGCCCTAGTACATGATGCGAAGTGACAGAGTAGGGTATAACCGTGCTGCAGTGAGCACCTGGTTACATCCATCCCCTCTTGAATCTCCAATATTCCTCGGAGATTCATGAAATTAAAAGTCAGTAACTAACACAACTACCAATTATAGCCACAACTACATGTGTTAATCACCATAACACACTATCCTCTACTCTCAACCGGACGTTACAGTTGTTGCAGTGACCTGCCCTTGGATGTCTACAAGAACGTGGTTCCCTGTGTACGTTGGAATGATATCCAGCAGTGCACCTACCACTACGCCGAGGAACGACCTCGTTTTCATCACTCGTGTCACTACTGGACGTCACAGAACTCACTAATGGAGAGACATTGGGGGGAGTCGCTGACCACGCATCCGCCACTGCTATGACACCGTCATCGGAACTGGACGAGCAGTCACGTGCATAAGGCCTCGTCCAGCGTATACGAGGAGTGGTCGCTCTTGATCGAGATCGTGCGGGTTGTATGTCTTCCGGGAACAACGGACGCTCGGTGATCTTCAGCTCAGCCCGGCCAACAGTACGTGGAAGGCCAAACCCGTCCGCTGGCTCCACTGTGTATACGTTGTGTTGTCCATGCCTACTAACCACGCGATACACTCGGTCTTTGAACGCATCTTGGATCTTGTTTCGTCCGGCAGGGTGATTCCGGACGTAAACAAGTGTACCGATCGGAATTGGCTGATCCGTAGCCTTGCGGTCGAATGCCAATTTTCTTGTTGTGGCAGCCTGTTGGAGACGCCTGTTGACAGTGGCATAGACCTCCTGTAGTCGCTGCTGGTGGAGACTCACCCAAGACTCTGGATCGTCATTCCCACCTTCTACCGGCATGTCAACGTCAAACTGTAGATCCACCGGTAGTCTGGCATGCCGTCCAAACATCAAATAGAAAGGACTGTGCCCTGTTGACGCATGTGGTGTGACATTGTAAGAGTAGACAAGTTCTTGTAAGTACTCCGGCCATCTTCGTTTCTTCTCTTCTGGGAGACTGCGCAACAAGCCATGTAGCGTCCTGTTAAACCTTTCCGTTTGACCGTTCCCTTGTGGATGATACGGGGTGGTCCGTGACTTCTTCATGCCGTACATGGTGCAGAGATGGCGAATGACTTTGCCTTCGAAGTTTGCGCCCTGGTCAGAATGGATTCTCGCGGGCGTCCCGTATTTGCACAGCCATTCATGGACGAATGCTTTGGCGGTAGTCTGTGCAGTCTGGTCTTTCGTAGCTACCGCCACGGTAAACTTTGTGAACACGTCCGTAATCACAAGTACGTCTTCCTTGCCACCAGCTCGTTCCAACTTCGTAAAGTCCATACAGACCACTTCCAATGGTCTGGTAGCGAGGATGCTCTCCATGGGTGTTCTCACTGGTTTGTAGGGCATCTTAGCTAAAGTGCACCTCTTGCAGCTTGCTAACCACTCAATCACAGGCGTCCTTATGCCGGGCCAGTAGAACCGCTCTCTGATCAAAGCCTCTGTTCTCTCACCACCCTGATGACCAGCATTATCGTGCAGCCCCTGTAGTACCTCCTTCTGGAAACATTCCGGGACCAGTAGTTGTAGAACTTGGTTACCCGACACATCTTTCGTGCAGCGGTAAGCAAGGCCATTGCGTGACGTTACGTTGCGCTGCTGTTTTAACCATGCTGCAGCTGTTTTGGGTATCTCCTGCCTTTCTCGATGGGTAGGTCGTCTGTCAATCTCATGGAATTTCATCACTGTAGAGATGCCTACATCCTCAGCTTGCATCCGTATGATGTCTCCTCGTTGGTAGCCAGGCAGTGTAGATGACACATCTACGGTGGAACACTTGACATCCTCTCCCAGTTGAGTGTTGTGCATTATCGTGCTCTGCAGCGCCATGGGCAATGCAGTACAGGTCAATGCCGACGCCATGCAACTGGATATCACGTCAGTCTCTTCAATCGGGTGGGGTTTCCTGGACAGCCCATCAGCGTTGGCGTTGGTCTTCCCCGGCCGGTACTTGATGTCGAAGTTGAAACTCGCCAATGCATTCACCCAACGTTGTTCTAAGGCTGGCAATTTCTTCTGGGTCAACACGTGAGTGAGAGGGTTGTTGTCGGTATAGACGGTAAAGTGTGCGCCATACAGGTAATCACGCAGCTTTTCTGCAACGACCCACTTGAGTGCAAGCAGCTCCAGTTTCTTACTGCTGTAGTTATTCATGTTCTTCTCCCCGCCGCGTAGTCCTCTACTTACATAGGCAATGACTTTGCTCTTCCCATTCTGTACCTGTGATAGCACGGCTCCGAGACCATCATTTGAGGCATCTGTCTCGACCACAAACGGCAGACTGAAGTCCGCGAAACCAAGTACTGGCGTGTTCGTCATGGCATGCTTCAGCGTATCAAACGCATGCTGGAGACTAGCATCCTCACTCCAACGCGTTTCGACTGATACAGACTTCCGCCTCCTACATGCCTTTCCAGGTTCACAATCCGACAAGAGTTGGTGTAGTGGCTTAGCGAGTTGAGCGAAGCCCTTCACAAATCGTCTATAGTAACTGCAGAAGCCAAGGAAGGAGCGGACATCTTTCGTCGTCTTCGGCACAGGCCAATCTGTCACCGCTTGTATCTTATCCGTGGCAGTTGCTATTCCAGTGGCTGATATTTCATGGCCAAGAAAGGTAACTTTCTTCTGGAAAAACTTGCACTTCTTCAGCTCAAGCTTCAGTCCCTGTTCCTGCAGCTTCCTGAAGACCATCTCCAAGCGCTCTATGTGTTCTTCCACCGACCGGGAGTACACTAGAATGTCATCCAAATATACGAGAAGGACGCGGAATATGTCATCGCGAAACATGTCTTGCATCAGGCGCTGATACGTCGCGGGTGCATTACAAAGTCCAAATGCCATCCTGTTGAACTCAAACAGCCCCACTGGCGTAGTGAAAGCAGTCTTTACTTTATCCTCTTCCGCGATCTCCACCTGATAGTAAGCTGACTGAAGATCCATCGTGCTGAATATAGCAGCTCCATTGAGTGCATCAAGAGATTCTTCGATGCGTGGCAACGGATAAGCATCCTTTATCGTTCTCGCGTTTAGTCCTCTGTAATCAACGCACATTCGCAGCTCACCGGACTTCTTCCTCACGAGCACCACAGGACTTGAGTAAGGACTGGTGCTGGGTCGTATGATGTCTTTTGATAACAGTTGTCTGATATGTTGCCGCAACTCCTCCATTTGTGTCCAGGGCACTCGTCGGTACGGTTGAGCTCGTACGTGTCCACCGTCCAAGGGTATGTGATGCTGCACGGAGCGGAATCTCCCAGGAATATCATCCTTTGTGGCGAACACACTTCGGTACTTCTCGAACAACTCCGCGACTTTCCCTTGGAGTGGATGATCGTCTAGGCCGGATATATCCAATCCTTCTATCCGCCTGTTGTCATGTGTTACGTGATTGACTTCATTGACCCGTACGCTGATTCCCCCGTTACACAGATCGACTTGTATGTTGTCGTCTTCTACTGCCACACTGGATATGATGCCTAACCTGGTCTTAGGACGCAACCAAACGTCCATCGCTCTGGGATTGTACACTGTCACCGATATTGATGTACCTGACGCTCGTACCACTGATGACGGCAGTATGATGTTGCCGGGCAATGGCGAGCTCAACGGTTCTACCACTGAATCTCCAAGGGCAGGTGCTGTTACTGCGACTGCACATTGGCTATTGGCCGGTATCATTATATCGCTCGTGCCAGCAACTCTCACAAATCCGGTCTCCTTCTTGTTGAGAAGGCTCCTGAATTCCGGGAAGTGCTGCAGAACGTTCGATCCCAGGAGGCCAGGTACCCTCTTTCCATCCACAACTGTAGGAGGCCTGCGCACGACGATGATACCTCGACGTTCGATTGTAGCTCCATCGATTTCAACATCCATCTCCGCTACGCCCACATATGGAATTGTTAAGCCATTAGCCGCTGTTATGGTCAGCCACGAACAAGTGTTTCCATCATACGGGAACCGAGGCTGCATGTGCTGCTTAAAGAAGCTCTCCTCGACCATCGATACTTGGCTTCCGGAGTCCACCAAACAATCTACGATGACTCCACCTATTGTAGCTCTGATGACAGGATGAGGACCAATGGTACGGGTGACAAGATGGTTGACAACTGACGAGCCCTGCTTCCCGGAACCCACTACCGAGCTCATTGCAGTAGGTCCTGCTGAAAACCCTGCTGCTGTTGTGGAGGAAGTCTGGCAGCGTCATCTCGCCTTCGCTTCTGGCAGTCTTTCTTCATGTGCCCTGGCTTCTGGCAGTAATAGCATACGACACCGCTTCCGCCGTATGCCCTCTGTGGAACCCTGCCCTGACCATGTTCACATCTTGGGGCTGGAGCGGTGGACGGAACCGTCTTCTGTAAAGCGCTGATAGCCGCCGCCTGCTGTTCAAGGGTGCCTTGCTGCTTTGCCAGCTGGTCAGCCACCTTTGACAGGTCGTCCTTCATTTTTAGCAGCACGTCCAACGCTAGACTCTGCTCAGCATCAACCGCTGCAGTCGTTGCCACTTGCTTGGATGTGGTACCCCGCGGTGCACACTCCTCTGCCCATCGCAGAGCAGTCTCTCGCAGTTCTATGAAGGTCGCCCGTGGCTTTGCCTTTAGTTGCTGCTTCAGTTCCCATCGGAGATTGGGATCAGCGACCCCAGCACAAAACTTCTTCAGCAATAATGCACATTCGTCCTGTACCTCATTTGGATCTGCCTTCGTGATCCTCTCCAGCAATTCCATAAGTGCATGGCTATACGCGGCCAGTGACTCACCAGACAATTGGTCTCTTGCCCAGAATTTACTTAGCAATCGGGGCACCAAACCCTTCTTTGTGAACACCTCCTCTAGTGCCTTAATTAGTTGTTCTGGTGTTAGTCTCGTGGGCCCACCCCTACATAGAATTTCCCGTTTTGCATCCCCTTCTAATTTGTTAAATAGGAAACTTGTCTGCTCCTCGATGGTCAGTCCACACCCACTGATGGCTGCCTGTGCATCAGCTTCCCATTCCTCGAATGGCTCTGCACCACTGTACTTCCGGAGCTTCTTCTCCCTGTATGGAAGCACGGTGACGTTCCTTCGGGTGAGACGCTGTAGCTCAGCCCCTTGGTCGTCACAATGTTTCCGCAGTTGTGCCAGCTCAGCTCTCAGGTTTTCCATCTCGTCCATCCCATCCATGATAGACTGCCGATGAATGAACTAGGTCGGGTTGTGTTTTCAGAAAAGACACATATTTCTTTCCAACACCAAGATTATCACTGCCTAAAAATATAACCACCCCACTTTTGGTACCAAAATGTAACGGGCCGAAACAGATTCGTGAGGTTAGAGAACAATAACAACCTTTCGGTAGAAACTACAATCTTTATTAAGTAATCAAGACACACGATGGGATGACTAACTATAATTAATACCAAACACAAACACAACCACGAACACAACCCGACCAGGTCCTCGACTCTCTATTGGGCCCGTCGCATCGCCCTAAAACATACATTGAGTGAGATCCCGCGTGGAACATATCACACAGATGCATCGTAGGCCCTACAGTAGTCAACATTGATAGATCGACTATAACGTATGTTAAGAGACACCAGATGGCAATACTGCTACATACTGTGCAGGCTGGGTTTGGTCGCTTATACCAACTTCCCTTCAGCCCTCAAGAACATACACACACTGTAGACATAGTCAAGAGACAATGGACATAGATTATCTGTTTCACGTTATCTCCGCTAACTTATCTTACATATGCAACAATGACATTATTTTACAGCTTCCTGTAAACAACCTGGCTAATTTCATAATCGACTTCAAACTTAGCATACATTAGCAATGTTGCCGTTGGCAATTCACATCAACTGGGCTAAGATTATACGTGCCATACCTTACAACTCAGTTATTGCGTACACTGTACAGGGTTGCCAACTCCGTCACGGTTTCCTACAGATAAAGTTCACAATGTCACTAACTAAATACTGCTGTCATCACGTGATATCACACATAATACAAATAGCAAAGTCCCTTTCACGTGCGTGTAAATAAAAGTAACTAATCGTACCCGTGGTGCAACAATACACACGACTCAGTATCAATACAATCAGCATAATGTATATTATGCGATAATTCCTGCAACGCCAACGCCGGCGCTCCATAACTTTCGGCGAAGCCGACTTGGTATGATTTGCACAATTACTCATCGATCCAACAGTCACGATGTTGGTTATACGTTTACACGTAATGCACAGCCACAGAGTTAGAGTACACTTACTAACATAATAAGCGTAGACAAACTAAACATACTCAGATACCTACATTATTGTCATTACCATATATAGCATATTTGGCTTACGTGACGCGAGCGGTAATAAGGAACGCAGTGAAATTACTCAAATTAACGAACATTTAGGTCGAATTATAATAGATATACGACTAGTGTATGCACAAGATGAATTGTAACATCACCGTTTGGTACATACTCTGGATCATCCCTGTTATGTCACGGATTCTTTAGTAGACAGCCACTTTCACCAACGTACCTCGTGGTGTAATCTTATCGCACCGCCAAAAAGGAGTGTCACACTGAAATTAAGCTACCCTAAAAAAAGGGCGCCCTAGTACATGATGCGAAGTGACAGAGTAGGGTATAACCGTGCTGCAGTGAGCACCTGGTTACATCCATCCCCTCTTGAATCTCCAATATTCCTCGGAGATTCATGAAATTAAAAGTCAGTAACTAACACAACTACCAATTATAGCCACAACTACATGTGTTAATCACCATAACACACTATCCTCTACTCTCAACCGGACGTTACAGTTGTTGCAGTGACCTGCCCTTGGATGTCTACAAGAACGTGGTTCCCTGTGTACGTTGGAATGATATCCAGCAGTGCGCCTACCACTACGCCGAGGAACGACCTCGTTTTCATCACTCGTGTCACTACTGGACGTCACAGAACTCACTAATGGAGAGACATTGGGGGGAGTCGCTGACCACGCATCCGCCACTGCTATGACACCGTCATCGGAACTGGACGAGCAGTCACGTGCATAAGGCCTCGTCCAGCGTATACGAGGAGTGGTCGCTCTTGATCGAGATCGTGCGGGTTGTATGTCTTCCGGGAACAACGGACGCTCGGTGATCTTCAGCTCAGCCCGGCCAACAGTACGTGGAAGGCCAAACCCGTCCGCTGGCTCCACTGTGTATACGTTGTGTTGTCCATGCCTACTAACCACGCGATACACTCGGTCTTTGAACGCATCTTGGATCTTGTTTCGTCCGGCAGGGTGATTCCGGACGTAAACAAGTGTACCGATCGGAATTGGCTGATCCGTAGCCTTGCGGTCGAATGCCAATTTTCTTGTTGTGGCAGCCTGTTGGAGACGCCTGTTGACAGTGGCATAGACCTCCTGTAGTCGCTGCTGGTGGAGACTCACCCAAGACTCTGGATCGTCATTCCCACCTTCTACCGGCATGTCAACGTCAAACTGTAGATCCACCGGTAGTCTGGCATGCCGTCCAAACATCAAATAGAAAGGACTGTGCCCTGTTGACGCATGTGGTGTGACATTGTAAGAGTAGACAAGTTCTTGTAAGTACTCCGGCCATCTTCGTTTCTTCTCTTCTGGGAGACTGCGCAACAAGCCATGTAGCGTCCTGTTAAACCTTTCCGTTTGACCGTTCCCTTGTGGATGATACGGGGTGGTCCGTGACTTCTTCATGCCGTACATGGTGCAGAGATGGCGAATGACTTTGCCTTCGAAGTTTGCGCCCTGGTCAGAATGGATTCTCGCGGGCGTCCCGTATTTGCACAGCCATTCATGGACGAATGCTTTGGCGGTAGTCTGTGCAGTCTGGTCTTTCGTAGCTACCGCCACGGTAAACTTTGTGAACACGTCCGTAATCACAAGTACGTCTTCCTTGCCACCAGCTCGTTCCAACTTCGTAAAGTCCATACAGACCACTTCCAATGGTCTGGTAGCGAGGATGCTCTCCATGGGTGTTCTCACTGGTTTGTAGGGCATCTTAGCTAAAGTGCACCTCTTGCAGCTTGCTAACCACTCAATCACAGGCGTCCTTATGCCGGGCCAGTAGAACCGCTCTCTGATCAAAGCCTCTGTTCTCTCACCACCCTGATGACCAGCATTATCGTGCAGCCCCTGTAGTACCTCCTTCTGGAAACATTCCGGGACCAGTAGTTGTAGAACTTGGTTACCCGACACATCTTTCGTGCAGCGGTAAGCAAGGCCATTGCGTGACGTTACGTTGCGCTGCTGTTTTAACCATGCTGCAGCTGTTTTGGGTATCTCCTGCCTTTCTCGATGGGTAGGTCGTCTGTCAATCTCATGGAATTTCATCACTGTAGAGATGCCTACATCCTCAGCTTGCATCCGTATGATGTCTCCTCGTTGGTAGCCAGGCAGTGTAGATGACACATCTACGGTGGAACACTTGACATCCTCTCCCAGTTGAGTGTTG
Organism: Paraescarpia echinospica; assembly: GCA_020002185.1. Taxonomy (NCBI): domain Eukaryota; kingdom Metazoa; phylum Annelida; class Polychaeta; order Sabellida; family Siboglinidae; genus Paraescarpia; species Paraescarpia echinospica. The sequence goes on from CM034538.1 coordinate 6,708,177, forward strand.
TGCATTATCGTGCTCTGCAGCGCCATGGGCAATGCAGTACAGGTCAATGCCGACGCCATGCAACTGGATATCACGTCAGTCTCTTCAATCGGGTGGGGTTTCCTGGACAGCCCATCAGCGTTGGCGTTGGTCTTCCCCGGCCGGTACTTGATGTCGAAGTTGAAACTCGCCAATGCATTCACCCAACGTTGTTCTAAGGCTGGCAATTTCTTCTGGGTCAACACGTGAGTGAGAGGGTTGTTGTCGGTATAGACGGTAAAGTGTGCGCCATACAGGTAATCACGCAGCTTTTCTGCAACGACCCACTTGAGTGCAAGCAGCTCCAGTTTCTTACTGCTGTAGTTATTCATGTTCTTCTCCCCGCCGCGTAGTCCTCTACTTACATAGGCAATGACTTTGCTCTTCCCATTCTGTACCTGTGATAGCACGGCTCCGAGACCATCATTTGAGGCATCTGTCTCGACCACAAACGGCAGACTGAAGTCCGCGAAACCAAGTACTGGCGTGTTCGTCATGGCATGCTTCAGCATATCAAACGCATGCTGGAGACTAGCATCCTCACTCCAACGCGTTTCGACTGATACAGACTTCCGCCTCCTACATGCCTTTCCAGGTTCACAATCCGACAAGAGTTGGTGTAGTGGCTTAGCGAGTTGAGCGAAGCCCTTCACAAATCGTCTATAGTAACTGCAGAAGCCAAGGAAGGAGCGGACATCTTTCGTCGTCTTCGGCACAGGCCAATCTGTCACCGCTTGTATCTTATCCGTGGCAGTTGCTATTCCAGTGGCTGATATTTCATGGCCAAGAAAGGTAACTTTCTTCTGGAAAAACTTGCACTTCTTCAGCTCAAGCTTCAGTCCCTGTTCCTGCAGCTTCCTGAAGACCATCTCCAAGCGCTCTATGTGTTCTTCCACCGACCGGGAGTACACTAGAATGTCATCCAAATATACGAGAAGGACGCGGAATATGTCATCGCGAAACATGTCTTGCATCAGGCGCTGATACGTCGCGGGTGCATTACAAAGTCCAAATGCCATCCTGTTGAACTCAAACAGCCCCACTGGCGTAGTGAAAGCAGTCTTTACTTTATCCTCTTCCGCGATCTCCACCTGATAGTAAGCTGACTGAAGATCCATCGTGCTGAATATAGCAGCTCCATTGAGTGCATCAAGAGATTCTTCGATGCGTGGCAACGGATAAGCATCCTTTATCGTTCTCGCGTTTAGTCCTCTGTAATCAACGCACATTCGCAGCTCACCGGACTTCTTCCTCACGAGCACCACAGGACTTGAGTAAGGACTGGTGCTGGGTCGTATGATGTCTTTTGATAACAGTTGTCTGATATGTTGCCGCAACTCCTCCATTTGTGTCCAGGGCACTCGTCGGTACGGTTGAGCTCGTACGTGTCCACCGTCCAAGGGTATGTGATGCTGCACGGAGCGGAATCTCCCAGGAATATCATCCTTTGTGGCGAACACACTTCGGTACTTCTCGAACAACTCCGCGACTTTCCCTTGGAGTGGATGATCGTCTAGGCCGGATATATCCAATCCTTCTATCCGCCTGGTGTCATGTGTTACGTGATTGACTTCATTGACCCGTACGCTGATTCCCCCGTTACACAGATCGACTTGTATGTTGTCGTCTTCTACTGCCACACTGGATATGATGCCTAACCTGGTCTTAGGACGCAACCAAACGTCCATCGCTCTGGGATTGTACACTGTCACCGATATTGATGTACCTGACGCTCGTACCACTGATGACGGCAGTATGATGTTGCCGGGCAATGGCGAGCTCAACGGTTCTACCACTGAATCTCCAAGGGCAGGTGCTGTTACTGCGACTGCACATTGGCTATTGGCCGGTATCATTATATCGCTCGTGCCAGCAACTCTCACAAATCCGGTCTCCTTCTTGTTGAGAAGGCTCCTGAATTCCGGGAAGTGCTGCAGAACGTTCGATCCCAGGAGGCCAGGTACCCTCTTTCCATCCACAACTGTAGGAGGCCTGCGCACGACGATGATACCTCGACGTTCGATTGTAGCTCCATCGATTTCAACATCCATCTCCGCTACGCCCACATATGGAATTGTTAAGCCATTAGCCGCTGTTATGGTCAGCCACGAACAAGTGTTTCCATCATACGGGAACCGAGGCTGCATGTGCTGCTTAAAGAAGCTCTCCTCGACCATCGATACTTGGCTTCCGGAGTCCACCAAACAATCTACGATGACTCCACCTATTGTAGCTCTGATGACAGGATGAGGACCAATGGTACGGGTGACAAGATGGTTGACAACTGACGAGCCCTGCTTCCCGGAACCCACTACCGAGCTCATTGCAGTAGGTCCTGCTGAAAACCCTGCTGCTGTTGTGGAGGAAGTCTGGCAGCGTCATCTCGCCTTCGCTTCTGGCAGTCTTTCTTCATGTGCCCTGGCTTCTGGCAGTAATAGCATACGACACCGCTTCCGCCGTATGCCCTCTGTGGAACCCTGCCCTGACCATGTTCACATCTTGGGGCTGGAGCGGTGGACGGAACCGTCTTCTGTAAAGCGCTGATAGCCGCCGCCTGCTGTTCAAGGGTGCCTTGCTGCTTTGCCAGCTGGTCAGCCACCTTCGACAGGTCGTCCTTCATTTTTAGCAGCACGTCCAACGCTAGACTCTGCTCAGCATCAACCGCTGCAGTCGTTGCCACTTGCTTGGATGTGGTACCCCGCGGTGCACACTCCTCTGCCCATCGCAGAGCAGTCTCTCGCAGTTCTATGAAGGTCGCCCGTGGCTTTGCCTTTAGTTGCTGCTTCAGTTCCCATCGGAGATTGGGATCAGCGACCCCAGCACAAAACTTCTTCAGCAATAATGCACATTCGTCCTGTACCTCATTTGGATCTGCCTTCGTGATCCTCTCCAGCAATTCCATAAGTGCATGGCTATACGCGGCCAGTGACTCACCAGACAATTGGTCTCTTGCCCAGAATTTACTTAGCAATCGGGGCACCAAACCCTTCTTTGTGAACACCTCCTCTAGTGCCTTAATTAGTTGTTCTGGTGTTAGGCTCGTGGGCCCACCCCTACATAGAATCTCCCGTTTTGCATCCCCTTCTAATTTGTTAAATAGGAAACTTGTCTGCTCCTCGATGGTCAGTCCACACCCACTGATGGCTGCCTGTGCATCAGCTTCCCATTCCTCGAATGGCTCTGCACCACTGTACTTCCGGAGCTTCTTCTCCCTGTATGGAAGCACGGTGACGTTCCTTCGGGTGAGACGCTGTAGCTCAGCCCCTTGGTCGTCACAATGTTTCCGCAGTTGTGCCAGCTCAGCTCTCAGGTTTTCCATCTCGTCCATCCCATCCATGATAGACTGCCGATGAATGAACTAGGTCGGGTTGTGTTTTCAGAAAAGACACATATTTCTTTCCAACACCAAGATTATCACTGCCTAAAAATATAACCACCCCACTTTTGGTACCAAAATGTAACGGGCCGAAACAGATTCGTGAGGTTAGAGAACAATAACAACCTTTCGGTAGAAACTACAATCTTTATTAAGTAATCAAGACACACGATGGGATGACTAACTATAATTAATACCAAACACAAACACAACCACGAACACAACCCGACCAGGTCCTCGACTCTCTATTGGGCCCGTCGCATCGCCCTAAAACATACATTGAGTGAGATCCCGCGTGGAACATATCACACAGATGCATCGTAGGCCCTACAGTAGTCAACATTGATAGATCGACTATAACGTATGTTAAGAGACACCAGATGGCAATACTGCTACATACTGTGCAGGCTGGGTTTGGTCGCTTATACCAACTTCCCTTCAGCCCTCAAGAACATACACACACTGTAGACATAGTCAAGAGACAATGGACATAGATTATCTGTTTCACGTTATCTCCGCTAACTTATCTTACATATGCAACAATGACATTATTTTACAGCTTCCTGTAAACAACCTGGCTAATTTCATAATCGACTTCAAACTTAGCATACATTAGCAATGTTGCCGTTGGCAATTCACATCAACTGGGCTAAGATTATACGTGCCATACCTTACAACTCAGTTATTGCGTACACTGTACAGGGTTGCCAACTCCGTCACGGTTTCCTACAGATAAAGTTCACAATGTCACTAACTAAATACTGCTGTCATCACGTGATATCACACATAATACAAATAGCAAAGTCCCTTTCACGTGCGTGTAAATAAAAGTAACTAATCGTACCCGTGGTGCAACAATACACACGACTCAGTATCAATACAATCAGCATAATGTATATTATGCGATAATTCCTGCAACGCCAACGCCGGCGCTCCATAACTTTCGGCGAAGCCGACTTGGTATGATTTGCACAATTACTCATCGATCCAACAGTCACGATGTTGGTTATACGTTTACACGTAATGCACAGCCACAGAGTTAGAGTACACTTACTAACATAATAAGCGTAGACAAACTAAACATACTCAGATACCTACATTATTGTCATTACCATATATAGCATATTTGGCTTACGTGACGCGAGCGGTAATAAGGAACGCAGTGAAATTACTCAAATTAACGAACATTTAGGTCGAATTATAATAGATATACGACTAGTGTATGCACAAGATGAATTGTAACATCACCGTTTGGTACATACTCTGGATCATCCCTGTTATGTCACGGATTCTTTAGTAGACAGCCACTTTCACCAACGTACCTCGTGGTGTAATCTTATCGCACCGCCAAAAAGGAGTGTCACACTGAAATTAAGCTACCCTAAAAAAAGGGCGCCCTAGTACATGATGCGAAGTGACAGAGTAGGGTATAACCGTGCTGCAGTGAGCACCTGGTTACATGTACTCTTTAATAGCAAAACTACAGTCATACGAGTTCTTGAGAGGAAGCACTTTATTACACATGCGGACATCCGACTTCGCGGTAACCTGCAAAAATTATAAAACGTTTACATTTTCTGCAGCATAATAAAAACAAATACCTGCATTACTAGTAGAACATACTCAAAAGGAGCTGCATACCACGTACTATCCGGCGTGACGGGCTGACGGCGTCTGATATCGTAAAACACAACTTCTTACAAACAGCTGGAGCGCTGCAAAGAATCAAAACGCTGTCGACGTCTCGGATTTTACAGCTTCCGTTATGAATTTATGCCACCTGGAGACTTCGATTGAACTAAATGGTGTGAACATTCAAAGACTGGGTGGCGGGTGCGGCCCATGGCTAAGATCTTGTCAAGCAGGTGGTGCAAAATATAAAAATTTTTGGTTACTTTCGAGCATGTAAAAGCGTGATTAGTTTGCCATGTAGTGGCGCAATACATTATTAAAAATATATTTCCAAAGCCAAAGGGGGCCATGGCCCACTGCCCCCATTAAATACGCCACTGGTTACAATAATTAAGCTGAAATGACGGCGATGCAGCGGCAACAATTTTCCAACAACCAACCCTCCCCCCTTCTTCCGATGTCAACAATCGAGCCAGCAGAGACAACGAAGAAGCTGATGAAGTGCTACGGCGCGGCGGCAACAAAATCAACAGCACTCCGATCATCTTCCGATGTCACGATCCAATAGCGCGACATCAGAGTCGTGTTGAAGGTCCGGCTCAGACCACCGAATATGAATTTGTGAGGGCCGAGGTTTATGCGCCCCCTAGACTACCCTTTCTGAATCTGCCCCTGGCTCTGCCCCGTAGCTTTGTGTACATTGGTGGAATAGTTACTAATTATATGCGTTTATAGGTAGATGCGCGGACATATACAAAACGGTGTGAGTACAAGGTCGGGAAGGTAGGGGTGTGACGACAGACCACAACATATTATTTCGTTATCCGTTGTACTTCGTCCCACTTGCTCTCTTCACCGATCTTGGTTATGGGAACCAGGCGGTATATCCAGTGATCTTTATGTAATACAATAATAATAACGTAATATGCTAATACATAGGCGCCAGAACTGGGGATGGGGCTATATGTTTGGTGGAGGGACAGGTGATAGGATTAGCCCCTAACATTTATGGAAGGGGTACATTTTTGGTGCAATTTGTGAAAGGTAAGCCTGAAGGTGTCTATTGGCGAGCCTCGGCGGGTGGTGTAATTGGAGGTTTTTGGCGAGCCTCAAAGTCATGATCCGAGAGTGAAGTGGTACTAAGCTCTGGCTCAGCTCACCCAACATTAATTTTTTAACAAGATTTAACAAGATTGCCATCCAGAGAATTAACTCTAGATGGCAGGTGGACAAGGAAGCCCTTTGGCTTATCGAGATTCCAACCCTTTTATTTACACATATCCAGCCCTTCTGAGGTATGTGTCGATTTTCTTTTAAAACATATTCACACTACTAGCACCCACACAATCATCAGATAATCTGTTCCATTCATTCACAGTCCTTTGTGAAAATGAGAACTTTCTCACGTCTAATCTACACTGCTCCTTTACTAGTGTAACTTCATGTCCTCTAGTCTTTCTATCTTTCTTAACTGAAAAAAACATGTCTATCAATATTTTCATAACCATTCAATATTTTAAACACTTCTACCTGATCTCCTCTCAATCTCCTGGTCTCTAGTGTTGTTAAACCACATTCTTTTAGGCGTTTTTCATAACTAAGATCCCTCAGTTTTTGTATCATTTTAGTCGCTCTCCTCTGTACTCTTTCTAGCATATCTATGTCCTTCTTGCGGTATGGCCTCCACGCTTGTATACAATATTCTAAATGAGGCCTAACTATTGTTTTGTACAGCGGTATTATTAGTTCTTTTTCTTTATATGCTATATTTCGCCTAATCAATCCAAGGATTTGATTTCCCTTTGAAGCTGCAATTCCACACTGCTCTGAAACCTTCATGTCAGCACTAATTGTCAGCCCTAAGTCTTTTTCTTTTACAGTAGTACTTAGTACAGTTCCCCCCATTGTATATTCTACATATTCGTTCCCATGTCCTGTGTGAAGGCATTTACATTTCCCAAAATTGAACAACATTTGCCACTTTTCAGACCATTTGATCAACCTGTCAAGATCATCTTGTAAATGCTGTCTATCCCCATCACTTTTAATCCTTCTAAACACTTTTGTATCATCTGCAAATTTCAACACCTTGCTAGCTATATCATCGTCCAAATCGTTTATATATATTAAGAATAATATAGGTCCCAGTACTGATCCCTGTGGAACCCCACTCAAAACTGATTTCCAGTTTGAAGCCTCCCCATCAACAACTACCCGTTGTCTTCTGTCAATCAGCCATTTTTCTATCCAGTTAATTATACCATTTCCTATGCCATGGGCTTTTAGTTTAAGCAGTAATCTCTGATGTGGCACTTTGTCGAAAGCTTTTTGAAAATCTAAGTAGATGATATCTACTGGTGATCCATCATCTACCCACTTAGTGATATCTTCCAAAAAACATAACATATTTGTTAAGCATGACCTCGCTTTTGAAACCCATGTGAGATGGGTTTATCAAGTTATGTTTACAACAAAATCCATAATGTGATCTTTAATTGGTGCTTTCTAATAATTTACACAAATCACCGATGTTTAAGCTAACTGGTCTATAATTATTTGACTTGTTTCTCGAACCTTTTTAAATAACGGTATAATGTTTGCTTCTTTCATTCTAAAGGAACCACTACCTCTTCTAATGACAAGTTGAAAACTGTTGCAAGCGGTATGCTAATTTGTTCTACAATTTCCACTAGTAGTTTGGGTGGAATACCATCCACTCCAGGTGATTTATTTTCCTTCTTAGCCCTAATTTTCTTAGCTACCATTTCTGGGGTTACAATTAACTGTCTTAAATAGTCTGATTCTGCCCCCTTGAACTTAGCCTCTGGTACTGGCAGTGAACTAGTGTCTTCTCTGGTAAACACTGAACTAAAATACTCATTTAGGTCTTCAGCCATTAAGAATCCTTCTGATATTATATTTCCAGCACTATCTTCTAGAGGACCGACCTTATCCTGAACTTTCTGTTTGCTTCGAACATACGCATAAAAACTCTTGCTGTCGTGTTTTATATTACAAGCTAATTTATGTTCATAGCTTCTCTTTGAATTTCTAATTTCAGCTGTAACTTGGTTTAGTGCTTCTTTATAAATGTTGTAGTCTTCGTCATTTCCAGTACGTCTATATGACTTCCACATCATTTGTTTATACTTAATTTTTCTAATGGCTTCTTTCGATAAATATTTCTTTCTGGTCCGTTTCCCTTGTTTTTTGAAGGGAACAAATTTATCTACGATGCACTCTATTTCATTCTTTAAGATATTCCAGCATTCTGT
>CM034538.1:6717477-6745734 GCA_020002185.1 Paraescarpia echinospica
TAAACACTTCATAAATAAAATGTGATGATTCTTTCTCCTCCTGCCTCTATACTCATTAAAACCACAACTTTGGAAACGTTTCATCCAACAGGACCTGCAGATAACCACGGTTTCTGCCACTCCCGTTGAACGAAATCCTCCAGGGATTCGAACTACATAAAAAAATTACAACATTCAATATCACACAAGGTAAATAACAAAGAATACTAGGTTTCTACATCCAGATTGTATCACATCAAGGATCATCCATCAGGGATCACCCAAAGCTTGTAACATTGGATGTTGCATCATCACTTTCCCGACAAACTGCAAGATTGCGTTACTGGATGTTGAGACAAGAAACCATGCAGTATGTCGGAGTAAACTGTCCACAAGTCACATGACACACATATGACTTGACAGCGATGGCAGGATGGGGAAGCTCTCATGGGTGTCACGGGAAGAAGCCTCAGCTTCCCAGTTCCTCCTCGTAGTGCTTGCGGAAGCAGTCTCCCACAGGGAAGAAGTCCCAACACCGTTGTTGATACAATTCCCACACGTAGGTCTCCTGGAGGCAAACAACACATTCCTCCTTCAGTATTACGGCAATGGAGGGGCAAATTAGTGTTTCGGATATTACTTACATATCCTTAAAAGCCTAAAGTAGACGGTTTCTTAAGTGCATGTAATTTTATATGTAGAACATCCACATTTGTTCATATTTTCTACCAAAACAAAAACTTCAATGTCACATTTACAATACAATACAAATTTATTTTCCAATAATAATGCAATACATTGGATAATTTTCTTCTGCTTGCTGAGCGTGTTCTCAGCTATAAGTCTATAGTTATTTTCCGATTAATTTTATGGGTGTCCCTGGAAAGTCCTGATCAAAAATAACTGGCTTAACCGACACTTTGTGTTATTTCTGAAGTATATCAGGCTGGAAACTGGGTAATGCAGTCAGTAAGAAGCTTGACCATCTGCACTTACCTGCCCAGTGTATTCCGTGTCCGGCTTGTTGATGAGATGCATCAGGAAGAACCTAAAACACACACGGCAAATTAATAAGAATTTGTTATGAACATACAAAGAATAATTTTTGATGTCATTTCAGCAATGTTCACACAGAGCATTAAAATTAAACATTCCCAAATTTTCCTGAATAGAATCTACTTTCCCTAAGCAACATTTAATGTAACAGACAGCTTTAATTTTAGGAAATAGGAAAAATGCAATGGCCTATACACTGACATTTACACTGATTGAATCACTACAAGTTTTACACGAGGCCTCTGAGGGAATGCAACACTTACATGTAGTTGGCAAAGTTGTGTTCTTTCTGTATGTGAGTCTCAAAGCCATGTGGTACTTTGTCGAAGTAGTCTTTACCAATGCCACATATGAAGCACGACGACTGCAGAAGGAAGGGTTTGTATCAGTACAAGACAATTACTGTTTTATGATTTGATTTAAGACGTGGTGATAATCCATCTTCAATACTTTGACAGAATAAATAATTTAACAAGATTTAACAAGATTGCCACCCAGAGAATCAACTTTAGGTGGCAGGTGGACAAGGAAGCCCTTTGGCTTATCAAGAGTCCGACCCTTTTATCTATGTGTATCCCGCCCGTCTGAGGTGTGTCGATTTTATTTTTAAACATATTCACGCTACTAGCACCCACACAATCAGCAGATAATCTGTTCCATTCATTTACAGTCCTTTGTGAAAATGAAAACTTCCTTATATCTAATCTACTCTGCTCCTTTGCTAATGTAACTTCATGTCCTCTAGTCCTTCTATCTTTCTTAATTGAAAAAATATATTTCTATCAATATTTTCATAACCATTCAATATTTTAAACACTTCTATCTGATCTCCTCTCAATCTCCTGGTCTCTAGTGTTGTTAAACCGCATTTTTTTAGGCGTATTTCGTAACCAAGATCCCTCAGTTTTGGTATCATTTTAGTTGCTCTCCTCTGCACTCTTTCTAGCATATCTATGTCCTTCCTGCGATATGGCCTCCACGCTTGAATACAATATTCTAAATGAGGCCTAACTATTGTTTTGTACAGCGGTATTATTAGCTCTTTTTCCTTATACGTTATGTTTCGCCTAATTAATCCAAGGATTTGATTTCCCTCTGAAGCTGCAATTCCGCACTGCTCTGAAACCTTTCTATCAGCACTAATGGTTAACCATAAGTCATTTTCTTTTACAGTAGTACTTAGTACAGTACCCCCCATTGTATATTCTACCTCTTTGTTCCCATGTCCTGTGTGGAGGCATTTACATTTCCCAAAATTGAACAGCATTTGCCACTTTTCAGACCATTTGATCAACCTGTCAAGATCATCTTGTAAATGCTGTCTATCTCCATCACTTTTAATCCTTCTAAACACTTTTGTATCATCCGCAAATTTCAACACCTTGCTTGTTATTTCATCATCCAAATCGTTGATATATATTAAGAATAATATAGGTCCTAATACTGATCCCTGTGGTACCCCACTCAACACCGATTTCCAGTTTGAAGCCTCCCCATCAACTACTACATGTTGTCAATCAGCCATTGTTCTATCCAGTTTATTATACCATTTCCTATGCCATGGGCCTTTAGTTTCAGCAGTAATCTTTGATGTTGTAGTTTGTCAAAAGCTTTTTGAAAATCTAAGTAGACGATATCTACCGGTGATCCCTCATCTAATCACTTAGTGATGTCTTCAAAAAAACATAACATATTTGTTAAGCATGACCTCGCTTTAAAAAAACTATGTTGAGATGGGTTTATCAAGTTTTGTTTAACAAGAAAATCCACCATGTGATCTTTAATTAGTCTTTCTAATAATTTGCAAATCACTGATGTTAATCTAACTGGTCTATAGTTCTCCGACTTGTTTCTCGAACCTTTTTTAAATAACGGTATAATGTTTGCCTCTTTCCATTCTAAAGGAACCACTCCCTCTTCTAATGACAAATTGAAAACTGTTGCAAGCGGTACACTAATTTGTTCTACAATTTCCAATAGTAGTTTGGGCAGAATCCCATCCACTCCAGGTGATTTACTATCCTTCATAGCCCTTATTTTATTAGCTACCATTTCCGGGGTTACAATTAATTGTCCTAAATAGTCTGAATCTGCCCCCTTGAACTTAGCCTCTGGTACTGGTAGTGAACTAATATCTTCTCTGGTTAACACTGAACTAAAGTACTCATTCAGGTCTTTTGCCATTAAGAATCCCTCTGATATTATATTTCCAGCACTATCTTCTAGAGGACCGACCTCATCTTGAACTTTCTGTTTGCTTCGAACATACGCATAAAAACTCTTGCTGTCATGTTTTACATTACTAGCTAATTGTTGTTTATAGCTTTTCTTTGAATTTCTAATTTCAGCTGGAGCTTGGTTAAGTGCTTCTTTATTTCTAGTACATCTATATGACTTCCACATCATTTGTTTATACTTAATTTTTGTAATGGCTTCTTTCGATAAGTGTTTCTTTTTGGACCGTTTCCCTTGTTTTTTGAAGGGTACAAATTTATCGACTATGCACTTAATTTCACTCTTTAATATATTCTAGCATTCTGTTGCTGTCTTATTTTTCAGTGTGTTATTCCAGTCTATCTTTGCTCAATATTTCCTCATGTCCTTGTACCTTCCTTTGTGGAAATTTCTCCTATACTGCTTTTTACTATTCCTTTCTGATTTTACTTTGATGGTAAAATGTATCTGGTTGTGATCGCTACTCCCCAGTGGCTCACGTATCTTGACATTGTCAACTAATTCATTCTGTGAGGACAAAACTACGGTATGTCTAACACATTCTCATCCCTGGTTGGTTCTAGCACATGTTAAGAAAGGAAAGCATCTTGAACTAAAAACTTGTGGTCCTCACTCCCCATACTCTGAAGAGATTTCCATTGTATATGCCTATGGTTAAAATCCCCCATAATAATACAGTCCCGTTTGCTTACTTCCCTTATAGCGTTTTGTATTTTTTCATTCTCTTCTATGCTTATGTTTGGACTTCGATAAACTAACCCAACTGTTAACGTTGAGTTTCCTGTAACTATGTTACATCAAACAGCTTCTTTGCAATCTGCTTCTCTTTCTAATTTTATTTCATAAGCCTGGATTAACATCTTATTACTTCTAATTTTCAACTGACAAATTCACTGTGTATGTTACTACGTGTTCTCCCCTTATATTATCTTTTTCAAATGTGCAATCTTCTTGATAGATCAAGAATCTAGTACCAGTGACAGCAATACCTATTGATTAACTAGAGAAGCTGGCAGTCACTAATGACACTACCTGCCTCCCAAAGCCCCTGTAGCCACCCTACTTGTGAATAACCTCCCAATATTCCATACAAGTTCTTTATACCCTCACACTCTCATAAAATACTCCTTACTGCTCCACAACTCTCACACCATCTGTACCAACTCCCCATCTCCTTCCAGCCTGCCGACACTCAGGGTGTGCCTTCAAACAACTTACCTCCAGATCCTCCTGTACCTGGGCCAACTGATCTCTCAACTCACCAAATGCATCAATGATCAAACCTACAACCACGACCACAGGCAGTGAGACGTCATTTACTCAACTGTGTTGCTTTATGTGAGTGAGTGAGTGAGTGAGTGAGTGAGTGAGCTGTTTTATATATCCCATAAATTTGAAAATCGCACAAGACAATAATACAGCAGGTGAATACTTGTAGCAGACTATTATAATTAATAAAAACATTATTATAATTGATGTCACTTTGCACGCAGGAATACCATTGTTAAAAGGACAACTAATAATAAAAAGGCCTAATACAAGGAGTCACTTGAGAAGTTTTGTGGGATGTGCCTGTATGTGGCTGCACCGTAAGAAGCTCTGGAATATTTCTATTTTATCCAGGACACAGCGCAAAGTTTATACAGTTGGTTTTATTAAAGTCTAATGATGATGCTGGACTATGCTGTTTTAGCATACGTTTTATAATTTTGTTGTATTTTAGTAACTTCTACATTGTGTGCACCTGTCCAGGTGACCTGCACCTGTGTTGCGACATCGCTGGTCGACCAGGCGTGACGTTGACAACAAGAACATTGAACAACCATTCCTACAGCATGATCACATACAATAGGACTGAATCACTGCTAATTAGATGTGCCTCTGTAACCTGACTTTACCCAGCTCTGGACAATTGTGTGCGAGACCTACAATAACTGCATGTCTACTAAATACCCGGTCCGTGAAATCTAAAGTGGATCAACTTGTCAAGTTGCTTGATGACAATGAACTTGATATTCCAGCACTGACAGAAACCTGGCTGAGCCCGGGTGATGCTAGTCGGACAGAGATAAATGCGTTGTCACCAAACGGCTACAAATTTGACCACAAACCGTGTAGTGACAGAACTGGAGGAGGTGTTGGTGTCATCACCAAGCATCTTTCGAAATGAGGCAACTTGTGACAAAGACATACAGATCATTTGAAGTGATGTATAGATCATACTGTTTCCGGGTATGTATTATCTATAGTCCTCCACCGTCTACCCGTAATGGTCTGAGCGCATCGATGTTCATGGACGAATTTTAAGATTTTCTGCAGTGTTTCTGCTTTGGCCATGACAACTTGGTGATTGTCGGAGATTTCAACATACACATTGATTTGTTGGATGATACAAAGACTACGCTTTCACAACATCCTAGAATCTCATGGTCTGCATCAGCATGTGATGGAAAAGACACATTCACTTGGTCGCACCCTAGACCTGATAATCACGTAATCCGAAGCAGACATCATTGGTGATATCGTGGTTGAGAATCTGGGTATATCTGACCATTTTGCATTCAAGATACAAGGTTGTAAACCTTGTGCTCTTACGAAAAGAGGCTACAGATAATACCACATTGTAAGTGCGTGTGACATGCAGGCAGACATTTCTCAGTCAGAGCTGTACACTGCTCTTGGATGGACTCGTTTGCCAATATGACTCGGTCTTGCGCGGCTTGTTGGATAAATATGCTCCCGTAACGCAGAAGACGATCACGGTGCGACCCGACGTGAAATGGTACAACAAAGAGCTACGCAAGGAGATAGACACGTCGGAAATATGAACGTGTATGCCGGAAATCTGGACTTGAAATTCATCGCCAGATGTTCAGATACCAGTGCACGGTCGCAAATAACTGTCTTCATCAAGCCGAACATCGATACTATTCCAACAAGGTTTAGTACAGTCGCAAGGTATGCCCCTCATGCACCCAGTGGATTTCTAAATGAAACTTACTTTTTTGCAACCCTGAAGGTGTCTAGTAAACAGATTTGGATGTTCACATTTCAAAATAATGTCCGAAGGGATCCGTTTGGCGGCCACCTTGGATTTTGTTACGCGTGACTGGTAAAATCAAGGATACCCATAACTTTTGAACCATTCATTATACAAAGACAAATGAACCCACTTTTTCGTATAACTGTGGCATGAGGAATCGCTTGAGATGGTTATTTTGACGATTCAAACATATTTATTGCTTCAAAATGCACATGCTACCATATTTTCATGCCTGAAATTTAGTCAAATACTAAGTTAAGGATAGGTGATTGCGCATAAGCACTGACTCAACATTATATGCCACTACTAGGCAGAAAATGGGCTAATTACGAGTCCAAGAAGCAAGGAAACTACACGAAATCTACCCACTACGATCAATATCTACGTCTACTCAAGAACTGTCTATCCAAAACTTACACTCGACACTACACACTAATCATCATCATCGCCAAGAAGCAGCTCATCATAGTCAATCTGCTGATCATCTTCCTCTTCTCCCTCCTCCTCCTCAGCAGCTTTCTCAAGCAAGTCAATGAGTGGGGGAGGCAAGATGGGTCCACACGACCACACTGGCTCCAGTACACCCTCCTCAGTCTTCACCCATCACTGTCCATCATCGTAGGGCTTGGGTCGCCTGTACTTGGCTAGTCGGTAGTTGACCCGGCCAACATGGAGAATTAGCAGGGTGGGAGGAGAACCAGGTCAACCTTGGACTTGGTGGTGAGCTTCTTGTGTTCTTCTTTATGAGCATCTTGCCTCGCACAGCATCCGCTGATGTATCGCGAGCCTGACTGTACATGAGGCAGGTGAAGGTCTCCAAATCTGCCATCACTTCCAGCTTCATCGTCCAGTCATCAATAAGTTTCTTGAAAACGTTACGATACTTAGGGTTCCTCTGGAGCTTTTACAGGGGCGCCACATTGCCTTTGCCATTGAAGGCGCTGGTGCAGTCCTCGCCTGAGAACACGTAGAACCCAACCAGCGTGCTCCAGTGACTTGGCCAGCTCCGCCACGGTGACTATCTGGTGGTGCTTGCCCATGCTGGTGTCGAGATAGATGGTGAGGCTGATGGAGTGCGAGTGGTAGAGCAGGATGAAGAATATGTCACTATCAGGAATTCTCACTACAGCCGACTTGTACCCTTGCTCGATTCGCGAGGCCGCCACCTTGCTGCTCCAGACCCGGAGCAGCAGGTGGCTGAGCTGTTGCTTGTTTTCTTCATTGGCCAGGAACAGTTTGAAGTCGGCGGGCTTCCTGGTGGTCGGGCCATCGATGATGTACTTCTACTTGATTTCAACGCTGATAAACAGCGGACATTGAGAACAGCCATACTAGACCTCCTGTCGACTTGGTGAACTTCATGAATGTCTCCTCCATGGTTTTGTCGACTGCGCTGAGTGCACCGGGAATGAATGACAGTGCCACTGCAATGCTGCTCCTTCGCGCCAGGGTGAGACAGATCGATGTTAGTAAAGAGCACCTCCAGCCAGGCCAAGTACCCGAAGTAGTTCGGGCCATCAAATGCGTAGAATATCTCCCCATTGCTCTTGTGGTAGAGCTTGATGTTGTTGGTCTTCACAGAATAGATGAGGATGAGGCGGGTGTGTTCAATGAAGCCGAACCAGAGGTTAGGAGTCTTGCCCAGGTGACCGGCACGCACCTTGTCCTCAAACTCCACGTACTTGTTGACGATGGTGAGAGTTGAGGGGTCCTGGAGAGCGAGGTCGAGGTTCTCTCGGCTGCAGGACTTAACCAGGTTGAGGAGGGCCACTTGGTTGTCTACCTGGACGTTTTCCTCCTCCCTGTTCAAACTTCTCCATCAGTAGCCGCTCCATCACCTCACAGACAGTCTTCAGACAGAATAACGCCTTAGCATAAGCCTTCCCACTGACAACACTGTTCAGACAGCCGCTGGTGACGAGGCCAACCTTGGGAATAATCTCAGCTTAGTCCGAGCCCCTGAACTTGTGCCCAGTCACCATACCCATGTAATTCATCACAATGTGGAACTGCCCTGGGGTGACTGCATGCGACTTGTACTTCTCAGGAAATTTCCATCTGAGGGGAAGGGCCTTCATGCACCCACTGAGGTCGAACGTGTTAAGGAAGGTGAAGTGACTACGTGCGAGAGTGATGAGTTGTCCTCAGACCAGGAGGAGACGGACAATATTCCACCAAGCAAGGGTACAAGTCGGCTGTAGTGAGAATTCCTGATAGTGACATATTCTTCATCCTGCTCCACCACTCGTATTCTATCAGCCTCACCGTCTATATCGACACCAGCATGGGCAAGCACCGCCAGATAGTCAACGAGACGGAGCTGGCCAAGTCACTGAAGCACGCTGGTCGGGTTCTACATGTTTTCAGGCGAGGACTGCACCAGCGCCTTCAAGGGCAAAGGCAATGTGGCGTCCCTGACAAAGCTCCAGAAGAACCCTAAGTATCATAACGTTTTCAAGAAACTTATTGATGACTGGACAGTGAAGCCGGAAGTGATGGTAGATTTGGAGACCTTCACCTGCCTCATGTACGGTCAGGATCGCGAGACATCAGCGGATGCTGTGCCAGGCAAGATGCTCATAAAGATGGTGGGAAAACAAGTCCAAGGTTGACCTGGCTCTCCTCCCACCCTGCTAATTCTCCATGCTGGCTGGGTCAACTACCGACTAGCCAAGTACAAGCGGGCCAACCAACCTCGCTTCTGGCGACCCAACCCAAGCCCTACGATGATGGACAGGGATGGGTGAAGACTGAGGAGGGTGTACTGGAGCCAGTGTGGTCGTGTGGACCCATCTTGCCTCCCTCACTCATTGACTTGCTTGAGAAAGCTGCTGAGGAGGAGGAGGGAGAAGAGGAAGATGATCAGCAGATTGACTATAATGAGCTACTTCTTGGCGATGATGATGATTAGTGTGTAGTGTCGAGTGTAAGTTTCGGATAGCTAGTTCTTGAGTAGACGTAGATACTGTTCGTAGTAGGTAGATTTCGTGTAGTTTCCTTGCTTCTTGGACTCATAATTAGCCCATTTTCTGCCTAGTAATGGCATATAATGTTGAGTCAGTGCTTATGCGCAATCACCTATCCTTAACTTAGTATTTGACTCGATTTCAGGCATGAAAATATGGTATTATGTGCATTTTGAAGCAATAAATATGTTTGAATCGTCAAAATAACCATCTCAAGCGATTCCTCATGCCACAGTTATACGAAAAAGTGGGTTCATTTGTCTTTGTATAATGAATGGTTCAAAAGTTATGGGTATCCTTGATTTTACCAGTCACGCGTAACAAAATCCAAGATGGCCAAACGGATCCCTTTGGACATTATTTTGAAATGTGAACATCCAAATCTGTTTACTAGACACCTTCAGGGTTGCAAAAAAGTAAGTTTCATTTAGAAATCCACTGGGTGCATGGGGGGAATACCTTCCGACTGTACTAGTTGTTGAGGGTGGATCACACCAAAAGAACCTCTACAGCATTGTGCAAACATTGATGCACACTCGGGTGGACCCGCCGCTGCCAACACATGCCTCTCCAGAAGCTCTGGTGGACCCGCCACTGCCAACACATGCCTCTCCAGAAGCTCTGGTGGACCCGCCACTGCCAACACATGCCTCTCCAGAAGCTCTGGTGGACCCGCCACTGCCAACACATGCCTCTCCAGAAGCTCTGGTGGACCCGCCACTGCCAACACATGCCTCTCCAGAAGCTCTGGTGGACCCGCCACTGCCAACACATGCCTCTCCAGAAGCTCTGGTGGACCCGCCACTGCCAACACATGCCTCTCCAGAAGCTCTGGTGGACCCGCCACTGCCAACACATGCCTCTCCAGAAGCTCTGGTGGACCCGCCACTGCCAACACATGCCTCTCCAGAAGCTCTGGTGGACCCGCCACTGCCAACACATGCCTCTCCAGAAGCTCTGGTGGACCCGCCACTGCCAACACATGCCTCTCCAGAAGCTCTGGTGGACCCGCCACTGCCAACACATGCCTCTCCAGAAGCTCTGGTGGACCCGCCACTGCCAACACATGCCTCTCCAGAAGCTCTGGTGGACCCGCCACTGCCAACACATGCCTCTCCAGAAGCTCTGGCTCAAGTTTTCCAAAATTTTTCCCAAGAGAAAACTGCAAGCTTTCGCTGTGCACTAGATCACCGAGCGGGAGCACAACGTGATGCCCAGATCACTACTTATGAACACGATGGAAGTCATCCGTTGGACAGTCTGTCGCCAGCCTCTAATGATGAGTTCAGAAACATCATTACACCATCTGCTCCTCGATCCTTCGCTCTCGATCCTCTGCTGACACGGATGCTGAACAACTGCCTTGACGCACTTGTCCCTGTCATTATCAGGATTATGAACATCTCGCTGGCCACAGGAGATGTGTCAGCTAACTTGAAAGCAGCACTTATGACTGCCGACTGATATCTAATCTCAGTTTCCTGTCCGAAGAAATTGAGAAGGTGGTGTCGTCACGTTTGTCACGTCACATGGCACAGCACAACTTATTTGAAGTGAATCAGTCAGCTTACAGAAAGGGCCACAGTACAGAGACTGCACTACTAAGAATCCAGAACGATTTACTCTTATCTGCAGATAATCAGTGTGTCTCGTGTCTAGTCCTCCTTTGACACGATTGACCACCAGGTGCTTGTGTCACGTCTGTCTAAGAAGATCGGCCTTTCGGGCACAGCACTAAACTGGTTTACCTCGTATCTCGAAAACAGAAAACAAGCTATTAAGATTGGAGAAGCCATCTCGAACGTGTCCGTGCTGACATATGGTGTCCCCCAAGACTGACTGTCACTGTTCACCATATACACGGCTGGTGAACTGGGTTGCAAAATCTAACATGGCTTGGATTTTCATATGTAAGCTGACGACACGCAGCTCTACACAACATTCAAGATCCCCGACACATCTGTTGCCATATCTCAGCTAGAAACATGCATTGCTGACATCAACGGTTGGATGACAGCAAACAAACTTTAATTAAATGGTGACAAAACTGAAGTTCTGTTCACAGGATCAGAGGCGCTGCACAGAAAGATACCTAAAACAACCAAAATTGACATTGGAGACGCCCAAGTGACCCCCAGTACATGTGTCAGAAATCTTGGGGTCATGTTCAATGCTGGACTTACAATGGATCAACAAGTCAGTGCCATCTGTAGATCTTCTGGTCTGCAAATCCGAAATGTGTATAAAATCATCAAATTTCTTACGCCTGGAGCTGCCGAATAAATCATCCATTCATTTATAACATCTAGACTGGATGATTGTAATTCGCTGCTGTTCGGAATTAACAAGTGTCAGCTACGTAGACTGCAGTTCATTCAGAACACGACTGCTCGTCTAATCACACGAACAAGGAAACACGAGCACGTAACACCAGTCCTGAAATCTCACCATTGGCTTTCCATCCAAGAAAGAATTACGTTTAAAATTCTCCTGATCACTTTCAAGGCACTCCACAGACTTCCAATACATTTTCGAGCTTCTTGTTGAATATCAGCCCACGCACTCCCTCCGATCAAATTCTGCTGGTCTGCTGACAGTACCAACCACACGCCTCAAGTCTTTCGGAGACCGTGCGTTCTCCAAAGCGGCCCCTGTACTTTGGAATAATCTGCCACAGTCAGTCAGGCAGTGTGACACTATTGCATCATTTAAGACGGCGCTGAAGACACCTTTTTAAAATCCCTTTCACTACCTAAATGAGTGACATGTAATTATGAACTTTTTTGTACAGCGCTTTGAACAGAACTAATAACTGGATACAGCGTTAAATAAGACTTTATTATTATTATCTGAGGTCAACAATCAACATGACATTGTCTCTGCTACAGGACATTCTTCCTGACAGTGCTGCCATCTGTCAGATTTTATTGAGGTTGATTTGTTGCATCAACTGTCGCATCATAACCCGAGTGACAACTTACAATAGAATAATGGGGTGTAGGATACCTTACCCTGGATGATGGCAAGTAGGGTGATGATAATTTACCATGGATGATGGCAAGCAGGGTGATGATAACTTACCCTGGATGATGGTGAGTAGGATGATAACTTACCCTGGATGATGGCGAGCAGGGTGATGATAACTTACCCTGGATGATGGCGAGTAGGATGATAATAACTTACCCTGGATGATGGCGAGTAGGGTGATAACTTACCCTGAATGATAGTGAGCAGGGTGATGACAACTTACCCTGGATTATGGCGAGTAGGGTGATAACTTAGCCTGGATGATGGCGAGTAGGGTGATAACTTACCCTGGCTGATGGCAAGTAGGATGATGATAACAAGTAGGGTGATGATAACTTACCCTGGCTGATGGTGAGTAAGATGATGATAACTTAACCTGGATGATGGCGAGTAGGATGATAACTTACCCTGGATAATGGCAAGTAGGGTGATAACTTACCCTGGCTGAGTAAGATGATGACGACTTACCC
The DNA here is from genome assembly GCA_020002185.1 of Paraescarpia echinospica. Lineage (NCBI taxonomy): Eukaryota > Metazoa > Annelida > Polychaeta > Sabellida > Siboglinidae > Paraescarpia > Paraescarpia echinospica. Next base: position 6,730,254 of record CM034538.1, read on the forward strand.
TGAATGATGGCGAGTAAGATAATGATAATTTACCCTGGATGATGGTAAGCAGGATAACTTACCCTGGATGATGGTGACGTGGACGATGATAACTTACCCTGGATGATAGTGAGCAGGATAACAAACCCTGGATGATGACGAGTAGGGTGACGATAATTTACCCTGGATGATGATAACTTACCCTGGGTGATGGTGAGGAGGGTGATGATAACGTACCCTGGATGATGGTGAGGAGGGTGATGATAACTTACCCTGGATGATGGCGAGCAGGATGATGATAACGAAGAAGAAGAAGGTGATGTCAAAGATGATGCGGTACACCTCGTACAAGTCTCCGTCCGGGGAGTCGATCTCGTCACCTGTTACAATCATCACATTAGTTATTAGGTTCTGCTAATAATTTCAAAAAGGTGCATTCCTCGATCCACTGGTACATAATATTTTACTTCCAACAAACGTTCCCTTTGTTGAAGGTGGATGGAATTTTTTTAAATTGGTAATAATTTTGAAACTGACTCAGATAATAATTTCTTTTACAAATCTGCAGTTGTTTTTACCTTAAAAAGAAACTTTGAAAAGTACAGTTAAAATGCCAGTTTGTCATTTATATTAATCTTTGAAGTCATCTTAGGGCAGTTAAATGTAGCTTTAAATGAGATGCTGAGAAGACAGTGTGAAGGTGATTGTCGAATAAGAGACTTACCAATGCCTCCGCCTGCTCTCACGCCCACGTACAGATGGAAGATGTAACACTGCAACACACACGTACAGCATCAGCAACATGTTTAGTTTTATTATATTTCATTAGCATATATAAATTAAAGCTTATTCAACAACAACAGCATTATACAGGTGCATAATACGGCGTGCTGTTGCAGAAAGGACATAGCTGGCATGCCACTTATAAGGTGCTCTGCCCTTCTCAAACTAAAAACATAAATAAATATAATACAAAACTCAAGCTAAGAACGTACAAAATATAATTCACAACTCATTTATAAATGCATTACAGTGGTGCTTAACAGATTAACTTATTTTAACATCACGTGCAGTAAAAACTCAGTGTACTTTGTCATTCAAATATATTTTGGCAATTTGTCCGATGAACTGATAAAAACTAAATAACACAGCACATACAAGCGAGCACGTTGTAGCGGACGACAAAATGATTCTGAAATGAGACAAGTGAAAAGTGAAGTTCCAGAAGGAGTTGTATGTATGCGAGACGATGAGAGAGACTGGACTCACAGTGAACATGTCGTGACACTTGTAGTCGTCCTCTCCGTCCTCGCCCTTGTTGTAGAACTTACGGAAGAAGTTGAATGCGATCACAGTGTAGATGTACACGACAATGCTCAACAACAAGACCGTCATGAGCAACTGAAACACAAGGTCAGTCAGTGATCACTCTGGTCTTTTGGACCATACGGTACCTTCCCAAAACTGTGGAGAAGCCCAAGTACAGTCACAGGGGTGAAAGTTGGGGTTTTTTATTTTTAGAAACAACAAACAATTTACCACCATTTTTAATAATGCAATTTGGAGGTATTATCTTGAAAAAGTTTGTTTTAATGTTCTGGATATATATATATTGAACGATATGTGATTTGCGACATAAATAGTGGTACCTAACTTTTATGTTGCCTGTCTCAAGATTTGGTAGATCAGAGGCCAATAGTCGAGTGATGCGAAAGAAATAGTGTTATACTGTCCCAATGTTTTATTAGCACATAGATGAGATGACAGTAGCGCCACCTACAGTACCAGTGACTCCACCTAGGGACTAATGTCCATACCTGGCGGCCATTGTGTGTGACGGACTGTAGGATGGTGCCAAGAGTCTTGAAGCAAGAGGCGACGTCGAGCAGGTGGACGGCATAGAAGAAGTAGTTGAAGTGTCCCATTACAGAGAATGTGAAGTACCAGGCTGTGTAGAGGAACGACTGAAACACATGGAAACACAGAGAACGTGAAGTACCAGGCTGTGTAGAGAAACGACTGAAACACATGGAAACACAGAGAACGTGAAGTACCAGGCTGTGTAGAGGAACGACTGAAACACATGGAAACACAGAGAACGTGAAGTACCAGGCTGTGTAGAGAAACGACTGAAACACATGGAAACACAGAGAACGTGAAGTACCAGGCTGTGTAGAGGAACGACTGAAACACATGGAAACACAGAGAACGTGAAGTACCAGGCTGTGTAGAGGAACGACTGAAACACATGGAAACACAGAGAACGTGAAGTACCAGGCGGTGTAGAGGAATTACTGAAACACATGTAAACGCAGAGAACGTGAAGTACCAGGCTGTGTAGAGGAACGACTGAAACACATGTAAACACAGAGAATGTAGAGGAACGACTGAAACACATGTAAACACAGAACGTGAAGTAGTAGGCTGTGTAGAGGAACGACTGAAACACTTGTAAACACAGAGAACGTGAAGTACCAGGCTGTGTAGAGGAACGACCGAAACACATGTAAACACAGAGAACGTGAAGTACCAGGCTGTGTAAACACAGAGAACGTGAAGTACCAGGCTGTGTAGAGGAACGACTGAAACACATGTAAACACAGAGAACGTGAAGTACCAGGCTGTGTAGAGAAACGACTGAAACACATGGAAACACAGAGAACGTGAAGTACCAGGCTGTGTAGAGGAACGACTGAAACACATGGAAACACAGAGAACGTGAAGTACCAGGCTGTGTAGAGGAATTACTGAAACACATGTAAACGCAGAGAACGTGAAGTACCAGGCTGTGTAGAGGAACGACTGAAACACATGTAAACACAGAACGTGAAGTAGTAGGCTGTGTAGAGGTAAACACAGAGAACGTGAAGTACCAGGCTGTGTTGTAAACACAGAGAACGTGAAGTACCAGGCTGTGTAGAGGAACGACCGAAACACATGTAAACACAGAGAACGTGAAGTACCAGGCTGTGTAGAGGAACGACTGAAACACATGTAAACACAGAGAACGTGAAGTACCAGGCTGTGTAGAGGAACGACTGAAACACATGGAAACTCAGAACGTGAAGTAGTAGGCTGTGTAGAGGAACGACTGAAACACATATAAACACAGAGAACGTGAAGTACTAGGCTGTGTAGAGGAACGACTGAAACACATATAAACACAGAGAATGTGAAGTACCAGGCTTTGTAGAGGAACAACTAAAACACATGGAAACACAGAAAGTAAAGTAGTAGGCTGTGTAGAAGAATGAGAGAAATACAAAGAAACACAGAGATTGTGAAGTACCAGAAACACAGAAAATGTGAAGTACCAGGCCCTGTACTCTTATAAACTCTTATAACAATATCCTGGAAACTACCATGTTAACCAATGGTTCTACCTATAAATATAACATAATAAATAAGCAATAAGAGCCGACAAAGAAGGGGCGTAACCACTCACGTTGTCGGTGAAGATGATGCCCCACTTCCAGAACTCGTACTGCCAGTCAATGCTCCTGATGAATGCTGGGAGGATGGACGACTCTTCAGACTGCGTCCGCGCGAGTCTGCCACTGTCCATGTTGAGCAGGGTTGTAATCTGGTCGTAGTCATACTGCTCCGAGTACCTGTTACGCACCTACAAACACACACACATCAGTGTCACCTGCGTAGGATACCTACACAAAGACACAAACGTCATGGTCCTGCACAGGAATCTACATAAACAAACACATGTCAGTATTATCTGCATAGGATACCTACACAAACACATCAGTGTTACCTGAATAGGATACCTACACAAACACACATCCGTGATACCTGCATAGGATACCTACACAAACACACATCAGTAATACCTGCATAGGATACCTCCACAAACACACATCAGTGATACCTGCATAGGATACCTACACAAACACACATCAGTGATACCTGCATAGGATACCTACACAAACACACATATGTTAGCGTCACCCGCATAGGATACCTACACACACGTCATGGGAGAGATAAAGGGAGTAAAGAAAAACAAACAATCGAGGACCTGTATCGGGGACAGTTTCAACCTGGACGACAGGGACAGAGGGAGCATTAATAAATACAAAAATGTATTATTTACTTTAGTTTATCAAGAAATAATAACAATTGTGCCCCAAGACCACATAACCACTAGATACAATGAACAATACCTTCTTCTTGACAAACTTGTCCCAATACTTGTCAGGGAAGGACTTGGTGCTGATGACGAGTTTGTCCCAGTGTCCTCGGATGTCATCATCCCCGGGCTGCTCCGCAATCCACATGCCGTCAAACTCAAGACTGCGACACACTTCCTTTTCTCGCTTGAACACCACTAGTGGCACCTACAGGCACACATGGCAATCAGAGCACATTGTATTTTTACACACAATCATACTGGACAAAATAGCACGTAATGTTAATAGCCTTTAAACAAACAGTTTAATTTTCATTATAATGTGACATCATAAATTTAGTGGTACAAAATAGAAAACTGTTCTTGGTATGTAGAAATATTACAATAAAGCAGTGATAAAAAACAATGCCTGACATAATAAAAATTGTCTAGTGGTGATTCAAATGTCCTGCATTACTCAATGAGTGTTTAGACAAAATATCCAGCAGTATTTCTGGGGTTCAAATTGGTGAATTTGACAATATTTTCGAAGAGAAACTGTCAGAAAATATTGGCAGAGCCAAAAATTAAGTATACACGACTGTTGGACCTTTTACTGGTGGTGGTAGGCTAATTTTTTGGTAAATACAGGCATTAGTGGACACCTGTCCATAACAAAAACATGTCTACACTTGAACGTTCCAAATCACTAGTTCACATTGTATACAGTGATAACCTAGCCGAAACAGACATAATGCAGTCTCAATGTTGTCCACCTTAGACAGCTTTTACTGTATGTGTAATTATGCACACACATTTGTTTGAAGTAACAGACAAGTGCTGCCCTGGAAGATGATGTACTGTCAAGATATGTTGATGGCAGGATATCTATCTTGAGTTAAAGAACTTTTTGAAGTATTAGTATGCTTATAGACCTTTCGGGAAGTGTCCACGTAACTGTGAAATATACATGACTAAATGTTTGGCATCTTGAGGTAGTATGCAACCATGAGAGAGAATGCAATGGATGTGTATATACATGAACCAGTACCTTGAGGAAGTAGTATGTAACCATGAGAGAGAATGCAATGGATGTGTATATACATGAACCAGTACCTTGAGGAAGTAGTATGCGACCATGAGAGAGAGAATGCAATGGATGTGTATTTACATGAACCAGTACCTTGAGGAAGTAGTATGCGCCCATGAGAGAGAGAATGCAATGGATGTGTATTTACATGAACCAGTACCTTGAGGAAGTAGTATGCAACCATGAGAGAGAGAATGCAATGGATGTGTATTTACATGAACCAGTACATTGAGGAAGTAGTATGTAACCATGAGAGAGAGAATGCAATGGATGTGTATTTACATGAACCAGTACCTTGAGGAAGAAGTATGCAACCATGAGAGAGAGAATGCAATGGATGTGTATTTACATGAACCACTACATTGAGGAAGTAGTATGTAACCATGAGAGAGAGAATGCAATGGATGTGTATTTACATGAACCAGTACATTGAGGAAGTAGTATGTAACCATGAGAGAGAGAATGCAATGGATGTGTATTTACATGAACCAGTACCTTGAGGAAGTAGTATGTAACCATGAGAGAGAGAATGCAATGGATGTGTATTTACATGAACCAGTACCTTGAGGAAGTAGTATGTAACCATGAGAGAGAGAATGCAATGGATGTGTATTTACATGAACCAGTACCTTGAGGAAGTAGTATGTAACCATGAGAGAGAGAATGCAATGGATGTGTATATACATGAACCAGTACCTTGAGGAAGTAGTATGTAACCATGAGAGAGAGAATGCAATGGATGTGTATTTATATGAACCAGTACATTGAGGAAGTAGTATGTAACCATGAGAGAGAGAATGCAATGGATGTGTATTTACATGAACCAGTACCTTGAGGAAGTAGTATGCAACCATGAGAGAGAGAAGGCAATGGATGTGTATTTACATGAACCAGTACCTTGAGGAAGTAGTATGCAACCATGAGAGAGAGAAGGCAATGGATGTGTATTTACATGAACCAGTACCTTGAGGAAGTAGTATGCGACCATGAGAGAGAGAGAATGCAATGGATGTGTATATACATGAACCAGTACCTTGAGGAAGTAGTATGTAACCATGAGAGAGAGAATGCAATGGATGTGTATATACATGAACCAGTACCTTGAGGAAGTAGTATGCAACCATGAGAGAGAGAAGGCAATGGATGTGTATTTACATGAACCAGTACCTTGAGGAAGTAGTATGTAACCATGAGAGAGAGAGAGAATGCAATGGATGTGTATATACATGAACCAGTACCTTGAGGAAGTTGTATCCAACCATGAGAGAGAGAAGGCAATGGATGTGTATTTACATGAACCAGTACCTTGAGGAAGTAGTATGTAACCATGAGAGAGAGAATGCAATGGATGTGTATATACATGAACCAGTACCTTGAGGAAGTAGTATGCAACCATGAGAGAGAGAGAATGCATGGATGTGTATTTACATGAACCAGTACCCTGAGGAAGTAGTATGCAACCATGAGAGAGAATGCAATGGATGTGTATTTACATGAACCAGTACCTTGAGGAAGTAGTATGTAACCATGAGAGAGAGAGAATGCAATGGATGTGTATTTACATGAACCAGTACATGAGAGAGAGAGAATGCAATGGATATTTGTACCTTGAGGAAGTAGTATGCAACCATGAGAGAGAGAATGCAATGGATGTGTATATACATGAACCAGTACCTTGAGGAAGTAGTATGTAACCATGAGAGAGAGAATGCAATGGATGTGTATTTACATGAACCAGTACCTTGAGGAAGTAGTATGTAACCATGAGAGAGAGAATGCAATGGATGTGTATTTACATGAACCAGTACCTTGAGGAAGTAGTATGTAACCATGAGAGAGAATGCAATGGATGTGTATATACATGAACCAGTACTTGAGGAAGTAGTATGTAACCATGAGAGAGAGAATGCAATGGATGTGTATTTACATGAACCAGTACCTTGAGGAAGTAGTATGTAACCATGAGAGAGAGAATGCAATGGATGTGTATATACATGAACCAGTACCTTGAGGAAGTAGTATGCAACCATGAGAGAGAGAAGGCAATGGATGTGTATTTACATGAACCAGTACCTTGAGGAAGTAGTATGCAACCATGAGAGAGAGAAGGCAATGGATGTGTATTTACATGAACCAGTACCTTGAGGAAGTAGTATGCAACCATGAGAGGGAGAAGGCAATGGATGTGTATTTACATGAACCAGTACCTTGAGGAAGTAGTATGCAACCATGAGAGAGAGAAGGCAATGGATGTGTATTTACATGAACCAGTACCTTGAGGAAGTAGTATGCGACCATGAGAGAGAGAGAATGCAATGGATGTGTATATACATGAACCAGTACCTTGAGGAAGTAGTATGTAACCATGAGAGAGAGAATGCAATGGATGTGTATATACATCAACCAGTACCTTGAGGAAGTAGTATGCAACCATGAGAGAGAGAAGGCAATGGATGTGTATTTACATGAACCAGTACCTTGAGGAAGTAGTATGTAACCATGAGAGAGAGAGAGAATGCAATGGATGTGTATATACATGAACCAGTACCTTGAGGAAGTTGTATGCAACCATGAGAGAGAGAAGGCAATGGATGTGTATTTACATGAACCAGTACCTTGAGGAAGTAGTATGTAACCATGAGAGAGAGAATGCAATGGATGTGTATATACATGAACCAGTACCTTGAGGAAGTAGTATGCAACCATGAGAGAGAGAATGCAATGGATGTGTATTTACATGAACCAGTACCCTGAGGAAGTAGTATGCAACCATGAGAGAGAATGCAATGGATGTGTATTTACATGAACCAGTACCTTGAGGAAGTAGTATGTAACCATGAGAGAGAGAGAATGCAATGGATGTGTATTTACATGAACCAGTACATTGAGGAAGTAGTATGTAACCATGAGAGAGAGAATGCAATGGATGTGTATTTACATGAACCAGTACCTTGAGGAAGTAGTATGTAACCATGAGAGAGAGAATGCAATGGATGTGTATATACATGAACCAGTACCTTGAGGAAGTAGTATGTAACCATGAGAGAGAGAATGCAATGGATGTGTATTTACATGAACCAGTACCTTGAGGAAGTAGTATGTAACCATGAGAGAGAGAATGCAATGGATGTGTATTTACATGAACCAGTACCTTGAGGAAGTAGTATGTAACCATGAGAGAGAATGCAATGGATGTGTATATACATGAACCAGTACTTTGAGGAAGTAGTATGTAACCATGAGAGAGAGAATGCAATGGATGTGTATATACATGAACCAGTACCTTGAGGAAGTAGTATGTAACCATGAGAGAGAGAATGCAATGGATGTGTATATACATGAACCAGTACCTTGAGGAAGTAGTATGCAACCATGAGAGAGAGAAGGCAATGGATGTGTATTTACATGAACCAGTACCTTGAGGAAGTAGTATGCAACCATGAGAGAGAGAAGGCAATGGATGTGTATTTACATGAACCAGTACCTTGAGGAAGTAGTATGCAACCATGAGAGGGAGAAGGCAATGGATGTGTATTTACATGAACCAGTACCTTGAGGAAGTAGTATGCAACCATGAGAGAGAGAAGGCAATGGATGTGTATTTACATGAACCAGTACCTTGAGGAAGTAGTATGCGACCATGAGAGAGAGAGAATGCAATGGATGTGTATATACATGAACCAGTACCTTGAGGAAGTAGTATGTAACCATGAGAGAGAGAATGCAATGGATGTGTATATACATGAACCAGTACCTTGAGGAAGTAGTATGCAACCATGAGAGAGAGAAGGCAATGGATGTGTATTTACATGAACCAGTACCTTGAGGAAGTAGTATGTAACCATGAGAGAGAGAGAGAATGCAATGGATGTGTATATACATGAACCAGTACCTTGAGGAAGTTGTATGCAACCATGAGAGAGAGAAGGCAATGGATGTGTATTTACATGAACCAGTACCTTGAGGAAGTAGTATGTAACCATGAGAGAGAGAATGCAATGGATGTGTATATACATGAACCAGTACCTTGAGGAAGTAGTATGCAACCATGAGAGAGAGAATGCAATGGATGTGTATTTACATGAACCAGTACCCTGAGGAAGTAGTATGCAACCATGAGAGAGAATGCAATGGATGTGTATTTACATGAACCAGTACCTTGAGGATGTAGTATGTAACCATGAGAGAGAGAGAATGCAATGGATGTGTATTTACATGAACCAGTACATTGAGGAAGTAGTATGTAACCATGAGAGAGAGAATGCAATGGATGTGTATTTACATGAACCAGTACCTTGAGGAAGTAGTATGTAACCATGAGAGAGAGAATGCAATGGATGTGTATATACATGAACCAGTACCTTGAGGAAGTAGTATGTAACCATGAGAGAGAGAATGCAATGGATGTGTATTTATATGAACCAATACATTGAGGAAGTAGTATGTAACCATGAGAGAGAAAATGCAATGGATGTGTATATACATGAACCAGTACCTTGAGGAAGTAGTATGTAACCATGAGAGAGAGAATGCAATGGATGTGTATTTATATGAACCAGTACATTGAGGAAGTAGTATGTAACCATGAGAGAGAGAATGCAATGGATGTGTATTTACATGAACCAGTACCTTGAGGAAGTAGTATGTAACCATGAGAGAGAGAATGCAATGGATGTGTATATACATGAACCAGTACCTTGAGGAAGTAGTACGCAACCATGAGAGAGAGAATGCAATGGATGTGTATATACATGAACCAGTACCTTGAGGAAGTAGTATGCGACCATGAGAGAGAGAGAGAGAGAGAGAGAATGCAATGGATGTGTATTTACATGAACCAGTACCTTGAGGAAGTAGTACGCAACCATGAGAGAGAGAATGCAATGGATGTGTATATACATGAACCAGTACCTTGAGGAAGTAGTATGCGACCATGAGAGAGAGAATGCAATGGATGTGTATATACATGAACCAGTACCTTGAGGAAGTAGTACGCAACCATGAGAGAGAGAAGGCAATGGATGTGTATATACATAAACCAGTACATTGAGGAAGTAGTATGCAACCATGAGAGAGAGAATGCAATGGATGTGTATTTACATGAACCAGTACCTTGAGGAAGTAGTATGCAACCATGAGAGAGAGAATGCAATGGATGTGTATATACATGAACCAGTACCTTGAGGAAGTAGTATGCGCCCATGAGAGAGAGAATGCAATGGATGTGTATTTACATAAACCAGTACCTTGAGGAAGTAGTATGCAACCATGAGAGAGAGAATGCAATGGATGTGTATTTACATGAACCAGTACCTTGAGGAAGTAGTACGCAACCATGAGAGAGAGAATGCAATGGATGTGTATTTACATGAACCAGTACATTGAGGAAGTAGTACGCAACCATGAGAGAGAGAATGCAATGGATGTGTATATACATGAACCAGTACCTTGAGGAAGTAGTATGCGCCCATGAGAGAGAGAATGCAATGGATGTGTATTTACATAAACCAGTACCTTGAGGAAGTAGTATGCAACCATGAGAGAGAGAATGCAATGGATGTGTATTTACATGAACCAGTACATTGAGGAAGTAGTACGCAACCATGAGAGAGAGAATGCAATGGATGTGTATATACATGAACCAGTACCTTGAGGAAGTAGTATGCGACCATGAGAGAATGCAATGGATGTGTATTTACATGAACCAGTACCTTGAGGAAGTAGTATGCAACCATGAGAGAGAGAATGCAATGGATGTGTATATACATGAACCAGTACCTTGAGGAAGTAGTATGCAACCATGAGAGAGAGAATGCAATGGATGTGTATATACATGAACCAGTACCTTGAGGAAGTAGTATGCAACCATGAGAGAGAGAATGCAATGGATGTGTATATACATGAACCAGTACCTTGAGGAAGTAGTATGCAACCATGAGAGAGAATGCAATGGATGTGTATATACATGAACCAGTACCTTGAGGAAGTAGTATGCGACCATGAGAGAGAATGCAATGGATGTGTATATACATGAACCAGTACCTTGAGGAAGTAGTACGCAACCATGTGAGAGAGAATGCAATGGATGTGTATATACATGAACCAGTACCTTGAGGAAGTAGTACGCAACCATGAGAGAGAGAATGCAATGGATGTGTATATACATGAACCAGTACCTTGAGGAAGTAGTATGCGACCATGAGAGAGAAGGCAATGGCCGTGTGCAGCAAGGCTATGCAGCGTAAGAGCGGGGACAGATAGTTGATGTTGTCTGGCATCGTCACCCACTCCAACATGTCATCATTATTGCCAGCCTCCTCAGCAGCCTCTGTATCATTGCCTGCAGCATCCTCGTCAGGCATGGTGTTGTGCACCTGTCACAGAATTAAACATAACAATACTTCATTATGAATGAATCATCATGAACGAATTATTTTATTTCTGGTTAAAATATATTTAAAATGTAAATGCAAAAAGTTTATCAAATGTAAAAAATAAGTTTAAATATATAGATTGATTACACTTCCACAGGGTAGAGAAATACAAGACCAAGATATGATCATGGAATGAATAGAGGAATTCTACACAGAGCTATACAACAGTGAACAGAGTACTATAATTCACACCAACCCAAAAGAGGTACCAGAGATAACACCACGGGAGGTGGAAGCAGCACTCAGAGATATGAAGAATGGGAGTAAACATTGAAACACTAAAAGCAGGACAAGGTACCATCTCGAAGACACTGGGTAAGCTGTATATTAAATGCTTATCAGAAAGATGAATACCCACCGCATGGAAGAACGCAAAGATGGTGATAATCTTCAAGAAGGGAAATAAGAAAGACTTAAAGAACTACAGACCGATATGTCTGTTATCAAACATCTACAAATTACTCACAAAGATATTAACGAATAGGCTAGGGAAGACACTCAACAAAAACCAACCACAAATGGAAGCAGGATTCAGAAGCAGGTACTCAACGACAGACCACATACACGTCGTAACCTGAAAGAGAAGTGCCGAGAATAATATATCCAGCTCTGCATTGCTTTCGTCGACTACGAGAAGTCTTTCGACTCGGTGCTAACTCAAGCAATACTGACCTCCCTTCAAGAACAGGGGATACAAGACGTGTACATCGAACTCCTGAAAGACATCTACATCAACAGCTCCCTACACAAAAAGAGCAATAAGATCAACATCAAGAGAGGAGTACGACAGGGTGACACCATATCGGCCAAGCTGTTTATGGCAACACTCGAAAGCATATTCCAAAGGCTGACCTGGGAAACCAGTCTTGAGGATAGACGGAGAATATCTCAGTCATATTCGTTTCGCCGACGACATAGTCATATGCGCTACTACACCACAACAACTACAAAAAATGCTGCAGGAGCTAGCTGATGAAAGTTGAAAACTAGATCTTAAGATGAACATTTCGAAGACAAAAGTGATGCTAGAAAATGACACACCAATATATACCAACACCACGCAGATAGAGAATGTTGAAAGCTACGTCTATCTGGGACAGTGATACAGTATCAGAGACAAAAACCAAGACAAGGAGATTCAAAGAAGAATCACCACCGGCTGGACAGCATTTGCCAAACACAGCGACATCTTCAAGGATAACTTGCTTGAAGAGACAAGTCTACAACTCATCCGTACTTCCAGCGATGACATACAGCACGGAAACATGGGCACTCACCATCCAGGCAAAGAACAAGCTGGCAGCCGCACAAACAAAGATGGAAAGAAGTATGTTAAACATCACATATCAGGAGAGAAAAACAAACATCTGGTAAGACAGAAGACAAAGGTCGTAGACACGATAGAACACACTACGAGATAACCGATGGACATTGCGTATCACAACCTGGAGACCTTACGAAGGGAAACGATCTAGAGGAAGACTGGTGAGACGGTGGAGAGACGAACTAGACGAGTACTGGAAGGGCACCATCTGGCAGAGGATAGTGCAAGATAGGCAGATTTGGAAACAACATGCTGAGGCGTTCGCCCAACCACGGACACTATGGCTGCACAATGATGATGATATATATAAATGGGATACAAAATCAATGAGTTAAAAAAAGAAGTCTAAGATGTTACTTTAGAAACACAAATGACATAAAGTCGCCATTGTACAGAATAGAGTATTCTTGCCCGTGTAGACCGCATATGTCCATTAAATAGATTGAACAAGATTGCCACACAGAGAATTAACTCTAGGTGGCAGGTGGACAAGGAAGCCCTTTGGCTTATGGAGAGTCCGACCCTTTTATCTATGTGTATCCAGCCCGTCTGAGGTATGTGTCGATTTTATTTTTAAACATATTCACGCTACTAGCACCCACACAATCAGCAGATAATCTATTCCATTCATTTACAGTCCTTTGTGAGAATGAGAACTTTCTTATATCTAATCTACACTGCTCCTTTGCTAATGTAAGTTCATGTCCTCTAGTCCTTCTATCGTTCTTAACTGAGAAACAAATATTTCTATCAATATTTTCATAACCCTTCAATATTTTAAACACTTCTTTCTATCTGATCTCTCAACCTCCTGGTCTCTAGTGTTGTTAAACCGCATTTATTTAGGCGTATTTCGTAACTAAGATCCCTCAGTTTTGGTATCATTTTAGTTGCTCTCCTCTGCACTCTTTCTAGCATATCTATGTCCTTCCTGCGATACGGCCTCCACGCTTGAATACAATATTCTAAATGAGGCCTAACTATTGTTTCCTGGCGGTATTATTTTAGCTCTTTTTCCTTATACATTATGTTTCGCCTAATTAATCCAAGGATTTGATTTCCCTTTGAAGCTGCAATTCCGCACTGCTCTGAAACCTTCATATCAGCACTAATGGTTAACCCTAAGTCCTTTTCTTTTTCAGTAGTACTTAGTACAATACTCCCCATTGTATATTCTACCTCTTTCGTTCCCATGTCCTGTGTGGAGGCATTTACATTTCCCAAAATTGAACAGCATTTGCCACTTTTCAGACCATTTGATCAACCTGTCAAGATCATCTTGTAAATGCTGTCTATCTCCATCACTTTTAATCCTTCTAAACACTTTTGTATCATCCGCAAATTTCAACACCTTGCTTGTTATTTCATCATCCAAATCGTTGATATATATTAAGAATAATATAGGTCCTAATACTGATCCCTGTGGTACCCCACTCAATACCGATTTCCAGTTTGAAGCCTCCCCATCAACTACTACACGTTGTCTTCTGTCAATCAGCCATTGTTCTATCCAGTTTATTATACCATTTCCTATGCCATGGGCCTTTAGTTTAAGCAGTAATCTTTGATGTGGTACTTTGTCGAAAGCTTTTTGAAAATCTAAGTAGACGATATCTACTGGTGATCCCTCATCTACCCACTTAGTGATGTCTTCCAAAAAACATAACATATTTGTTAAGCATGACTCGCTTTTAGAAACCCATGTTGAGATGGGTTTATCAAGTTATGTTTAACAAGAAATTCACCATGTGATCTTTAATTATTCTTTCTAATAATTTACAAATCACTGATGTTAAACTTCACTGGTCTATAGTTCTCCCACTTGTTCTCTAACCTTTTAAATAACGGTATAATGTTTGCCTCTTTCCATTCTAAAGAACCACTCCCTCTTCTAATGACAAATTGAAAACTGTTGCAAGCGGTACGCTAATTTGTTCTACAATTTTCAATAGTAGTTTGCGCGGAATCCCATCCACTCCAGGTGATTTATTATCCTTCATAGCCCTTATTTTCTTAGCTGCCATTTCCGGGGTTACAATTAATTGTCCTAAATAGTCTGAATCTGCCCCCTTGAACTTAGCCTCTGGTATTGGCAGTGAACTAATATCTTCCCTGGTAAACACTGAACTAAAGTACTCATTCAGGTCTTCTGCCATTAAGAATCCCTCTGATAATATATTTCCAGCACTATCTTCTAGAGGACCGACTTTATCTTGAACTTTCTGTTTGCTTCGAACATACGCATAAAAACTCTTGCTGTCATGTTTTATATTACTAGCTAATTGTTGTTCATAGCTTCTCTTTGAATTTCTAATCTCAGCTGTAGCTTGGTTAAGTGCTTCTTTATAACTGTTGTAGTCTTCATCATTTCCAGTACATCTATACGACTTCCACATCATTTGTTTATACTTAATTTTTCTAATGGCTTCTTCGATAAGTGTTTTTTTTGGGACCGTTTCCCTTGTTTTTTGAAGGTACAAATTTATCGACTATGCACTTAATTTCACCCTTTAATATATTCCAGCATTCTGTTG
>CM034538.1:6746734-6794105 GCA_020002185.1 Paraescarpia echinospica
AGAAGCTGTTTGGTGTAACATAGTTACAGGAAACTCAACGTTAACGGTTGGATTAGTTTATCGAAGTCCAAACATAAGCATAGAAGAGAATGAAAAAATACAAACGCTATAAGGGAAGTGAGCAAACGGGACTGTGTTATTATGGGGGATTTCAACCATGGGCATATAAAATGGAAATCTCTGCAGAGTATGGGTAGTGAGGACCACAAGTTTTTAGTTTTAGTACAAGATAGTTTCCTTTCTCAACATGTGCTAGAACCAACCAGGGAAGAGAATGTGTTAGACATAGTTTTGTCCTCACAGAATGAATTAGTTGACAATGTCAGGATATGTGAGCCACTGGGGAATAGTGATCACAACCAGATACATTTTACTATCAAAGTAAAATCAGAAAGGAATAGTAAAAGTAGTATAGGGAGAAATTTCCAATTGTGCTGAAGGTATAAGGACATGAGGAAATGATGAAGTGAAAGATAGACTGGAATAACACACTGAAGAATAAGACAGCAAACCGAATGCTGGAATATCTTAAATAGTGAAATTAAGTGCATAGTCGTGATAATTTGTACCTTCAAAAAACAAGGGAAACGGGTCTAAAAAGAAACACTTATCTAAAAGAAGCCAGCTAGAAAATTAAGTATAAACAAATGATGTGGAAGTCATATAGATGTACTGGAAATGATGAAGACTACAACATTTATAAAGAAGCACTTAATCAAGCTACACCTGAAATTAGAAATTCAAAGAGAAGCTATGAAAAAAAAATTAGCTAGTAATATAAAACATGACAGTAAGTGTTTTTATGCGTATATTCGAAGCAAACAGAAAGTTCAGGATAAGGTCGGTCCTCTTGAAGATAGTGCTGGAAATACAATATCAGAGGGATTCTTAATGGCAGAAGACCTGAATGAGTATTTTAGTTCAATGTTTACCAGGGAAGATATTAGTTCACTGCCAGTACCAGAGGCTAAGTTCAAGGGGGTAGATTCAGACTATTTAGGACAGTTAGTTGTAACCTCGGAAATGGTAGCTAAGAAAATAAGGGCTATGAAGGATAATAAATCACCTGGAGTGGACGGGATTCCGCCCAAACTGGCTGAAACTGTAGAAATTAGCGTAAATTGCCGGTAAATAGCTTCAATTTGTCATTAGAAGAGGCAGTGTTCCTTTTAGAATGGAAAGTGAAAAACATTATACCGTTATTTAAAAGGTCTATAAACAAGCTGTAGGAACCAGGATCGTGCGAAGTTTAACATCAGTGATTTGCAAATTATTTAGAAAAAGACTAATTAAAGATCACATGTGGATTTTCTTGTTAAACATAACTTAATAAACCCATCTCAACATGGGTTTTTTAAAGCGAGGTCATGCTTAACCAACATGTTATGTTTTTTGGAAGACATCACTAAGTGGGTAGATGAGGGATCACCAGTAGATATCGTCTACTTAGATTTTCAAAAAGCTTTCTACAAAGTACCACATCAAAGATTACTGCTTAAACTAAAGGCCCATGGCATAGGAAATGGTATAATAAACTGGATAGAACAATGGCTGATTGACAGAAGACAACGTGTAGTAGTTGATGGGGAGGCTTCAAACTGGAAATCGGTATTGAGTGGGGTACCACAGGGATCAGTATTAGGACCTATATTATTCTTAATATATATTAACGATTTGGATGATGAAATAACAAGCAAGGTGTTGAAATTTGCGGATGATACAAAAGTGTTTAGAAGGATTAAAAGTGATGGAGATAGACAGCATTTACAAGATGATCTTGACAGGTTGATCAAATGGTCTAAAAAGTGGCAAATGCTGTTCAATTTTGGGAAATGTAAATGCCTCCACACAGGACATGGGAACGAAGAGGTAGAATATACAATGGGGGGTACTGTACTAAGTACTACTGAAAAAGAAAAGGACTTAGGGTTAACCATTAGTGCTGATATGAAGGTTTCAGAGCAGTGCGGAATTGCAGCTTCAAAGGGAAATCAAATCCTTGGATTACTTAGGCGAAACATAACGTATAAGGAAAAAGAGCTAATAATACCGCTGTACAAAACTATAGTGGAGGCCGTATCGCAGGAAGGACATAGATATGCTAGAAATAGTGCAGAGGAGAGCAACTAAAATGATACCAAAACTGAGAGATCTTAGTTACGAAATACGCCTAAAAAATGCGGTTTAACAACACTAGAGACCAGGAGGTTGAGAAGAGATCAGATAGAAGTGTTTAAAATATTGAAGGGTTATGAAAATATTGATAGAAATATTTTTTTCTCAGTTAAGAAAGATAGAAGGACTAGAGGGCATGAACTTACATTAGCAAAGGAGCAGTGTAGATTAGATATAAGAAAGTTCTCATTCTCACAAAGGACTGTAAATGAATGGAACAGATTATCTGCTGATTGTGTGGGTGCTAGTAGCATGAATATGTTTAAAAATAAAATCGACACATACCTCAGACGGGCTGGATACACATAGATAAAAGGGTCGGACTCTCGATAAGCCAAAGGGCTTCCTTGTCCACCTGCCACGTAGAGTTAATTCTCTGGGTGGCAATCTTGTTAAATCTTGTTATAGCGTTTTGTATTTTTTCATTCTCTTCTATGCTTATGTTTGGACTTCGATAAACTAACCCAACTGTTAACGTTGAGTTTCCTGTAACTATGTTACACCAAACAGCTTCTTCGCAATCTACTTTTTTTTCTAATTTTATTTCATTAGCCTGAATAGATTCTTTAATATATAAAATAACTCCACCTCCCTTTCTTCCTATTCTATCTTTTCTAAACATTACATATCCTGTCAGTCCCAATTCAGCATCTGATATATCGGTGGTGGTCCAGGATTCGGTTATACCTATTATATGAGGGTCAATATCTTCTACCATAATGTTTAGTTCATTTCTTTTGTTTACTATACTCCTTGCATTTAAACAAACACATTTATATCCAGCTTCAGAAGAGTTTTCCAGACTGTTATTTGCTGATTCATTTGTGCTGTCTTTATCTATGCCTCCATTTTCAGGCTTTTCTGTGAGTCCCCCTGCGAATCTAGTTTAAATAGATGCAACCTGTCCCACTGTCAACAGATCGCAGCAGGTTCTCTGAGAAAACTGCTGCCTCCTTTCCACTAAGATGGAGGCCATATCTCATGTACATATCTTCCCTCCCAACAAGTCTATGAATCCCACCCCCTCTTCTTCACACATCTGCTCAACTAGTGCGTTGATCGCCATCCTCTTGCAGTTTCTATACGTTGCCCCCCTTCCTTCCATTACTGGCAAAATTCCTGACAGAATAACCTGTTCAACTCTCGTCTTCTTTAGCTTCCTCACTAACTGTCTATACTTCTGTACTATCGCAGTTGTCCCCTCCCTGTCTGCATTATTTGTTCCTACATGTACCAGTATAGACCGCCCTTGCCATGTCCCAATACCTTCTCTACCCTGTCAGTCACATGTTCAATCCTAGCCCCCGGTAAACAAACAACGACGTCCTTCCCCTCGCTCAGTGTCTTGTCCGTCTTTCTCATAATGGAGTCGCCCATAAACACCCTCTCTTTCCTCATTGCCCCCTCAATCACTGCCTTAGAATAGCTCCTTCTTCGGTTTGCATCTGTCTGGTTGTTGTCTTTCCCCCCTGTCGTCTTCTCTCCTGTCATATTCTCTTCTGATCCATTCTTTCCTGTCGCTTTTTCTCTTGTCACCTTTCCTCCTGTCAGCGTCCCTTTTATCGACTTCTCTTCTATCACATTTGCTCTCACTTCCTTTCGTCCCTTCTTCTTTCGTCCCATCTCCTTTTCCTCTCTCCTCTCCCGTCCCATCTTCCCTCCCTCCTTCTCTTCGGTTACTTTCTTCCCTGTCACCTTCACGCTTGTCACGTTTTCTGTTGTCGATTTTCCAATTTCTTCCCCTCCAATCACCTTCCCTCCTCTCAATCTCCTTTCCTCAGTTTTCTTGCCACTGCTATTCTCCTTCAGCCTTGCAGTATTCTCACCTCTCTCCCTGTCGTCTCTCTCCATTCGACCTGCCTCCTTGCTAATTCCCATCTCCATTCCCTTCACAATATCTGTCAACCTAACTATCTCCTTCTGCAGACACTCCACCTTCCAACACCCAATGCACTGAAAGGTGAATCCTTCCTCCATGGTTTCTGCCCATGACTTCCCACAGCCGGACAATGCAAAATCTACCCAGCTGTGGCAGTGATCGCACACCAAGTGTCGCTTTGCCTTGACTTGCCGCTTGCAAGGCGCCATATCCCGATCAGAATTTATTTAATAACTTAACTAACTTAGTCTTTATAAAGACTGTTTCCTGTGTACTACAGCACACTTTAGGTTACAAATTTCAATTACACAGCCGACTATTTATCCTGACACGAACGCTAACATTACCGGTAGTGACCTAATTTAAATACAATCAATTACGTTACGTTAGGCTGCTTTATTTATTTAGGTTACGCCGCCCGACTATCGCCCTTGCTTAATTTTAACAACAATGCTACCTAATCAAAATATCTAGCAAGTACTGGCTTACACAGATATTATCTTATGTAAGTAGTTTGATGGTTGTTACTTTATCTCCTATATATTCTACCACATAATCAGGTTTGTTAAATCTTGTTTACAACTTACCGAAGGCTAAGCCTAAGTGAGTTACCCTATTATCACTCACTATACTAAGGTGTTCTAAAATACTTTAACTAACTAACTTTAAGCACAACTGCTACTCAATATATGTTTATTGCAACTTTATGAATGATATTAAGGCAAGAATAATACTTATCAATCAGTAATTCCACTTGTTTATCGACTTTTCTGCACCACCAATTTCTACGATCTATCTCCGCCAAATATAGCCTTGAGTATAGAGTACTCTTGCCCGTGTAGACCGCATATGTCCATTAAATAGAGTACTCTCGCCCGTGTAGACCGCATATGTCCATTAAATAGAGTACTCTTGCCCGTGTAGACCGCATATGTCCATTAAATAGAGTATTCTTGCCCACGTAGACCGCATATTAAAGATATTTACAAGATAAGAAACCTCACAAGACTACTTTCACTGATGCAATGTCTTAATTGTGCCATGAATCTTCCTACTCTGATTATGATAAAATTATGTTTTTGACGTCCTAACATGGCAATATTGCAGGTTGGTACATGAGAAAGGAGAGACTTACACGGAAGAGCAGCAGGAAGAAGTTGATGGTGAAGGCGAGGGCCAGAGCTGTCACCTTGAATGTGAAGAAGTTACGCGCAAAGATACTCTGAAAACAAACAAACATTTAAATACACAAACAACAATTTTTCTTTTGAGCAATCAACAAGGCTTGTTCAGTTTTGTTCAGTAAAGTTCTTGATATTATATCCAGAATTAGATTTTTACCTGTGAATTATTTTGTTACCTTATCAAGACAGCTTCATCAACACTAATGACTGGTCATTAGTATTGATGAGATAACAAAATAAATTATAAGTATTTTATATTCTGGATTCGTGTATAAGAACTGTAGTGAGTGACTACCATGTTGGTGTAGGGAAGGTAGTGTTAGTTGAGCCATTTTTCATTATTTTTAAGATTATATTCCAAAGTCAAAATTGTATTTACTCACAAAAAACGATGATTATTTGTAGATCTTTTGCGACAAATAAAGTGTATCAACATGAAATTCCACGGCTGGAACTCCAAGTACAGCCTTTTGAAATATTTAGCCACCCCAAGTTCTCCACCCCCCGAACGAATTTTGAAAATGTCTAAATCTACAAACCATCTCAATGGACCCTCTAGATCACATGCACAATTTCAGCCTAATACATGCAAAACTGACAGAGATGTCGGTGCACAAACTGTTTTATAATATAGACTATCCCCCTCCCCTATGGCTCAACTAGCCCCATTTTAACATAAATTTCTCATTAATACTTAAATAAAAATAAACTTCTTACCAATGCATAGGTCAGCAGTATTTAACCTGGGGGTAATTACCCCCATCCCCATGGGGGTAATGCGGGCATTTTTAGGGGTTAAAACAAGCTGATGGATTTTTCAGCAATTAATTCATCCCGACTACGCTCTTGTAGCATGCTGACTTGAAGACGTTTCTTTGGAAAGATGTATCAGAAGTTAAGGATATATCATACTGAAAGTAAGGAGTCCCTTGCAATCGGAGAGGATCTCATCAAGCCATGTCTAGTTAAAGCACTGAGGCTCGTCCTTGGCGAAGAACAATATATGAAATGTGCGAGGTCACTTTTAGTTTTAGTTGCAGAAGTGTTAGCAAACCTACTGATGCTTTGTGCTTCATTTAAATGCGATCAACATAATTATATTGTCCACAATTGCTTCTGCCTGAAACGCACCCCATGTAAAAAGTGGACTGTCTGTTTACCATGAAGTGCCATGTACGCCAGAATTAATTACCAATGAATATGAAGAGGTTGGATCCGATTTTAGTATTTTCTCTCCCAAATGAAGGATCGCTGGTTATCATGAAGAGAGCATTTCACTGTGTTTACGAATTTAAAGAAAAAACATTGTGTTCTTGGAAAGCAGAGAACCGCTAGACCAACATTTGAGGAGAAGATGTCAGACAGAGAGGCCATACAGTTATTTTAACGCTTGGCTATATTGCACATCATTTGCTATTTTGGCAAGATCAGTCAACAGAACCTTTCACAAGAATGGAATAGGGTTCATCTTCACAACTCAAGGCAAAGTTACCAGCTCCCTGCGCAAATCCAGTTTTACCAATAACAGTCCATCCTTGGATATTTCACAAGTCTGGAAATTTTTTGTACAGTTAACGTTAATTATACAGATATTGCAAGAAAGTATGCACTAAATTCAAATTTTAAGTATTGAAATACGTTTTTGTAAATAACATACTTACCTGTTCATGTCCATAGATTGGTTATGAGCACGCATAACCCATCTATGGACATGGACAGGCCAAGTCGTTGCTGTGTAACAAAAGTAACCATATACAGTGCGCATGACGCAGCAGAATCATTTGAGGTGCTGTATATTGTAGTGTTAAAATATTTGTTTTATTCTCACATAGGTAAACAATCATCAATTTAAGTTCTACTTATTAGCTGCTCGAGATGGCCAAGAAATCATCACAATGCTTCATGTCCTAAAACACTGTCCTAGACATGCACAAAAAGGGATCATCTATCTGGGACAGAAGTGTACCCACCAGGATGATCTTGCCGTAGTTGAGATGTTTAGGGGACATATCCTGCATCTCCTCGCCCCCAACTGCGGCCTGTGCCCCTTCCGTCTCCTCTCGCACAGGGGCGTTGAGGGAACTGAATCACACACATACAACTAATCACACAACCGGCATGTCATGTGTGAATAATCAGGGTGGGGTCAAGTACATTTCCAAGTATAAGTACATTAAGTCAAGTGTATGTAAGTCAAAATTAATAACAACATTATTCAGTTGTCAATTATTAACTATTTTATTCCAACTACGACTTTTCACGTAGTTACCGTTTCTATCCTAACTACAACTTTTCACGTAGTTACCATTTCTATCCTAACTACGACTTTTCACGTAGTTTTGTAAGCCTATCGAATTACCTCAAGAAAACGTACACATATTCCTATGATGTCACAAGATGTGTGTGTATGAACTTGGCCGGGAAACTTCCGTTTTATATAAGCTTGTTGGTTGAAAGTTTCAACGGTGAGTTAGAGCGTTTTAAGTGAATAAATACATTATTAATTAAATTTTTTGTCGCAAAGCGACCGACACCATTGTTGTAGCGATGTTCATGTGTTTTCTAATGATTCGGACAATCTTTTGGACAGTAATTCAGCAGTTGTTTTCACTCGATTGAAGTCAAGTACAAGTTGGTAAAAAAGAATGTGACAGCTGGATGCGACTTGTACTTGAATACTCAAAGTCCTATGGTGGCGGTTAATTAAATGGTTTTCATGGAAGCAGTGGATGGTCAAAATTTTCATGGTTAGAAACGTTAGTGATTTGGGTATTCAATGGCAATCAAAAGCTTATACATCGACATACGGACGATTTACACAATTACATTTGATACCAACAGAATCAGGACTAAATTCTGAAGATTTCAATAACTGATACTAGCGGTCAAAAATGTATTAATAATTGTAATGGCATCTGAAGTTGAGTGTGTCTGTAATTCTTTTAAGTTTGTATGAACTCAAATATTTATAAAAACAATTTTATTGTATAGTTGAAGTATACCTACACTTATAACAGTCACACCATTACAAAGATAGTTTTATTAACTTTCACTTGATATATTGTGTTTGGCGATAGCTGATGAATAAAGTATAACAAATACAAAATGAACAGACCATGTAGACAAAAAACATGACATCAGTACGAAAGCAAATTTGCTTGGGAACTAGTAGGCTTATTTGAGACAGACCTCCAGGATATAGAGTTAAAGTACATATACCAGTTGTTGTTATAATCACTATAGGAATGGAATACTACGCACCACACAGGCAAAACAGTAGAGACGTACAAGTAGAGAAAGAATGTACTTAAGCACAAGTACTTGACCCCAACCTTGGGTGTGATTATGTTAGGATAGCTGTCGGAAAGTGAAAACAAATGATGTCTAGTACTGTTTACGTCTTCACAGACATCACAATGTCTCCAATCTCAAGTACTGTTGTAGCACGGTCAAAATTCCTGCCACTTGATCCACAAACTTTCATGTCATTGTCTAGATTGTCACAGTATCCCCACCTACCTGTGGAGTCTGGGCCAAGCTGGCTGAGGCACAAGAAACGAAAAAACTACAAAAAGTATACAAACTGATGTGAAGAGAACAAGGAATTATGTTATTGTTGTGATCCACATTTACTGTGGACAGTCTCAGTTAACAGAAACATGCGAATGTCACAAACCTCTTGCTGGGTTTCGCTGGTACCGCAGCTTCCGTCTGAAAGCAGAGACATGGAATAACATGACATCCCAAAGCTGATCAGTTGTTCTGTTCTGATCTTATAAACTATGTTAACAAACAAAAGTAAAACCTGCTGCAGCAGACACTTGTATAATGGACACTTGCAATAGTGGACACCTACTATAACGGACACCTGCTATACTGCACACCTGTATAATGGACACCTGTTTAATGGACACCTCATATAGTTGACACCTGTATAATGGACACATGCTATAGAGGACACAGGTCGGCTAATGTGAACATGAGCCTACAGTAGATATATTTCTACAACATTTATAATATAATTTGTAATTAATTACCAGCTAGTATCAATGTAATCTGCCCGATGCATTGCCACCAAGGATAAGCACTGTGGAACTAAGCATGTTGTATTGGGAAATGTCTGCGGCATAAATGATGAAATTGATTTATTATACCTGTGGTGTAGCTACGCTGCCGTCGCCAGATCCTTGTGCCAGTTCCACCTTTTCGTCTCCTTCGATCGCCTCTTCATCAGAGCCTGACTGTGATGATTGTTTCTTTCCACTCAGGAATCTGAAGCAAAGTTATCGAAGTCACACATTACACCAACAAGTATACTGCAGGTAAACCAAACCTAACAAGTATGTGGCAAGTAGGCAACCTATCAAATATATTATGACTATATAATAACCTAAAACATAAACTGTAACCAAACGCCTATCTAATATACAAGCAAATACTGACCTAACAAGTATATTCGAAACATATACCAACTTAACAATAACACAAAACTGTATAGTGTTAATTTGGCAATAATTAGTTAGTCATTACACAGAAAGTTATCCACAAAAATGATAAGAAAAAAATACAAATCACTTTCCATTCATGGTGAAACACAAAGGAAATTTGTCCATACATTTCAAAGATTGGCCGCTTACTTGAGTTTTCCGTCTTCATCATCCTTGACGATATTCACGCCAAATGCTTCTATGCTACCCCCACCCTCTGCCTCAGGGGGTGCGCCCTCAAGGGGCAACAGATGCTCCACCCCATGCAGGGCAAGTTGCTCGGCGTTGAGGGGTAGCACCTTCTCCATTTGGGTGTCACCCCGCATCAACAGGTAGACAAACCGCACCAGTGTCCTGTGACAGTCAACAGAGCAGGTGACAGCTAGAGCCTGTCTAAATGATGAGAGTTTATGAGACATTGCAGACGGACGGACGGACGGACGGACGGACAGACAGACCTATTTTGACCATAAATGTAGAAATTGAAAGGTCAAGGAGACTCCCATTAAGACATCATTGCAAGAACCATGACTTGTATGTGTGAGTAATATGTTAGGTTTTTTATTACTGTTTTTATTTAATTACCATTCAGGATAATACAAACTAAATGGTATCAAATTGTTATTTCAGGTATACCATTAATGTTCCATATGATACCTCATGGTTTGTATAAATGCTCATTATGGAACTTTGTGGCGGAGTGCACTAACCAGATGACACAATGAGTGCACTAAACAAATGACACAATGAGTGCACTAACCAGATGACACACTGAATGCACTAACCAGATTATACATTGAGTGCACTAACCAGATGACACACCGAATGCACTAACCAGATGACACACTGAGTGCACTAAACAAATGACACAATGAGTGCACTAACCAGATGACACACTGAATGCACTAACCAGATGATACATTGAGTGCACTAACCAGATGACACACCGAATGCACTAACCAGATGACACACTGAGTGCACTAACCAGATGACACAATGAGTGTACTAACTAGATGATATGAGTGCACTCCCCAGATGACACAAAGACTGCACTCCCCAGATGACACAATGAGTGCACTAACCAGATGATGTGAGTGCACTCCCCAGATGACACAATGAGTGCACTAACCAGTCGACTCAACAAGTGCATTAAACAGATTACAAGTGTGCACTAACCAGATGACGGTGAAGAGGAACGTGAGAAGCATGAGAGCGATGTTGAAGTTGAGTTTGACAAAGCCGACAGCAAGTTCCTTGTAGGTCATGCGTCGCAGCATCTTGTACTTCTCTCTGATGTTGTGAGGAGACAGACTCGCCAGGATGAACCAGATGCCGTCCTTGAGAGACGACAGACCTGTCTTCACCCCGTCCATCACAGTGCTGCAACAAAATGTGTGGTTCTAACAGACGCAGTGGTCTCAGATGGGTATCAGTAAAACAAATTATATTAATATATTACATATTATTTACCTTGCAAGACACTCTTTAGTTTCACTTCTAATGAACTGAGAAAAAACTGAAATATTTCTTAGGAAAAAACTGAAACAAATTATTAATTGTGTCATATACACTATAAAGCCCAACTTTGTCTGCAATGTCTCTGATGTCCCGCAAGTAATTGGCAACTGTCTTCTACAAACCTGGTTGTCACTGTTTAGAGAACAGTTAGCCATAAAATCAATGTTAGGAATGGTGCAACAATACAAAAATATATGAAATAGGTGAGATGGCAGTACTGACCCAAATGGACCTCGTCCTATTCCGGGGACAACGCTGGCCTGTTGCATTTTCATAGCCTGCTCCTCTGCACTGATGCTGTTTGCAAGTTGCATCTGCAACAGAATCAATTACTATTGGCATCACGGCAGTTGCACCATTACACTGAAAACATTTTGTTTTAGTGTTATATATCTATGATATGCACTAATTAAATTGGTCTTATAAACTCAGCGTTGACATTTACAAAACACATCTTGATTTCTGGTAAGGCACCATTAGGAACTCAGAAGTTGTTTATTACACTGCCTCGAAAAACACTGCACCTGTGTGTGTAACATTAAGCTGTCTACTTGCACTGAACAGTGATAACTAAACTACAGTAAGTCAAGAGTTTGTACGGTGATACTTCAGGTTGATCAATTGCCACAGTACGTCAAATGCATAGTATAAAAACAATCTTGTAAGATAAAAAATAAGTTATCTTTATTCGAATACTAATAAAGAAATAACAATTTCATATAGACACAAATTTTATTTAAACTTGCATAAGACAGAAATATCTATATTATATAAAGAAATATACAACCTATAAATACAGTCTAGATCATTGAGGAACATGAGTTCAAGGTAATACGTAGTATCAAACACACAGGTCATACTGACCCCTCATAACCTTTCAGAGGACAGCAAGAAGTCAATATGCCTTATGTGATCAAGTGAAGTATGTCACAATTAACTGTAAGATATGCTGGGATTGGCATAGGATGGCCAAGCAATTGTGTCGACTAGGCACCAAGTTATTTCACAACCAGAACACTTCTCACACATGTCAGCACAAGGTAATTGGAACCCAAGTCAGCTGGTAGATGAAACTATATATCTAAGCCATTTTTAATCATCATTACAAAATATTAATTTAAGAAATAGCACAATTCACGGAATATATCGGGGGGGCATAACATTGTTTTTTACTTTACTATTACCTCTGCGTGGATACAAAGACTACCAACTGACTAGGATATCAAATAACTTGTTCCTCTTGACTTCCAATCATGGCATAATGGTTCATCACTTGCATTTCTCAATTAGTTATTACAAAATGTAAACATTTTACTGTCTTATTCTTTGCGCAGGTGATATCGCAGAAGAATAACAACACTGTTAGCCAACAGGTTTAAATGTTACTTTTGTCACTGATTCTAAAACTGATGCTATGAACCATGGTATACCAGATGTGGTACCATGTTTGGTAGCAGGAAAGACTACTACAGCGGTACGTACAAACCTTGTAGAGAATTTAATGAAGCCAGCAGGATCCTCACGAAAAACACCACAATGTGATGAGTGTTAAAGGAGGTCTTCCTGTGCTTGGAATATTAGCGTAAAAAGACAGCAGACAGCAGCAGCTGTCATGTTAGCAACTACAGCATCTGTTAGTCTGCCTGCTTATAGGGACAGTGGCCGGTATAAAAGGAGAAACTTATTTCCTGTACACTGCAGAATGTTGTATTAAAACTATTCCACGTCATACAATGTCTGTGGCATATTCAACCAGTACTAATATATTTTCTGACATCCTCCTTCTTCAGAACTTACCATGCAGTGTTCGAGATTGCCATAACGAAACAGAAGGAATGAAAACTAGTAGAGAAGTTGAGAAACGGCAGATGCAAGCTGCCTATTTTGTCTACTTTCTCGCGACTACTTTTTCATCGAAGCTGCATAAGGAAATCCTAGTACAGTTTGTTGCATGCTAGAAGTTGACCGGAGTAAAGCTTGCCACATTCTCAAGCAAGGTTTGTTTTAACTGCGAAGGGAGATTTAGCTGTTGAGGATGGTTGAAGCTGGATGTGTCAAGACAGGGCGTGCTGCGTTACCTCAAAGATGGAGTCCTCACAAAAATTGACAAATGTGCTCAGTTTCTCCTTATCACCTTCTTCATTGACGGCTTCGTGTAAGAAGATGCGTTTCGACTCCTGCAAGAATTACACACGCACACACCTAATAGCACGTGCACAAGTACCTGCATCACCGACACGGCTCGTTGCAACACAACTACCACGACACAGAGATGCGTCGTTGACACAAGTCTCACCTCAAAAATTGTGTCTTCACAGAAATTTATAAAGCACTCCAGTTTACCCTTGTCGCCCTCCTCATTGACGATATTGTGCAAGAAAGTGCGTTTTGACTCCTGCAAATGGAATGGCCACATTACGTACGCAAAGCATAAATTTAGTCAATTTCATATTTTAGCTTGCGGTTAGGTTTAGACTACCACAGATTAGTTCCAAAAACTAAAACATAATAACAAATCGAATGACACACTTATTTAGTGTGTCATTCTTGAACGTAAAACACATATTTTTGGGTAACAACAAAATCGGAAAGAAATGTAATATTATTACAAAACACAAGACTGCAAATGACATGCTTTGCAAGATAGAAATAAGAAAACAAAACTAGAAACAA
Source organism: Paraescarpia echinospica (assembly GCA_020002185.1). Classification (NCBI taxonomy): domain Eukaryota; kingdom Metazoa; phylum Annelida; class Polychaeta; order Sabellida; family Siboglinidae; genus Paraescarpia; species Paraescarpia echinospica. The sequence goes on from CM034538.1 coordinate 6,760,651, forward strand.
AATAAAACTGTGGAAGGCCATTCCACAGTCACAGCAAGTCGACTAGCAACAATAACAACAACTAATACAACTACTAAACAACAACACAACAACAACGAGGTGACAATTACTATAATAAATATCTGTCTTTGCTAAAATAATTGAATGAAAACTTGACATAATTCAATAGAATTTTAACTAGTTGTAGGCAAAACAACAAATTGTACAAAATATGTTGCTATGGTTACATATTAAGTCCTAGCAACATTGTATCAAACACATTGAAAACTGGTATTGTTCTGTTTGATTATGTTCTTCTGTTTTGTACAATATGGTAAGTTAAAAAGCATTTCAAAAAGCAATTTAAATGTCACAGTAAATTACGCTCAAATACCAATTTATTACAGAAAAAGGCTACTAAAATGTAAAAACAAACTTAGAACAGAGAAAAAAGAAGACTAGAACAACCACACCATGCGACATCCCACTGTGCCAGTCCTGTTGTACCGTTGAACCAGGGGCAAGTCTTACTGCTTCAACAAACATGCACCTAAACTATCCAGGATGCCGCTAAGATCTCTCTTACTTACATCCAGGCCAGCAATTTTGAACCAATCATGTCTGATCTAACAATTGCAAATGCTGCCTTGATTTTTGAAAATGGGCTAAATTTCTGGCCACCTGGGGATTGGTGCAGTCCTACATTAGACATACGGGCATGGTGGAATACGGTAAGACAGTCACTATTGTCTATACACATCAGAATGCATGCATACACTACAGTACACATATATTTGTGACTATCTAGTATCTTCTATATTGATAATTATATAAATTATGTCTACATGTGTGCGCGCGCGCACGCGTGTGAGCCTGCGTGTGTGCGTGCATACACAACTGAATATCTGTATTTATGTTTGTAAATACAACGCTACTGAATCTAGCATTCATATACAACTTCAACTGTACCATATAGAGAACATTTTATTTTTTATATCAGGCTTAGCAGTGAATGGTGATTAATTCAAAGGCAATAAACGATGAAAGAAACCGATTCAAGGCAGTGTACGAAAGGAAATACTGGCATGGGAAAGATAGAGAATAGATAAATTTGTTACAGATAAAAATGGGAAAAGGAAGACTGAGCCCACAGGAGGGAGAGCAGCGAATGATGATGGCTCTAGAGGAAGAAGATGGAGGAGGGAGAATGAAGTCGAGTGTGGAAGAGGATAGGATGGGGAATGAAGTAGGATGAGGAGAAACTGAAGGCTAACATAGAAAGGAAGGGATAAGAGAAGACAAATCTCATAAGAAGAAAGATATGCCGGATGATGACGGAGGGAAGACGAATATAAAATCAAATCTATTTTGACAACATATATTTCTAAAAAAAATAGATTCAGAAGTGCTTACAAAATAAAACAATAAAATAAATTATATCAGTGAATAAAATAACACAATAGACTGTACATAAGATAACACAATAAACGATGACTAGCAAGAGTCCTACTTTGATCTGTGGTTTCTCCCACTGGTCGATGTGAGTCTGTGTGATCTCAAAGTAGACACGCTCTATGCGCCCGGCACTGCCCATGATCTCAATACGCCCCAGGTACGTCTCAAAGTAGTCGAGTACACACTTGGCCTTCTCCAGGAAACGCTCCAGTCTGCAACGATTCACACCATTTTTACTGACTTGTCTGTTTACATCTTGTAAAGTTTATTTATTGCCACCTCTTTTTATAATAATTTTATTTATAAAACACTGTATATCCGGATATAGAAATTCTGCTCAGAGGCGCATAAAATATAACATTGTTAAAATATATACATATATAAATTTAAGCACGGTAAACATATTACTGAATTATTAATGTTATTTACTACTATGTAACCCTTCTAAATACTTTTGTATCATCTGTGAATTTCTCCGGTTGATATAATGTTGTATTATCCAGATGTTGACAATGGATAACCAGTCATAATAATCATAGCCAAAGCCAGAAAGTCACTTTTGTAAATTTCGGTTTCATCTGAACAAAACCTTTTAGACCTCGAGTCAGCCTGCATCTACACTCCAAGTCACCCAAACCCACCCCAAAATAATCACTTAATACTGTATTTTTGGATGGGTTAAAATTAGAATTTGGACGGGTGGAAAATTTAGGAGAAAAAAGGTTATTCATTACCGACTTTGACTGTCACTGTTATTCATGTCCATTATGATTTTTAAAACGTGTGTAAGAAGGAATACACATATGTGTTCATGTATTGTATATGTATATTAATTTATATGCAAATGCATGTATCTATTACAAAATGTTTTGACTGATAAAAATGTTATTCTGCATAAAGGTCTGGGAAACGGGGACTGTTAAAAAAATGACTGAGGTCAAAAGGCTTAACGAGAGGCAAGGAGACTGACCTGGGGTCATTGGGGATGTGCTCAGACAGGTTGGTGAGTAACACGGCGACGCTGAAGCCGATGTCCTTCGCAGGGTTGTGGAAGCGGTCAGTGAACTCGTTGAAGTCCACACGGCCATCTTGGTTCGCGTCCACGCACATCATCACGTACTCGATCTCCTCCCTGATGGCCACAACATGAACCAGTCAGTCAAATTACAAGACAGCACAGCCACAACATTAACCAGTCAGTGATATTACATGACAGCTCAGCCACAACTGACCAATAATGAAGCTTGTATGCAAATATGTCGGCATTATTGGTCACTACAAAAATACATTTCTCAACACTAGACAGAGATCAAATACATATGACATACATATGTTTAGCAGTCGTATCAGTGCAGCTAATGCCAGCTAAACATGTATCTTGTCTCTATAACAAACACCATCTTGTGAACAAGTCTTCAGTAAGACTGTTTTGACCTGTCACAAAAGAATTTTACACGATAAAACTATCATGCAATTTTACCTGCAGCATACAATACCAGTAAAAAGTCATTGGAACATCTACTATTTAAACAAATCCTCTTGTAACTCTCGCAAAAGTGCAAGCATCAGAAATGAGGGAAATTGTCAACACATATTGCTTCTGTCCCACAGATATGGAATATTATATATATTTTACGTGATTAATAGAATAGTGCCTAAAAATATATATATTTTTAAATCCAACACCATGTTATTTCATTATACTACTAAATTATGATGAATCAAAACATCATAACTTAAGTGTCTGGCGTCTGGTTATTTTCTAATTAATATTATATAAAATCATAGTTAATTAATAACTGACTGATCATATATATATTTCTAATGACAGCACATGCAGACCACTCTATTATGAGATACAACCTCCGAAAACAATGCTATCAAAATCACCAAAATAATTGTTTTTATTGCAAAAAGTGATTCGTATCATTATAGTTCTTGTTATATTACGTATACTACCAGTTAGAATTTAAAAATAAAACATTATCTATGTGTCAGTACTTCATAACCTTTGGTCTGCGTGTGCTGCTGTTAGGAGTATATATATATTTCATATCTGTGGCACGTCAAATCAATAACTGTGTTGAACATTTCAATCGTTTCTGATGCTCAATATTTGTTTGGGTTCCAAGTGGATAACGTCCCAATGACGTTTAGCTGGTATATTGTATATCAACATGCTGTCTTGTGCATGACATTCCACAATTCTAATGACATTTCACATTAGCTATGTGTGACAACTGCATGTCAAATGGCCATTAATGTAATGAAGTAATTATAGCATAGTTTTAACATTAGACCTATCTGTAAGTGTAACAAACAAGTTGGTTCCTTACAGTCTCACCATGGTCTCTCAACATAGTGTACACTGACAACTGCACAGAAACACGTACTGGTTCTTCAGAAACACAAACATTGTACCGACTTCAAAATATTTTGGAATTTTTTTTACCACATGTGCACTTCAACTGGATTTCACACACACAACATATTAATTAAATAACCAACACCAGGTGGGGTTTCACAGGTAGCTTGTTCTATGGGTGATATACGGAGCCAAACAAGAAACAAAACCTTGGGTGCACCATTAAAGGGTAGAGTACAACAATTTCACTGGTTGACTGATACAAGTTGACGGTTAAACTCAGAGAATTTTTCTAGCTAAACATTCATCTAATTAACAATGCTGGACTTCATTTTAAAGACGGTAAGTAATAACAAAATATAGTGTCAATAAATATGTTAAGGCAAACAAATGAAATACATATCTGATGTCTAATCTACAGTAATTTCATATTTAAATTTTACACGTTTCACATAAAGTAAAATTAGTAGAAGTTTGGCTGGTGTGCAGTGAAGCTAGGTAGGGTTGGACGTATGAAAGAGGAGGGGCTTTGACATTGGGTGGTCACAATAGCAAATGGTTGGTCACTCTAGTTAGTGGTCACACTAGCAAGTGGTCGGTTCAGACAGGTGACTCACTCCGTGTACAACTTCTGCATCTCGAGGGCTCGCTTGAGCTCCTTAGGCGTGATGATTCCGTCCTTGTTCGTGTCACACTCCTGGCAAGTAAAGTGCATCAGTGGCAAGCGTCTACAGACTACCTACGGCCACAGCCTAGCTTTAGGGGTCATCTCACAACACATGATCTGTAGCAACAGTGGCTAAACCTTTTGTAGTGAGACACGTGTTTAGACGACTGTTGTGTGACTTGGACAGAGCACACTGCATGAAGAAGAAGAAAGTTTATTTGACATACGTACCAGTGTATATGACACGACTGATCCGTTAGAAGTATAAGATGACACGCAACAAGTTTACCAGTGTGGAATTATGTGATGGATAGTCAGGTTATTTTTTTATCAGAACTGTGTTCATGGCATCGAGCAATTAATAATGTATATACAACCACAGGAAAATGTGTTCAATTAAATCAGAAATTACGCTTCGATAAAGTTCCTATTCCTACAGAGCTGTTGAGATGACCCCTATGACCAGGGTGAGGATCATTGCTGCTGTCGAGACGGTCCCAGTTGTCACTAACCTGGAAGTGAAAAAACACCCGTTGGAAGCAGCTTTGCCCTTGTAGAGAGATGACAAGGTGGTAGGCCGCAATGTATCTTAAAATACTGGCAATTAAAATATACTTCAAATGTTTAAAATATTTCCTGACTTTTGGGGCTTCGTACATATCCTGATTTAATAGATAATTTAGAATTTCCGAAATTATTCAGAAAGCATTTTCAAATGCAAAATCTGGCACATGAGCATGGGTAGAATATGGTACATACTCCCGTCTTACTTGATGACACAGCAGGGAAAATTAATACTCCTGATCTTGCATTTACCTCTCTCATCCCTGCTGCCACTAAATGGGGGAACTACCACAGAAACATTGCCATTCCACACACCAGTCGATATCTCAACAAGGACAAGTGCTGCCCCAGCTGTAACAAGGCCACTGTACACTGTGTGTACATCTGTGTACATTCATACAGACCGTGTATACATCTTTTGTGCCTCCATCGCTCGACGGAACTCCTTGTGCGATATGAAACCATCGTGGTTTGTGTCAAACTCCTAGAACAACATAACCAGTATCTGCTGCAAAACGTCCTTGGTTTTAGCAAATGTCTTCAGATTTTGAAAAACAATATAAAATTGCAAATCTAATGGTTACTTTAAAAAGCCAGGAAAGGACTGCTATTGACTTTGATAATAAACTTCATAAAACCACGACAAGATTATCCAATATAACAATATTATGATTTAAAGCTTAGCTATTGTTGTTGATCAATCAGCGTAATTATTATTAAAATGTTAAATTTTAACTGTCTTTCTTAGTTAGGATTCAGTCAGCAAAGAAATCTACATAGAAAACTCAAGTATTTTGTTGGAAATGGAAAAAAGTAAACCACGTGTTACAGTGCAGTATAAGCCAATAATGTTATATAACACCTACCTGCTGAAGTACAATCATAAACATAATACTAATAAATCATGTACTATTAGAATTAAACCTTTAACCATATCTTAATGGACTGAATAGATAACGTCACAACACTGTGTACAACTAGTGTACATCTATGAGCACGTACATACAAAAGTGTACACGTACATGTAAACAAGACAACATAAGATAACAACATGAGTTGCCCTGATTACACTGTTCATCCACGGTTCCCATTGTTGATGTTTACTTTTAATTTACCTAGTACATTACACACATCATTTCGGTCTTTCAATGGTTGCATTGTAGAATATGACCAATTGACCAAATAATCACCTTTAATCTACCAAAAAAGCATAGGCTAGCAGCAGGGATCAGTATCATACAGAGTCAGCAAATCAACATGACTGTGTTCATTGCATTATTAAAAAAATACATTAAGTATATTTAACTTAATACTATCTTATTGACAATGGATAATTGTATACAATATAATCCAGCTCAATATGCCTAAGTCAGTCTTCAGTTATTAATTCAATTACTAACTATCTTCCATGAATTCTTCTACATGCTAATATTTACATACAAATGAATTAAACAAATGAACTTGTGTAAATTGTGTAAAACATATAAATGTGTACATTTAAAAAAACTAAACTAACAAATATCTTAGAAGCATTGGTTTTACATACGCAGAAAATCAGAGTTAAGCCAATGGCTATTTGCCATATGGGTGTTTGGACAAAACTGTGTACATTACAATGAAACAGAGTTATCGTATTAGATTATATATCAAGTGGCATGTGTGACAGTACCATGAACGCTTCTGATGATGTCAAATCCTTCATCTTCAGGAAGATGTCAAAGAATTTCAGAATCATCTGAAATCAAAGCTCATGAATAAATGAGGATGAAGGTATTTGGGGTGACCGTGGCATACTAGGCAGTTAAACAAATCCTATATAACCAGTGAGCCACTACATTTTAGTATGGAAAACTAATGGATGACTAACCTTGGCTGCCCCTCCAAGATTTTAAATGTGGTACAACATTACAGCAATAACTAGTTATTTATAATAATAAGTAAAAATAACATGATTCTTTTTTAACAAGTTAGAATTAAAAGCATATACAATAACTGCTTAACACATTTAGAATGTTTCCAGATGGAACTTTCAGATCTAACTAATTTGTTTAGATTTTCTTTGACAGTTAATTCTGACATCAGCTACAGACATGGTAAAATACAATAACTCACCTCAAAGTTAGCAGATGATTCTACCAAGGTGTCAACCATCTGTTTTCCTATAGGGCCGTTGACAACGTTGCCTGCAAGGAACATCACACTTGAAAGACTTGCTCAAATTAACCAAGTAACTTCAAACTGTTATATTATTTAGACTTATCAATCTGAAAAAAATATATTCAGCTGATGTTATATTGCTACAATTCACAATAACGCTTGCCTTCAACACTTTCTGCATCCCCTGCCTTCAAGAACGGAAACTACTGTACATCCCTGTTATCATGCATACACACTAATCAGTGCCCCTACCATCAAGATACAGGACCACACAGCGCCCCCTACTGCCAAAAATGCACAATAAACAGTGCCCCCTACCTTCAAGCATGGACAGCAGCATGATCATCATCTCCTTCTGCAGTTTCATGAATTCTCGCAGCAGATCTAGCTGCTCTGGGTCCTAAAACATGAAAGTATTTAACATATTAAAGATTTATCTTGCAACAGTTGACTAATAAAAACTTTCATTTTTATTCTCAATTATGTTTTACTTTAACTGCTGATAAAACTATCGGGAATCACAACCCACAAAAGTCAATCAAAAATTAAATTGTAATATAAATCTGTAAAGTCACGTTTTCTTGCCTTGGAGAACATAACAATATCCCCTAGTTTTCCTTAGTGACATGCAGACTCTGTGAAGTTACATGCCAGTTCCCAACACGTAGATGTAGCCAACTACAGCAGTAATGAGAAGCAGACTTACTCGGGATAGTTTGTCCTGCATGTGGGCAAAGATGTAGAGGAAGCCGCCCACTGCGTCCCACAGTCGACTGTGGGCAAGGGCAAGCTGGTTGCCTGCACAAGGACCCTGGAACATAAACCACAAACATCTCAAACTGTCTGACAAGTAAAACTACATGCAGAAACTGTTAAACCACTATACAAAGTACTGTGGACCTCACTATTAAGGTCACCCTCGGGACTGAGTGGACCTCACTATTAAGGTCACCCTCGGGACTGAGTGGACCTCACTATTAAGGTCACCCTCGGGACTGAGTGGACCTCACTATTAAGGTCACCCTCGGGACTGAGTGGACCTCACTATTAAGGTCACCCTCGGGACTGAGTGGACCTCACTATTAAGGTCACCCTCGGGACTGAGTGGACCTCACTATTAAGGTCACCCACGGGACTGAGTGGACCTCACTATTAAGGTCACCCTCGGGACTGAGTGGACCTCACTATTAAGGTCACCATCGGGACTGAGTGGACCTCACTATTAAGGTCACCCTCGGGACTGAGTGGACCTCACTATTAAGGTCACCCTCGGGACTGAGTGGATCCTCACTATTAAGGTCACCCTCGGGACTGGACAAAAGTGATCTAAATAGCAAGGTGACTATAATATCTAAACTTTACTGTATGTGGAAATAATTTGAAAGGTCCTAGGGTGACCTTAATTGTGAGGTAGCTATATTACTGAGGTGACCGTAAGGCAAGGTTCCACTGTACAAGCAGAAACAGTTAAACCAATATACAAGGCACACAAGTATATACAAAGAACAACAAAATTGTACTTTAAAACAAATCCCACCTGGAGGGTCTAAGAGGGCAATTTTAGTTATGAAATTTTTACTCAGCTGAGTTTGAGGGAAAGCTACATCCATAAATTGCTATAGACTCCTGTAGGGAGTCAGTGACGGCTTTGCTGTCATACACACTGCCAGCTCAGCACCTCTCACATGCCCAACCAAGTAGCTCCGGCCACAAGGACCGAGAACCACCTCCCTGTAAGTCCACAACAGGTTACACATTTACCTTCTGTATAGCATGTTACTCCTTTGGCATACACACCAGATAGAAGTGGGGTGAATGAAACTGCCCCGGTTATGAAATAGCACGAGGCCCCTGTCTGTGCCAAATACTACACAGCGAGGACTAACTGATGATACAAACACCCGTGTTGCCCTGTCCCCCCTCACAAACACCCATGTCACCCTGCCCCCCTTCACAAACATCCACGTCACCCCGCCCCTCCCTCACAAACATCCATGTCACCACACCCCCTCACAAATATCCTTGTCGCCCCATCCCCCTCATTGCCCCACCTCCCAACAAACACCCTCATCACCCTGCCTCCCCTCACAAACACCCTCATCGCCCTGCCCCCCCTCACAAACAACCTCATTTCCCCGCCCCCTCACAAACACCCTTGTCACCCCGCCCTCTCACCTGGATGTACTCAGTGATGCTCCTGAACACCTGCATGGCGACCTTGATGGCGCGCACAAAACTCTCCACCCCAGCAACGTCGATCGTCTCCTTGCCCGAGTAGTGCCAATAGAAGTCCATGATGGACTCCTGCAAGTACAGTCAGCTGTGTACACCTGCCAGTCAACACAGTCAGCTGTGTACACCTGCCAGTCAACACAGTCAGCTGTGTACATCTGCCAGTCAACACAGTCAGCTGTGTACATCTGCCTGTCAACACAGTCAGCTGTGTACATCTGCCAGACAACACAGTCAGCTGTATACATCTGCCAGTCAACACAGTTAGCTGTGTAAACCTGTCAGTCAACACAGTCAGCTGTGTACATCTGCCAGTCAACACAGTCAGCTGTGTACATCTGCCAGTCAACACAGTCAGCTGTGTACATCTGCCTGTCAACACAGTCAGCTGTGTACATCTGCCAGACAACACAGTCAGCTGTGCACATCTGCCAGTCAACACAGTCAGCTGTGTACACCTGTCAGTCAACACAGTCAGCTGTGTACATCTGCCAGTCAACACAGTCAGCTGTGTATATCTGCAAGTCAACACAGTCAGCTGTGTTCATCTGCCTCTCAACACAGTCAGCTGTGTACATCTGCCAGACAACACAGTCAGCTGTGTACACCCGCCAGTCAACACAGTCAGCTGTGTACATCTGCCAGTCAACACAGTCAGCTGTGTACACCCGCCAGTTAACACAGTCAGCTGTGTACACCTGCCAGTCAACACAGTCAGCTGTGTACACCTGCCAGTCAACACAGTCAGCTGTGTACACCTGCCAGTCAACACTGTCAGCTGTGTACACCTGCCAGTCAACACAGTCAGCTGTGTACATCTGCCAGTCAACACAGTCAGCTATGTACATCTGCCAGTCAACACAGTCAGCTGTGTACACCTGCCAGTCAACACAGTCAGCTGTGTACACCTGCCAGTCAACACAGTCAGCTGTGTACACCTGCCAGTCAACACAGTCAGCTGTGTACACCTGCCAGTCAACACAGTCAGCTGTGTACATCTGCCAGTCAACACAGTCAGCTGTGTACATCTGCCTGTCAACACAGTCAGCTGTGTACATCTGCCTGTCAAAACAGTCAGCTGTGTACATCTGCCAGACAACACAGTCAGCTGTGTACATCTGCCAGTCAACACAGTCACCTGTGTACATCTGCCAGTCAACAGTCAGCTGTGTACATCTGCCAGTCAACACAGTCAGCTGTGTACATATGCATGTCAACACAGTCAGCTGTGTACACCTGTCAGTCAACACAGTCAGCTGTGTACATCTGCCAGACAACACAGTCAGCTGTGTACATCTGCCAGTCAACACAGTCAGCTGTGTACATCTGCCAGTCAACACAGTCAGCTGTGTACATCTGCCTGTCAACACAGTCAGCTGTGTACACCTGCCAGTCAACACAGTCAGCTGTGTACACCTGCCAGTCAACAGTCAGCTGTGTACACCTGCCAGTCAACAGTCAGCTGTGTACATCTGCCAGTCAACACAGTCAGCTGTGTACATCTGCCTGTCAACACAGTCAGCTGTGTACATCTGCCTGTCAACACAGTCAGCTGTGTACATCTGCCAGACAACACAGTCAGCTGTGTACATCTGCCAGTCAACACAGTCAGCTGTGTACATCTGCCAGTCAAAACAGTCAGCTGTGTACATCTGCCTGTCAACAGTCAGCTGTGTACACCTGCCAGTCAACACAGTCAGCTGTGTACATCTGCCAGTCAACAGTCAGCTGTGTACATCTGCCAGTCAACACAGTCAGCTGTGTACATCTGCCAGTAGTGATTGCTTAACTATCGCGATAGTATTGCAATAGCTATATTGGAATACTATTGCAAAAGTGGCATGACTACTGTGATAGTTATGACACTGTGGGTCATTAAAAAATCATAGCATACTTATCTATTTAGGAGTGTTGCAAACAAAATTAAAAATATAAAACTGTGGGGGAAGGAAGGATGATTTCATTAGTGTCAGAGTACACGTGAAGCTTGTCGGCCATGAAACATGCTGTTGGGACACATATTCTGAATATTCAAGCACCTAACGACTTAGAACTTTCCATAGCTTTATTCCATGAGGGTTTTATTCAAAATTGTGGAAACAAATTGTATTAAATACAACATGTTAGGGATCATCTCAGAATGCTGATGTCCGATATCAGATGAAATTACTTTCATCTGGCTTCAGATGCCCCTCCCCATCAGATGAAGGTTTGTAAACATTGATATGATGATATCAATATATTAATGGTATCAGTTTGAAGCATTTAATATCAACGTCCGACACCAGAAAAAATGCCTCTGACACTCCCTCCTCCAAATGAAAGTAATTATGTCTGATATTGGACATGAACATTCTGAGGTGACCAGTCAATAGAAGGTGGAGAACACACCTGTAGACGTAGCAGGAAGTCAACAGTGCAGATGACAATGTTGACAGTGGTTGTGTTGCCAGCCTGAGTGCGCAGGTAGTTCTGGAAGTCTGCAGGCAACAACTCAAGTCAAACACAGTCGATATAAGCAAAATCTACATCCAAACAACAACTTTTCATAACTGTTTCATATTGTTAAAAATTCTAATCATCATCTAATTGTCGTATCAATGTTGTTCATGACACTTCATCCATTGATGTTTCTCCTGGACAACCTTTTTAAGTCGTGGATCTTTTATTCCTAATTCAGACGCAAATGGTTTTGAATACATTAGGTATCCATGGTCTTTTCCAACCATGCTTTGGATGCCACATAACCAGCATTCTCACTACGTCCATGTATAATGATCTATTTGCATGTGTTGTCGTCAAAAGATGTCTATGTATTACATGCAGTCATATGTATCATCCACCCAGTTGGTCCTGCATACAACTAATTAAATTATTTAACATAACAGAGACTTACAGTTGTCCATTCCACCTCATTCTAATGGCTCCATTACGAAACCACTGCTTTATCTTACAGGGACCCAGTCTGTTCGTCTACCCGGAATTAGTCATTGGTAATAGGACGTCTGCTGTGTTGAACGTGGGAAAGTTGAACATCAAAGGGTATAGCAGTTACCTCAGCCCGACATGGCCATATTGCCAATAAAACTTGTTTTGAAATTGGATGCTTTGTTTGCTATTTGAACATATTTCTGTGGTCATATCTTCAAATTGCGACCATTGTTACGGGCTTACTAAACACAATTTGGCGGGTAGTATATCTTCAACATAGTTAGTATACTCTTAGGAACATTATATTAATCACTAAATGAAAAACTAGGAACAGACTGCCTCTTTTTAAAGAGACAGTGTAAAGTGCCTAAGGGTTGAAGGCCCAGGACTACTCACCGAGATTGTGGCCCTCACAGAGGAGCTGTAGGAAGCGGAAGAGTCTGAGACTGTTGCTGGCGTCGTTGAGGTTGCTGTTGGTGGTTGACATGCCGCCTGAGTCACCCAGGTCCTCTGCCTTCTTGCACCGCTCAAATGCATCCAGGTCCAGCACACTGTGGACATGACACACATAGAGAGATTACAGAAAACTACCAGGTCTAACACACTGTGGACATGACACACATAGAGAGATTACAGAAAACTACCAGGTCTAACACACTGTGGACATGACACACAGAGAGATTACAGAAAACTACCAGGTCTAACACACTGTGGACATGACACACATAGAGAGATTACAGAAAACTGCCAGGTCTAACACACTGTGGACATGACACACAGAGAGATATTACAGAAAACTACCAGGTCCAGCACACTGTGGACATGACACACATAGAAAGATTACAGAAAACTACCAGGTCTAACACACTGTGGACATGACACACATAGAGAGATTACAGAAAACTGCCAGGTCTAACACACTGTGGACATGACACACAGAGATATTACACAAAAACTACCAGGTCTAACACACAGTGGACATGACACAACTAGAGAGATTACAGAAAACTACCAGGTCTAACACACTGTGGACATGACACACATAGAGAGATTACAGAAAACTACCAGGTCTAACACACTGTGGGCATAACACACATAGAAAGATTACAGAAAACTACCAGGTCTAACACACTGTGGGCATGACACACAGAGTTTACAGATAACTACAATGTCTAACACACTGCGGGCATGACACACATAGAGAGATTACAGAAAACTACCAGGTCTAACACACTGCGGGCATGACACACATAGAGATTACAGAAAACTACCAGGTCTAACACACTGTGGGCATGACACACATAGAGAGTTTACAGATAACTACAATGTCTAACACACTGCGGGCATGACACACATAGAGAGATTACAGAAAACTACCAGGTCCAACACACTGTGGGCATGACACACAGAGAGATTACAGAAAACTACCAGGTCTAACACACTGTGGGCATGACACACATAGAGTTTACAGATAACTACAACGTCTAACACACTGCGGGCATGACACACATAGTGAGATTACAGAAAACTACCAGGTCTAACATACTGCGGGCATGACACACATAGAGAGATTACAGATAACTACGTCTAACACACTGCGGGCATGACACACATAGAGAGATTACAGATAACTACCAGGTCTAACACACTGCGGGCATGACACACCAGGAGATTTTACAGATAACTACCAGGTCTAACACACTGCAGGCATGACACACCAGGAGATTTTACAGATAACTACCAGGTCTAACACATTGCAGGCATGACACACCAGGAGAGTTTACAGACAACTACCAGGTCTAACACACTGTGGGCATGACATGTGTACATGGAGAGTTTACAGATAACTACCAGGTCCAGCACACTGCAGGCAAACACCAGGAGAGTTTACAGGTGGCTAGCTACCAGGTCCACCACACTGTGACCAAACACACCAGGAGAGTTTACACAGGACCGTTTCACTTATGCCCGGCGTACACTGATGACTAGTTTACCAAGCAACAGTCGAGTCTTATTTTCATTATAAGGGGTAATAAAAATTGAGGCGTACACTTACAATGACGTTTACATCGTGTACTCGAGCTTTTACTTCCTCTGGCAGAGGCACCAGATATAAATGATCAGCTACATTTAATGTCTCTAAAGAAAGACACAGACAATGTGGAGTGAATAAAGTTCCCCCAAGTTTCGAAACAGCGGCAAAATTAATAGCTAACCACCATCCACTGGATTTCCTGATCAGTGTTCTACCAGTAGATCACTGCACCTCACTTGTCAGTCAGTGCTTCTATATTCTCTGTCAGTTCCTCTGAACACATACATTTTAAAAACTGTCCGGCATGTTTCTTCAGTTTGTCAATGTCAAGCTTCATCAGGGATGGAATACCACCAAAGCAATTGAATGTGGTCTCTTCCTCGTCGTCTTCCATGTTGAATAGAGATGATCTTGAGTACTGTGTGATTCGTAATCGTTCTGACTATATGACGCAAAATGTATCTCTGGCTTGATCGTCCCTTGTAACGCTGATGATGCCATTATGTATATTGTATAATTTATACATCCATTCAGTTGGCTGATCAGCTGGAACTTGGCTGAAGGGCCTTTTGGTGTTTGACAACTAAGTTCCCATCAATGAACATTGCATGAATCTCTGGCATTCTCTTCTCGTGCAGTTTCATGTCTTCAGGATGGACCAGTCCCCATCGGGCATAGATTGTACAGCCTTAAATGGTTAGTCATGGCAAAATGGCAGCGACGGCATCTATTTGCCATCCCTTTGTGCTTCTTGCTAAATTCCTGCATGTAATAGTGAATAGTCTTGTTCCTCAGAACTAATTGTGTTAAGGAATTCTTTTCGACAATTGCCACCTCTCTTCTTGAACACCTCAGTCACATATTGGGCACGTCTTTTCTTTGACTTGGGATCAATATATATCTCTAGCGACCTGATGACCCAGCACATGTATATGCAACACAATCACTGGTCTCACCTGCACTGCTGCATGAGTCCAGCGACAGATGTGAAGAAACCAACGTCTTTCTTCTCCTTCAGATGAGTCAGCATTTTCTGTCAACAGCCGCACAAAGACAAATCAAACTGAGTGAGGGGCGAGATGAAAGGCAATCAATGTTAAAACAAAATCAGCATATACA
The DNA here is from genome assembly GCA_020002185.1 of Paraescarpia echinospica. Taxonomy (NCBI): domain Eukaryota; kingdom Metazoa; phylum Annelida; class Polychaeta; order Sabellida; family Siboglinidae; genus Paraescarpia; species Paraescarpia echinospica. The sequence continues at coordinate 6,776,155 of CM034538.1, forward strand.
ATGATTTAACAAGACTGCCACCCAGATGGCAAGTGGGCAAGCAAAGCTTAGGCTTATCGTGACTCATACCTTTTTAATCCATGTGTATTCTGTCTGCCCTACTGAGGTATTGAGATATACGTAAATTTTATTTTTAAACATATTCACACCGCTAGCACCCACACAATCAGTCAACAATCTGTTCCATTCATTAGTAGTTCTGTGAGAATGAATACTTTCTGATATCTAATCTACACTGATCCTTCACTAATGCTGTGTTGGTTAACACACTCCTGCAGTTTCTATATCTCTGCCCCTAGACTTACTAGATGGGGCAGGGAAGGGGTGTCTGCCTACTTACCGCCTGCACATCAGTGTTTCCACCCCTGAGAATGGAGATGCCCAGGTCGATGGTGGCAATGACCATGTCACTGAAAGTGCCTGCAGGAGACAAACACACACTGAAGCATGTGATATGGACCATTCAGTCACGTCAATGTTAAATATTTTCAAACTTCCAGCAGAACGTCTACGATTGACCTCAAACAAATTGTAGAGCGATCAAACAGAAACGATCATGCAACTGTCACTTTGAAAGGTTCTTATACAACATCTCACTGTGCTAATGACCAATATGATTTTGTTGTTGTGCTACTTACTCTCTCTCAAGGATAATCACATGGCTGATGCTGAAGAATCTAACATCCACACCAGAAGCTTGGATTTACTTTCACATTTCAATGGTCTCACTCAAATCGAACCAGGCATAAACTAGAATGTGGCAGAGAGTGGCGCCTACCTTTGGAGGCACTGATGTACATAAGCACCATCTCAGCAGCCCCTCTGTCCGACAGACGCGACTGCTCAAACAACAGCTTCTGTTTCTCCATCTCTTGTTCCTGGACAACACAACAACAAACAGTGTAAGCCACAGCAACTCATTCCTTAGTACAAAGAACATTTATATGTACAGTTCAATTTTTGTCTAATTTATATTGGTTTTCAATGTCATTTATATACAAATAAAATTATCCTTATCCTTAAATTACCACAAACCGACATCTATATAATACTTCTAATTTTTTACTATTCACCACTGCAAGGTATCTTTTTTCTTTGGAGAAACTTCACAAATTGAGGGTACCTGGAATGAGGCAGCAGCGTCTCCTTCCTCCTCTGCCTCTCCTCCCTCCTCCTCCTCATCATCATCTGTACCGTGGCAACTCTGAAAAACAAGGGACCATCTCAACAATGTTCTAGTACAAGAGTTAGTAATAAAGATTCTGGTAAGAAGCATCATAAAAATATTGTTAGTCCTCTCTCTCCCCCTCCCCCTCTCTATCTCTCTCTATCCCTCTCTCACTCTCGCTTTCGCCCTCCCTCCCCCTCTCTCTCTCACATTTCTCCTCTCTATCACCATACATATTCCATCTCTCCCAATTTTAACAAATATTTAAACATACATAAATGTAAATAAAGATGTTCAAATTTTTACACATTAAATACAGTCGTTTCTCCAAGTGACTAGTGGCGCCCCCTCACCTGTCCCATGATGACGGCGCATGAGAAGTAGAGGAAGTCTGCACTGAGCACGCTCGTAGGCTCTGTGGAGGCCGACCTGCTGAAGGTCGTGATGAGTTGAGTGAGAGGCTCTGGCCCAACCTTCTCCTCCTCCTCCTTAGGCTCGTCATGGATCACTTCCTCGGGCTTTGCCTCCTGCACACGCAATTCACACATTCTCAACTCACAAAAGGCAATAGATCTGTTTATTATTTCTAATAATAATCTGTTTGTTGTTTCTAACAAACAGAATGTACAATAAACAGTGAACCAAGAGGCCCTGAAGTCCTTTGGACTATATTGTGAATTTGTAATTATTAATGAAATGTTTTTTGGTGAATCATAGTTACAGATCTTTAAGGGTTATGATGGAAGCAAAATGTTAACATGTTTAGTGGAGACTATATGCATGCCAGTGAAGATACACCTGGAAATAAAGTATTCGAGTAGATCATTTCATGAACATTGTATACATTAGTTAATGTGTTATCAAAAAATACTGTCGGATTTTATCCCGATACTCTGCTATTTAGGCTGATTTCCAGTGATTTTAGAAACCTTACAGGAGAGTTAGTGAGCTGCAATCTCACACTCCACTCAGCCACCCTAGTGATCAGAGATAGGGCAAAGTCCACTATACAGTTATAAATAGAGATCAGTGCAGGAGGCTTACAGCAGTAGGGAAATAATAGGAAAATTTAGTATTTTGGGGGACCCGAGGTGCCCTTGGAATGATTAAATCAAATACTAATTTCTTGTATATAGTGGCACTACCACATGAAATGTCTATGCAAAATCAAGAGAAAAAGTTACTGAAGAGTTTTTGAAAAAATAGGCAAAATGTGAAAATTTACTAGTTTCGGGGGACCTGGACTAAAAAGTTTTCTGTCATCATGTACATGTGTCATCACTCATATTTTGGAAGCTACATAATAATATTAGTTTGGCACAATTGATTGGTGTTCTGGACAGCTGTTAGTCTTTCTTCTGTAAAATAGTAATTTTCGAATGCAGCCATATGATGCAAAGAATTATGGGATGCAGTAAATGAGTACTGGTGATTACAACAGGGTGCGCCACTAACCGTGATGTCTTCGATGAATGTGAAAGTGCCTGGTTCTTCCGTCTGCAGCCAGCGCTGACAGTAGGACATGAGGAACAGGTTGATGGCTCGGTGCCTACATCAACACAATGTCTTAGTTTCTCCACTAACACTGTCTCATTAACGGGTCTATATGTGACCTGACACAGCAAAATGTGGGTATTAAGTTGCAAAATTAAAAAACTACTCTTGAGAAACAAGGTAAATTTGACTCTTAATTGTCTATTGTTTTTTAATCTGTGAGTTTTTAAATGCATATATTTGATTAAGCCAACTCTTTATGTATAATTAGATTACGTAACTACAATAATATACAATGTCATCACCTAGTTATAGATGTCATAAAAAATACACAAAACTGCCAGCAAAGGTGGGGGAACCGACCACACCAGGCCAATTCCCCCCACCCCACAACACCATTATACAAATGTTACACACTGTAATTGCATTAATATGTACTGCCTCCAATAATATGTTTGGTACCATAATACCAAAACCTGGATAAATACAATCACAAAAGAATATGGGCAATAATGCCAACCTCTGTAACTAAGGAATTGCAATGGAATAAAAACTTACAAAGCCACCCAGGCAGAACATTTACATGGCCACCAAGGGCACAGCCAGAATGGCATAACATTTACACAGCCCCCACGGGTACAGCCAGAATGGCAGAACATTTTACACATCCACCAGGGCACAGCCAAAATGGCCAAACATTTACATAACAGTGGAGCGCAGTGGTAAGGGCTCCGGACTCTCGACTGAGAGAATGCGGGTTCGAATCCTGCGTGGTGGTGTCGAACCCTGGGCAAGTACATTTACTCTGCATTACTTCAGTTCACTTAGCTCTATGAATGAACTATAGACACTGGTGGGCATTTGTGAACGAATAGTCTTTGTGCATTAAAAACATTTGCGAGATTACAACGTGTCGGACCCCTGCCATCACAGTTAAATATGTTGCAAAAGCCAACACTTTATCGCCTACTTCAATATGTCCACAATTCGTTGAATCATTCTTCCCAATTTCATAACATCCCTACTGGCATTTAAAATATCGTGTGTCAGTGTGTATAGTTGCTGCACTTTCAAACCCCCTCTCGAAATGAAGGTAATATATCTCTCGTCCAAACTGAGGTTCATAGACCGATGCATTAGCGAGAAACTCAGAAAGCCGCAAGGCGATGAACAAAGGAATGGCCAATGATAGCAATGTTTACCGCCTCCATCACTGCAATCACAATGGCAATTAAACAGACAACCGGTCAAAAAGAATTAAGACAAGTGTTTAACAAAATAAAAACGTGTCAACACAAACCCTTAGCAGTATTTTTGAAAAACAAATTTCAAAAATCGAGAGCGAATATAATATACCTTTTCAATCCTAAAAATTTCGAAAGAGAGGCTGGACGCTGGGATTGGAGGAGTCAGTCACATGTTTCTGTCAGCCTCATAATTGATTAAGCTTACCATAGCTTACTCCAGAATAGAAGCATTGGTTTTGTTGCTCACATAAATGCCGTTTGAGTTTCATTCAAAAGGTGTTTTACAACACATCAGCCACCTTATCTAGCTAATCTCCTTAAGTCTTCACACCTGAGATCATCCACCTTTTATGGTAGTTCACAAAGGTTTTGTTGATAGAACCAAGTTCAGTCTGGACAAGTGCACATTCTATATATTTGGGCCCAAAACCAGAAATGAACTCACCATCACTTTAACATCATCTGAAACTCTAACTACATTCTGTAAAAATAAAGACGTTTTGTAAATCACATTTCCACCCTAAATCTTCGATATCGTATTGTTCATGACATTATTCTATTTTGCTATGCCTCCGAGTTTAAATCCACATTTAGGCTGTATAAAAGTTGTACAGTAAAACCTTTCCATAACGTAAATCGCTGGGACTGACCAACATATCCATTATGCCCAAGTTACCACTGTTGGCAGGTAACCTGAACAATGCAAGCTAGTCATTCGGGGCTTTTAAACGTGTATACTGTAGCCGGTTTTCACTGTATTACTACTCCATGTTTACATGCATACCTATGATAAGACGATAAGAAGACACCGACCTGGGCAGATTGTAGAGAGGCACCATCCTGAAGCATGCCATGACAGCCCTCTTGCGCTGTGATGACACCAGTTTCTTCCACGCCATCATCATCGATGACGGTGGGTGCTCCACCTGGGGAAGGACAAGAGAAACACTGGATTCATAACGGCAGATGAAATCAGGTAGGATGCACTGTTTGCATGCCAATACCTGATGATTTCTGCATAAATTTTTTTCCCAGAAAGGAATCATGCTGATGTAAAGTCAAAGTTCAGAAACGGGAAAAACCTGTTGTTTGATATTCAGCGACCAGAAATGATAGTTCTGGCCATACTAGGGTCAACGTAAGGTTTCACTGACCAATTTTACACATCAAATGATCATCGCCTTCAGTGCTACAGACTGCTTCATTACTCAAGAATACTTGATTTAATATATTTACAGCAACAATCTCCAGATGGCATGTGCACAAGGAATCTAAAGACAGACCAAGAATAATAACAACCCACCACCAGTTACATATACCCTTTATCTGTTGTGACAAAGCAATCAGGCTCATGTTTGCCTCACATACCTCCATCCACCAGACTGTTATCTGATTCATAACACTAGTTTTCTTCCCCTTTGATCTCTAACTGGGAGAGAGCCACATCACTTGGTCTGTTCTGCCCTCTCTACAATACTTCCCATCAATCCTTCTGTCATTCACTCCCATTCTGGGCCATTTTTACATCTTTCTTCACAATGTCTCTCCATCTTAATTCCAGTCTTCCTCTTCTCCTACCATTGTCTTTCTAAGGTCTCTGACAATCAATCCATACTCATTCTCTGTATGCATCCTGCCCATCTCAGTCTGCTCCCAACTACTTTCACTTCAACAGTGGTCATTCCATCCGAACTGTTCTTAGTTCCCCTCAACCACAAAACAAGTCCGTCAAGCTATCTACCATGACTGGCTGCTGTGTTGAGGCACTGAAGACTCACCATATGCAGGCCAAAGAGCACCTTTGACATGGCCAGGACACGTTCGATGGTGAACTCGAGACTGCACTCCTGTGAGTCCTTGCGACTGCCAATCTTCTTGTAGAGTGCCTTCTGCCACGCGTACGTCTCATCGTCCTCTGTCTACAAACAACTCACAGTATTGTATTTGCTCTATTAAAGGAAATAAAAACAAGACATTAGCTAAAATCCGTTTTCCATGTGTACAGAAAGATTAATATTGCATGTAACATTCGAGAACATTAAAAAATACAGAAAAATACATTTGTAGCATAAATTCGATTTTAAACCCGTCTATGTAGCGATTCCCGCGAAAAATAAAAACTTAATGAGCTAGGCGATCATGTGGTATCTTAACGTCACACATGACTCACACGCGCAGCAGGCCGACCCTTTCTATGCATTCAGAGCGTGTTTACATGGATAATGTTGGGGTCGAAACGAGCGTCAGAATGAGTTGTTATGCAATAATCCGATATAATACAAACACTAATCATCATAGAGGAACAAGCAGTTATCTTACGGTTCCACATGAATTAAATTTTATTCAAAACGATGAATGCGAATGAGCCTACAACTTCTAGTACAAGTCGACTAGGTTTCGCCGAGCTTGGGCTCGTTTTCAGAATAATTATATCGAATGCAACCAACGGGAGATAATGTACACCAATATACATACATAGCAAACATATATCGTATCCAGCTATAGAAAGTAACATGTAAAATCTCATAATATCACTAGAATATCGATGTATGAAGGAGGAGTTGCACAATTTATCATAACAACTGAAATCAGTCAGCGAATTTCTGCCGGCCCCGATAGCTCAATTGGTAAACGCGTTGGTTCCTTGGCATTTGTTTTACAATCGGGCGACGCCGGTTCGATCCTGACAGCATGCAAACTATTAATTTTCTTTACACTTTTTTTTTTTATGTTTTCACGAAGTAATATAAACCAAATCATTTAGTATACTATGATGCAGTTTGTAAATATTTTTTTATTTTTGTAGTAATTATTTATTCGCCACAAAAATGAGAGTATGCTGCACCGGCACGATGCGGCATACGTATTTTTGTGCGGGCAACAATGCAGACAAGTGATGTTTGGCCCAGTGGATTATTCTAATTATATACTAATTCAACTTAGCCGTGGGCGCAAAGGACCAATCAGCACATAGTAGTAGCGAGCAATTGTAGCGTGCGCTAGAAGTCGGCCACTTTGGTTCGAGAGAGCAAACTATTCGGTCGAGAGTTTTGCGTTCTGTTACTGCGTTTTCATTGCCGTCATCTTTTCACATCGTCATCACCATTTTTGCGTTGCGTTTCATCTGCGTCGGATCTTCCACGGAAGGTGATTGCTGAACACTTCGGCCGGTTCCAGCTGAGTATTTTCGTTGTTTGTAATTCCCTTTGTTGGCCGCCATTTTGTGCGTATAGTTCGTCGCTGGCCTTTATCATGTCAGTGGCGAATTCAGAGATCGCTTCTTCGCCGTGTAAAGTTTTAGTTTTAGGCCACAGTCATGTATATTGGTTGGGCGCATTTGTGCAGTCGGCAAGTCCGACTGGGTTGTTTGCCGAGTTCGCGGTGCACGGCCGACCCTGCGATATCTCATATGAGGGCATTCGCGGGGCTCGGGTCGCTACACTGTTGGCTCCGGCGACGATGGCCCGAATTGTCGCCCGTCGTGCGGACGTTGTAGTCGTGCACATTGGAGGGAATGACATTACTGGTAAGTGTACTCCCATTCTAATTGCACTGGACATTCAGCGTCTGGCGCGACGGCTGATCAGTTCGGGCGTGCGTCGTGTGGTGATTTGCCAGGTTTGCCGGCGGCAGAAATGGCGCCATTGTAGCTATGAGGTGGGTGCCGCTCAGGTTATGGAGATAAATCGGTACCTGGAGGCGTTTTGCCAGGATTCTGAGGGGGTAATTTTCTGGAGGCATAAGCGCCTGTGGAACAGTGTCCGGGACGTTTTTCGACGGGATGGGGTGCATTTTTCCGACATCGGCAACTACCGGCTATACCGTAGTCTGCGGGGCGCGATATTCAAGGCTGTGAGGCAGATCTTTGGTTAGTGGGGCAAATCTTTGGTTAATACATCGCTCTGACCATGCGGAACTAGCATAACCGGGCGGCATTCCTAGGCTAAAAGAAATAATATAGGTCACTTCGAATAAAATGTTTCACAATTGTCGGTCGTTGTAGCGTGTTCACATGGTAGTCCTTTTTTTTTAATAAATGGTTGGTTACACGCACTGTCGTGCTACATCACTATTTTGCTATTTGGTGCAATATGTTGTAGTATCCACACTAATTTGTAGTTTACTATCTGCTGCTCAGATCTTACATCGTTACACACGCTGTAACCCTCTCTCACACGCTACATAGTGCTATGTCACGGTTTGCTGCCTTGGCAGTTTGTCACGTTTTCACACAGTAGTCCTTGTTTATAAATTATGATATGGTTACACGCAATGTAGTGCTACGTCACTGTTTTGCTGCCTAGTGCAGTTTGTTGCGTGTCAACACAGTATACCTTCGTTTCCAATTTGCTGCTCTGGCAGATTTTGGAGTTACACATTCTGTCATGCTCTCTCACACGTAACGTAGTGCTCTGTCACTGGTTGCTGCTTGGGCAGTTTGTTGCGTTTTCACACAGTATACGGTTTTATACACGATGGTATGGTTACACGCAACGTAGTGCTACGTCACTGTTTTGCTGCTTGGTGCAGTTTGTTGCGTGTTTCCAATTTGCAGCTCCGGCAGGTTTTAGAGTTACACACACTGTCTTACTCTCTCACACGTCTTGTATAATTTACACACTCATAGAGTGACTTGTCACGATTAGCTGCTGTGACAGTTGGTTGGTGCGTACTAAGGGTGGCTCATGTTTCATAACCTGACAGTGGTCAGCACACACATTATTGCCATTTAGGTTGGGATGTGTGCGGTTGGTCATTGTTTATCTTTTTCCCTTATGCAGTGTTTTGCGGTTGTAGCATGCTTCCAGCCAGAGCACCACGGGGACGCGGGCGCCCACCACGGAGCGAGGCGACCACACGACAGACCCGTTCACGCACTCGGGCTGTTGAGTCAAATCAACCACAAAGTGTCGCGCCACTGCCGAGTCGGCCGTCCGGGGCTACGTCGAGACCGTCTCGCCCCCCGGTCAGCGCAGCGCCTCTCGAAGCCGCCACTGTCTCGTATCTGCCTCCGGTGTCGATGGGACGACCGCCTCCCCAGTGCGCCATCCAGCAGCATTTTGATGATGCACCTGGCCTGCAGACGGTCGTGTCCGATGCACGGAGCACATGGGAAACCAACATCGAAAATCGGGTTGCGTCGACCGAACGTCTGTTGGGGGAGATACACGCCATGGTCCAGGCCTTGCGTCCTCCCCCTGCAGCGTTGTCGGCCCCAGCTGCGCTAGGCAGCGCTGCACAGATGGTTGCTGCTGACGTGGCAGCACCTCCGGTGGTGGACTGGGGACACCCTGTCCCGCTTCAACCTGTGGGGGCGGAGCCGGGCCCTGCATTTCAGCCGCACCCGGTGGGACCTGACGTCCCATGGGTCAATGCAGAGGCGGTCTGCCCAGGTACTGGTGTCGTAGGGTCACTGTCGGAGGACACGCAGAATCTCATTTCCTCTTGTACTTCAACCGCCCTCCCCCTTGATTCCCAAATTCCCGATGCCTTACGCGCGAAGGTCTGGGCAGGCGAGTTTATCGACCTGTCCCTCCTTCTCACACCCACCCTGATCCAGCAACAAGACTATGCCCTCTCTATCCATCGAGGGGTTAGTACCCCAACTTTCTGCGTGTCCCCGACAAAACCAAAAAGCACAGTTTTGTCTTTCGAGCAGTGGGGGCAGGCCTTTCAACTGTACATGTCAGTTTACCTCCTGCAGCCAACGAATTTGCATGCAGCAGTAAAGATGCTTAAGTACATCGAGGTCATCCGGGGTCTAGCAGAGGATGGGGGCAACTGGCGAGCATATGACGAGGCCTTTCGGGCTTTGCGGTATCGGTGGGGGTGGTCCTGGGATGTTATCAGCTGGGAGCTGTGGCTAAAGGCGTCGCAGTCTGGTCGCAGGTCGGCTGCTGGGTCCCCCTTTCAGGGCAAGGGCAGGGCCAGGCCGCAGACTACCAGTCCATGCTTTGCCTACAACAGGGGGGAGCTGTGCAATCGGGACACCTGTAGATACGTCCACAAGTGTAACTTCTGCGGTGGCTCCCATCCCTTCGTCCGATGCTTTAAGGCCCAGGGTAAGCGTCCCCGCCCCAGCGGCCCACCGTCCTCTAGCCCCCCTGGTGGCCCGTCCCCCTCTTGGTTTAGAAAGTGACATATCCACACCAGTTTCCCCAGCAGCACTCCAGCACATTTTGCATGGTTATGATATTACCTCACTCAATTACCTCTTACATGGTTTCACATCTGGTTTTTCCATAGGTTGTGTTGGCCTGCCACCTCTGCGCGGTGTAGACATCCGTAACCTCAAGTCTGCTGATGAATTTCCGGGGATTATTGACAGTAAATTGGCAAAGGAGTTAGGATTAGGCAGAATACTTGGTCCATATGCTGTTCCACCATTTGATGTTAATTATAGAATATCGCCTCTGGGCGTTGTCCCTAAGAAAACACCAGGTGAATTTCGCATGATACATCATCTATCTTACCCGGAAGGATCTTCAGTCAATGACTTTATTCCTAAAGAATTCTCTTCTGTCCAATATGCAACGATTTATGATGCCATTGATTTTATTAAGCGTTCAGCAGGGCTTGTTTACATGGCTAAGGTCGACATTGAATCAGCTTTTCGGATAATTCCAATTTCACCAGCAGACAGACCGTTACTGGGTTTTAAGTGGAGGGGCCAGTTTTTCATGGATGCAGTGCTTCCTATGGGTTGTTCGAGTGCGAGCGTTTTAGTACAGCGTTAGAATGGGCTGCCAAGGTTAAATTACAGGTAACTGAAGTGATACATGTAATCGATGATTTTCTCCTGCTGGCACCCTCATTTGAGAAGTGCAATGATGATCTTAGGGCTTTTATCGCAATGTGTGAACAGATTGGGATACCACTTGCTCCGGGAAAAACGGTGGGCCCATCCACCGCACTCCCTTTTCTGGGTATCATCCTGGATACCGTCCAAATGCATGCTAGACTTCCAGATGATAAGCTTGAAAAAGCTAGGGCATTACTTTTGAGTTTTCAGTCTAAGCAGAAGGTCACACTTAAGGAATTGCAACAGTTAATCGGGGTGCTTTCATTTGCTTCGGCCGTCGTAGTCCCTGGCCGGGCATTTCTCAGGCGTTTAATCGACCAAACCATGGGTAGGCTTAAACCGCACTATCACATTCGTTTAAACAGACAAACTAAACTTGACCTACGAGTATGGTTGGAATTTCTCCAGCATTTTAATGGCAAGGCCTTTTTTCTGGGTGATAAATTTCTGACAGGTGACTATCTCCGACTATACACTGATGCAGCTGGGGCAGTAGGATACGGGGCACTGTATGGGGCAGAATGGTTTTGTGGTCTCTGGCCGGTGGAGTGGCGTTCATTCAATGTCACGGTTTTGGAGTTGTATCCTATAGTAGCAGCAGTACATGTGTGGGGTAATGTTTGGGAGAATAAAAGCGTATGCTTCTTTACGGATAACGAGGCCCTGGTACCTGTGATTAATAACCAGACATCGCGGGAACCCCACATCATGGCCCTAGTCCGTCCCCTGGTATTGGCATGTCTGCGGTTTAATATCAACTTTACAGCATGACATATCCCAGGCCGTTTTAACACGCTGGCTGATAAACTATCTCGTTCACAGGTGGAAGAGTTCCACGCACTGGCGCCATGGGCGCATGCCAACCCAGTGGAAGTGCCCCACAGTGTGTCCCCAGCCGGCTTAGACAGTCTTTCAGCAGGTTGATGGAGGCCTCATTGGCACCATCTTCTCGACTACATTATGAGCGTGCATGGAAAAAGTTGGTTGCATTCCATGAGTCATTATTTCTCACAACTTGTATGCCTGTTTCTATACCTATGATGTTGCTATTTATTGCCCACCTCCATGCTACTGGCTCTGCTCTGGCATCCATTGTTTCAACCGTGTCAGCTATCGCTTATTTCCATAAGATTAATGGTTTTGCCGACCCATCCAATTGTTTCCTGGTAGCTAAGTTGTTAGCAGGTGCACGTAATCTTGGGTCAGTGCCTGATGTACGTCTGCCTGTCACCCTACCAGTGCTTGCACGCTTGATACAGGCGTTACCCACGGTGTTTTCATCGCATTACAAGTGTCTCATGCTCCGGGCAATGATGGTACTTGCCTTCAAAGCGTATCTGCGCATTGGGGAAATGGTGCCTCGGGCCCGGAATATGGTGCACGGATGTTTGCATGTGGGCGACGTTTTACTGTCAGGAGAGTTAATTATGCTTTCCTTCCGGCGCTTTAAACACAGCGCTCGGCAGGGTCCGCAATCTCTCCAGGTCAGAGGCGAATGCATACATGGGTCAGCTATCCATCCGGCTGCTTTCCTCCGGGAATTTCAGCAGGCTAGTGGTGCACTTCCAGGTTTGCTCTTTGCGCACCCCGATGGCTCCCCCATGTTGCGTAGGGAATTTGATGCCGAAATGTGGGCTCGGTCAACCTGAGGTACAGGAGACTAGCATGGGCTCAGTCACAGGCCTGGCCTTGGGATGTCGAGCCCACATTTCTCTCTTATCACGTTAATAAATAAACGTCATTCATTTGGCCTTTTTTCATCACTATATTGGACTCTGTGTTGTTGCTTGCATAAATGAGAGTATGCTGCACCGGCACGATGCGGCATACGTATTTTTGTGCGGGCAACAATGCAGACAAGTGATGATTGGCCCAGTGGATTATTCTAATTATATGCTAATTCAACTTAGCCGTGGGCGCAAAGGACCAATCAGTGCATAGTAGTAGCGAGCAGTTGTAGCGCGCGCTAGAAGTCGGCCACTTTGGTTCGAGAGAGCAAACTATTCGGTCGAGAGTTTTGCGTCCCTCCCATCCCGCCCACTTCTGTAGAGTTTAGCATTAATAACACATGTGCATCATTAGTGGAAGAGGGGTCGTCAGCATATCTCAATGCTTTCCCCATTTTCTTAGTTCAGGTGGACAATGTGTTCACGGGGTTTTGATGCGGAGACAGCTCGCTTCTCTTCCACTGATGATTTTAGTTAGGTAGGACAGGCATAATCGTCCCCACTTTTAAGGTTTAGCCTCAGTTATATATAGTGTAATGCGTCAGCGGGTAGTGTTGGTTTTAGATTTGGTGTGGTTGACTGGTGTGCTTGGCTAGTATTATACTGTGCAGTAGGTCTATGGTAATTTTAGCAGGAATGACATTGTTTGATATATGATATCATGTATACCACAATACTGCTTGTTTTATGTGCCGAAATGTGGGCTCGGTCAACCTGAGGTACAGGAGACTAGCATGGGCTCAGTCACAGGCCTGGCCTTGGGATGTCGAGCCCACATTTCTCTCTTATCACGTTAATAAATAAACGTCATTCATTTGGCCTTTTTTCATCACTATATTGGACTCTGTGTTGTTGCTTGCATAAATGAAAATATGGTCATTATATATAACGATGTTTCTAAATTGTATTTATCCAGACATATCACAATCTGTTTTCACATATATAATTACAATATATTACTGTACAATATATTTACAATTAATAAATTATATATCCATTACATTATATTTGTTTGGATAAATAAAATTTAGAAACATCGTTATATAATGACCATATTTTCATTTTTGTGGTGAATAAATAATTACTACAAAATAAAAATTATTTACAAACAGTGCATCATAGTATACTAAATGATTTGGTTTATATTACTTCGTGAAAACATAAACAAAAAAAGTGTAAAGAAAATCAATAGTTTGCATGCTGTCAGGATTGAACCGGCGTCGGCCGATTGTAAAACAAATGACAAGTAACCAACGCGCCTACCCACTGAGCTATCGGGACCGGCAGAAACTCTCAAACTGATTTATGTTGTTATGGTAACTTGTACAACTCCTTCATATATCGATATTCTAGTGATATTATGAGATTATACACGTTACTTTATGTAGCTGGATACAATATATGTTTGCTATGTATGTTTATTGGTGTAGATTATCTCCTGTTGGTTGCATTCGATATAATTATTCTGAAAACGAGCCCAAGCTCGGCGAAACCTAGTCGACTTGTACTAGAAGTTGTAGGCTCATTCGCATTCATTGTTTTGAATAAAATTGGATTCGTGTGGAACCGTAAGATAACTGCTTGTTCGTCTATGATGACTAGTGTTTGTATTACGTCGGAAAATTGCACAATAACTCATTCTGACGCTCGTTTCGACCCAAAAAATAATCTTGTAAACATGCTCTGAATGCATGGAAAGGGTTGGCCTGATGCGAGTTTGAGTCATAAGTGACATCACATCTCGGCATCCCGAAAAGCGCGCCAAAAATATGCATATTCGAAAATGTCCGGATGTACAGCATAAAATGTGGAATTTATAATTCATTGATTTTTTGTTGTTGCTTGATGGACGTCGAAATAGATAGCAGGATGTAATATAACATGATTTCAAGCAATAGATGTTTTTATTCCCTTTAAGCGTACATGCCCTAATTAGTGTACACCCCCTTCTTAGCAGCACCTGACACTGTGACAGCAATCTCCAGTGCCAGCCTTCACTGTTGAATCCATCAATGTAATTTCTACCAATGTCACACTAGATTCAAAGCTCAGTGATGACAACATATAGAAAGGTCCACCTAAATGATGAGACTTGACAGTGTTCTGGTCCACTAAATGATGAGACTTGACAGTGTTCTGGTCCACTAAATGATGAGACTTGACAGTGTTCTGGTCCACTAAATGGTGAGACTTGACAGTGTTCTGGTCCACTAAATGGTGAGACTTGACAGTGTTCTGGTCCACTAAATGATGAGACTTGACAGTGTTCTGGTCCACTAAATGATGAGACTTGACAGTGTTCTGGTCCACTAAATGATGAGACTTGACAGTGTTCTGGTCCACTAAATGATGAGACTTGACAGTGTTCTGGTCCACTAAATGATGAGACTTGACAGTGTTCTGGTCCACTAAATGATGAGACTTGACAGTGTTCTGGTCCACTAAATGATGAGACTTGACAGTGTTCTGGTCCACTAAATGATGAGACTTTACAGTGTTCTGGTCCACTAAATGATGAGACTTTACTGTGTTCTGGTCCACTAAATGATGAGACTTTACAGTGTTCTGGTCCACTAAATGATGAGACTTTACAGTGTTCTGGTCCACTAAATGATGAGACTTGACAGTGTTCTGGTCCACTAAATGATGAGACTTGACAGTGTTCTGGTCCACTAAATGATGAGACTTGACAGTGTTCTGGTCCACTAAATGATGAGACTTTACAGTGTTCTGGTCCACTAAATGATGAGACTTTACTGTGTTCTGGTCCACTAAATGATGAGACTTTACAGTGTTCTGGTCCACTAAATGATGAGACTTTACTGTGTTCTGGTCCACTAAATGATGAGACTTTACAGTGTTCTGGTCCACTAAATGATGAGACTTTACAGTGTTCTGGTCCACTAAATGATGAGACTTGACAGTGTTCTGGTCCACTAAATGATGAGACTTGACAGTGTTCTGGTCCACTAAATGATGAGACTTGACAGTGTTCTGGTCCACTAAATGATGAGACTTTACAGTGTTCTGGTCCACTAAATGATGAGACTTTACAGTGTTCTGGTCCACTAAATGATGAGACTTTACAGTGTTCTGGTCCACTAAATGATGAGACTTTACAGTGTTCTGGTCCACTAAATGATGAGACTTTACAGTGTTCTGGTCTCCTGTTGCTCATATGTGAGATGCATCAATCGTTTGCCAGTCACGTCTGCAGAAATAACTGTACCCAGGAAACCTAGAAAATGGGGTGTTTCCCATAAACCCCGCTAGATCTTGCAACACGGCGGGTGCCATATATGTTTGCTATAGTTGCTGACTATGTAGGAGGCACCAACCTTCTCCTCCGTTTGGAAGCTGGCGACGAGGAAGTCCTCCACATCACTCTCCATCTCCTTCTGCAACACACAGCAACAGGCATTAGTAGCAGTACAAGATCACCATGAGATAACGAAAACATTACTGATAAGAATGCCCTTGATGACCAACTTTTTATTGTGGAATCTGGGGACTCTATCACCAACATAATGAACTCCTCTTAAGGAAAATCACCTAAACAGAATATCCTGTTATGCTCAAAATGCAAAAATCCCCCACCATATGACAAAGGACACTATTTATGTGACACACCGGTGAAAGTGCCCCAGTGGCGCATCCTGGTGGTGACTTTTTTGTAAATGAGCATTAATAAGCGCGATTTATAATCAAGTTTATGAGTTTATAAGAATGTTAGTGAAATGGTCCCCAGATCTGTTGATTTGCTCAGCATAACTATGTTATAAATAAAATTCTTACAGAAAAATATCCAATTATATAAGATATATTTTAGCTAACTTAAAAAAGTACATTTTGGTGCTGAACTTCAATATTGTAACATCTTAATTTACAACATTGATTAAATTAAATCATTGATTAAATTCCTTTGATAATATAAACTGTTTGACCATTTGGTACTCAATATTAAATGTAAAGAATACAAAAAGGTGTTACTTTTAAACATAACAAATAATTCAAAACAATTGTCAAACCCAACATATATCAATAATAACTATAAATCTAATAGCAACAAAAACATGTTAAATGTTATGCAATCGTTGCATTAGATTAATGCATTCATGTTGGTATTATTGTAAAGCAAAACTTTAACCAGATAATGTTTGTAGTATTGCAAATACTGCATTGGATTAGTGCTTAGATGCTGGTGTTATTGAATTATTATAAAGCAAAACATATTTTGATCATCCTTTCAGAACATCAGAGAGACCAAGTACTTGTGTTGTCAGCCAAGTAGTTATCTTAGTCACACCAAAACAAAGAACACAAATAGAAAACTGAAGGAAACAGAGCAGCAAAGACCACTGGGTTGGCTGCTTGAGCCTTGCACGACATCATCCGAGTAAAACATGATCAGAACCTACACACAACGCTTCAAATGGGCCACATCTAAGTGTCCAACACGTACACATCTAAGTGTCCAACACATACACATCTAAGTGTCCAACACATACACGTCTAAGTGTCAACAACTAAATATATGACACGCTCAACCCGATGATGGTTACAAAGTTTACACAGGTTGGTTACACAGGTTGGTTACACAGATTGGTTACAGAGGGTCCATGCACCATTTAACACTCACACACTTGTGCACAGACTCGCAAAATGCACAAAAGACTGCACTGTTCGTGTGGCTAACATGTGCAGAACGCTATTTCTCTACTATACATAGGGTAGTTGAAGCTGTTCTTTGGACGTGACTGAAGCCAGATTGCAATAACTAGCAGGTGTAAGTGAGTATGTCACAAAGTATGTATGTCAATGTTGCTGTCAATTCATAATATAAGAATGCTGTGTTGTCATACAAAATGAAATCATAAATTAAACCAATTCAAGTATTTCCTTGGAAATTAATATATTAAGATGACACAAACACTGTGAAATTAAACAATTCAAAGATAAATGCCATTATGAAATTAACAATTCAATTACACATATTCTTTCAGTACGAAAGTGAACTTAGGAATTGATCCAAACTATTTACTGCATAGAATGGAAATGTCATGTTACAGCCTTATATCTGGTCTACAAACTGTACTGTCATTGCTACCAACAGACAGATATGCCCAGATGCCTGTCAGAGAACCACACAGTTTGGGGTAGACGAGACATTATATAGGAGAATCTGACAGAGGGACACTCAACCATTTGAAACAAGAGCGGTTTGACAAAGGGAAATATTCACATTGGGACAAGTCGAAGTCACAAAAAGTGAAAATTTGACACAGGAAATACTGCACGGGAACAAGTCAAAATCACAAAATGTGTAAATTAATAGACGAAGTTCAATTATAAATTTCCATCAACCATATAAAATATATTGTTACATTTTAACAGTTATATTTGCAAACCCAATTATGGCTAAAACTGAAACTGCAGAATGTTGAAAAAGAATGTTGAAATTCTGCCATTTTCACAGCAATGAACAGGCTGATATCAGATCATCTGGTGTCAAA
>CM034538.1:6795105-7035741 GCA_020002185.1 Paraescarpia echinospica
TTGGTGTACCATTGAAGTAAGAAATTAAGATAACTTTCACTTTGCAGGTGCTGTTTGTGACATACAGTCAGTAACAGCAGATGAGATTGTGTGTCTCACACCAAAGCCTCTGGACTCAAACATAACTTCTTTCGAAGGTATGGTTATATCTTATATTAAAAAGTCTATGCCATGTGATAGTCATTTTTTACCAACATATAATGTTGTGGTAGATTCCGGAAGCTGTTTATTCTTTCTTGTATTATATATATATAGTTATCAGGCTTACTTTGAGGTAGACAGAAGTTGTTTTATTGAGCAAGATATATTTAGCACTTTATGCCAAATAGTCTTTGCTATGGGTCGAAAAGAATGAAAGATGTGACCCACCACCAGCAAGGGATTAATAAAAAAAAAGATCATTGTAATTTTAAATGGTAATATAAAGAAGACAATGTAAATGTTTCAGTGGAACCAGGTGTATTTAACTGGCTTGACAGTAAAAGAGCAGCCGTCAGTGTGTAAACTTAGTTAACTAGAAGTGTCGTGTAATGTTGGTGTCTATCTTGATGTACAATTCCATCACAACAATATTTCGGAGGTATAATGTGTTGGTTCTCAGGTAACCGTGGTTGGCGTCTGGAGATCTGGAACTCAGCTAAAATGCTAACTTTCGATGAACTTGATGAGATTGCTGATATGAATGAGACATTGGATGGCTACAATGTATCCTATGTTGAGGATGCTAATTATGTCTACAAAATCCAGAAACATGCTGCCCGACTATCAGGCTACTTTGTCGCCCCCCAGGATGGGAAGTTTACCTTCAGCGTAAAGGGCAAACACATAGCCAAGATGTACCTCACGGCTCAGGACACGCGGGTATGTCCAACTGTGGTGGTTAAGTTGTATCATCTTTGATGGTATGACAGGTTAGATGAATTGGTAAAGGAGAATACTATGCATATTTTTCATTCAATATTTAATTTCGGACAGCACATATGATTATTGTTTTTCATGAAAAAGAAAAGGTAATAATTCTAAATATCTGTATTTTTTATAGATGAATCCCTGCTATTTATGTGAATTTCAAGTCACTAATTGATTTGTCCGGGTATCATGATAGTAACCTAAGGTTAATTTTTTATACCTTTGGACACAATTTTTCAATAATGAACCGTGAAGTAAACTTCATATTAGACATGTGCTCCACTACAATAGGTGATATAAAAAAGTTAATTTCCACATATTTACTCCATTATCCTTTTAAAGCAAATGGCTCTGATGAACACTTAACATATATCACTTATGTTGCTTTCAGACTGAGATTGCCAACTTTAGGAGCAGCACGAATCATTGGCAACGAGCTGAGCCAGTCACACTGAACAAGGGTAGTAGGTAAGTTGATATAATTGCCTTGTTGATGCTAGAAACCAAAACAGACGGGGTGTAGGATGCACTGCTTTAAAGAAGTTTGTTTGTTCCTTGTTTTGTATTAATTAATATAATGCTCTTAAAACTAGAATAAAATATGTTATAATTATACTGCCCATCAAATTGCATTTAATAAGCCAGAAACGTTCACAATTTGATTTTTAGCTCACAAAGTGTAAACAAAACATTCAGATTATAAGCATCTCTACTGGCATTAAAATGGTTTAACTGCAAAACTCTGGTGTTCAGCACAGTCACAATGTTCCCACATTTATGACAGCCAATTCAGCAAACTGCCTGTTAATAATAACCACCCTGCCTGATACATGGTAAAAGAACATGCAACCTCCCTTTTACCGCAGGGTCACCCGAGTGATAATGTATTCTTCAATCAGAGGATTAGGCTACACATGGCAAAGGTCTTAGTTTTTTCTCTCAAACTAACATCAATGGTGTGGTTGTACCCGAAAAGATGATCAAGAAAAAATACGAAGAAAGTACGTTATCAAAAATTTAGTATTACACATGTGTTGCAGGTATTTTGTGGAGATCTTTGTGAGTAGTACCAGCCACAGCGAAAGTGAGATTGAGGTCGGAGTTCACCGCTCCAACTCCCCGTACAACGCAGCACAGACGGCATGGGGAATAGATGAGAAGCAATCAATCACCACATCCACCATTGTTCAGCCTGAGATACAGGTACATACTCAACCACCTACAAATGCTTATGAATTAGAAAGTTAATCTTCTCGTTCTCCCAGTAGACCAGAGTGGGGCTGGCCTAGATACTTGTCCTTGATTTTTTTTTTCATTTTTTCTGTCACTCCAATCTCTGCCAACTCTCACCCCTTTCTCCACTCCTCTCTCTATCCTGCAAAAATCCCTCATCCCTTGAAATTTGTAGTATTCCTCTTCTCCTTTTACTTATAGCTTCATCCTTGCCACTGTGTGTTGTAGGGAGACTGACACATGTGTTACATCAGTAGACACATTGTCTGTCACAGCTTCACCCTTGTCACTGTATGTTGTAGGGACAGTAACACATGTGTTACATCAGTAGCTACATTATCTGTCATAGCTTCACCCTCACCAGTGTGTTGTAAGGACACTAACACATGTGTTACATCAGTAGCTACATTATCTGTCATAGCTTCACCCTCACCAGTGTGTTGTAAGGACACTAACACATGTGTTACATCAGTAGCTACATTATCTGTCATAGCTTCACCCTCACCAGTGTGTTGTAAGGACACTAACACATGTGTTACATCAGTAGACACATTGTCTGTCACAGCTTCACCCTTGCCACTGTGTGTTGTAGGGACACTAACACATGTGTTACATCAGTAGACACATTGTCTGTCACAGCTTCACCCTTGTCACTGTATGTTGTAGGGACACTAACACATGTGTTACATCAGTAGACACATTGTCTGTCATAGCTTCACCCTCACCAGTGTGTTGTAAGGACACTAACACATGTGTTACATCAGTAGACACATTGTCTGTCATAACTTCACCCTCGCCTCTGTGTGTTGTAGGGACACTAACATATATGTTACATCAGTAGATACATTGTCTGTCATAGCTTCACCCTCGCCACTGTGTGTTGTAGGGACACTAACATATATGTTACATCAGTAGACACATTGTCTGTCATAGCTTCACCCTCGCCACTGTGTGTTGTAGGGACACTAACATATATGTTACATCAGTAGACACATTGTCTGTCATAGCTTCACCCTCGCCACTGTGTGTTGTAGAAAATAGACCTGAGTGGATGGCCTGAGACACAGTCTAGCACACAGGAGATGCAGATCATTTCCATTGAGACTGCGAATACAGCATCTCACTTCAGGGTCGGCCTCAGTGGAGTCTACACAAGTCAGTTAACACTTGTTACATATGTGTGTGTTAGTTGTTTCTGAGAATATTTTGTAATTTCAAGGTTTCAGTTCAATTTACCAAAAAATGTAATTTCCTCCTTAGCAGTTTGAAAGAAGATTAATTCATTTTCTACCAAGTCTTGGCTTTAATGGGAGTCACTGAATATTTGATATATAAATGAGAGTATGCTGCACCGGCACGATGCGGCATACGTATTTTTGTGCGGGCAACAATGCAGACAAGTGATGATTGGCCCAGTGGATTATTCTAATTATATGCTAATTCAACTTAGCCGTGGGCGCAAAGGACCAATCAGCTCATAGTAGTAGCGAGCAGTTGTAGCGCGCGCTAGAAGTCGGCCACTTTGGTTCGAGAGAGCAAACTATTCGGTCGAGAGTTTTGCGTTCTGTTACTGCGTTTTCATTGCCGTCATCTTTTCACATCGTCATCACCATTTTTGCGTTGCGTGTCATCTGCGTCGGATCTTCCACGGAAGGTGATTGCTGAACACTTCGGCCGGTTCCAGCTGAGTATTTTCGTTGTTTGTAATTCCCTTTGTTGGCCGCCATTTTGTGCGTATAGTTCGTCGCTGGCCTTTACCATGTCAGTGGCGAATTCAGAGATCGCTTCTTCGCCGTGTAAAGTTTTAGTTTTAGGCCACAGTCATGTATATTGGTTGGGCGCATTTGTGCAGTCGGCAAGTCCGACTGGGTTGTTTGCCGAGTTCGCGGTGCACGGCCGACCCTGCGATATCTCATATGAGGGCATTCGCGGGGCTCGGGTCGCTACACTGTTGGCTCCGGCGACGATGGCCCGAATTGTCGCCCGTCGTGCGGACGTTATAATCGTGCACATTGGAGGAATGACATTACTGGTAAGTGTACTCCCATTCTAATTGCACTGGACATTCAGCGTCTGGCGCGACGGCTGATCAGTTCGGGCGTGCGTCGTGTGGTGATTTGCCAGGTTTGCCGGCGGCAGAAATGGCGCCATTGTAGCTATGAGGTGGGTGCCGCTCAGGTTATGGAGATAAATCGGTACCTGGAGGCGTTTTGCCAGGATTCTGAGGGGGTAATTTTCTGGAGGCATAAGCGCCTGTGGAACAGTGTCCGGGACGTTTTTCGACGGGATGGGGTGCATTTTTCCGACATCGGCAACTACCGGCTATACCGTAGTCTGCGGGGCGCGATATTCAAGGCTGTGAGGCAGATCTTTGGTTAGTGGGGCAAATCTTTGGTTAATACATCGCTCTGACCACGCGGAACTAGCATAACCGGGCGGCATTCCTAGGCTAAAAGAAATAATATAGGTCACTTCGAATAAAATGTTTCGCAATTGTCGGTCGTTGTAGCGTGTTCACGAGTCCTTTTTTTTATAAATGGTTGGTTACACGCACTGTCGTGCTACGTCACTATTTTGCTATTTGGTGCAATATGTTGTAGTATCCACACTAATTTGTAGTTTACTATCTGCTGCTCAGATCTTACATCGTTACACACGCTGTAACCCTCTCTCACACGCTACATAGTGCTATGTCACGGTTTGCTGCCTTGGCAGTTTTTCGCGTTTTCACACAGTACTCCTTGTTTATAAATGATGATATGGTTACACGCAATGTAGTGCTACGTCACTGTTTTGCTGCCTAGTGCAGTTTGTTGCGTGTCAACACAGTATACCTTCGTTTCCAATTTGCTGCTCTGGCAGATTTTGGAGTTGCACATTCTGTCATGCTCTCTCACACGTAACGTAGTGCTCTGTCACTGTTTGCTGCTTTGGCAGTTTGTTGCGTTTCACACAGTATACGGTTTTATAAATGATGGTATGGGTACACGCAACGTAGTGCTACGTCACTGTTTTGCTGCTTGGTGCAGTTTGTTGCGTGTTTCCAATTTGCAGCTCCGGCAGGTTTTAGAGTTACACACACTGTGTTACTCTCTCACACGTCTTGTATAATTTACACACTCATAGAGTGACTTGTCACGATTAGCTGCTGTGACAGTTGGTTGGTGCGTACTAAGGGTGGTTCATGTTTCATAACCTGACAGTGGTCAGCACACACATTATTGCCATTTAGGTTGGGATGTGTGCGGTTGGTCATTGTTTATCTTTTTCCCTTATGCAGTGTTTTGCGGTTGTAGCATGCCTCCAGCCAGAGCACCACGGGGACGCGGGCGCCCACCACGGAGCGAGGCGACCACACGACAGACCCGTTCACGCACTCGGGCTGTTGAGTCAAATCAACCACAAAGTGTCGCGCCACTGCCGAGTCGGCCGTCCGGGGCTACGTCGAGACCGTCTCGCCCCCCGGTCAGCGCAGCGCCTCTCGAAGCCGCCACTGTCTCGTATCTGCCTCCGGTGTCGATGGGACGACCGCCTCCCCAGTGCGCCATCCAGCAGCATTTTGATGATGCACCTGGCCTGCAGACGGTCGTGTCCGATGCGCGGAGCACATGGGAAACCAACATCGAAAATCGGGTTGCGTCGACCGAACGTCTGTTGGGGGAGATACACGCCATGGTCCAGGCCTTGCGTCCTCCCCCTGCAGCGTTGTCGGCCCCAGCTGCGCTAGGCAGCGCTGCACAGATGGTTGCTGCTGACGTGGCAGCACCTCCGGTGGTGGACTGGGGACACCCTGTCCCGCTTCAACCTGTGGGGGCGGAGCCGGGCCCTGCATTTCAGCCGCACCCGGTGGGACCTGACGTCCCATGGGTCAATGCAGAGGCGGTCTGCCCAGGTACTGGTGTCGTAGGGTCACTGTCGGAGGACACGCAGAATCTCATTTCCTCTTGTACTTCAACCGCCCTCCCCCTGGATTCCCAAATTCCCGATGCCTTACGCGCGAAGATCTGGGCAGGCGAGTTTATCGACCTGTCCCTCCTTCTCACACCCACCCTGACCCAGCAACAAGACTATGCCCTCTCTATCCATCGAGGGGTTAGTACCCCAACTTTCTGCGTGTCCCCGACAAAACCAAAAAGCACAGTTTTGTCTTTCGAGCAGTGGGGGCAGGCCTTTCAACTGTACATGTCAGTTTACCTCCTGCAGCCAACGAATTTGCATGCAGCAGTAAAGATGCTTAAGTACATCGAGGTCATCTGGGGTCTAGCAGAGGATGGGGGCAACTGGCGAGCATATGACGAGGCCTTTCGGGCTTTGCGGTATCGGTGGGGGTGGTCCTGGGATGTTATCAGCTGGGAGCTGTGGCTAAAGGCGTCGCAGTCTGGTCGCAGGTCGGCTGCTGGGTCCCCCTTTCAGGGCAAGGGCAGGGCCAGGCCGCAGACTACCAGTCCATGCTTTGCCTACAACAGGGGGGAGCTGTGCAATCGGGACACCTGTAGATACGTCCACAAGTGTAACTTCTGCGGTGGCTCCCATCCCTTCGTCCGATGCTTTAAGGCCCAGGGTAAGCGTCCCCGCTCCAGCGGCCCACCGTCCTCTAGTCCCCCTGGTGGCCCGTCCCCCTCTTGGTTTAGAAAGTGACATATCCACACCAGTTTCCCCAGCAGCACTCCAGCACATTTTGCATGGTTATGATATTACCTCACTCAATTACCTCTTACATGGTGTCACATCTGGTTTTTCCATAGGTTGTGTTGGCCTGCCACCTCTGCGCGGTGTAGACATCCGTAACCTCAAGTCTGCTGATGAATTTCCGGGGATTATTGACAGTAAATTGGCAAAGGAGTTAGGATTAGGCAGAATACTTGGTCCATATGCTGTTCCACCATTTGATGTTAATTATAGAATATCGCCTCTGGGCGTTGTCCCTAAGAAAACACCAGGTGAATTTCGCATGATACATCATCTATCTTACCCGGAAGGATCTTCAGTCAATGACTTTATTCCTAAAGAATTCTCTTCTGTCCAATATGCAACGATTTATGATGCCATTGATTTTATTAAGCGTTCAGCAGGGCTTGTTTACATGGCTAAGGTCGACATTGAATCAGGTTTTCGGATAATTCCAATTTCACCAGCAGACAGACCGTTACTGGGTTTTAAGTGGAGGGGCCAGTTTTTCATGGATGCAGTGCTTCCTATGGGTTGTTCGAGTGCATGTGCTATCTTTGAGCGTTTTAGTACAGCGTTAGAATGGGCTGCCAAGGTTAAATTACAGGTAACTGAAGTGATACATGTAATCGATGATTTTCTCCTGCTGGCACCCTCATTTGAGAAGTGCAATGATGACCTTAGGGCTTTTATCGTAATGTGTGAACAGATTGGGATACCACTTGCTCCGGGAAAAACGGTGGGCCCATCCACCGCACTCCCTTTTCTGGGTATCATCCTGGATACCGTCCAAATGCATGCTAGACTTCCAGATGATAAGCTTGAAAAAGCTAGGGCATTACTTTTGAGTTTTCAATCTAAGCAGAAGGTCACACTTAAGGAATTGCAACAGTTAATCGGGGTGCTTTCATTTGCTTCGGCCGTCGTAGTCCCTGGCCGGCCATTTCTCAGGCGTTTAATCGACCAAACCATGGGTAGGCTTAAACCGCACTATCACATTCGTTTAAACAGACAAACTAAACTTGACCTACGAGTATGGTTGGAATTTCTCCAGCATTTTAATGGCAAGGCCTTTTTTCTGGGTGAGAAATTTCTGACAGGTGACTATCTCCGACTATACACTGATGCAGCTGGGGCAGTAGGATACGGGGCACTGTATGGGGCAGAATGGTTTTGTGGTCTCTGGCCGGTGGAGTGGCGTTCATTCAATGTCATGGTTTTGGAGTTGTATCCTATAGTAGCAGCAGTACATGTGTGGGGTAATGTTTGGGAGAATAAAAGCGTATGCTTCTTTACGGATAACGAGGCCCTGGTACCTGTGATTAATAACCAGACATCGCGGGAACCCCACATCATGGCCCTAGTCCGTCCCCTGGTATTGGCATGTCTGCGGTTTAATATCAACTTTACAGCACGACATATCCCAGGCCGTTTTAACACGCTGGCTGATAAACTATCTCGTTCACAGGTGGAAGAGTTCCACGCACTGGCGCCATGGGCGCATGCCAACCCAGTGGAAGTGCCCCACAGTGTGTCCCCAGCCGGCTTAGACAGTCTTTCAGCAGGTTGATGGAGGCCTCATTGGCACCATCTTCTCGACTACATTATGAGCGTGCATGGAAAAAGTTGGTTGCATTCCATGAGTCATTATTTCTCACAACTTGTATGCCTGTTTCTATACCTATGATGTTGCTATTTATTGCCCACCTCCATGCTACTGGCTCTGCTCTGGCATCCATTGTTTCAACCGTGTCAGCTATCGCTTATTTCCATAAGATTAATGGTTTTGCCGACCCATCCAATTGTTTCCTGGTAGCTAAGTTGTTAGCAGGTGCACGTAATCTCGGGTCAGTGCCTGATGTTCGTCTGCCTGTCACCCTACCAGTGCTTGCACGCTTGATACAGGCGTTACCCACGGTGTTTTCATCGCATTACAAGTGTCTCATGCTCCGGGCAATGATGGTACTTGCCTTCAAAGCGTATCTGCGCATTGGGGAAATGGTGCCTCGAGCCCGGAATATGGTGCACGGATGTTTGCATGTGGGCGACGTTTTACTGTCAGGAGAGTTGATTATGCTTTCCTTCCGGCGCTTTAAACACAGCGCTCGGCAGGGTCCGCAATCTCTCCAGGTCAGAGGCGAATGCATACATGGGTCAGCTATCCATCCGGCTGCTTTCCTCCGGGAATTTCAGCAGGCTAGAGGTGCACTTCCAGGTTTGCTCTTTGCGCACCCCGATGGCTCCCCCATGTTGCGTAGGGAATTTGATGGGGCCCTAAAGAAGCTGCTGGTTTTCTGTGGTTATGAGACTAGCGCCTTTAAGGGGCACAGCTTCCGCATCGGGGCAGCCACTGCTGCGGCTCTGAGAGGCGAATCAGATGCACAGATCAGGGCGGCAGGTAGATGGACATCGGATGCGTTTAAGAAATACATTAGGATTGCTTGAATGAGAGCGTTTGCGTTGTCGTCCTTTTACAGTTTTATATTCGTGGGGTGGTCACAGGTTGAGGTGACCGGTGGCATAATCGTCCCCACTTTTAAGGTTTAGCCTCAGTTACATATAGTGTAATGCGTCAGCGGGTAGTGTTGGTTTTAGATTTGGTGTGGTTGACTGGTGTGCTTGGCTAGTATTATACTGTGCAGTAGGTCTATGGTGATTTTAGCAGTAATGACATTGTTTGATATATGATATCATGTATACCAATACTGCTTGTTTTATGTGCCGAAATGCGGGCTCGGTCAACCTGAGGTACAGGAGACTAGCATGGGCTCAGTCACAGGCCTGGCCTTGGGATGTCGAGCCCACATTTCTCTCTTATCACGTTAATAAATAAACGTCATTCATTTGGCCTTTTTTCATCACTATATTGGACTCTGTGTTGTTGCTTGCATAAATATTTATTTTTATTTTTGTAGTAATTATTTATTCGCCACAAAAATGAAACTATGGTCATTATATACAACAATGTTTTCACATATATAATTACAATATATTACTGTACAATATATTTACAATTAATAAATTAGATATCCATTACATTATATTTGGTTGGATAAATAAAATTTAGAAACATCGTTATATAATGACCATATTTTCATTTTTGTGGCGAATAAATAATTACTACAAAATAAAAATGATTTACAAACAGTGCATCATAGTATACTAAATGATTTGGTTTATATTACTTCGTGAAAACATCCAAAAAAAAGTGTAAAGAAAATCAATAGTTTGTATGCTGTCAGGATTGAACCGGAGTCGCCCGACTGTAAAATGAATGACAAGTAACCAACGCGCCTATCCACTGAGCTAGCGGGACCAGCGAAAACTCTCTAACTGATTTAAGTTGTTATGGTGAATTGTACAACTCCTTCATATATCGATATTCTAGTGATATTGTGAGATTATAAACGTTACTTTATGTAGCTGGATACAATATATGTTTGCTATGTATGTTTATTGGTGTAGATTATCTCCTGTTGGTTGCATTCGATATAATTATTCTGAAAACGAGCCCAAGCTCGGCGAAACCTAGTCGACTTGTACTAGAAGTTGTAGGCTCATTCGCATTCATTGTTTTGAATAAAATTTAATTCATGTGGAACCGTAAGATAACTGCTTGTTCGTCTATGATGACTAGTGTTTGTATTACGTCGGAAAATTGCACAATAACTCATTCTGACGCTCGTTTCGACCCAAAAAATAATCTTGTAAACATGCTCTGAATGCATGGAAAGGGTCGGCCTGATGCGAGTTTGAGTCATAAGTGACGTCACATCTCGGCATCCCGAAAAGCGCGCCAAAAATATGCATATTCGAAAATGTCCGGATGTACAGCATAAAATGTGGAATTTCTAATTCATTGATTTTTTTTTTTTGCTTGATGGATGTGGAAATAGATAGCAGGATGTAATATAACATGATTTCAAGCAATAGATGTTTTTATTCCCTTTAAGCGTACATGCCCTAATTAGTGTACACCCCCTTCTTAGCAGCACCTGACACTGTGACAGCAATCTCCAGTGCCAGCCTTCACTGTTGAATCCATCAATGTAATTTCTACCAATGTCACACTAGATTCAAAGCTCAGTGATGACAACATATAAAAAGGTCCACCTAAATGATGAGACTTGACAGTGTTCTGGTCCACTAAATGATGAGACTTGACAGTGTTCTGGTCCACTAAATGATGAGACTTGACAGTGTTCTGGTCCACTAAATGATGAGACTTGACAGTGTTCTGGTCCACTAAATGATGAGACTTGACAGTGTTCTGGTCCACTAAATGATGAGACTTGACAGTGTTCTGGTCCACTAAATGATGAGACTTGACAGTGTTCTGGTCCACTAAATGATGAGACTTGACAGTGTTCTGGTCCACTAAATGATGAGACTTGACAGTGTTCTGGTCCACTAAATGATGAGACTTGACAGTGTTCTGGTCCACTAAATGATGAGACTTGACAGTGTTCTGGTCCACTAAATGATGAGACTTGACAGTGTTCTGGTCCACTAAATGATGAGACTTGAGACTTGACAGTGTTCTGGTCCACTAAATGATGAGACTTGACAGTGTTCTGGTCCACTAAATGATGAGACTTGACAGTGTTCTGGTCCACTAAATGATGAGACTTGACAGTGTTCTGGTCCACTAAATGATGAGACTTGACAGTGTTCTGGTCCACTAAATGATGAGACTTGACAGTGTTCTGGTCCACTAAATGATGAGACTTGACAGTGTTCTGGTCCACTAAATGATGAGACTTGACAGTGTTCTGGTCCACTAAATGATGAGACTTGACAGTGTTCTGGTCCACTAAATGATGAGACTTG
This sequence comes from Paraescarpia echinospica, assembly GCA_020002185.1. Lineage (NCBI taxonomy): Eukaryota > Metazoa > Annelida > Polychaeta > Sabellida > Siboglinidae > Paraescarpia > Paraescarpia echinospica. The sequence continues at coordinate 6,806,746 of CM034538.1, forward strand.
ACAGTGTTCTGGTCCACTAAATGATGAGACTTGACAGTGTTCTGGTCCACTAAATGATGAGACTTGACAGTGTTCTGGTCCACTAAATGATGAGACTTGACAGTGTTCTGGTCCACTAAATGGTGAGACTTGACAGTGTTCTGGTCCACTAAATGGTGAGACTTGACAGTGTTCTGGTCCACTAAATGATGAGACTTGACAGTGTTCTGGTCCACTAAATGATGAGACTTGACAGTGTTCTGGTCCACTAAATGATGAGACTTGACAGTGTTCTGGTCCACTAAATGATGAGACTTTACAGTGTTCTGGTCCACTAAATGATGAGACTTTACAGTGTTCTGGTCCACTAAATGATGAGACTTTACAGTGTTCTGGTCCACTAAATGATGAGACTTTACAGTGTTCTGGTCCACTAAATGATGAGACTTTACAGTGTTCTGGTCCACTAAATGATGAGACTTTACAGTGTTCTGGTCTCCTGTTGCTCATATGTGAGATGCATCAATCGTTTGCCAGTCACGTCTGCAGAAATAACTGTACCCAGGAAACCTAGAAAATGGGGTGTTTCCCATAAACCCCGCTAGATCTTGCAACACGGCGGGTGCCATATATGTTTGCTATAGTTGCTGACTATGTAGGAGGCACCAACCTTCTCCTCCGTTTGGAAGCTGGCGACGAGGAAGTCCTCCACATCACTCTCCATCTCCTTCTGCAACACACAGCAACAGGCATTAGTAGCAGTACAAGATCACCATGAGATAACGAAAACATTACTGATAAGAATGCCCTTGATGACCAACTTTTTATTGTGGAATCTGGGGACTCTATCACCAACATAATGAACTCCTCTTAAGGAAAATCACCTAAACAGAATATCCTGTTATGCTCAAAATGCAAAAATCCCCCACCATATGACAAAGGACACTATTTATGTGACACACCGGTGAAAGTGCCCCAGTGGCGCATCCTGGTGGTGACTTTTTTGTAAATGAGCATTAATAAGCGCGATTTATAATCAAGTTTATGAGTTTATAAGAATGTTAGTGAAATGGTCCCCAGATCTGTTGATTTGCTCAGCATAACTATGTTATAAATAAAATTCTTACAGAAAAATATCCAATTATATAAGATATATTTTAGCTAACTTAAAAAAGTACATTTTGGTGCTGAACTTCAATATTGTAACATCTTAATTTACAACATTGATTAAATTAAATCATTGATTAAATTCCTTTGATAATATAAACTGTTTGACCATTTGGTACTCAATATTAAATGTAAAGAATACAAAAAGGTGTTACTTTTAAACATAACAAATAATTCAAAACAATTGTCAAACCCAACATATATCAATAATAACTATAAAATCTAATAGCAACAAAAACATGTTAAATGTTATGCAATCGTTGCATTAGATTAATGCATTCATGTTGGTATTATTGTAAAGCAAAACTTTAACCAGATAATGTTTGTAGTATTGCAAATACTGCATTGGATTAGTGCTTAGATGCTGGTGTTATTGAATTATTATAAAGCAAAACATATTTTGATCATCCTTTCAGAACATCAGAGAGACCAAGTACTTGTGTTGTCAGCCAAGTAGTTATCTTAGTCACACCAAAACAAAGAACACAAATAGAAAACTGAAGGAAACAGAGCAGCAAAGACCACTGGGTTGGCTGCTTGAGCCTTGCACGACATCATCCGAGTAAAACATGATCAGAACCTACACACAACGCTTCAAATGGGCCACATCTAAGTGTCCAACACGTACACATCTAAGTGTCCAACACATACACGTCTAAGTGTCAACAACTAAATATATGACACGCTCAATCCGATGATGGTTACAGAGTTTACACAGGTTGGTTACACAGGTTGGTTACACAGATTGGTTACAGAGGGTCCATGCACCATTTAACACTCACACACTTGTGCAGACTCGCAAAATGCACAAAAGACTGCACTGTTCGTGTGGCTAACATGTGCAGAACGCTATTTCTCTACTATACATAGGGTAGTTGAAGCTGTTCTTTGGACGTGACTGAAGCCAGATTGCAATAACTAGCAGGTGTAAGTGAGTATGTCACAAAGTATGTATGTCAATGTTGCTGTCAATTCATAATATAAGAATGCTGTGTTGTCATACAAAATGAAATCATAAATTAAACCAATTCAAGTATTTCCTTGGAAATTAATATATTAAGATGACACAAACACTGTGAAATTAAACAATTCAAAGATAAATGCCATTATGAAATTAACAATTCAATTACACATATTCTTTCAGTACGAAAGTGAACTTAGGAATTGATCCAAACTATTTACTGCATAGAATGGAAATGTCATGTTACAGCCTTATATCTGGTCTACAAACTGTACTGTCATTGCTACCAACAGACAGATATGCCCAGATGCCTGTCAGAGAACCACACAGTTTGGGGTAGACGAGACATTATATAGGAGAATCTGACAGAGGGACACTCAACCATTTGAAACAAGAGCGGTTTGACAAAGGGAAATATTCACATTGGGACAAGTCGAAGTCACAAAAAGTGAAAATTTGACACAGGAAATACTGCACGGGAACAAGTCAAAATCACAAAATGTGTAAATTAATAGACGAAGTTCAATTATAAATTTCCATCAACCATATAAAATATATTGTTACATTTTAACAGTTATATTTGCAAACCCAATTATGGCTAAAACTGAAACTGCAGAATGTTGAAAAAGAATGTTGAAATTCTGCCATTTTCACAGCAATGAACAGGCTGATATCAGATCATCTGGTGTCAAATTGTTGACATATTAGACAAGACGTCATATGTCAAACCGACCGTGTCATCAGCAGGCACATATTAAGTTAGATTCAGTATCACAACTTAAAGCAGGTGCATTAGAGCAGAGCTAAAGTGTCGGAACTCATTCCAGAAACACAACTTCTTCCACAACGGGAACATCTTCTCACAGTGAATCTACTCAACTTACGTCATGCAATCTCTACACACTTGTCTAAATCTATATTCTATTCTTTGTAAATTACGCAATCATAAAAATCTCGGAATATGCTCTTTACCGACTACAACATCGGGGATTATTTTCCCGAGTCAAGTTTAAATCTAGATTCTGTTCTTATATAGACTACCACACTGGGATTATTTCCCCCTTTCAGATAAACAATGTTGTGTTTTGAAAAGATCTCCGACACTAGAGCTCATATAATGGAGCCAAACTAGACAAATATGTATTTATAGCAGCAACAGCAGCAGAGAACTCAAAAAGAGAAAGGATGCTTGCATTGAGGATCATGACGCCAAGTTCCTCTGTTTGCTACAAGAGGAACAAACAGGTTAGAGACAGGGCTAAAGGGGCACCAAGAGACAGATCATCGAAACAACCGGCGACATATCTGGTGATCACATCTGTTGGCCAGAGACACTAGTGGCAAATTCAATGATGTAAACCTTTACATGATGCTTGTACTAGGCATTGTAAGCCCTGATGTAGTACCATGTAAGGAAGCCATGCGATACTCTATTAATCGACTAACAGGAGTTAAACCTACACAGTGTATCATAATCAAGTGGGTAGAATCAAGTGAACTTAATGTTCATGTGTACTTAATTTATCCTCTTCCAGAAATTTCTAGATAATACCAATAGGCAATTTACACATATAATTATTTTGTAATTCACACAAAAATCCAATACATACAGATACAAATTCAGGAAAAAAATTAAATATATACATACAGGTCATGCATAAAAATGTAAAGAATAAAGTAAATAATAATATGAATGACCATTCTCAAAGCAGCTCATCCAAAGATTGTTCACAATTTATAGCGAACACAAAACTTGCACTACCACGGGATTACAAATTATATAACATTCGACAACTCTTGTTTTGTGCATATGTAACACCATTCAGACTGTTTTTGTTGTAAATTACACCGCATAATTCAGGCTTTAAGTATTCCACACGAGCGCACCCTGCACAAAGTGCACATTCAATAAACTTTAGCGTGAAGCAATGTTGTTTCACTTTTGACTCTTGACAAACTATACTGAATCTGGACAATACAGCCATACATGAAGGTTGGCACTGTCTGGCTTTGAGAATAGTCTCAATGTCCTTGTTTCCAAATCAAGAAATTCTTCTGCTGACTTAATATTCCTGTTGATATTTTAAGTTGGCCGTTCATTTTGAGTAGCCGCAGATGGAAGCTTTACTGCATGCAGTGAAATGAGGAGGAAGATTGATTCATCTGATATGATGACATCCAATCTTCATCTGTTATATAGCAGTGGGATATCATATTATTAACAGCCAAGGATCTCCTGGAAGCAAATTTACCTCTCAAGAGATACGTTATCCTTGCTAGATAACAGTGATTTTAAAGACTTCCTTTGGTTGTTAGCAAATGTCCTGCAGCAAACTAACTAGTATCTGGGGTGGAAAAATAAACATAATTTCAACTACCGTAGTCATTTTTCAAATAGCCCATTCATTACCAGACGTTTTTAAATATAATAATAAATTTATGTATATATTCTATTGTACATCAATGTTTGTTTTACTGTTTTACTTGTTATGTGGACATTTTTTGTTGCATTTATATTTTACTTTACCCTTCAAAGGAACATATTACAATGAAACAAATACAGATACATAAATATATTACACTTCCAAGTAGTGCATTGATGGTTATAAGTGATGTTTCCAAGAATTATAAAGCTAACTAGCATGACAGTTTTTATCAATGACTACATTTTTATGATTGCTGAAAATAAACGAATGACCCATACATGGTAGACACAGCAATCAGAACAGAGCCAGTTTGTTAAGAAGTATGGAAACACCCAGACCTGATCAGAACTGTGTGGCATGGGGGGGTCCAAAGACCCCCAAACCACCACACAGTTCTAATTTAAACAATCACATGACAGCATGGCATCACAGGTATATTTACCTGAACTGCTGCATTCTGTAACAGCAGAATTACTGTGTTGCCATTATCAGATTTTATATATAAGACACTGCCTGCTATGTAAATTATGTAATAAGATTATTAAACATCTGTAATTACTGTGAATAAAATTGTATTACAAATTACCTGTAAACAGTGTGATGATTATCTAGTGAGACAACAATTTGTCAAAGCAATACAAATGCAATATAAATGTATCAACATACGAAACAAAGAACACTGAATATTAAAATACTGAAACAACTAAGGTACGATACTGCATTAATACATGTAAATAACAACCAATAAAAAAGTATCCTGAAAAAAAAACTGTTTGTATTTATTCCAACTGGAAGTGTTTTAAATGCTAGTTAGGTAGCATTTTATAAACACTAAAAAATCTTCTTAGTCCCAAAAATATCTGGAAAGCCCTTGATTTATACTGCAGTACAGTACAGCATAGACAATATCCAAAAGCACTGTATTTTTCTTGGAAGTAGTACTGAACAAACTGCAAAAGTACTAATGACAGAGTAACTATTTTGCAGAAATCCAGATATATAAGATATTCAATTCCAACCATCTGGGTAATATTTTAATAATACAGAATATCTCGGAGGCACAACTTGTGGAAATGCTTCAATAATACATCTTATAATTTAATATAAAAAAGGTAAGTCACTTGTTTAAAAAAGTGTAACTGTGATGAACTCTTAATCCCTTCTCAACAATACTCCTAATTATGCAGACTTAGATAATTATAACAGTAACAATCACCTCCCACCTCAACAAGTTATAGGGTTGTCACAACTACTATAATTCTATACATCAATACTATTTACGCAATGTTTAAAACTACTCACATATTATTTGGTTGGTACAACATGATATCATTCGATGATATCACATCCTATCATTTAGTTACGTCCCATTGCAACGAAACACATAGCATAAACTCAACCAGACATTGATTACATGGCATCATTGCCGTATGGACATTCATGTAAGTGGCATCCATGCCAGAGGCATCCGTGTCATGCATCAGACTTACCAGAACGAGGCGCTGTTTTGCCTGCTGCACAAGCTCCTGTTCTCGGCCACCAAACATGTTGAGACCAATGGGAAGGAGTCTCTTGAGACAGGCGACATTGAGACTTGTCATTCGGTTCCTCTTCTTCGTATCCCTCTTCCTCCCCTTGCCCTCCATCTTGGCATCGGGGTCGGTCGTGACGGCCGGCACCGAGTGTTTGTCCTGGCTCGGCATGATCAATGCCATGTTGTCTATCTCGTTGGCGTACACAAAGTTCTGCTCCTCCTTGCGGAAGATCTGCATGTCGTCATGGCAACAAAGAATGGATTATTTTCTATAATGAAACCATTTGGTAAGGTCTTCAAAAAGAATGGAAGATTTATCATAGTGCTGATTTGTACTTTAAAATTACATAATATTTCTGTGATATAAAACTATAACTATCTTTAATATACCTGTTTAAAATCTAGAGGGGCAAGGAATTTTGTACAACATGGTTTTTTATCACATTTATATATATTTTATCGGTATTGATACCTGTTTTTTTAACATGAAGTTACGGTATTGATAGATTACTACACCTGCAAACCATAGTGATATCACGGGATTGGAGGGCAACAAGACTCACTTGTGTTATTACATCAATGAAGTTTTGCCATAAACTGATGAGAGTCGAGGAAGCCATACGTACATGTGATTTCACCCAGAGATTGAACACTTCTGCCACACACAGATAGAGCAGCTCTGTCTCAATCATGGAGTTCTTCAGCCAGTTGGAGCGATGGAGGTCGACGTACTTGATGAGCAGTGGATAGAAGGCGTACATGTCCCGGACCAGGATCTGGTAATGCTGTCAACAACAAGCAGATATACCCATTAAAACACTCATCATTTTTAATTCATAAATCAACTATTTTTATTTTAACAAAAGCAAACTTTTATCCATACTGGTGTCTCTGCAGCTATATATTAATTTACTTTCTTATATTTACATTTGTTTTATTTGTATTGTGTATTAGTTTTTTTGTAACGCACTGCAAACTTATATAGACATAGTGCTATATAAAACAAATGTTTCAACTATTATTATCATGTAAAATTGGTGGAGGTTGCGGTTGCAGTGTGCTCACCCACTTTTGAGCTGAAATTTAGGGGAAATATATAGGAATTCTGAAGTAAAACTATATAAATAATTTAGGATATTTTAATAAAATAATGGTGTATGCTACAGAGTGGTGAACTGCCATAAACCTCCACATCGCCAAAATTATTAAGATAATATTTACAGGATTTATTTTTGATAATATAAGTACTGCAATTATAAAGCATAGGAAATTTAGGGGAAATATATAGGAATTCTGAAGTAAAACTAGGAGTATAAGTTTGGCTTTTTTTAACAAAATAATGGTGTAAAGCTACTGAGTGGCGAATTACAATAAACCTGCAAATCACCAACATCTATATTTACAGGATTTATTTTTGAAATTAAAGGAACTGCAATTAAAGTATAGGACATAAAGAAACACCGGGCATCCTGAGGTTGGTGAGAGAGTGTCAGGAGAAAGCTGCATCCTGAGGTTGGTGAGAGAGTGTCAGGAGAAAGCTGCATCCTGAGGTTGGTGTGAGAGTGATTTAACAAGATTTAACAAGATTGCCATCCAGAGAATTAACTCTAGATGGCAGGTGGACAAGGAAGCCCTTTGGCTTATCGAGAGTCCAACCCTTTTATCTACACATATCCAGCCCTTCTGAGGTGTGTCGATTTTATTTTTAAACATATTCACACTACTAGCACCCACTCAATCATCAGATAATCTGTTCCATACATTCAGTCCTTTGTGAAAATGAAAACTTTCTTACGTCTAATCTACACTGCTCCTTTACTAATGTAACTTCATGTCCTCTAGTCTTTCTATTTTTCTTAACTGAAAAAAACATATTTCTATCAATATTTTCATAACCATTCAATATTTTAAACACTTCTATCTGATCTCCTCTCAATCTCCTGGTCTCTTGTGTTGTTAAACCACATTCTTTTAGGCGTTTTTCATAACTAAGATCCCTCAGTTTTTGTATCATTTTAGTCGCTCTCCTTTGTACTCTAGCATATCTATGTCCTTCTTTTGGTATGGCCTCCACGCTTGAATACAATATTCTAAATGAGGCCTAACTATTGTTTTGTACAGCGGTATTATTAGTTCTTTTTCTTTATATGCTATATTTCGCCTAATCAATCCAAGGATTCGATTTCCTTTTGAAGCTGCAATTCCACACTGCTCTGAAACCTTCATGTCAGCACTAATTGTCAGCCCTAAGTCTTTTTCTTTTACAGTAGTATTTAGTACAGTTCCCCCATTGTATATTCTACATATTCGTTCCCATGTCCTGTGTGAAGACATTTACATTTCCAAAAATTGAACAACATTTGCCACTTTTCAGACCATTTGATCAACCTGTTAAGATCATCTTGTAAATGCTGTCTATCTCCATCACTTTTAATCCTTCTAAACACTTTTGTATCATCTGCAAATTTCAACACCTTGCTTGTTATTTCATCATCCAAATCGTTGATATATATTAAGAATAATATAGGTCCTAATACTGATCCCTGTGGTACCCCACTCAATACCGATTTCCAGTTTGAAGCCACCCCATCAACTACTACACGTTGTCTTCTGTCAATCAGCCATTGTTCTATCCAGTTTATTATACCATTTCCTATGCCATGGGCCTTTAGTTTAAGCAGTAATCTTTGATATCATCGTCCAAATCTTTGATATATATTAAGAATAATATAGGTCCCAGTACTGATCCCTGTGGAACCCCACTCAAAACTGATTTCCAGTTTGAAGCCTCCCCATCAACAACTACCCGCTGTCTTCTGTCAATCAGCCATTTTTCTATCCAGTTAATTATACCATTTCCTACGCCATGGGCCTTTAGTTTAAGCAGTAATCTCTGATGTGGCACTTTGTCGAAAGCTTTTTGAAAATCTAAGTAGATGATATCTACTGATGATCCATCATCTACCCACTTAGTGATATCTTCCAGAAAACATAACATATTTGTTAAGCATGACCTCGCTTTTAGAAACCCATGTTCAGATGGGTTTATCAAGTTATGTTTAACAAGAAAATCCACCATGTGATCTTTAATTAGTCTTTCTAATAATTTACAAATCACCGATGTTAAACTAACTGGTCTATAATTATTTGACTTGTTTCTCGAACCTTTTTTGAATAACAGTATAATGTTTGCTTCTTTCCATTCTAAAGGAACCACTCCCTCTTCTAATGACAAGTTGAAAACTGTTGCAAGCGGTATGCTAATTTATTCTACAATTTCCTATAGTAGTTTGGGTGGAATACCATCCACTCCAGGTGATTTATTATCCTTCATAGCCCTGATTTTCTTAGCTACCATTTCTGGGGTTACAATTAACTGTCTTAAATAGTCTGATTCTGCCCCCTTGAACTTAGCCTCTGGTACTGGCAGTGAACTAGTGTCTTCTCTGGTAAACACTGAACTAAAATACTCATTCAGGTCTTCTGCCATTAAGAATCCTTCTGATATTATATTTCCAGCACTATCTTCTAGAGGACCGACCTTATCCTGAACTTTCTGTTTGCTTCGAACATATGCATAAAAACTCTTGCTGTCATGTTTTATATTACAAGCTAATTTATGTTCATAGCTTCTCTTTGAATTTCTAATTTCAGCTGTAGCTTGGTTTAGTGCTTCTTTATAAATGTTGTAGTCTTCGTCATTTCCAGTACGTCTATATGACTTCCACATCATTTGTTTATACTTAATTTTTATAATGGCTTCTTTCGATAAGTGTTTCTTTTTGGACCGTTTCCCGTGTTTTTTAAGGGAACAAATTTGACGATGATGCATGAGTGTCAGGAGAAAGCTGACGATGATGATGAGTGTCAGGAGAAAGCTGCATCCTGAGGTTGGTGAGAGAGTATCAGGAGAAAGCTGCATCCTGAGGTTGGTGAGAGTGTCAGGAGAAAGCTGCATCCTGAGGTTGGTGAGAGAGTGTCAGGAGAAAGCTGCATCCTGAGGTTGGTGAGTGTCAGGAGGAAGCTGCATCCTGTGGTTGGTGAGAGAGTGTCAGGAGAAAGCTACATCCTGAGGTTGGTGAGTGTCAGAAGAAAGCTGGTGAACCGTGTGGGACAAATGGAAGTGGGATGATTAGTGAAGAGAGCTGAATTGCAAGGAGCAGAGGAAGACCATGACTAAGATGAGTGGATTGTAAGGAGACTGGGCAGGGTTGGGTAGAGTGGAGATGGCAATAGGGCCACTGATGGAAGAACAAAATTATAATTGAGGACAAGTACCGTCATCAGTTTCTCTCCGGCCGCCTGTGACAGAGAGGAGAGCAACTAATAAGTTGTTGTTTTATCAAAATACTTATTTTTGAAAAATATCAGGTTCCGTTACATCAATCTCTCAAGCTGCTACAAAATATCTAATTCATTTAGGATATACAAGATAGCTGAATATTTATAAAAAAAACACAGGATCTAATCAGTGAATTTGAAGAGTTCAATAAATACAGACAGACAGAAGTTCTTTATTATGGCCCACATATATATCACTCAATATGAGTATGTAAAAGCATAAATATAGTAATCACACGGTATACAAATTATCACGTATGGGTCAGGGAGACTCCCACAAAGGCTAAAAAAGCAGCTCTCATGCGAGCCACCTTATTTGAATTGGATTAAAAATGAATTAGAATAGTGTTAACAAGTAGACATATTGTAGTGGCACTGTGACAGACAGAGACGGGGACAAGGAAAGCATTCATTTATATTAAAGTGGCTACTATGACAAGTATCAAATTTGGCCATTGTAGCTAGTGTTTGAAATTACAGCCCATCCAAATGCCCGAGATTTTTATCGGATGGGCTGGCAAATCCAAAAAAGTGCCATATTTTTAGTAAATATACAAATTGACACTTTCAAAAATGACAATGTAAATGAGAGTATGCTGCACCGGCACGATGCAGCATACGTAATTTTGTGCGGGCAACAATGCAGACAAGTGATGATTGGCCCAATGGATTATTTTAATTATATGCTAATTCTGCTTAGCCGTGGGCGCAAAGGACCAATCAGCGCATAGTAGTAGCGCGCAGATGTAGCGTGCGCTAGGAGAAGTCGGCCACTTTGGTTCGAGAGAGCAGACTATTCGGTTGAGAGTTTTGCGTTCTTGTTACTGCGTTTCTTTGATTTCATTGCCGTCATTTTTTCACGTCGTCATCAACATTTTTGCATTGCGTTTCATCTGCATCGGATCTTCTGCGGAAGGTGATTGCTGAACATTTCGGCCGGTTCCAGCTGAGAATTTTCGTTGTTTGTAATTTCCTTTGTTGGCCGCCATTTTGTGCGTAGAATTCGTCGCTGGCCTTTACCATGTCAGTGGCGAATTCAGAGATCGCTTCTTCGCCGTGTAAAGTTTTAGTTTTAGGCCATAGTCATGTATATTGGTTGGGCGCATTTGTGCAGTCGGCAAGTCCAACTGGGTTGTTTGCCGAGTTCGCAATGCACGGCCGACCCTGCGATATCTCATATGAGGACATTCGCAGGGCTCGGGTCGCTACACTGTTGGCTCCGGCGACGATGGTCCGTATTGTCGCCCGTCGTGCGGACGTTGTAGTCGTGCACATTGGAGGGAATGACACTACTGGTCAGTGTACTCCCATCCTCATTGCACTGGACATTCAGCGTCTGGCGCGGCGGTTGATCAGTTCGGGCGTGAGTCGAGTGGTGATTTGCCAGGTTTGCCGGCGGCAGAAATGGCGCCATTGTAGTTATGAGGAGGGTGCCGCTCAGGTTATGGAGATAAATCGGTACCTGGAGGCATTTTGTCAGGATTCTGAGGAGGTATTTTTCTGGAGGCATAAGCGCCTGTGGAACAGTGTCTGGGAGGTTTTTCGACGGGACGGGGTGCATTTTTCCGACATCGGCAACTACCGTCTATACCGTAGTCTGCGGGGCGCGATATTTAAGGCTGTGGGGCAAATCTTTGGTTAGCAGGGCACATCTTGGTTAGTGGGGCAAATCTTTCGTTAATACATCGCTCTGACCACGCGGAACTAGCATAACCGGGCGGCATTCCTAGGCTAAAAGAAATAGTATAGGTCACTTCGAATTAAATGTGTCACAATTGTCTGTCTTTGTCGCATGTTCACACAGTAGTCCTTGTTTATAAATGACGGTTACACGCAATGTAGTGCTACGTCACTGTTTTGCTGCTTTGTGCAGTTTGTTGTAGTATCCACACTAATTTGTAGTTTTACTATTTGTTGCTCAGATTTTACATCGTTACACACACTAACCCTCTCTAACACGCTACGTAGTGCTATGTCACTGTTTGCTGCCTTGGCAGTTTGTCGTGTTTGCACACAGTAGTCCATGTTTATAAATGATGGTATGGTTACACGCAATGTAGTGCTACATCACTGTTTTGCTGCCTAGTGCAGTTTGTTGCGTCTAAACACAGTATACCTTTGTTTCCAAGTTACTGCTCTGGCAGGTTTTGGAGTTGCACATTCTGGCATGCTCTCTCACACGTAACGTAGTGCTCTGTCACTGTTTGCTGCTTTGGCAGTTTGTTGCGTTTTAACACAGTATACGGCTTTATAAATGATGGTATGGTTACACGCAACGTAGTGCTACGTCACTGTTTTGCTGCCTGGTGCAGTTTGTTGCGTTTCAACACGTAGCGAGGCGACCACACGACAGACCCGTTCACACACTCGGGCTGTCGAGTCAAATCAACCACAAAGTGTCGCGCCACTGCCGAGTCGGCCGTCCGGGGTTGCGTCGAGACCGTCTTGCCCCCCGGTCAGCGCAGCGCCTCGCGAAGCCGCCACTGTCTTGTTTTCGCCTCCGGTGTCGATGGGACGACCGCCTCCCCAGTGCGCCATCCAGCAGCACTTTGATGAGGCACCTGGCCTGCAGACGGTCGTGTCCGATGCACGTGAGCCAGCGATGCTGCGGAGCACATGGGAACGGAACATCGAACGTCGGGTTGCGTCGACCGAGCGACTGTTGGGGGAGATACACGCCATGGTCCAGGCCTTGCGTCCTCCCCCTGCAGCGTCGACGGCCCCAGCTGTGCTAGGCAGCGCTGCACAGATGGTTGCCGCTGATGTGTCAGCACCTCCGGTGGTGGACTGGGGACACTCTGTCCCACTTCAACCTGTGGGGGCGGAGCCGGGCCCTGCATTTCAGCCGCAGCCGGTGGGACCTGACGTCCCATGGGTCAATGCAGAGGCGGTCTGCCCAGGTACTGGTGTCGTAGGGTCACTGTCGGAGGCCACGCAGAATCTCATTTCTTCTTGTACTTCAACCTCCCTCCCCCTGGATTCCCAAATTCCCGATGCCTTACGCGCGAAGATCTGGGCAGACGAGTTTATCGACCTGTCCCTCCTTCTCACCCCCCCTGACCCAACAACAAGATTATGCCCTCTCTATCCATCGAGGGGTTAGTACCCCAACATTATGCGTGTCCCCGACAAAACCAAAAAGCACAGTTTTGTCTTTCGAGCAGTGGGGGCAGGCCTTTCAACTGTACATGTCAGTTTACCTCCTGCAGCCAACAAATTTGCATGCAGCAGTGAAGATGCTTAAGTACATCGAGGTCATCCGGGGTCTAGCGGAGGATGGGGGCAACTGGCGAGCATATGACGAGGCCTTTCGGGCTTTGCGGTATCGATGGGAGTGGTCCTGGGATGTTATCAGCTGGGAGCTATGGCTAAAGGCGTCGCAGTCTGGTCACAGGTCAGCTACTGGGTCCCCCTTTCAGGGCAAGGGCAGGGCCAGGCCGCAGACTACCAGTCCATGCTTTGCCTACAACCGGGGGGGAGCTATGCAATAGGGACACCTGTAGATACGTCCACAAGTGTAGCTTCTGTGGCGGCTCCCATCCCTTCGTCCGGTGCTTTAAGGCCCAGGGTAAGCGCCCCCGCACCAGGGGGTTATTGACAGTAAATTGGCAAAGGAGTTAGGATTAGGCAGAATACTTGGTCCATATGCTGTTCCACCGTTTGATGTTAATTACAGAATATCGCCTCTGGGCGTTGTCCCGAAGAAAACACCAGGTGAATTTCGCATGATACATCATCTATCTTATCCAGAAGGATCCTCAGTCAATGACTTTATTCCTAACGAATTCTCTTCTGTGCAATATGCAACGATTTACGATGCCATTGATTTTATTAAGCGTTCAACCGGGCTTGTTTACATGGCTAAGGTAGACATTGAGTCAGCTTTTCGGATAATTCCAATTTCACCAGCAGACAGACCGTTACTGGGTTTTAAGTGGAGGGGCCAGTTTTTCATGGACGCAGTGCTTCCTATGGATTGTTCGAGTGCATGTGCTATCTTTGAGCGTTTTAGTACAGCGTTAGAATGGGCTGCCAAGGTTAAATTGCAGGTAACTGAAGTGATACATGTAATAGATGATTTTCTCCTGCTGGCACCCTCATTTGAGAAGTGCAATGATGACCTTAGGGCTTTCATCGCCATGTGTGAACATATTGGGGTACCACTTGCTCCGGGAAAAACTGTGGGCCCATCCACCTCACTCCCTTTTCTGGGTATCATCCTGGATACCGTCCAAATGCATGCTAGACTTCCAGATGATAAGCTTGAGAAAGCTAGGGCATTACTTTTGAGTTTTCAGTCTAAGCAGAAAGTCACACTTAAGGAATTGCAACAGTTAATCGGGGTGCTTTCATTTGCTTCGGCCGTCGTAGTCCCTGGCCGGGCATTTCTCAGGCGTTTAATCGACCAAACCATGGGTAGGCTTAAACCACACTATCACATTCGTTTAAACAGACAAACTAAACTTGACCTAGGAGTATGGTTGGAATTTCTCCAGCATTTCAACGGCAAGGCCTTTTTTCTGGATGAGAAATTTCTGACAGGTGACTATCTCCGACTATACACTGATGCAGCTGGGGGAGTAGGATACGGGGCACTGTATGGGGCAGAATGGTTTTGTGGTCTCTGGCCAGTGGAGTGGCGTTCATTCAATGTCTCGGTTTTGGAGTTGTATCCTATAGTGGCAGCAGTACATGTGTGGGGTAATGTTTGGGAGAATAAAAGCGTATGCTTCTTTACGGATAACGAAGCCCTGGTACCTGTGATTAATAACCAGACATTGTGTGAGCCCCACATCATGGCCCTAGTCCGTCCCCTGGTATTGGCATGTCTATGGTTTAATATCAACTTTACAGCACGACATATCCCAGGCCGTTTTAACACGCTGGCTGATAAACTATCTCGTTCGCAGGTGGAAGAGTTCCACGCACTGGCGCCATGGGCGAATGCCAAACCAGTGGAAGTACCCCACAGTGTGTCCCCAGCCGACTTAGACAGTCTTTCAGCAGGTTGATGGAGGCCTCATTGGCACCATCTTCCCGTTTACATTATGAGCGTGCATGAAAAAAGTTGGTTGCATTCCATGAGTTGTTATTTCTCACAACTTGTCTGCCTGTTTCTATACCTACGATGTTGCTATTTATTGCCCACCTCCATGCTACTGGCTCTGCTCCGGCATCCATTGTTTCAACCGTGTCAGCTATCGCTTATTTCCATAAGATTAATGGTTTTGCCGACCCAACCAATTGTTTCCTGGTAGCTAAGTTGTTAGCAGGTGCGCGTAATCTTGGGTCAGTGCCTGATGTCCGTCTGCCTGTCACCCTACCAGTGCTTGCACGCTTGATACAGGCGTTACCCACGGTGTTTTCATCGCATTACAAGTGTCTCATGCTCCGGGCAATGATGGTACTTGCCTTCAAAGCATATCTGCGCATTGGGGAAATGGTGCCTCGTGCCCGGAATATGGTACACGGATGTTTGCATGTGGGCGACGTTTTACTGTCTGGAGATTTGATTATGCTTTCCTTCCGGCGCTTTAAACACAGTGCTCGGCAGGGTCCGCAATCTCTCCAGGTCAGAGGCGAATGCATACATGGGTCAGCTATCCATCCGGCTGCTTTCCTCCGGGAATTTCAGCAGGCTAGAGGCACACTTCCAGGTTTGCTCTTTGCGCACCTCGATGGCTCCCCCATGTTGCGTAAGGAATTCGATGGATCCCTAAAGAAACTGCTGGTTTTCTGTGGTTATGAGACTAGCGCCTTTAAGGGGCACAGGTTCCGCATCGGGGCAGCCACTGCTGTGGCTCTGAGAGGGGAGTCAGATGCACAGATCAGGGCAGCAGGTAGATGGACATCGGATGCATTTAAGAAATACATTAGGATTGCTTGAATGAGAGCGTTAGTGTTGTCGTCCTTTTAGTTTTATATTCGTGGGGTGGTCACAGGTGAGGTGACCGGTGGCATAATCGACCCCACTTTTAAGTTTTAGCCTCAGTTATATATAGTGTAATGCGTCAACGGGTAGTGTTGGTTTTAGATTTGGTGTGGTTGACTGGTGTGCTTGGCTAGTATTATACTGTGCAGTAGGTATATGGTGATTTTAGCAGTAATGACATTGTTTGATATATGATATCATGTATACCAATACTGCTTGTGTTATGTGCCGAAATGTGGGCTCTGGCAACCTGAGGTACAGGAGACTAGTATGGGCTCAGTCACAGGCCTGGCCTTGGGATGTCGAGCCCACATTTCTCTCTTATCACGTTAATAAATAAAAGTTAACAGCAGGTGAATGGGTATATGTTAAGTATTTCATTTACAACAAATTCATTAATGCAGTGTTTATTATCGCAGCTGACAGAGTCGAGTCCCCCATAAGAGTAAAGTGTAGGAAATAATTCTTGCTAATATCTTGGACTTGTCCCACAAGTGACTTTAATGGTGATGTTCTACTATACGACCATGTTATGTTGTATATTTGGGGTCAACTGAGCATTTCCTGTTGCACTCACCTCCTGTAGTTTGACCTCATTCTCCCCTGGCTCGGCATGTCGGCGGCGGCCCTGTAGATACTCTGTCTCTTCCCGTTCTATCTGCTTTGCGTTGTCCTTCAACTTCTCAGCGACGGGCAAGATGTGTTCTTTGAGCATGTCTGGTGTCGCGTTCAGTATGATCGCCTGGGTGCGAGCTGAATGCACAAGTATCTGGCTTTAAGGCAAACAGAAGTATCAAGGAATTTGAGCAATAATGGATATTTTGCAAACGTAGAAGTATCTGGATTTTAGGCAATAATGGATGTCGTGTATTAGTATAAGTATCAGGGAGTTGAGGAAATGGATATCTGGAAAATGTAGAAGTACCGTAAATCCTGTATTTGTAGCCGCACCCCTAATTATAGCTGCACCCCGACTTTTGACCTAACCCCTGACTTTCCTCCGTGCAGTTTGTCACAGGCAAAAACCTTATTTAAAGCCGCACCTGGACTTTGAGCCATGACTATTTTAGCTTTGAGTGTGACATACTTCCATAGTGCACACAATTAGGAAAAATTAAGAGGTTCCATAAAGAAAGTCATAACTTTGCTATTAATGATCATAAATAAATGAATAAGGTATAATTTTATTGGTAAAAGACTTTATTGTAATGCATTGATAATAACTACATCACATTTTATATTAACGTTGGAATAATACTATATGTGAATGTTGTCAAAATGGAAAAAAAAAAAAAAAAAAATTCACCATGCTATCAGAAAATAACTGGGTGGTTGAATGTTCATACATCCAGCGAACAAAATGTAGCCATGCATTTAAGCTATACGGTAAAGCTAGAATTATTAAAATATTTTGAGAAGTTTTATTTTATGCCATTTTATGTAGAATCATGTATAAAGTCGATGTTATAAATGCATTGAAAAGACTAGAGTGCAGTAGTACCAGCTGTGTTGACTTCAAAGGTGTTTGATTGACAGTTAGTAATTACAATGTAATAATTTTAGTCGCCGCGCTGTCGGGCCGTGAGAAAGCCACGTGAGAACGGATGTAATCTTGTGGTTTGGCCTATTTCTTCCAGTTCCAGACAGTTGACCCAGGCACATGAGATTATAACACTGTATCTTGCAAGTGCAATTTACTCCAGTGCAAAGGGGCACTTGTAGTTGTAATGGTGTTGTGTTGACAATCTGGTGAAGCCTGGCTTCAGTAAAGCCAAGGTGTGAACATTGTGCTTGGAACTGGGCTTAAAACATCAACACCTGATACCAGGAGCAAAGTCAGCAAAGTCTGAACAAAGCCGACAGTTGTTACAGTTGATATCTGCTAGTGTGGGACAGTTGCTAAGAACAGCGGATGCCATCATATTCAAATTTCAAAGTCGTTTGTGCGCGGCCACGGTCCGCGATGCCGATGGCCCAAACACAGATACGTGGGATGATGCTACCATGCCGTTCCAGGCAGCATTCTTTGATAGCGACAATGGAAGTGACTTTGGAGGATTTTAGTTGTGAAATGGATGATGCCATCATATTTGAAGATGTTTGCTCAGTGCACGCGGCACGGATTCATGGAATGTCACAGCCGGAACGGCATGGCATTCTTCAACGGTGACGATGAAAGTGATTTCGATGACAATGGATTTTAATGTTTTCACATGTTTTGATCTTTGTTTCTGAACACTTTATGGACACACACAGGTATTTATGTGTTATGTAATTATTTTTGCACCAGTGGCAGTTGTAATACAATATTTTATTGATACATCCGACTTCGTTTTTTCGGTATGTTTTTCACTTATTATAAATGTTACTACTGACAACCCAGTGAGCCAATTTTCACAATAGTTTCTGCAAATTACTGTATTTAAAGCCGCACCCCAACTTTGCCGTCATCGTTGTCATTTCGGCAACACAATACTGTAATTAAAGCTGTGGCTAGAAATACAGGATTTACAGTATCTAGCTTTTTAGGCAATAATGGATGTCGCATAACAGCATAAATATCAGGAAGTTGAAGAAATGGATATCTGGCAAATATAGAAGTATTTAGCTTTTTAGGCAATAATTGATGCACACGACATTGCAAGTAATAAGGTTTTTCAGGCAATAATGGATGTCTCACAATAGTAGAAGTATCAGGGTTTTAGGAAATATTCCAGTAACTTTCAAAAATAATGACTTCAAGCAGTACAAGTGATATTCGCTGCTCATGTAAAACGCCACCTACTTGCAATGCGGTTCATCCAGGGAGCATCGAGTGTGCCTATGTTTGTGCGGATCAACTCAAGCACGTTACCGAGGACCGTGTTCATCATGGTTGTTGTCACGGTCGTAAGACCAGGGTTACTGTCAGAGAACAACGACCACAGGAGTTCATATTCATAGGCTACGAGGTTATCACATAACGACAGATCACTCACTTCAATTTCATACATAATGCAGGAGTGAGACTGTAACAGTAACTGTACATGTACGTAAGTGGTCATGAATTCAATTTGTTTTAAATTCAATAAGCTTATTATGGAACACAACATCCATGTAGAAATAATAGCTTTACCTCATATATTTTAATTACTACAGACAAGAATCCTTACTGAGATAATTACATGCCACTATTCAGCATCCTGTACATCAAAACAAACACACATTCTATGGTAGCTCATACACTATAGGCAGCCAGATTTGTTTTGTAATCCTGGGAAAGTGGCTCAAACTCACGACCCAGAATGCCTATGACAGAGATTCCAACAGCACTGTTGAATCTGTCTTATAACAAATATAGACTAACAGACATACCCTTCGTCCTGAGACAAGCTGTCTGGCCCTTGTGACCACCAGAATGGCAGGTAGCTGTAAAGGACAAACACAATGTTAGCTCCAGTCTGTAGTCAATGTTTTGTTGAGCAAATCACGCAGGTCGTAATGATGAGTTTCTACACAGTAATTGTCATGTGTACTTTCATTTGTGTCACCGTGTTTATAGTTCAAATGCTGAAAAGTTATTTCTAAATGAGAATCCAGTTACTTGATACCAAATATTTGTCAAACCTACGATGTTTTCACAAAGGCAGTAATGTTGTCTTAATGATGCAACACTTGGAAACAGTGATAACTTCTCTGCCTTTTTATCATACATTCTTCAACATAATAAAACACAAAATACTGATGTGTTACAGTTTGAACAGAAACTGTAAACAAAACTACAAAATCCTACGTGGCTGCAATCATTACAGATACACATTAAAAATGAATATAAATGTGGCAAACTTTTACATATTAGAATGTTATTAAGTTTCAAAAAGACATTCAGGAGTATAGATAACTAACCTGCAGAGCAGGGGTAGTGTGACCTCAATGACGTGGGGGGCCTCATTGTATTTGCCCCCTGACTCTGTCAACTCTGCGATCTCCTCCACTATCTTTTCTAGTGGAGCCACCGTCTCCTCCACCTCGTCCATAACCTCTGTAACACGACCAGTCTGGCTGTCACAAGCACTGTCACCGATGGCCAACCTGGCTGTTATGCACTCTCAACAGTGAGAAACCTGGCTGTCATGGACATTCAACAGCAACCAACCTGGTTATCAGAGACACTCCCTACTGCAACCAACTTGGCTGTCATGGCCACTCAACAACGACCAATCTGGCTATCATATACACTCAATGGCAACCAACCTGGCTGTCATGGACACTCTCTACGGCGACCAACCTGGCTGTCATAGACACTCCCTTCAACGACCAACCTGGTTGTCATGGACACTCGACAGCAACCAACCAGGCTGTCATGGACAATCAACAACCACTAACCTGGTTGTTATGAACACTTTCAACAGCAACCAATCTGGCTATCATGGACATTCCCTGCAGCTACCAACCTGACTGTCATGGACACTAAGGGAAACAACCAACCTGGCTATCATGGGCACTATCAATAATGATCAACCTGGCTATCATGAGCATTCTCTACAGCAACCAACTTCGCTGTCATAAGCACTCTCAACAGCGACTAAACCCGATTGTTATGTGCACTCTCAATGATGATCAACCTGGCTGTCATGGACACTCTCTACAGCAACCAACTTGGCTCTGATAGACACTCAACAGTGACCAACCTGGCTTTTGCGAACACTTACAAGGTATGGTAGATAGCTTATCATAAGCACTCTCAACAACAACCAACCTGTCTGTTATGTGAACTCTCAAAACCGATCAACCTTGCGGTTATCAGCACTCTCAACAATCACCAATCTGGCTGTTTTGAACACTTTCAACAACAACTGACTTGGCTGTCATGAGCACTCTCAACGACCAGGGTTGTTAGGTTTAATATATATTAAGATTTGTTTAGTTAATATTGTTTATATACAGCAAAGATATGACAATTTCTATGTCAAGAAGATATTACAAATGTAATCTCGGATTTATAACTAATCTACCACTAATCATGTTCAGCTGACAAACATGTCATTAAAAACATCACAGTGAGGAGATTCCTGTTCTATTTCGTCAACCATACATATTTGTCAATTATGAGTAGAGATGGCCTTGCCTTTTGCCTCGAGGGAGTGAGCAGCAATCTTGTCGTCGTCGATGCCGTACAGGATGGAGTTCTTGTTGTATTTGTTGTACTGACGTTCAAGGAAGGCGACAGGGAACGCATTTGCAAATGAGGCAACACACTCGCCCAGGGCCGGCCTATGTCTGTGTGAACATGACCAACGTGTGAAGACAACGACAGTGGCCTAAAACTAATTGTCATTAATACCCCAGCAGATTTACTAACACAACATGTTAACACCGTATATCAACTTGTATTACAATATAAAATGTAGAGTATGATTTATGTAATGTAAATTGAAAATGTGTGATGCTTTAATCTTAATGTATTTTCCATTTGACAATGCTGTTATTTTGCTGTGCCAATATTCATACAGTACATGTTTTATGTGTCAATGTTATTGAGCAGTTCAGATTTAATATTATGTATATTTTCACTGGCATTCATATCAGGGTACCACACTCTCTGTTAGACATTCTAAATATGCAATTAATATTTTTCTCAAGATAAATGTTAGTTGTATTAGTCATGCAAACATCTATTTGCAAATTAACACCATCTAACATTTAATGATATCTACACAAACACACCTACTAAGAAATATGGTCATTCTGTATTCCATTTAAAAGTGAGAATATTGATGTTTTAACATGAAGTTAAACCAGGTTGCAAAACATAGAAAACACCTCCCCATCCTTCGACAAACTCTATAGCAGAAGTTTTGGTTATATATTAGTGCAGTTGAGATATAAAATTTCAACAGAAATATAATTTATCTTTACAAACACCAATCTTTCATTGCACATACCTACCATGCTTACTACCTGTGCATACACACCTAAGCCAAAGCCAAGAACGTACCTACACAAAACCTACATTTATCAATATCACTAATGTTACTACTATCTAAAGAGCAAACCAGAAACAAACCAACACAAAACAAACAAAGCATACATTTTTATATTATATGTGTTAGAGATAGTGTCATAATGACAGTTTGTTTCATGTCTATGTTACGGAAGAATTAAGCTTATATCACTATCACATTCAATACTACACTGCTGATATATAGCAGTAATTAGTTAGTAGTTTATAACCAGTTAGGTGGGTTAAGTAGGTAAACAAACCATGCAGATACCTGAGTTGGTTTACCTGGCCAATTCGGCCATAATAGACTCCCTAAAATGAAATTAACCACATCACATATATACAACACATATATAAAACACATATATACAACACATATATACAACACATATATACATCACATATATACAACACATATATACAACACATATATGCAACACATATATGCAACACATATATACATCACATATATACAACACATATATACAACACATATATACAACACATATATACAACACATATATACAACACATATATACAACACATATATGCAACACATATATGCATCACATATATACAACACATATATACATCACATATATACAACACATATATACAACACATATATACAACACATATATACAACACATATATACAACACATATATACAACACATATATACAACACATATATACAACACATATATACATCACATATATACAACACATATATACAACACATATATACAACACATATATACAACACATATATACAACACATATATACATCACATATATACATCACATATATACAACACATATATACAACACATATATGCAACACATATATACAACACATATATACATCACATATATACAACACATATATACAACACATATATACAACACATATATACAACACATATATACAACACATATATACAACACATATATGCAACACATATATACAACACATATATACAACACATATATACATCACATATATACAACACATATATACAACACATATATACAACACATATATACAACACATATATACAACACATATATACACCAAACAATTACTGACAATAGAATACAACATCGCATCCAAAACCGATAGCTCACAAAGTCAAAATGCTGCATGTTCTTACACACTGTGAAGGTGTGACGATTATTAATTAAATATTAGCTAAGTCAGGAGTTCCCAAACCTTTTCACGTGAAAGCCCACACTATTCCCATCTTCTGGACAAGGCGTCGGTTTTTTGTGGTGTTCCCGAAAACTTGTTTTTGCAAGTATGTTGAGGACCCATGGACCTATACGGTGATCCCATAGCCGCAATCAAACTAAATATCATCCACACAAGATTTTGCACTGAGAGCCATATAATAGCCAGTGTTTTACTGAGCTAAAAAATTAGTGCTCTCTTGGGCCAACTGTAATTTTGAACACTGATAATATCTATATAAATACCAAATCAGTAAATGGTATCTCACATATTACACACAGAACGGATGATCTCAATAGATCTCTTCCAGATATTTTATAGACAGACCAAAACATTATTAATAATTGCATCCTGTCATGTTGTGCAATTAAATTTGCAATATGGCTTTCATACAGGAATATTATGATAAGTGGATAGTGTCAAGTTGTAAAAATCACATTTTGTAACACTGCAGGCCACTTCTTCTGGCCGAGGCTTGTAATTAGTAAATTCTTTGAGCGATAGCTCATATGTAAACTTGTTACAAAGAAAATAAAACTACAAAGTAAACAAAGACCACAACACATTAAATATCATGTACTTATTAAAAGGTGCTTTCTTTGCAGAAAATTCTAATAAATTGTGTAAAGATCGTTTTACATGTGACCACTGCTGTCTTTCGCGTACGTACCTCTGCACAAACTGTGAGCTGTGAGTTCCAAGCGAGTACAGCGCATTCAGGATCCTGTAGCAACACAGCTGCTGCTCACCAACTACACAAACATACAATGATCTGTGTTAACATAGATCACAGAGGATCATGGAAAACACAGCTGCTGCTCACCAACTACACAAACATACAATGATCTGTGTTTCATTCACTCATAGACACATTGAGTCAAACAAACATTCATTTACACATTCATTCACACAAACATTCACTTAAACATTCACTCACACAAACATTCATTCATACATACATTTACACACACAAACATTCATTCACACAAACATTTACTCGTACAAACATTTACACACACAAACAGTCTTATAAACCTTTACTTACACAAACATTCACTCACATAAACATTCACTCATGCAAACATCCACTCGCACATATTTGCAGTTGAATACTGCTAATTGACTTTACTTACCCAACAGATCTGCGCCAAAGTCGTTATGGCTGATGTGGTCAAACATAGATGTCAGCACCGGCAGCAGCACCATGTGGACGTAGTCGAGACTGGTGGCGCCCCTGGTGATGGTGCCCTTGACGTGGCTGAACTGCCCCTTCTTGAGGTTGTGCACGGTCTGTGCAAGGTCATCGGCCGCAAAGTTGAGGAACGGCAGGAGAGACGACCTCACTGTCTCTGGACTGTTCTTCACAATCGCCCTGTGTGGCCACAGGCAGATATGTTAGTCTACTGATACAGTATTTCTGCCATCTTCATGTTAATTTTACACATGTTTATAAGTTTTATCATCACTATTCTCTTGAAAATTATCTGATGATGCCTTCTCAACAAATCATTAAACACTACTGACCAATGAAGAAATGCAAAATGAACACACTTGCAACTGGTCATATCAGTAAACATATGATAAACTATATTATAGATTGATCACACTTTAATGCTGCTTTCTAATTATGTAACAGAAAGTTAAGAACTTAAACTATATTCAGTATTACTCCTTGAAGCTTTTCATTTATAAACATTAACAGAGTCTGTATATATTATAAATGGATTTGTTTGATTAAATATTCTTGAACTAAAATGAACTGTGGTTACCTTGCATCTATGCCCGAGACAAGAGTCTGTAGGCAACTGACGGAGATTCGCACATCATGACCGAACGCTGTGATCCTCTGTCGCAGAAGCAGCGCCAACTTTGAGAAGAGACTGAAATCAATAGGATTATCTCCTCTTAATCCGTGTGACAGTATTTAACCTGCACTAGATTAATTCATGTATAAAGTGTGTCCATGTGTGTGCGTGTATTTGTGTGTCCGTCCATGTGCATGCATTTGTGACAGAAACCTCTGTCCGTTAGGTCTAGGAACTATCATAAACATCATGTGAAATACAAGACAAGCTTTTAAAATATTCAATACTACAAAAATCTACTTCTGACACCATAATGTTTTTCAGTACACAGAAAGTAAGCTGACCAATGCTGAAAACTAATTTGCGATATAAAACAATTACAAATGAATGGAAACAAAAATAATAATCCCTTAAAAAAGAAATAATTATAGTTAAATACTGACATGGCTGTCATTTCTTTCTCCTTGAGCGAGGCATTGCCAGCGAGCTGGGGTGGCACGTTGGGGTTGGTGATGAAGTAGTCCTTGTGGGCATGGAAGTACTTCTCCACCAGGGGCAGCACCACCTGGAAGACGTCACCTTCTCTTACTTTGGCTGCTCATTTGTGAATACTGGCACAATGATCAGTTAGAAATAAAAATAATAAATCTTGTTCTATGATAGTGGTAATTAAATTATAACACCAATGGAGGCTACCACACAGTGTAAACTCTGCCGAGTGAATGTTTATTTCCAAAACCAAAAACAGCAGCAAACAAAATTCAAGCAGTTATTACTACATTGTAAAACCAGGAGTGAGGTACCATGTTAGCAGGACTAAATTCCTAATTCTCTGTTGCTGAAGAAAAGAAAATAGAAATTGAGGACTAGTATCAGGGCCAGCCTCTCCCCGGACATTCATGGATAAGAAGAGAACAACCTTTACAGAATTAATTTGGAACTGTCGTGAGGTGACCATAATTGCGAGGTGGCTGTACTATGGAGGTGACTGAAGTAATACAGTCACCAAGAGAACATCCCGTTTTAACAAAAGGTAGGTTATTATATAGTGCAGTCTCAAGTCCTTAAGACTGCTCAAAGTGCTTTACACTTTATTCCCTGTTCAATTGAACACCATTCTTGAGAAGCTTTCAGCCACACTGCAATTAATGAACAAAGACTATTCATACACAAATATCCACCACTGTCTATAGCCAGGTACTCATTCATACAGCTGAGTGAACTGGAGCAATGTAGAGTGAACGAACTTGCCCAAGGTTCAACACAGCAGCACAGGATTTGAACCCGGGTTCTCTCGATCGAGAGTCCAATTCTCTAGACACTGCACCACTGCACTCCAACATCCATACTACTACATGCCCACCTTGCCGAAGAACTTGACGTCTTCGGTGGCTGTGCTGAAGCTGTGTCTACGACTGTAACGTGATGCAGGCTTATTGTTCTTCATGTTCAGGGCTGCCTTGTCGATGTACTCCAGCAGTTTCTCCAGCAGACTGTAAGCAAACCTCTTCTCCATCGACGACACACCCACGCCACTGTCTGCCCCAGAGTCCTGACTGTGACGCGTCGCCGACTGTCGTTTGCGGGCCTGAACTGCTGACATGTCACCACTGTGACAAGAGAGTGATTTTTAGTGAGGGTAAAGCATAGTTGGGGTGAATGAAAAATTGGAGGGTCATAAATGTCAGATATTGATTCAGTGCAAAAATGAGAATATGCGGCCACGGCAACGTGCTGCATATGGGTTTTTGTGCTGGCAACAACGCAGGACAAGTGATGATTGGCCTAATGTCTGATGCTAATTATTATGCTAATTACCTCGTTGTCTCTGGTGCAAGGAGCCAATCACCGCGTGGTAGTGGCGCGCAGTCACAGATTACGAGCTCTTGGTCACTTCGTTTTGTGAAAGCAGACGGAGTGGTCGCATCAAACAATTTTGGTTGTGTGAGCTATATTGATTTGAATTTTCTACGCGGTTGCTGCCTTTCTGATTTACGATTGTGCATATTGGCGAGACGTCTTCAAGGAACGTCATTGTACTCGTGAGCGCAAGGTGATTGCTGAAGCTGTTCGGCCGAGTGCTTACAGCTGAGTATTTTCTTTGTTGTCCGCCATTTTGAATTTTGCGTACAGAATTCGTAACTGGCCGTTTCCACGTCAGTGAATTCCCCTTGTAAGATTTTAGTTTTATGGCATAGTTATGTTTATTGGGTTGGCGCATTCATGCAGTCGGCAAACCCGAAACCGGCCGGCTTGTTTGGCGACTTTGAGGTGAATGGCCGACCCGGTGAAGTCTCATATGAGGGCATTCGCGGGGCTCGGGTCGCCACCTTAATGGCGCCGGCAGTCATGTCCCGAATTGTTGCCTGTCGCGCAGATGTTGTGGTGCTGCATATTGGTGGGAATGATATCAGCGGTCGGTTGGCATCTACCCCCGTTATGATAGCTTTGGACACTCAACGTCTGGCGCGACGGCTGATCGATTCCGGGGTACAGCGGGTAGCCATTTGCCAGGTTTGTCGACGGAACGCATGGCGCGGGGTTAGTTTCGAAGAGGGTGCCGCCCGGGTGGTGGAAGTAAACAGGTACTTGGAAGCGTTTTGTAAGGACTCAGAAGGGGTATTTTTCTGGAGGCATAAGCGCCTTTGGAATAGCATACGCGAGGTTTTTCGCAAAGATGGGACGCATTTTACGGACATAGGCAACTTTAGATTCTATCGTAGCTTACGGGGGGCGATGATTAGTGCAGTGAGGCAGATCTCCGGCTAGAAGGGGATGTGTTGTTGGGCCCTGTGCGCGGTGGATCGCGTTGTGTCATTTATATGTTCGCGTGGTGGTGCCACATTACTTTGTCGGATTCGCGTTTAGATGCATTGTAGTGTTTATGTCAGTGTTTGCTGCTGGGCCAGTTGTTTGCATGTTAACACATTATGTTCAGTCTTTATATATTCCTGCGTGTCAAGTCTGTGCGTTTACATGCATTGTAGTGCTTGTGTTACTGTTTTGCTGCGGCTGCAGTTTTTTGCATATCAACAGAGGGCTTGGGCAATTTTATAACGGGCTGCTTTTGTCGGATCTGTGTTGATATGCATTGTAGTGCTTGTGTCACTGTTTTGCTGCGGTTGCAGTTTTTTGCATATCAACACAGTGCTTGGGCAATTTTGTAGCACAACAGGTTTTTTGTCGGGTCTGTGTTGATATGCATTGTAGTGCTTGTGTCACTGTTTTGCTGCGGTTGCAGTTTTTTGCATATTAACACAGTGCTTGGGCAATTTTATAACGGGCTGCTTTTGTCGGATCTGTGTTGATATGCATTGTAGTGCTTGTGTCACTGTTTTGCTGCGGTTGCAGTTTTTTGCATAATAACACAGTGCTTGGGCAATTTTATAATGGGCTGCTTTTGTCGGATTTGTGTTGATATGCATTGTAGTGCTTGTGTCACTGTTTTGCTGCGGTTGCAGTTTTTTGCATGTCAACCCAGTGCTTGGGCAATTTTGTAGCACAACAGGTTTTTGTCGGATCTGTGTTGATATGCATTGTAGTGCTTGTGTCACTGTTTTGCTGCGGTTGCAGTTTTTTGCATTTCAACACAGTGCTTGGGCAATTTTGTAGCACAACAGGTTTTTGTCGGGTCTGTGTTGATATGCATTGTAGTGCTTGTGTCACTGTTTTGTGCGGTTGCAGTTTTTTGCATATTAACACAGTGCTTGGGCAATTTTATAACGGGCTGCTTTTGTCGGATCTGTGTTGATATGCATTGTAGTGCTTGTGTCACTGTTTTGCTGCGGTTGCAGTTTTTTGCATGTCAACCCAGTGCTTGGGCAATTTTGTAGCACAACAGGTTTTTGTCGGATCTGTGTTGATATGCATTGTAGTGCTTGTGTCACTGTTTTGCTGCGGTTGCAGTTTTTTTTTTTTTTTTTTTGCATATTCAACACAGTGCTTGGGCAATTTTGTAGCACAACAGGTTTTTGTCGGGTCTGTGTTGATATGCATTGTAGTGCTTGTGTCACTGTTTTGCTGCGGTTGCAGTTTTTTGCATATTAACACAGTGCTTGGGCAATTTTATAACGGGCTGCTTTTGTCGGATCTGTGTTGATATGCATTGTAGTGCTTGTGTCACTGTTTTGCTGCGGTTGCAGTTTTTTGCATGTCAACCCAGTGCTTGGGCAATTTTGTAGCACAACAGGTTTTTGTCGGATCTGTGTTGATATGCATTGTAGTGCTTGTGTCACTGTTTTGTTGCGGTTGCAGTTTTTTGCATATCAACACAGTGCTTGGGCAATTTTATAACGGGCTGCTTTTGTCGGATCTGTGTTGATATGCATTGTAGTGCTTGTGTCACTGTTTTGCTGCGGTTGCAGTTTTTTGCATGTCAACCCAGTGCTTGGGTAATTTTGTAGCACAACAGGTTTTTGTCGGATCTGTGTTGATATGCATTGTAGTGCTTGTGTCACTGTTTTGCTGCGGCTACAGTTTTTTGCATATCAACACAGTGCTTGGGCAATTTTATAACGGGCTGCTTTTGTCGGATCTGTGTTGATATGCATTGTAGTGCTTGTGTCACTGTTTTGCTGCGGCTGCAGTTTTTTGCATATCAACACAGTGCTTGGGCAATTTTATACCACGGCTGCTTTACCGAACCTCTATGTTCCTATACACTGTTGGTTTCGGGGCCGTTTTCCTGCATAGTCAGCTATGGGTATTATTCCGAAATGTAGAGGCATGGTTGGGGCGTGTCCAGTATTGGTGCTCTGCTTGGGTAGTTAAGGTGGCGTTTCAGTGCAAGGTTGCCAGGCTGAGTTTTTTTTTTTGCTGTTTCATGTTTGCTGCGTTTGATCGTTGTTGTAAAGTTTATCTTCTGAGGTGCTATTGTGTTTGCAGCATGCCTCCAGCCAGAGCACCCCGAGGACGCGGCCGTCCGCCACGTCGCAATTCACAAGTGCGACAAACGCGTCCGCGTACTCGGGCCACAACGACTGCTCCAGCTCCTCCGTCGTCTTCGGGCCGTACAGTGCCAACCTCGGCTCCCGCCTCGTCTCCGCCTGTGTCGATGGGACGTCCCCCTCCACAGTGTGCCGTGCCACAGAACTTTGAGGATGCGCCAGGACTTCGGGCTGTGGTGGACACCACGTATGGACCTGTCGTGTCGCGTAGTGCCTGGGAGCAGGACATTGAACGTCGCGTGATCGCCTCCGAACGAATGTTAGGGGAAATCCATGCCATGGTGCAGGCATTGCGTCCAACCCCTGTGGTGTCAGCTGCGCCGGCTGCCATGAGTTGTTTCGGCAGACGCGCCGGAGGTGGAATGGAGACGTCCGGTCCCACTTCTGCCTACAGCAGCAGAGCCAGGCTGTGCGGTGCCCCCGCAGCCGGTCGCAGCTGATGCACCATGGGCCACTGTTGATACATTTTTTCCAGGTAATGATTCAGGGCCGCTGTCCGAGGCCACGCAGAACTTAATTTCTTCATGTACCTCCACAGCCCTTCCTTTAGATTCACAGATTCCTGATGCTCTACGTGCCAAGATATGGGCAGGCGAGTTCATTGACCTAACCCTCCTCCTCAAACCTACCGGTGCACAGCAACAAGAATATGCTTTGGCTGTACACGAAGGTGTTGGCAACCCCACGTTGTGCGTGTCCCCGGCCAAGCCCAAGGATTCTGTTTTGACTTTCGGGCAGTGGGTGCAGGCCTTTCAAATGTACATGTCTGTGTATCTCTTGCAGCCAGCCAACCTACCATCTGCAGTTAAAATACATGGAAATCGTGAGGGGTCTTGCGGCAGAGGGCGGTAACTGGCGGTCGTACGACGAGGCCTTTAGGACGATGAGGTATCGGTGGGGGTTGGCCTGGGACTCTATCAGCTGGGAGCTTTGGATGAAAGCATCTCAGTCACAGACTGGTCGCCGGCTGTCTACTGGACCCCCCTTTCATGGCCAGGGCAGGGCCAGACCTCAGACCTCCGGTCCATGCTTTGCGTTCAACAAGGGGGAGATGTGCAGCAGTGCCACTTGTAGGTACGTCCACAAGTGTCAGATATGCGGCGGCGCCCCCCCGGTTGTCCGGTGCTTCAAACCTCGCAGGAAGTCCCCTCGCCCCAGCAACCCACCGTTTTTCAGTCCCCCAGGTGGATCGTCGGCTGCCAGTAGGTCCCCCTCTTGGCACAGAAGGTAAATTACCCTCTCCAGTTTCCACGGCAGCACTTGGGCAACTTCTACAGGGCTATGACAGTACTATGTTTGAATATCTTTTGCAGGGTTTCGCTTCTGGTTTTTCTATAGGTTGTATTGGCATGCCGACACAGCTCAATGTAGGTATGCATAATCTTAAGTCTGCGGATGAATTTCCTGGAGTGATCGACCATAAGTTATCAAAAGAGTTAGGGCTAGGTCGGGTTCTTGGACCATTCGAGGTGCCTCCCCCTCTCCGTAACTACATAATATCGCCCCTCGGAGTGGTTCCTAAGAAAGCTGCAGGTGAATTTAGGATGATCCATCATTTATCATATCCTGAAGGGTCCTCAGTTAATGATTTTATTCCTAAGGAGTTTTCGTCTGTCCGATATGCAACAATTTATGATGCCATTGAGTTTATCAAGCATTCACCACGACTAGTGTACATGGCTAAAGTAGATATCGAATCAGCGTTTCGTATTATTCCAATTGCACCAGCGGACAGACCGTTGTTGGGCTTTAGGTGGAGGGGCCAGTTTTTTATGGATGCAGTGCTTCCTATGGGATGTTCTAGTTCCTGCTCTATCTTCGAGCGTTTCAGTACAGCGTTGGAGTGGGCTGCGAAGGTTAAGTTGGGGGTGACTGAGGTAATCCATGTCATTGACGATTTTCTCCTGCTGGCAAACTCGTTTGAGAAGTGTAACGATGATATGCAGGCATTTATCATGAAAAAACTTGCGGCCCTTCCACCTCCATCTCGTTCCTAGGAATAATCATTGATACGGTGCAGATGCATGCTAGGCTTCCCGAGGATAAGCTGAATAAGGCCAGGACACTGTTATTGAGTTTTCTAGCCAAACAGAAGGTCACTTTGAAAGAATTGCAATCGTTGATCGGTGTACTCTCGTTCGCTTCAGAAGTGGTAGTCCCTGGTAGGGCCTTTTTACGTCGGTTAATCGATCAAACTTTGGGGGTGTCTAGGCCGCATTATCATATTCGCTTAACTAGACAGACTAAATTGGATTTAGGCGTATGGTTAGAATTCCTGCAGCACTTCAATGGCAAGACTTTCTTTTTAGATGAGAACTTTCTGACAGGTGACTTTCTTCAGCTGCACACTGATGCCGCAGGGGGAATAGGTTATGGGGCTCTGTACGGGACAGAATGGTTTTGTGGTCTCTGGCCGGTGGCATGGCGTTCACATAATGTCGCAGTTTTGGAATTATACCCTATCGTAGCAGCAGTACATGTGTGGGGTAATGCTTGGGAAAATAAGAGCGTATGTTTTTTCACAGATAACGAAGCCCTTGTCCCCATTATTAACAACCAGACATCGCGTGAACCCCACATTATGGCTTTAATCCGTCCCCTGGTACTGGCATGCCTGCGGTTTAACATAAACTTTGCAGCACGTCATATTCCAGGCCGTTTTAACATTTTGGCTGATAAGCTGTCTCGTTCACAGGTGGGAGATTTCCACGAACTGGCGCCATGGGCGAACACCAGCCCGGTAGACATCCCGTACAGCGTGTCCCCAGCCGGCTTAGGGAGTCTTTAACCACATTGATGCAGGCCTCTCTTGCACCATCGTCTCGGCTGCATTATGAGCGGGCATGGAAGAAGTTGATAACATTTCATGATTCTTTATCTCTCCCCACTATGTTGCCTGTTTCTGTACCCATGATGTTGTTGTTCATTGCTCACCTGCATGCCGATGGATCCGCTCCGGCATCCATTGTGTCCACAGTCTCGGCTGTGGCATACTTCCATAAAAGTAAGGGTTTTGCTGACTCGTCACATTGCTTTGCAGTCTCTAAAGTGTTAGCTGGTGTTAGAAGTATCGGAGCTGTTCCTGATGTCCGTCTGCCTATCACTCTGCCTGTGCTTGCGCGCCTGGTGCAGGCATTACCCACGGTGTTCTCATCCCGATACAAGTGCCTCATGCTCCGTGCCATGATGGTCCTTGCTTTCAAGGCGTACTTGCGCATAGGAGAAATGGTGCCTCGGTCACGGAGTATGGTACAAGGTTGTTTGCGTGTGGGTGATGTTTTGCTATCTGGTGACTTAGTTACAATTTCTTTCCGGCGGTTTAAACACAGTGCTCTTCAAGGTCCCCAATCTCTCCAGGTTAAAGGCGAAAGCCTTCCAGGGACAGCTATCTACCTGGCTTCTTTCCTTCGGGAGTTTAGACAGGCTAGAGGTCCCGGACACGCCTTGCTGTTTGCATACCCAGATGGCTCCCCAATGCTACGTAGAGAATTTGATGTGTCGCTGAAACAGTTACTGGTATTCTGTGGCTATCACACTAGTGCGTTTAAGGGACACAGTTTTCGCATTGGGGCGGCCACTGCGGCAGCATTACGAGGTGAGTCTGATGCACAGATTAGGGCGGCGGGCAGATGGACATCAGATGCCTTTAAGAAATATATCAGGATTGCTTGAGGTCGTTTTGCATGCTTTTTCAACATGACAGGTTATATTGTAGTGGGGTGGTCACATGTTTTGGTGACCGGTGGCGTAATGGCCCCACTTATAGGTTTAGGCTAAATCTTGATACAATGTAACTCTTCAGCAGGTAGTTGGGATTATAGTTAGGTGAATGAATGGTGTGCTTGGTTAGTACGGTACGGTGCCTAAGGTCTACTGTGATTACAGTAGTAATGATGTTGTATATATCTATAACAATACTGCTAATGTTGTATATGCCGAAATGTGGGCTCTGTCAACCTGAGGGACAGGAGACTAGTATGGGCTCAGTCACAGGCCTGGCCTTGGGATGTAGAGCCCACATTTCTCTCTTTAACTTAATCTCTTAATAAACGTCATTCATTTGGCCTTCTTTCATCACTATTCATGACTTGTGTTGGTGCTTGCATAAATGAGAATATGCGGCCACGGCAACGTGCTGCATATGGGTTTTTGTGCTGGCAACAACGCAGGACAAGTGATGATTGGCCTAATGTCTGATGCTAATTATTATGCTAATTACCTCGTTGTCTCTGGCGCAAGGAGCCAATCACCGCGTGGTAGTGGCGCGCAGTCACAGATTACAACGAGCTCTTGGTCACTTCGTTTTGTGAAAGCAGACGGAGTGGTCGCATCAAACAATTTTGGCCCTCCCATCCCTCCCAAATTTTTGATAGCGTTAGGGACATACCATGTACATCATTGGTGGAAGAGGGGTTGATAGCAAATCTCAAAGCTTTCCCCGTTTTCTTAGTGCAGGTGGACAATGTGTTCACGGGGTTTTAACGCCGAGACAGCTCGCTTCTCTTCCACCGGTGATTTTAGTAAGTGGGGCGTAATGGCCCCACTTATAGGTTTAGGCTAAATCTTGATACAATGTAACTCTTCAGCAGGTAGTTGGGATTATAGTTAGGTGAATGAATGGTGTGCTTGGTTAGTACGGTACGGTGCCTAAGGTCTACTGTGATTACAGTAGTAATGATGTTGTATATATCTATAACAATACTGCTAATGTTGTATATGCCGAAATGTGGGCTCTGTCAACCTGAGGGACAGGAGACTAGTATGGGCTCAGTCACAGGCCTGGCCTTGGGATGTAGAGCCCACATTTCTCTCTTTAACTTAATCTCTAAATAAACGTCATTCATTTGGCCTTCTTTCATCACTATTCATGACTTGTGTTGGTGCTTGCATAAATACACATTGCCTGATGTTTCATAATTTAATAACAAATTAACACAACATTTTTTGTATTCTATGTGTGCCTAAAATATGCAAATCCACATTCATATTATGAATAAAATACCACTGTGACTCAGTCATTATTTTTATCACCGCTTCAAGAAAATGGTGAATAATAAACTAAATTGCAGAATGGTTAACAATTAACACTGAAATGTCTAATTTATTCATTATTTCTGGCGTAGGCGACACCCATGTGCTTCACATCATGTCTGTAACAGCGAAATGCTGATAATGTAAGGGCTGACAAAATATTGACTTGCATGTACACTGTAGAAACTAAAACCAGGCATTTACCTCATGATTCTGAATCCACACATCTGCAGGAACTTGAGCAGTTCAATGGTGCGGTCTCTGTTCTTCTTCTTCTCAGACTCAGTGAGCACATCGAAGGGAACAAGTTGCGGGTGGATCCCTCCACCTGGTGGACACCATGTTCAACAAAGGTTGCAGAAAACAACAAACTAAGTTAATACAAAACTACAGTTCCTCACTTCAGATATTAAGGGGCCGACTACACCAGCATGCTGTGAGGGGCTTTGGGTTGATCAGACATAGCAACTTTTCAACCACTATTTAAAAATATAAGACCTTTTCCATAACAATTTCAACACAAAACAGCCAGAAACTTGGGAACACCTGCAGTGGTAGCCAAAAGACAGCGTCCACACAAGGGGGAAAACAAGGAAGTGTCACCAACAAATGTCAACATGGTTTAAATGGTCATGATAACAATTATTTTTCAATAGTTATCACTCATCGTACTAATTAACTACATTGATGATACATGAGATTGTGTAAGACAGACCTATGTCACGTAGTACCCTCTGTTTGCCATAGGCCCACAGGTCGTGTGCATTGGTAGCCAGATGTTCAGCCATCTCCAGGACACTACGGGTCAGTGTGACATTCCTCAGGTCAGCCGGCTGAGGGGTGAAGTCTCCCTGGCAAACAGAAAACACCCCGCTCTTAACACACTTGTAGGATAATTTCCTAGAGATTACAATATTTTACTTTCGACAGTAACCTACAGTTTATTATGCAACAATGATATGACCTGAACACCGAGAGTAAGCATAATAATAAGCCCTGCACACATAGACAAAATACGTTTTCATGAACTAACCAATAGAAAGTACATGTCATTAATTGTTTATGGAACCAAACTTTTGAAATTAACATCATATAAAAACCTGCTAGAAATTTTCGACAAAGGAGTAACATTACTGTTTAAGTATTGTAACTCCAACATTTTTCCTTCTAATTTGTTTGATTTGTTTGAACAAATGCTTTTAACTTGACTACCTTGAACCTGCTAGCCATCAAACAATGTCTCTTACATACAGAGCATGCATCTAGAAAGGGTGTACTTACCAGAGTCGCCTTCGACATCTTCCTCTTGATCTGCCCCCTGGAGGCGTTTCTGGCAGGATCCATCTCAATGGTTGTGCCCCATACAATCATGGCCTTGATGGCCTCTTCGGCTGGCAGGATGTACCGCAGCTTCTCCTGGCAAACAACAAACATCATTTGTCAGGTGAATCAATCAACATTAGAACCAGTTACCTCGTGTCCAAGTTAACATCCCTGTGGTGGGAATAAAGTGACATCTGTTCACACAAAATGGTAAGTTGTAAATACAGTGTGGCATCCAGCTATTTACACTTCACCCCCAGAATAACTATTAATTCCAGTGCTAAATCAACTTCTCTGAAAAGCATTCAGCCATGCTGCAATTACTACATAAAGTCTACTTATTCAAATACAGTGAAACCTCCCTATTAAGGTCACCCTCGGGACTAGGCAAAAGTTACCTGAATGGCATGGTGACCCTATTTGCGGGACTAATTTCCTATATTTTCTTGTTACAAACATAATTTTGGACTATCCCAGGGCGACCTTAACTGGAAGGTGCCTGTATTACTGAGGTGACCGTAAAGTGAGGTTCCACTGTACATCCATCACTGTCTATAGCTAGGTGTTCATTGCTATAGCTACGTGTTCATTGCTACAGCAGAGTCACCTCATGCAATGTACAGTGAGTTTAGGCAAACAGTGATGCGAGTAGAGCGAGGGAATGAGCCGGTGAGTTGAGACTGATGGCCCTACCTTGTCTGGCAGCAGTCTGAAGTTCTTCATCATGGGGTGGAGTTTCTTGGTGACGTCATACACCGGAGCCAGCATCCAGCCAGCGTCCAGCTGAACATACACAGCAAGTTGTTTATAACGAACATCAAGCAGCATATTTCCCCAGACTGTCCACTATGCCAAGTGTAAATACATGAGGCCTTCCAGAATAACGTATGTTTCTGTTACATGATCTCAAAGGTAATGACAGGTCGGACAGATTTTTTTTCTTTAATTATTTAAGTTTAATTAATAAGTAGAATAAGGCTGACACTGAGGATTCTACCTTGTATGACTGCAGTTCACAAACAAAGATGCTGTGATGAAACTACCACACATATCAAGTATATTCATCAGAATATGTCAACAGAGTACTTGCCTTGTTCATTGCCCATGCGTCGTGGTAGTGCTCTGCAAACTCCAGAGCTGCATTCGCCAGCTGATCTGTCAACCTCACCCTTCACACACACCAGACACATGAACATAGAACTTGCGCAACATTAAACATGAAACATTTTGTAATGATTCTATCTGTTAGTATTTTACTTCAAAGTGAGGCAGGATACCTGATCAGTATGGTGGTGGTATGGAGAATTATACAATAGAATAGGCTTCCATAGGTTTTTGTTTTGAAAACTGTATAACTGAATTAGGCGAGTTGACCTCCCTAAAAGATGTGTTGGCCTCCTTTTTCTGGTGTGAGTTGGGCAGTTGGCTTCACCCTCTGGTGTGTGTGTGCACATTGGCTTCATTCACCAGATGCATTGATATAAAAAAATCAACTTGTTCAAAGAAGACAGAACACTAAAAAATCCTACCAAATTCAATTAATTACATCAACACATGACTACTCAGGAATGAATGTTTATAATTCTGCCTCACAGAAAAGTTCTACTGTCAGGTATCACACCACAACTCCGTGTTTTCTTACCTGGATGTGTCGACAGGCTCTGGGTAGTAGGTACCGTCCATGTTGGACGTATACTGGCGGATCCAGTTATCATCCTGGTTGCTCAGGGAGTAGTCAGGTGACAGGGCACAGCCAATGGCTGACAAGCAGGGCAGAGCCTTTGAGAAGAGCTCTGGGTCGTAGGCCTATGAGAACAGGTCTCGTCTTAGTCCTTACGCCTGTCTTACTAAGCACAATAATGAGTCTAAAATAATAGCATATTGTACTTGTACACATATCTGTATGACCTACTCTGGCCATTCAAAGGTGCACTGCAATCGACAGATACAGTATGTGCCTTTTTGCCAGAGACCAGCTCAAACAAGGTTACTTTAATGTCACTACAAATGTGAAGTTTTCGGACATTCCATTGAACATTTTTTGAAATACTGGCCCAAAATGTTTTTCTTTGCAACAAAAACAAAAATAAAGAACAAAGTTACTAAAGTGAGAACATATGAAAACACAGTTTCTAAAGTTATGCTTGACGGAAGTCTCTCATAATTAGGATTGTCTGTCGTACCCTGGATATGTAAATTTCATAAACAATTTATGAAATAAATAGTAAGCCAAGTTATAACAGAGATGATGTTGAGAGAAACAAGAGCTGTGAACTGACCCTCTGAGCGAGAGAGTCGAAGATCCCGCTGAAGAGCATCATCGTCAGTCGTCTTTCCTCCTCCGTTGCTGAGCCATGGCTCCCCCAGCCCCCATTGCCGTAGTAACGTCCACACCGCTCATAGTGGTGCGTCAACACCTGGGGACAAAAATGACACCGATTCACTTTATTTAGATTAGATGTTTACCTGTGTTTTAATTGCTTTGCAAGGCCAACACATCTCCACGGTGGGAAGCAGAGAAGAGTGGAAGAGATTGGTGGAGAGAGTATTAGAGTTTGTTACTACAGAGGACTACTACTATGGACAACATTCTGTGAATTAGCCAGAAGAAGCAGGCCATAGTAAACAATGACTAATTTTGCACTGCTGCAAATTTAATTCTCAGTCAGTGACGCAACTGAATAAGTCCATCAAGTCATCATATACACCTGTACATGATGATAATTTCATGTGCAAACTAAGTTGAAAAGGACACTACAAAATTAGTTTTTAATTAACGAACTGTTTATAACATATTATTGTGTGCAGCAAACCTGTACACAGCAGACATTTGTACACAACACATGTCTATCCATAGTAGATACATGTATATAACACACCTATCCATTGCAGAAACTTGTGCAAAACACATACGTGTCCATAGCACACACTTGTGCATAACACACTTATCCATAACAAACACTTGTGTAACACACCTATCCATAGAATGTATTGCATAACACAGCTGTCTACAACAGACAGTTTTCAATAAACAACCTATCCATAACAGAGAATTTTGCACAACACGCCTATCTGAAGCAGACAATTTTGCATAACACACCTATTCACAGCAGACAATTTTGCATAACACACCTATCCACAGCAGACAATTTTGTATAACACGCCAATCCACAGCAAAACAATTTACATAACACATCTGTCCACAGCAGACAATTTTGCATAAGACAGTGGAAGACACCTATCCACAGCAAACACTGATACAAAATAACATGTTCCAGCAAACTTTAACATAACACACCTATTTATAGTAGACACATTTACCAAGTGAACACAATTGTATAGTTCCAAAATTGTCTCATACACACAGGTTTTACTATCTCTTGAAATATTTGTTCATAAAATCTACCATATACAGCAAACAATGTACATAATAATCATGATGGCTAAAATACACATGCTATAACTTTAGTGTTTCTACACGTCTGCTGACAATAAAAACCTTCATTCTTGAAGATAATGTTAAAGTTGATAATCAATCCTCTTCCAACCACATCATCTACAGCTATTTTTGAGACACGGTTCGCGTTCCATATCCCACTGAAGACTAACACAATAAGAGGAACTTCAACCTAGACTGGTGCAACAATAGCTACAGGAACTACAACTAGGTTCACGCAATGACGGTCGATCTAACTTACACCTGTTGAACAAACAACTCAACTTGCATGTTGGCTAATCCTTCAATATGGTGATGATTGTTTTTTTTAGAGAAAACAGCTCATGATCTAACAATACAGTCAGCTTGCTACGATCTCGAAATACATACTTTGCCATTCTGACAAAGATGTATTTTCAGGTTGCTATGATCTAGATTTATTGTCAAGCAGTTATGAACTAGATATATTATCAGGCTGTTACAATCTATGTATTGTCAGGCTGTACCAATCTAAATATGCCAGGCTATTATAATATAGATATATTGTCAGGCTGTACCAATCTAAATATAATGTCAGGCTATTATAATATAGATATATTGTCAGGCTGTTACTGTCTACATAAAATGTTCAGGCTATTAAAGTCTAGATATACAGTCAGGCTGTTACAATCTAGACATACTGTCTGGCTGTTATGATTTATGTATAATGTAAGGCTGCTATGGTCTATATATAAGTTCAGGCTATTACAATCTATATATATTTTGTCAGGCTGTTATGATCTAGTGGTGCTGTGAACAAATCGGACAATATCATGACCAGGGAACAATATCAAATAGTTTACCTTCAAACAATTGTGAGCACACATCTGAAATAATGTAATAATTTCACAATGAAACTGACATTAAGCATTCTGCAATAACGTCATTTTACGTTATGATTTAGTTGATGAATTAATGTTAAATTTAAGATGAATGAATAGTTAAAACTGGAAGTAAAACGTTGTGCAAAAATCGATCTGTTTCTTTTTATCAAATTGGTATACAGAACAATTTGCTTTATAAATAAATTCTACTAAAATGAACACAATTTTATTTGCAGAACAGTCTGAAAAGACTGACAATCTTGTGCATATAATGGACCAAATTATAGTAAAATTAATACACAAAAATTGATGATTAAAATAGATGAAACTGAAATTGCAATGGAAGAAACATTTTTATACAGTAGACAGCAGCGCAGTGGTTTTAAGGAAGTCACCACAACTGTTTTCAGTGTGAAAGCAACACTACCGTAAATCCTGTAGTTGTAGCCACACCCCTAATTAAAGCCGCACCCCGACTTTTGACCTAACCCGACTTTCCTCCGCAGAGTTTGTTACAGGCAAAAACCTTTTTTAAAGCTGCACCTGGACTTTGAGCCTTGACCATTTTAGC
Source organism: Paraescarpia echinospica (assembly GCA_020002185.1). Classification (NCBI taxonomy): domain Eukaryota; kingdom Metazoa; phylum Annelida; class Polychaeta; order Sabellida; family Siboglinidae; genus Paraescarpia; species Paraescarpia echinospica. Next base: position 6,848,274 of record CM034538.1, read on the forward strand.
CTTGTCTTGCCTAGCCTTGCATACAATTAGGAAAAATTAAGAGGTTCCATAAAGAAAGTCATAACTTTGCTATTAATAATCATAAATTAATGAATAAGGTATAATTTTATTGGTAAAAGACTTTATTGTAATGCATTAATAATAACTACATCACATTTTATATTAACGTTGGAATAATACTATATGTGAATGTTGTCAAAATGGAAAACAAAAATAAACAAATTTCACCATGTTATCAGAAAATAACTGGGTGGTTGAATATCCATACATCCAGTGAACGAAATGTAGCCATGCATTTAAGCTACTTGGTAAAGTTAGAATTATTAAAATATTTTGAGAAGTTTTATTTTATGCCATTTTATGTAGAATCATGTATAAAGTCAGTGCTATAAATGCATTGAAAAGACTAGAGCTGGTTTAGTGCAGTAGTATCAGCTGCGTTGACTTCAAATGTGTTTGATTGACAGCTAGTAATTACAGTGTAATAATTGTCTCCATGGGAAAGCAGAATGAGAACGGATGTAATCTTGTGGTTTGGCCTATTTCTTCCAGTTCCAGAGAGTTGACCCAGGCATGTGAGATTATAACACTGTATCTTGTACCAGGACAAGTGCAATTTACTCCAGTGCAAAGGGGCACTTGTAATGGTGTTGTGTTGACAATCAGGTGAAGCCTGGCTTCAGTAAAGCCAAGGTGTGAACGTTGTGCTTGGAACTCTGCTTAAAACATCATCACCTGATACCATGAGCAAAGCAGACAGTTGTTACAGTTGATGTCTGCTAGTGTGGGACAGTTGCTAAGAACGGCGAATACCATCATATTCAAATTTAAAACGGTCCGCGATGCCGACGGCCCAGACCAGACGCGGATACGCAGGATTACGCCGCCATGCTGTTCCAGGCAGCGTTCTTTGATAGCGACAATGAAAGTGACTTTGGAGGATTTTAGTTGTGAAATGGATGATGCCATCATATTTGAAGATGTTTGCCCAGTACACGCGGCACGGATTCATGGAATGACACAGCCGGAACGGCATGGCATTCTTCAACGGTGACGATGAAAGTTATTTCGATGACGATGGATTTTAATGTTTTCACATGTTTTGATCTTTGTTTCTGAACATTTTATGGACACAGACAGGTTTTTATGTGTTATGTAATTATTTTTGCACCAGTGGCAGTTGTAATACAATGTTTTATTGATACATCTGACTTCGTTTTTTTTGTAAGTTTTTCAGTTATTATAAACGTTACTACTGACAACCCAGTGAGCCAATTTTCACAATATTTTCGGCAAATTACTGTATTTAAAGCCGCACCCCAACTTTGCCGTCATCGTTATCATTTCGGCTACACACTACTGTAATTAAAGCCACGGCTACAAATACAGGATTTATGGTAAGTATGAAGTCAGAATAAAGGGTAGAATGTTGTCTCACCCTCAGAGCCACGATGGTGTTGTCAGTGAGCGCTGGCACGTCCACAACCAACTTCCTCAGTAGACTCGTCATCATGGGAGGCCGCAGTGTGCTGCAAACACATAATTTATATATGAAATGTTGTTCATGGTTCTAAGCTTCCATTAGTTGTTCCGAATGTTGAAACATATGCAACGTTTCATGGCATCAGTTTCAACATTCACTCCAAAGCAACTTTATTTCTTGTAGTCTAATGTAATCTATATATTAACACGCTAACTTTGGAACTTGCTGGAGATGTATTTGACAAAACACAAAGGTAGTTATTTAGAATTATTTAATTTTTCAGTGGACAAACTGCATGGTGAAGTATTGCCTAGAGGACGTAAGAGTTTGTTGTCTCAAGGGTGGATGGCATTTAGTCATGAGAAATAGTCAAGTTTGATCATGTAAAAACTTGGTCATTGAAAGTTTTTAATAAAGCAACAGGAAGAAGTATTACCAAACTGCAAGATGTGAGCTCACTACGAAGAAGTACTAGGTTTGATAGATGTGCTAAAACTTATAATATGACTGTGTTCTCTATGTGCAAATTTTGTCTGATTGCAGATGACCTCTGTGATGATTTGTTCAGTTGAAAGTAAGAGCTATGGTTCTGGTACTGACAAGGTCTGTTTGTCACCAAGTGCCATCTTCAAACCTGAGGTTACTACCGAGTAGTGCACCTTCAAATAGAGATGTGGCTTAAATTACACTATTTACGGTATCCCCAAGTATTTGTTCATGGTTGTTGATGGGCATCGATTGCCATCCCAGTGGATCTTGTATCTAAGTCCGTATTATTGTGTAGCTAGTATATTGTCTTTTAAGATATATGAGCCGTAACCTGACCGGGTGGAAAACACAAAAGTAATGTTAAACACGACGAACCTGGTGAACGCAAGCAAGAAGTCCGACACGGCATCTCTCTGGTTCTTTGTCAGTGACTTGATCTTTGAGAGTCTGTAGACAGTGTGTAGCAAGGAGTCAAGGAGGGCTGACGCGTGGTCCGAGTCAAAGAAGAAGTCTGCCTGGTCTGTCATTAGGGGCAGCACCGAGGTGGCTAGGTACCGGTTCAACGCTAGCGCCACCTCACTCTCCGTTGCAGGTGTCTACGGCAACATGACAAGTTTCACTTGTTGACAGTTGGTCGAACACGGGATCAACTGAGAATGCCCCAAAAGCTTATAAAGAATGTAGAACTTTAAAGTATTTATGGTGAAACCTCATTCATCTGTGTTGGGACCATTTGTACTTACAGTGGAATTGGAGAACAAGATGCCAGAAGGAGAATTAATAACAGAGAGCAGACTGAAGAAAAACATAAAAGTGAAAGTAGCTGGGACCAGACGGAGACGAGCATGGAAAATAGAAGATGGTGGTAGAAAGAGAACTGGAAGGTTGAAATAAGATGAAGAGATATTGTAAAAAGATCTTCAAAGAGCAAGGGTGAGCAATTAGACTGGGAGAGAATGACACAGGAAGTATTACTGTTGCGAGGAAGGTCGTTGCCCGCAGGTCGGGCAGAAAGTATTACCATAGTGAGGGATGTCGGGCAGGAAGTATTACCATAGCGAGGGATGTCGGGCAGGAAGTATTACCATAGCGAGGGATGTCGGGCAGGAAGTATTACCATAGCGAGGGATGTCGGGCAGGAAGTAATACCATAGCGAGGGATGTCGGGCAGGATGTATTACCATAGCGAGGGATGTCGGGCAGGAAGTATTACCGTTGTGAGGGAGGTCGGGCAGGAAGTATTCCCGTTGTGAGGGATGTCGGGCAGGAAGTATTACCGTTGCAAGGGAGGTCGCGGCCCGCAGGTCGGGCAGGAAGCAGTCTTCGAGCAGGCGGAAGAACATCATCTGGTCGGGGATGCCATAGACGCGCTCCAGGAAGAGGACGGCCGCAGCCTTGTGGATGGCCTGCAGGCCCGGGGGCTGCTTCTCTGGCAGCAGCTCCTCCTCATGGTCCTCGTTGATGAATGTCTCAGGCTTGTTGACGGGCAACACAAACTGCAGACTCAACACACCTACAAGCAGTCGGTGAAGATGTAGTCAAGTCTACCATGATTCTAGTTATCTGTATATTAATACACTAACTGTGGAGCATTATGAGTGTATCTCCTGTCATGCGTTGAGAACCATTTGCCTCTTTCTATGTTCATTAGCTTCACTGGACCATTGGTCTGTGTAGCAGACATAGCCACTTTAACGCTAATCGACACATTTTGCACAAACAAATATAACGTCATGCTGTAGTCTTGCATTTCTGAAAATACCCAGTTCCCAAAAAACTTCCAACTGCAACCCCCTTGAGAACTCCACACCCCATGAGACTTCCAAGTGCACCCCCTTGATATATCTAACCACACCCCTTGAGACCTCAAGTGGAACTCTTTTGCCTCGAGGGGTACTCTTCTGCCTCAGCGGGGGTACATATGCTACAGCCTTGTCATTTATTCTCCAGCTTTTTTCCTGGGATATTCAATGTCTGTCTGTAGCACAATTTTGGCAGGATCGAATAAATGCACACAATAGGTTAGCCTGCTGTAAACTGTCCACTGTACAAAACCCACCTTCGAGGTCCTCCCAATACACTACACATGACCCACCTTTGAAGTCCTACAACTACATTATACTTGTTATCTATATATTAACTCTTTACTGCACAAGTGTGCCAAAACCACCCAATGCCTCATACGTGCAACCCGTCCAAAAACACCCATGAAATTTATTTCTCTTAGGCCTTTCGTTTACCACGATCACATCCTTCTTTTACACTAGCAAGCCAGGTCAATTTGGTGACCTAGATTCTAGAAAAGTCAAGAATACATGTGCTTTCGCCATCTTGCGAAACCAGTTTGCGTTTGTTAATTAAGAGTTTATTTAGATGGAAGTTCAACATTGACCGAGATTGTTTTCCGTTAATTTCGAGTCAGAAATTTATGTATACAGCATCAGTGGTGTTGGCAACGAACACAGAGTTCTATTAACGTCCAACTACGATGTCAGTGCGACTTTTAGACACGGAGGTATCCAGCAGATGACCTGTCATTGGTGTCTTCATTTTGTATCCACACCTTGTCTAATCTGTTTATTTCTGCTGTATCTTGCTACCTTGATCACATTGATAATGCTAAGGGAACACATATTTGTGAAAGAGGTTGCTGCCTTTTGACATTTCGGATGTCGATTTTATATTCAAACAGAACATTTCATTCAGTAATATGATTGGTAGACAGTATCCATTTTGTAAAGTATGACTTTTTCAGGGTGCATGATGGCTTTAGCTGACAGGTAGTCCGTCGGACTAGCCGACTCAGAAGCAACTAGTCCTGATATCATTTTACTAGTGCTTAAAAATAAATGTGCCAGGTACCTTAAAAATAAATGTGCCATCAATGGTACTGTTGTATCATATATGTAATGACATGTGACAGTTATGACACATAGTAAAAATGGCTTTATTTCATAAAGAAAACAAACCATTTCTCATTTCAATTAAATGTTCAACTAAATGTGTCTTTAATAGAAACAAATACATGTGATTTTGTAGATCCAATTGCTGTCATCAGAAGAAATGACTAGTTTAATCAGGGGCAGCAAACAGCAGTTTTGGACAAGGCGACGCCAGCAGAATTTGAAGCCTGATGGCGACGAAGGACCGACATTGTCAGACTAAGTTGCATCATTTGGCCTATACTTTTCATTAGTGGTTCCTTTTCCGAAGCCAACTAAACAATCAGTAACATTGCTGGCGCTTGGTAACCTGCAAAAATAATCACCCAATGCGGGAATAACGCAACTATGATCACGATGGGATAGCACATAACGATGTCTGTAACCTGCGCATGTATCGTGCTTGTGCATGCATGTCGCTCATCACTCATGATCGCTAGGCGGCACTACATATCCTATGCTAACCTGATTATATTCACCGCGTTCAAAAAGTTTCCCATTCAACGGTTGTACGGAATATTTAGTTGCGTGTGATAAAATGCTACCTTACTGTCTTATTTTGTTTTATTCCATCACAACACCCAACTAGCATGTACACAGCGTAAATTAATTCACATAATCAGAGCTAGTCCGGTGGGACTGCTCCACTAAACATGGACTAGTCCGATCACTGAAACTACTCATCCGGGACGATTGGACCGGCCTTACTTCGCAGCCTGCTTTTTACGTTTTCACACGTTTATGTCGTTTAAAAAAATAATGCATCATTTGAAAACTAACCATCAGAATTAGATAAATGTTTTACTAGGACAAAACTAACCTGCCTGGCTGCATTTGTTTCACTGGAGCACTTATGGAAGGTGCTGTGAATTTTTTGGTATAGCGTGATGAAATTGACATTTCATTTTTTTATTGTAATTGTTGAACTTCGCTTCAAAATCTGAAACTTCATTGAATGCAACACATCAATTTTAACATTATATTTTATTCAAACATTCATTTCTATAGACAATGTAATTAATGTCATATATTTTCTTGCACAGGCTGTTGAGATATCCATATTTTAATGCAAGCAAAACACAATACAATTCAAAATTGGCTACCATCTTCAAATTGTCTGCTCACTGCAGGGTGTAAAATAAGAAGGCTGTCTACCCAGTAGAGTTAATACACTATGACCCACCTTTGAGGTCCTCCAATTACATCATACTTGTTATCTGTATATTAATACACAAGACCCACCTTCGAGGTCCTCCCATTACACTACACACGATCCACCTTCGAAGTCCTACCACTATATCATACTTGTTATCTATATATTAATACACAAGACCCACCTTCAAGGTCCTCCATAGACACAAGACTGCGGAGGATGGCTCTGGCTCTTAGAGAGTTACTGCGCCCAGCCTTGATGGCCGTGGCGTCAGGGGCACAGTGACCCAGCAGGTCCACCAGTGATGAGTAGAAGTTGAGGATGGCCGCCCCCATGTCTATGTAGTCCTCATCATCCTCTGGGGGCAGCGTGCTGAAGTCATACTTGCTGCAAGGGGCAGACACACGTAGGTCAGTCAGCACATATCTTATGCTCAGACAGACGGACAGACAGACAGTATTTATTTTGACCATTATGATCATAATATAAAGAATACAATGTAATATTCAAGGTAAGGTCAGGGAGTCTCCCATTAAGACAATATATGGCGCTATCATGAGAGCCACCCTAAAGTAATACAATTATGATATAATTATCACGTGATCATCTACACATACACACATGGAATATGCAACACCTTTGCAGGTATGTCTAAATATCCCCAGTAGCAAAACATATGAGAATATGCGGCCACGGCACCGTGCTGCATATGTATTTTGTGCTGGCAACAATGCAGGACGAGTGATGATTGGCCTAATGTCTCCTAAGGCCTGATGCTAATTACCCCCCTTTGTCTTTGGTGCTCTTTTGGCACAAGGAACCAATCACCGCACGGTGGCAGATTGCAATGAGCTCTTCGTTTTGTGAAAGCAGACAGAGTGGTCACATAAAAAAAATTTGTCGTTAGAGCGATATTGGTTTGAATTTTCTACGCTGTTTGCTGCCTTTTTATTAGCAGTCATTTAGATCTGCGAGTCGTCTTCAAAGAGCGTCAGCTGTACTTCGTGAGCGCAAGTTGCTGACGCTGTTCGGCCGAGTTCTTACAGCTGAGTATTTTCTTTGTTATCCGCCATTTTGATTTTTGCTTACGGAATTCGTCACTGGCCATTACCATGTCAGTGAATTCCCCTTGTAAGACTTTAGTTTTAAGGCATAGTTATGTTTTCATGTGGGGTTGTATAACAGTATTGGTAGTCGGTTAGTGTACTTTTGCGGCGGTTGTAGTTCCCGGTGCCTTCACCGGGATCGCGTTGTTGTCATGTACATGTTCGCGTGGTGGCACCACATTGCTCTGTAGGGCCCAGTTTATATGCATTGAATGAATGTTTTTATTTCAGGTACAAAAACTCATAGTACATATACATTTAAGCAATACATGCTAATAGGAATAAAATGTACACCATTAAAAATAATAGGTAAAATATATAAATAAGTAAACCAAGCTATTAAAGTTAAGAGAAAAAGAAAAATCAGGGAAGTAGGCAGGGAACATCGGAAGCTTTTAAGAAGCATATCCGACTTGCATAAGTATTTTGGGTCAAAGGTTAGGGACAGCTATCTACCTGGCTTCGTTCCTTCAAGAGTTTAGACAGGCTAGAGGTGCCGGACAAACCTTGCGGTTTGCATACCCAGATGGCTCCCCGATGCTACGTGGAGAATTTGATGTGTTGCTGAAGCAGCTATTGGTATTCTGTGGTTTCCAGACTAGTTTTTGCATTGGGGCGGCCACTGCGGCAGCATTACAAGGTGAGTCTGATGCACAGATCAGAGCGGCGGGCAGGTGGACATCAGATGCTTTTAGGAAATATTTCAGAATTGCTTGAAGTTGCTTTGTATGTATGTATCACAGGTTAGATTGTAGTGGGGTGGTCACATGTTTCGGTGACCGGTGGCGTAATGGCCCCACTTATAGGTTTAGGCTAAATCTTGATATGGTGTAACTCTTCAGCAGGTAGTTTGGATTATAGTTAGTGTGAATGAATGGTGTGCTTGGTTAGTACGGTACAGTGCATAAGGTCTACTGTGATTACAGTAGTAATGCTGTTGTTTTATATATCTATAACAATACTGCTAATGTTGTATATGCCGAAATGTGGGCTCTATCATCCAGAGGTACAGGAGACTAGTATGGGCTCAGTCACAGGCCTGGCCTTGGGATGTAGAGCCCACATTTCTCTCTCTTTAACTTAATATCTTTAATAAACGTCATTCATTTGGCCTTATTTCATCACTATTCATGACTTGTGTTGGTGCTTGCATAAACAATACTTTGCATATGATAGTTCTTCACCAGTGTTCTACATATGATCTGTACAACTGGTGGTCAGCAGGACCTTCAACTTTGTCAGGGTAGTCCCCTCAAAAGTTAGTTATCCACATATTACAACACAACATGTAAGCAACATATACAATGTCAGTTTTGGAAGTACAAATCTTAACATCTGTTATCATTTGATGTTATTTGAGAGCTGCCACATGACCGAAATGTTGACGGTCTCAGGCCTCTGGACTGGCAGTAATTTTGAACAGTTTTCACACCCCCAGTGACTAGCAACATACCCCCATAGCAACAAACCCTAATGACAAGTCGTACCCCTGCAGGAGGTAGTTTCCCCTGTCATCATCCTCGTCCTCTGTGACCGCCCTCAGGTAGCGCCCCATCTCGGGGTCCCTGGCTGTGGCTATCTGTAGTGACATGAGGATGCCGTCCTGCATGGCCTTGAGCAGACCCCCACCTTCGCCCCTCAGGGCGGGACCCAGGCACTCGGGACGACGGATCAACAGACGCACCACCAGGTTGGCGTTCTCCTCCACACTCTCACCTATGACACAGCAATCAATCAAACAATATTAATGTACCACACAAAATATTGACTAAATTGTTCATGTCTTGTTGAACACAGCTGAATCTAGTTACTTCTGAATACCATATGAACATTGTAAAATGCACTTATTATATTTTAGTAAATTTGTATTGTTTAATATATATATATGTGTGTGTACTTATCAAATGTCTATTCATATTAATTATGGGATTATTAATGATTTTAAAAAATATATCTGTTACTTGAACAAATGTATGATCCTTTTTCTTTATTCTTATTATTTGACATATTTATATTGTCACATGACAGAGGTCATGTAACACACCAGAAATGTCATTCTGCTGATGAAGACTGCACGATGTGGTTGAAATGTACAACTAAGTTTCTTCACAGGTAAATATGTCAGATAATTTGTTAGTTTAATAGAATTCTAAGTAGTTATGACTATGTGTGTAAAGCATGTGACAGCAATCTCTATTGATCTGGCTCTATATATTATACATAAATTATATTATTACCACGGCTCGGTTTCATGAAGCGATTAAGAATGTTCTTAACGCTAAGATAAGTGTCTTAGTAAATTATGCAATTTTTTTAATATGAGCAAACATAGGAGTTACGCAAAACAAGTGACGCTAAGTAATTGCGTAACTTTAAGTACACTTCATGATACCCGCCCCTGGTGATTAGAATAGAACTAAGTCCCACAACTCAGTTCCAGAATGAGGCACCTGAAGGTTAGGGAACATTGAGGTGAGTAAACTTTGTTTAACAAGATTGCCATCCAGAGAATTAACTCTAGATGGCAGGTGGACAAGGAAGCCCTTTGGCTTATCGAGAGTCCAACCCTTTTATCTACATATATCCAGCCCTTCTGAGGTGTGTCGATTTTATTTTTAAAACATATTCACACTACTAGCAGCCACACAATCATCAGATAATCTGTTCCATTCATTCAGTCCTTTGTGAAAATGAGAACTTTCTTACGTTTAATCTACACTGCTCCTTTACTAATGTAACTTCATGTCCTCTAGTCTTTCTATCTTTCTTAACTGAAAAAAACATATCTCTATCAATATTTTCATAACCATTTAATATTTAAAAAAACTTCTATCTGTTGTTGTGATCAGATGATATTGGAATCCAATTTTACTCTCCTTACATTTATGCCAATCTTTCATAGATCACGCACCATTGACCCATACACAAAAGCGGAAGAAGTCGAGGAATCTCTCGCCATTGACCGGGTCCCAGCCAATGTCCGGGTAACCCTTGGCCAGCAGGTCCTGGTTGCTCTGTTGACCGCCGCGTGACAGGTACATCGCGACCTTGTCAAGATCAGTCTCGCTCAGCATCAGCGCCAACTTGTTGTTGTCCATGAGAGAGGAGTAGGCGACATCTAGTGGGCACGACCCACGAAGGGAGGGTCGAGCTACAAGCAAGGGATGGCACAGTGAACGTACCAAATGAGACTAATTAACTGTAATATTCAAGATTTAATACTCTTGTGACATAAATCTTTGTCAACAAATAAGCCAGTGACTTATCATAGTTGCTACCTACCCCAAAAATAATGGCTAGTGTTGTTGGCGTAATAAGAAATACATTTTTATTCACACAAATTTAAGGAAAAAGGACTTGGTGCTATTTATTTCACTAGCAAACATGCTCTTTCTTTGCATAACCCTATATACACACAGGAGCAGATGTTTCCCAGAGTATTTGTTTATTATGATGTAAAAAAGGCGTTACCTTTTCTTCCGAGAGGTCAGGGATTACTCCCTGAAAGTTTGACACCTGAGGTGCAAGCCCTCTAGGAAGAAAACATTTACATATCCCCCGCACAGACAGACAGACAGACATAAGTTCAAATTGATTATAGTTAGACGTGTCCTGTCTCGGCACTAAATTGCCACATTGTCCCTACTCACACAGCAACATGCAGCTGTTGTCAAGGAGATAGCTGAGATGTTCAAACATGGCGCTCTGGTTCTTGTAGCCAGTGCGACAGAAGTAGCAGAGGAAACGACAGCATGACACCACCATGTCTGCTCCAATGTCCTGTGACACAACACAAAGTATGGCTAAACATCAATTCTTATATAGCATCAATAAATAACTGTTCAAAGAGCTTTACAGTGCTGACTGTCACAGACTTATTCTTTCGAACACCAACTTGGAAGTATTCAGCTATGTCACAATTACTGGATTTACTCTATTCATTCATATATATATATATATATATCCACAACTGTCTACATCCAGGTACTCGTTTGTACTGCTGAATGAACTGAGGCAATGTGGAAATTATCCAAAACTGCCTACGTTTCAATTCAATACCAAAAGGATGCAAAACCGAGTTCTCTTGGCTGAGAAGCAGGGAACCATTTCATTAACATTCTTATCAGCTCATAACCCAATTTTGCTCTTTAAAATAAATTTTGCAGTGATTTTGTATACTGAAAACTGTACTAAATGCTGCGGCACCAGGACACTTTCACCGGTGTATCACAGACATTGTGTCCTTGGTGATAAGGCGGCGGCATTTTGAAAAAGCTCCTCAAATTTTACAGATTGCTTAATGATGGATTTTCCTTACGAGCTCATTATCTTTGTGAAACGGTCCCCTGATGTTCTAACCACCGCACTAACGAGCCCCACAAATCTTAAACTTGCCAGTAGAAGGTGCCACTGACCGTTGGTTCGTCCTTGAGAGCGGGGGCTGAGGCACTGTTAGATGCGACAGACGACCGCCTGCGTGTGGCAGGGTCGCTGTCGACAGCCGGGGAGTGCTGCTGGGCCTTGTTGAGGGTGTTCACCATCAGCTGCATGACCGTCTCATGTATGCCGAGACTGCGCATCAGGTCCGGGTGTTGGAAGAACACCTTGTTGTCAGCCAGGTCCCTGGGAGGTACATAGAAAAAGTAAATAAGTTCTTATATAGTGTAATATCAAGTCCATACAGTCAAAGCGCTTTACACTTTACTCCCTGACAACTTATTCAATCGAACACCATCTCGACTTCTCTGGAAAGCATTCAGCCACAATGTAATGTAATGCGCAAGTAATGTAAAGTAATGTGCAAAGACTATTCGTATAAAAATAAATATCCACCACAGCCAGGTACTCTTTCATACAGCTGAATGAACTGGAGTAACATAGAGTGAACAAACTTGTCCAAGGTTCGACATGGCAGCACAGGATTCGAACCCGGGTTCTCTTGATTAAGAGTTCAATGCTCTAGACTCTGCACCAATATGCTCCACAACATTGCACCTGCTAGCACTGACAGGATATGGCATAAAGTGTCAGAATGTAGATCTAAGTTATACACTTGTGATTGTCGAATGATGAAAACATGCTTTACAAAAACAAAGTATTTGTAATTTTGGTTATGGCATGATCAAATTGCGTCAATGTTCAGTAAGACTGGCTAACTACTGCTGCCATCTTTCATCTTAGATACCATATAGTGTCACAAACAATTCTGTCAGATATTCCGATTCCTGGTGATCTATATGTCTAATGGTGTAACCTGAGTTGAGGTCCAATGATATCTCAAAATGTTAGGCTGGAGTAGCCCAAACTGCCCCAGTCATTATAATAAAAGAACATTTTGTTTCATGAAATCATATAAGAACGTTTTGTTGTCGAACTTGGCACACATGGAAACTGTATTGACCAGAACATTTTTTTTCAGAAGTTTCTCTTCTATTATGCATGACACAGTATATGACACGAGCAGACTCACACAAGATTGAACTCACAAGTTCACAAAAACAAAAAGAGTATATTGCTTAGAATTGGTTCACAGTGTTTCCCCTGGGTAAAATGATGGGCGAGGTGAAAGGGGTGGGCCACACGAGCGCCACAGGTGCGAAGCGTTTCTATGGGGGTCCAGGGGCATGCCTCTCCAGAGATTTTTTTTAACAAGCTTAAAATTGGTGCATTCTCAGTTATGTTTTAACCTTTACTCTTGAATATAGAGGGAAGATATGTAAGCATATAAACACTACTTGTAAATGTAGTAATCATGATTGATTAAGGGTAGCCACTACCCGAAAACGGCCATATAATCAATATGCTATATCTCTATTAATACTGAACATATCTTAAACAAATTTGGTGTACTAGTTACATAAATGAATGGTATATTTCATTTGAAATATGGGCTCATTTCATGGCAATGAATGTTTCTAGAGAGACTGATTTTCACATCCTTGAAAATTATTCTGAGCTAACAACTGTATGTGTGATCATGCCGTTGTCAAGAATCATCAGCTAGAATACTCCTTTGTGCAATAAGGTGGTTTTGGGCAAGGATATCTGACTTCACTAACTGTTGTTCAGGTATTAGCATTTTTCAATACGCTTTGAAAAATGCTCAAACCTAAAGTCCCATCTCACAAGTTGTTGCAGTTAGATATCCTTGCCCAAAACGACCTTATTGCACAAAGGAGTATTCTAGCTGATGATTCTTGACAACTACATGATCACACATACAGTTGTTAGCTCAGAATAATTTTCAAGGATGCATGCCCCTCTGTCACATTAGAAACGTTCATTGCCATGGTAATACACAAGCAACTGAACCCATATTCCACATATCAAATACTATTCATTTAACTAATCAGTACTCCAAATTTTGGCTACCCTTAAAGATAGTAATCATGATTGTTTCATCGGGTTGAGGTGTGGTTTCTACTTGACCACTAATACTCGGTTGTGATGTTGTTTCCACTTGACCATTGGTACCTGTTTGTGGTGATGTTTTTCTTGCCCTAACCCTAGGCCTTGTTACCATGCTGACAGAGTCAGTGACAGGGGTATCATCTGAAGACTCTTCCCCCCATCGTTACTTTCAAATGATTATCATATCATAATATTATGATGTTAAATTGGTGGTTTCTATTCCAAAGATTATACTTTATCTGTTGCCAGCATGCTATGCAATTAATTAAAGTCATTTCTAGAATGCCCCTCTGGACATAAGCCCCTCCGGACAAAAGCCCCTCAATCTATAACATTTATACATGTATATAGACTGATAAATAAATAATATCCCATTTTCAATTTCTGTTAGGGCTAATACGTAGTCTTATCTTTCAGGAAAGATAAATTTAGAAATATCCATAAAGATTTGCTTCTTTTGCTAAAAATGTTGGTGTCTTGACAGACCTTGTTGCTACACAACATGTCACTTGGTGTAAAGGTCATTATAAGAGCACTGACCAGATGCTGTTCTTGAGAACCTCCTCCTCATCTAAGCAGACCTGCACTGACAGAAGACTTCTGACTGTGCCGAGGGACTTGAGTAGTTTGTTGATGTCGTCTCTATTGGCTGCACTGATTACGTACGCTCGCTCAAGGGAGCGGATCAACTGCAATATAAGTAGCCAGGTACAGTTGCACTGTGGTTTGTACTCACAAAACATGACTCTTGCAAGTGAATTACGTCAAAGAGCCATTTTTTTCATAGTTCAAAATACTTGTAAACTCAAGATATTTGTTTTCAAAATTACATTCCCGCCATAATTCTTCTGTGGCCCCTAGCTCTGACAATAACGTTTGCATGTACCTGCTTATGATTTCTTACAATTCTAGTTCGTAGATCAGGTTCCTGAGAAATTAATTATTAAAACAATTTTATTATAATGTATGTATTTCTGTAGGCGTTACTTCAACACATCACGAGCCGAGACAAAATGTCCATTAACTACATCTTTTACATATCATGTACAAAATGGAGGTTTATTAATTTAATTTGTTATGTCAATAGCCCACTGGACTACCATGATTAACATGATGTAGAAATGAGTCTCACCTCTCCCACACCATCGTACTGTCTGTGGATGAGAGAGAACATCTGGCCTACGAGAGTGCGGTCGTAGATGAAGTCTGTCTTCCCCCAGTCAATTATTGTTCTAATGATCAGCTTTGCCATGTTGTCTGTGGGCAAGAAAATACATGTTGATTCGATGTGACTGGTCCTATCTATACCTACCACATGACTACAACCCGAATGCCACAATTCAACCCCCGTGACTGCCACATCCCAGCCCCATGACTGCCACAACCCAGCCCCTGATTGCCACAACCAAGCCCCCTAACAGCCACAATCCAGCCCCCTGGCAGCCACAATCCAGCACCCTGACTGCCACAATCCAGCACCCTGACTGCCACAATCCAGCCCCCTAACAGCCACAATCCAGCCCTGTCAGCCACAACCCAACCCCTGACTGCCACAACCCAGCCCCTGCCTGCCACAACCGAGCCCCCTGATTGCTATAACCCAGCCCCTGACTGCCACAACCCAACCCCCTGAATGCCACAGCCCAGCCTTTGGGCTGCAAATGTGTCACTGTGTAACAGTATTGCTCATTCAGACAGACAGATAGTATTTATTTTGACCATCATAAGCACATAAACTACAATATAATCTGCCCACTAATCTTTAATATTAGTTAATCTTAGATAAAAATAAAAGCCAAGATATTGCAATGCAACAACAGTAACATCCACAACTGAGGCTTGCCTGAGTATTTGACAATTTTGTTAAAATCCAGTTACAATGAACAAAAAACTTTTCTATTAGACATTGTTTACATAATTTTTCATATTTTCTGGTGTATCAGGAAGCCACCTACCAGGCTTGACGTCGACCTGTTCCTCTCCCTTGTCCTCGTCCTTGGCTGCGAGCAGGACAAGCAGTTTCTCCGCCCATGACACCTCTTTCACCTCCTCCTTCCCCCCATCATCCTCCGGGGGTAGGGGGTGGTTGGCGTGGTGAAGGAGGGCGGCGTGGAACCCTCGCAGGACGTTGCGCAGCTTCTCTGAGCACGGACACAGGTAGAAGTCATCTAAATTGGAATCAACTTCCTTGAACGCCAGCAGCGACTCCATCTGTAAAGTGGAAACTGGCTTTGTTAGATGTACAAAAGAAAATACAGAATGTCTTGTCTAATGCTGGAGGTCTCAATGGACAGGTTTACTGCAGTGGATCAGAGTCACATCTGGTGGAAGTCTGAGTGTAGGACAGTTGCCCCGTGGACAGTTGCTCAGCAGTCAGTTGCCCAGTGGACACTTTCCCAGTGGTGAAATGAAGAAGAGGACACTTACTCAGTGACAAAATATTATATAAATGTAATAAATAAAAGTCCTTTTTTATAACAGTATAATAGTTGTTTTATAAAATTATTATATTATAATAAAACAACAAGAACTTCATGATACAACACTTTATTTATATAATATAAATGTGCACACATTCATAATTTCATACCAGTGTCAATTAATACATTCATTCATACGGTCATAGTTCATGTTCTTGCGTTCATGCAAGTCTAATGCTGTGGGCTGACCATGGAAGACACAGCAATTTATTTTAATTGCTTTTTAAGCAGCTCATGCGAACTTGGAGTAGCTCAGAGATCCACTGCAGTCATGTATATGTGTATTCTGATTGCAATGTCCTATTCAGGGTAACCCCAATTGCATTATGACTGGCTTCAGAAGCCTCATACAATTAAAAGCTGGGGCAAACTGTTCTATGTCAATTATCTAACAGAATTTAATCCTAAACTATGTCAATTATCTAACAAAATATTGTTTAACAAAGAATTTAAACCTAAATGAAAGAATATAATAATATATTAAATAATATTAATGTCAAATTGTTTTATTACATTTACAGAATTTTTTTCACTGAGCAAGTGTCCACTTTTTCATTTAACCACTGGGCAACTGTCCACTGGGCAACTGTCCGTACCCATGGAAGCCTACAGCTACAGATGCTTCGCCATCTGGTGTAAATCATGGTTTTACAGTGACACCTGGTGGAAATGTGGTGTTGCAGTAACATCTTGTCTAAATGTTCTATTGCCGAGCCAATGTCCGGGTAGCCCTTGTGTAAATCTAGTATTACAGTAACATCCGGTATAAATCTGATATTATAGTGCAACCTGAGGTAAATCTGGTATGGCAGTGCCATCTAAGTCCATTTGGCCATCACCCCTATAAATGGGGCACACACTGACATACCTGTGCATGGGGTGGACAACGGAACTCTCTCGTCTTTCGGGCAGCTTCAGCCATCGGCAGATCCGTCTGTTTGATCTCATTGTACCTCTTCAATTGCTCCTGCAATCACAAAATATATTACAATATTGAATGCACATTATTTCCATTTTCTTCTCAGTCAATTTATGAAGATATCTTAGACAAAATAGACATTTTACACTTAGTTAATGGTCATGAAAATATTTATAGAAGTATTTTTTTAATGTTATGAGTGTAGAAGAATTAGAGGGTAATCTTATCAGCTGAGAAACATGCACCAACTCATGCGGTCACATCTATAAAATGCATGACACAGAGCATTGCATTCTGGGAAGCTGGCCATGGTAGGTGTCAGCGATATTGGGGTCACCTCAAAATCATGGAGAAACATTTATTTAGGATATTACTGCAGACCTCTCTGTTTATGGAGACGGACAGAGTTTTTGTTTTGTTATGTTACAAAATATGCACCTTCTGACATTCGGCGACGAAGCTGTTGGCCGTGGCAATGAGGAACTCGACCCGGTGTCGGTTCTGGCAGTCTGTCAGATGGTGGAGCAGATGACACATCTGGCAGGGCAAACAGAACAAATTATCAGCTTCATAATCACCTTAATCCTGGATTAAATAGGATTTTAAGATATGACCAAACCTACTTTAGTATCATGTCAAATTGTATTACCAAATAATTTATCATTCCAGTCACAAAGATTTGTTTTGTGGTATTCTGTTGTCAAACTGCAACATCACACAGCAAAAATTGAACTTATTTGGGAGCAATTGTTGAAACATGGAGCCATGAACAATACCGCCCATATTGCAACAACCTCATGTTATATATTGTGTCTGATAGTCAACAATGGATCAATTGCAATGATATAGGTTACAGCAAACAACAAATACCATATTGGGTAGCAAGAATTATTTGTGCTTAGTTGGCCAAGTTCACCATTTTTCCAACTAGTTGTATGGAATTGCTCGAGCAGATGTCATATAAACTGATGCATGAATGTTGCGAGAACAATCACCTCAAGTTTGACAGGCTCTGCCAGTTTGATCTGCAGTAGGCCGTACTGTCTGTTGATCACTGAAAACACACAAACATACATACAACATCACCATTTCAACATGTACAACAGCGATAACGCTACTATCAACCGATAAATCAACCACCATTGGATATTACACAGTTTGAGGCTTCTATCCTTGCCTCAACTGTAGATGTATTCATGGGACAGCATATTTTAACTTCCTACACTGTTTATAAGTTTACAAGCAAACCATTACAAAATGAAAGAGATACATAGCGGAGCATAGCAGAATGCTAGAACATGACACTGAATTGCAAATGAATGTTGCCCAGTTTATCCACGCAGTCACATACATACATACTAGGCCCTTATTATAACAATGGGAGTACTCCACTCACAGCACTCATATGCACATATTTTAGACATTCGAATATACATGTTTAGGGCCTAATTCATCTGCATAGCTACCACAATTAATACACAGATTAACAACCATCAAAGTGTTATAAAGACACAAATAAGTGTCTGGGCCAAACTTTTTAATCTTTGTTATCAGGTCCTAAAAATAAACACTGGGCATAGGAATAAGTAGTAATCAAGTAATCCACAACAATGTTAAAGGGAATAAAAACATCTATTGCTCGAATGCATGTTATATTACATCCTGCTATCTATTTCCACGTCCACCAAGCCAAACAAATTCAATGAATTAGAAATTCCACATTTTATGGTGTGCATCCGGACATTTTTGAATATGCATATTTTTGGCGCGCTTTTCGGGATGCCGAGATGTGACGTCACTTATGACTCAAACGCGCATCAAGCTGACCCTTTCCATGCATTCAGAGCATGTTTACAAGTATAGCTTTTGGGTCGAAACGAGCGTCAGAAAGAGTTATTGTGCAATATTCCGACATAATACAAACACTAGTCATCATAGAGGAACAAGCAGTTATCTTACGGTTCCACATGAATCGAATTTTATTCAAAACAACAAATGTGAATGGACCTACAAGTCGACTAGGTTTCGCCGAGCTTGGGCTCATTTTCAGAATAATTAAATCGAATGCAACCAACGGGAGATAATCTACACCAATAAACATACATAGCAAACATATATTGTATCCAGCTACATAAAGTAACATGTATAATCTCATAATAGCACTAGAATATCGATATATGAAGGAGTTGTACAATTTATCATAACAACTTAAATCGGTCAGATAGTTTCCGTTGGTCCCGCTAGCTCAGTGGGTAGGCGCGTTGGTTACTTGTCGTTTATTTTACAATCGGGTGACGCCGGTTCAATCCTGACAGCATGCAAACCTTTGATTTTCTTTACACTTTTTTTTGTTTATTTTTTCACCAAGTAATATAAACAAAATCGTTTTATACTATAATGCACTGTTTGTAAATATTTTTTTAGTAATTATTTATTCGCCACAAAAATGAAATTATGGTCATTATATATAACGATGTTTCTAAATTGTATTTATCCAGACAGATCTCAATCTGTTTTCACATATATAATTACAATATATTTACAATTAATAAATTATATATCCATTACATTATACTTGTTTGTATAAATAAAATTTAGAAACATCGTTATATAATGACCATATTTTCATTTTTGTGGCAAATAAATAGTTACTACAAAAATAAAAATTATTTACAAACAGTGCATTATAGTATAAAATGATTTTGTGTATAGAAAATCAAAGGTTTGCATGCTGTCAGGATTGAACCGGCGTCGTCCGATTGTAAAATAAACAACAAGTAACCAACGCGCCTACCCACTGAGCTAGTGGGACCAACGGAAACTGTCTGACTGATTTAAGTTGTTATGATAAATTGTACAACTCCGTCATATATCGATATTCTAGTGATATTATATTATATTATGTAGCTGGATACAATATATGTTTGCTATGTATGTTTATTGGTGTAGATTATCTCCCATTGGTTGCATTCGATATAATTATTCTGAAAACGACCCCAAGCTCGGCGAAACCTAGTCGACTTGTAGGTCCATTCGCATTCGTTGTTTTAAATAAAATTTGATTCATGTGGAACCGTAAGATAAATGTTTGTTCCTCTATGATGACTAGTGTTTTGTATTATGTCGGAATATTGCACAATAACTCGTTCTGACACTCGTTTCGACCCAAAAGCTATCCTTGTAAACATGCTCTGAATGCATGGAAAGGGTCGGCCTGATGCGAGTGTGTGTCATAAGTGACGTCACGATACCACGTGATCGCCTAGTACATTAAAATTTCATTTTCCGCGGGAATCGCTTCACAGACGAGCTTAAAATCGAATTTATGCTACAATTGTATTTTTCTGTATTTGTTTAATGTTGTCAAATGTTACATACAATGTTAAACTTTGTGTACACATGGAAAAAGGATTTTAGCTAATGCCTTATTTTTATTTCCTTTAAACACAATTATTAACTAGACACTTATTAGAATTTCACCTACATCACGTCAGTGGGCTGGAAGGGTGAGTATTTCAAACGATGAAGTACTTGTGAAGTAGCTTTAATAACAAGCATGCATACACCATATCAACATTAGCTCCAGGCATATTAACATTTGAGCAGCACTAATTATGCTACTCTGACACACACTGTGCTTCTAAATGAGTCAAGCAGGAAGAGGCAAGTTAAGGGTGATGGGGGAGATTGTATTGATGGGGTCTTTGGGGGGTCACCATAGGTCACCTGTGCCTTCGCTGTCAACCGATAACCCATCCGTGGACTCCATCTCCTCTACACATGACATTACAACAGTTTCGTATTATTCATTTTAAAATGTTATTTATTTTGTGTACAGTATTTACATTGATGGGAATATTTTACCTTGATGTAATACAATTTGATTTTTTTCTACAAAAAAACTTATTTTATAAAACAGTAAGTGAGGTAGTGATACATGCTTCTAAGAATCATTTCAAAAGTTATTAAGGTCAATATAATTACTTTTATCATGTAACGCGTAACAATTATATTTCACATGTGATTCCTTCTACATGGGCATTTCAAGCAATTTTCACATCTACCAAGGAATGACATGATACATTTTACCTTGGAGTTATTCATTGGTTTCTAAAATGGGTTGTAAAAAACTTCTAAGGATAATATAAACATTCCTGGAAGTTTGAGTTGATAGATGCATGCCAAAATATATAAATAGCAGTTTTCTTGAAAGCTAATTGCATTCAAATGCATGAAATAAGTACATGTAGCACTACCCATTGAAAATCAAACATAAACAAACTGCCAAAAAACAAGTAAAAGGTATTCAAATGTAAACTACTTAAAATATATATGTAATTAAAAATAAGAAGCAAACTTTGACTCAAACTAACTACAATAACAACAATTATCAATACATTTAAATAATTTTGGAAAGAATAACAAGATTCCATAACTGTAAGGTAAAATTAATTTTACAACTTCATTACCATCACCACACCTGTGGGACTCATATATCCAAATAATGACACTTTATCTGGCTACTGGACAATGACACTGACCTGAGTAGTTGGGATCAAAGATAGAGGGGTTAATGAGACAGAGCAGACGGTCCAAGTCTTGGTCGTTGAGCAGTCCCATCACCAGTAGCTTGTCAACAACCTTCAGCAGAGGCCTGTACACACACAGACACGCGTTACTTACTTTATAGGAAAAGATTCATCGGGTTGCCATTCCATTATGCAGAATTTATTGCCAGACTGATGTTTCATGGTTTAAAAAAATTATTAATCATTTTGAATTTTTTACTGCCTAACCAACATTTCATGTAGAAAATGCCCCAAAATAAAACCAACATTTTATGTAGAAAATGCACCAAAATACCCTAAAATATCAATATACATGAAGCAGTTCCCTTTTCCGCACGCACTCCCCTCGCAACTGCAGTGCCAGATCCTCATCTACCGCACAGCAACATTACCCAGTACATTTACATTTGCACATTACCAAGTAGATGGCACTACAACTGAGTGTCATCAGATAAATCAGCTCATCTGGTCAACTGAGGTCTTGAAAATGAAATAATTTTTCAAACATACTCAAATAGTGTGGCATTGGTTCCACCGATCGGGTCCCTGATGTGTGCTGCCCCCTTCTGGACCGCCTCCGACAACAACTCCATCATGAGAGTCTTGAGTGTTTCCATCGGGAAGTACGGACTTGTCAGAATGGTTGAGCTCCCAGGCTTAGGCCTGTTTAGAGAAGACAAGACAAGGTAAGACTGCTAGAGCCACAATGTAATACAATGGAACAAAATTCATTGAACTGAAAGCCATATAAATGTAATTAGACATAATTACCTTTCAAGAAATTAGTTTTTTTCAACCTGTTTCTTCAGAGGTAAATATGTCTAATAATAACCAAGAAACCGGATCATCAATCCTTTCAATCATATAAATGTAATACAAGAGTACAAAATGTTTTGAAATGAAAATTAAATCAATTACCAAACTGTTCGTTATAATAAGTTTAATATCCATGATGTCAACAAACATATATTTCTTACACTGGTGAAAGGAAATTGTTCTTGCTTTTTAACCAGTTCCATTTTGATATTTATTACCAAATAATTGTCATGGATCCTGTTGTAATGCAATAAGTCATGTGATGGATTGTCAACAGCAATGCAGATGGTACATACAGAGATATTAGCATTAGGGAGACAAGACACCCTGTTCATTATGAACGCAACCCAGTACATGTGGCGCCCTCCAATGGCTTACGAGTACACAAGCGCAGTCAAATGGCAGCGCCATGGAAGCAAGTGGTGTGCTGCCTGGAGATGTAACAATTTACGGAAAAATTGCCCCAATATGTATTTTGCACGATTCCCGAAGGATGAAGAACGTCATATAAATGTTAGATGTGTATAAATGTAAACTTGGTTGGTATGTTAATATTCTGGGTAAATGCTTTAGGCTTGAGAAAACCAACACAATATCGCACTGTCACGGAATTTCACGATGCACGAACTTGGGACACTCTAGTATAAATTGAAAATTAAAAATATATGAAACGATTTGTTTTGTGTGTTCGATCTCTGGTCACTGTTCAATCACAATGTGGCAAGTTTATGTACATTCCCATTATCCGTAGGCATATATTAGTATGCCTAAATTACTGCCTATACTAATATGCTTAAATTTCTAATTACATATGTTAATTTTAAGCTGAAACTTCGGTGCTACATTTAAATTGCAATTGACCTATTAGTTTTCAGGTAAAAATAAAAATTTGAAATTAGATGAGATTCCAGAGACATTGTTTTTAGCTTAGGAACATTAAAGTAATTATGAAAATGTTTTGTCATGCCACAAATGTAAGTAATTACATGAAATATTGTTCACCAATATTGTGCACCTTTTGTCACGAAACCAAACTCAAATTTACTGTCTGGTGGCATAATATTTGCTTCACTTTCAATTATGTATATAATATTGACATGAGGTGTTTAGCTATGTAATCTTGTAATTAGTACATATATTGCCAATTATATTCTTGGGCAGCAGTTATGAAAAATAAGGGGGTAGGGTTAATATTTTTTTGGTTGTATATGAAATATATTACACCATTTCTCAGAAAATCTAGTGTTGTTTTATTTGGAAATGAATTTGGAAGTTTTTTATGTAAAATAATTGTCATATGCCACGTAAGTAATTGTTTTGAACTATTACACGTTCGGTCACAAAACCTAACTAAAATTTAATATAATTTGGTATGTTTGTGCTTTCATTTCAATTCTATCTATTGTATTGATTCAAATTTTGCTGCACTTACATGCCTCGTTTTTCCACACATGCTGACACAAAATTTTATTGTGTAACCCTATAATTAGTAGATATATAGCCGTTTGTGTACACTTTCAAAAAGCCCAGCTTCCATTTTCACAAAATAGCTCACTACATAGTAAAAGATCACAACAGAAAGTGTCATCCGGGCTGGTTATGACTGGTAAAGCTCATAGATAAATCCTGGCATGGATGACAGCTTATAACATTTAGGTACCCCTAAAATGTTTTCTAGAGCCCTTTTGAGATTTTGTTCCTAGACTAGCAGTACTATTGAATCCAAAATCGAAATACAGCATGTCACATTTACAGTTGCAACTGGTGAATGAGATGTGAAGTTAAGTTCAATTTACTAGTGACACCTGGTCAATAGAGCATACACCAGAGGAAGAGAAGTGTGAAAGACAGACATTATGCACCACCCACAGTGTTTATGTACTCGTCCCGGGTACTCATAAGCCACTGGAGGGCGCTGCATAAATAATGTCACAAAAGCGTCAATACACGTGCGTTGGAGTGTCTCATCTCCCTATTCCTAGTATCTCTGGTACATACTTCATGTCCTCAATGAGGATCTTGGGACGAATGGAGACACTCTTCTCAAGCGATGGTATTCCCGCCCTCACGGTGCTGGTCGGATCGTTTGGATCAGACGGACGGGACAGGCTGAAGTGTTCCGTGTCAAACGTGAGATCCATGATGAACTCGTTCTGGGTCATCAACCTGGGACAGCAGGACGACTCATATAAAACTAGAAGTGAGTTGAGAGCAGTGGAAGATAAGAACGTGTAAATGGAAGTGTAGGAAACAATATGAAACAATAACACAGTAGAGAATGAGAGAAAATGGGAAATAAGACACTAAATATGTGGTCCAGAGAGAGAGAGCAAGAGACAGGGGAGATATGGAGAGAGCGAGAGGGGAGGGAGAATGAAAAAGAGGGAGACAAGAGGGAAAGCGGAGAGAGACGGGAGAGAGAGAAAAGAAGGGAGGAATGGGAGAGGGGGGAGAAAGGAGAGTGAAGGAAAGAGAAAGTTGAGAGAGAGGAGACAGGAGAGAGAGGAGACAGGAGAGAAAGGAGAGGGGAGAGACGGTAGAGGAGAGAGAAAGAAAGTGTGAGGTCTTCCTAAAGTTTGCGAGTATCATCGTCAAAGGTTGTGTTCTAGACATTATACAATTATGGTTGTAGCTCCATTAATTCACAACATCCCTTCTGCTGTCAGGCACCACACTTATTGTTGTGTACGTGCAACTAACCCACCTTGAGTTGGCATGTGCTTCTAGATGCAGTGAAACCAGCAGGTTGTGTAGACCCATTCTCAGACGTCCTGGCATGTCTGCAAGCATGTTCAGTATACATGAGAACACACGTCTGTGCACTAAAGGCCTGCAATACCTAATGTGTTGCGAATGTGTTGGTTTATTCCACCATGATGTATTACCAATGCTATGTCACATCTTAGGTACAATTGCATATGCATCATTACACATTATATTTGTAAAATTCCATCAAACAACTTGAGTACTACAGAATCTCTATTATGCCAATTAAACAAACATTAAAAACCCTTCGGCACAAGTGGCAACGATATCAAATTTATACATTTTAATATAATTTTTTGATAAGGCAAACTTTGTGACATTTGCCAAAGAAAAACTGGGTACAACTCTCGAGCAGGGAGAGATGATTCATTCATAAAATCTCGGCAAAGTAGACAATAAAAGTCAGAATCCCAGCCCAGCAGACTCGCTTACACTTGCTCTTGACGGTGAACATGAGTTGTATCTCGTCAACGTGTTTGGTGAGCTCGTGAGCCGCCCTGTGGTTGCCTTGGGAACAGACAGCCCTGTATAGCTCCAGCGTGTGAGTGTGGAAGCTGCAGAACGAAAATATGAACTCAATATTATGCATAGAAGAAAACATTGACGGATAATATGTTCCCAAATTAAAAACAAAATAACACTGTTTCACCTGTGTCGAGCAAGCTGGTTAATAACATCCACTAATGTGCAAATAAGGAAACAGAAATATACTGGGAAACCTGTGTGTAAAATACATTTTTGGGTCAGACGCAGAAATGAAAATATGCGGCCACGGCAACGTGCTGCATATGGGTTTTTGTGCTGGCAACAACGCAGGACAAGTGATGATTGGCCTAATGTCTGATGCTAATTATTATGCTAATTACCTCGTTGACTCTGGCGCAAGGAGCCAATCACCGCGTGGTAGTGGCGCGCAGTCACAGATTACAACGAGCTCTTGGTCACTTCGTTTTGTGAAAGCAGACGGAGTGGTCGCATCAAACAATTTTGGTTGTGTGAGCTATATTGATTTGAATTTTCTACGCGGTTGCTGCCTTTTTGATTTACGATTGTGCATATTGGCGAGACGTCTTCAAGGAACGTCATTGTACTCGTGAGCGCAAGGTGATTGCTGAAGCTGTTCGGCCGAGTGCTTACAGCTGAGTATTTTCTTTGTTGTCCGCCATTTTGAATTTTGCGTACAGAATTCGTAACTGGCCATTTCCATGTCAGTGAATTCCCCTTGTAAGATTTTAGTTTTAGGGCATAGTTATGTTTATTGGGTTGGCGCATTCGTGCAGTCGGCAAACCCGAAACCGGCCGGCTTGTTTGGCGACTTTGAGGTGAATGGCCGACCCTGTGAAGTCTCATATGAGGGCATTCGCGGGGCTCGGGTCGCCACCTTAATGGCGCCGGCAGTCATGTCCCGAATTGTTGCCTGTCGCGCAGATGTTGTGGTGCTGCATATTGGTGGGAATGATATCAGCGGTCGGTTGGCATCTACCCCCGTTATGATAGCTTTGGACACTCAACGTCTGGCGCGACGGCTGATCGATTCCGGGGTACAGCGGGTAGCCATTTGCCAGGTTTGTCGACGGAACGCATGGCGCGGGGTTAGTTTCGAAGAGGGTGCCGCCCGGGTGGTGGAAGTAAACAGGTACTTGGAAGCGTTTTGTAAGGACTCAGAAGGGGTATTTTTCTGGAGGCATAAGCGCCTTTGGAATAGCATACGCGAGGTTTTTCGCAAAGATGGGACGCATTTTACGGACATAGGCAACTTTAGATTCTATCGTAGCTTACGGGGGGCGATGATTAGTGCAGTGAGGCAGATCTCCGGCTAGAAGGGGATGTGTTGTTGGGCCCTGTGCGCGGTGGATCGCGTTGTGTCATTTATATGTTCGCGTGGTGGTGCCACATTACTTTGTCGGATTCGCGTTTAGATGCATTGTAGTGTTTATGTCAGTGTTTGCTGCTGGGCCAGTTGTTTGCATGTTAACACATTATGTTCAGTCTTTATATATTCCTGCGTGTCAAGTCTGTGCGTTTACATGCATTGTAGTGCTTGTGTTACTGTTTTGCTGCGGCTGCAGTTTTTTGCATATCAACAGAGGGCTTGGGCAATTTTATAACGGGCTGCTTTTGTCGGATCTGTGTTGATATGCATTGTAGTGCTTGTGTCACTGTTTTGCTGCGGTTGCAGTTTTTTGCATATCAACACAGTGCTTGGGCAATTTTGTAGCACAACAGGTTTTTGTCGGGTCTGTGTTGATATGCATTGTAGTGCTTGTGTCACTGTTTTGCTGCGGTTGCAGTTTTTTGCATATTAACACAGTGCTTGGGCAATTTTATAACGGGCTGCTTTTGTCGGATCTGTGTTGATATGCATTGTAGTGCTTGTGTCACTGTTTTGCTGCGGTTGCAGTTTTTTGCATATTAACACAGTGCTTGGGCAATTTTATAACGGGCTGCTTTTGTCGGATCTGTGTTGATATGCATTGTAGTGCTTGTGTCACTGTTTTGCTGCGGTTGCAGTTTTTTGCATATCAACACAGTGCTTTGGCGATTTTATAACGCGGCTGGTTTTTTGTCGGGTCTGTGTCGATATGCATTGTAGTGCTTGTGTCACTGTTTTGCTGCGGCTGCAGTTTTTTGCATATCAACACAGTGCTTGGGCAATTTTGTAGCACAACAGGTTTTTGTCGGATCTGTGTTGATATGCATTGTAGTGCTTGTGTCACTGTTTTGTTGCGGTTGCAGTTTTTTGCATGTCAACCCAGTGCTTGGGCAATTTTGTAGCACAACAGGTTTTTGTCGGATCTGTGTTGATATGCATTGTAGTGCTTGTGTCACTGTTTTGTTGCGGTTGCAGGTTTTTTTTTGCATATCAACACAGTGCTTGGGCAATTTTGTAGCACAACAGGTTTTTGTCGGGTCTGTGTTGATTTGCATTGTAGTGCTTGTGTCACTGTTTTGCTGCAGTTGCAGTTTTTTGCATATTAACACAGTGCTTGGGCGATTTTATAACACAGCTGGTTTTGTCGGATCTGTGTTGATATGCATTGTAGTGCTTGTGTCACCGTTTTGCTGCAGTTGCAGTTTTTTGCATATTAACACAGTGCTTGGGCAATTTTATAACACAGCTGGTTTTGTCGGGTCTGTGTTGATATGCGTTGTAGTGCTTGTGTCACTGTTTTGCTGCGGCTGCAGTTTTTTGCATATTAACACAGTGCTTGGGCAATTTTATAACACAGCTGGTTTTGTCGGGTCTGTGTTGATATGCGTTGTAGTGCTTGTGTCACTGTTTTGCTGCGGCTGCAGTTTTTTGCATATCAACACAGTGCTTGGGGCAAATTTATAACACAGCTGGTTTTGTCGGATCTGTGTTGATATGCATTGTAGTGCTTGTGTCACTGTTTTGCTGCGGTTGCAGTTTTTTGCATGTCAACCCAGTGCTTGGGCAATTTTGTAGCACAACAGGTTTTTGTCGGATCTGTGTTGATATGCATTGTAGTGCTTGTGTCACTGTTTTGCTGCGGTTGCAGTTTTTTGCATATTAACACAGTGCTTGGGCAATTTTATAACACAGCTGGTTTTGTCGGGTCTGTGTTGATATGCGTTGTAGTGCTTGTGTCACTGTTTTGCTGCGGCTGCAGTTTTTTGCATATCAACACAGTGCTTGGGGCAAATTTATAACACAGCTGGTTTTGTCGGATCTGTGTTGATATGCATTGTAGTGCTTGTGTCACTGTTTTGCTGCGGTTGCAGTTTTTTGCATGTCAACCCAGTGCTTGGGCAATTTTGTAGCACAACAGGTTTTTGTCGGATCTGTGTTGATATGCATTGTAGTGCTTGTGTCACTGTTTTGTTGCGGTTGCAGTTTTTTTTTTGCATATCAACACAGTGCTTGGGCAATTTTGTAGCACAACAGGTTTTTGTCGGGTCTGTGTTGATATGCATTGTAGTGCTTGTGTCACTGTTTTGCTGCAGTTGCAGTTTTTTGCATATTAACACAGTGCTTGGGCGATTTTATAACACAGCTGGTTTTGTCGGGTCTGTGTTGATATGCATTGTAGTGCTTGTGGCACTGTTTTGCTGCAGTTGCAGTTTTTTGCATATTAACACAGTGCTTGGGCGATTTTATAACACAGCTGGTTTTGTCGGATCTGTGTTGATATGCATTGTAGTGCTTGTGTCACCGTTTTGCTGCAGTTGCAGTTTTTTGCATATTAACACAGTGCTTGGGCAATTTTATAACACAGCTGGTTTTGTCGGGTCTGTGTTGATATGCATTGTAGTGCTTGTGTCACCGTTTTGCTGCAGTTGCAGTTTTTTGCATATTAACACAGTGCTTGGGCAATTTTATAACACAGCTGGTTTTGTCGGGTCTGTGTTGATATGCGTTGTAGTGCTTGTGTCACTGTTTTGCTGCGGCTGCAGTTTTTTGCATATCAACACAGTGCTTGGGCAATTTTATACCACGGCTGCTTTACCGAACCTCTATGTTCCTATACACTGTTGGTTTCGGGGCCGTTTTCCTGCATAGTCAGCTATGGGTATTATTCCGAAATGTAGAGGCATGGTTGGGGCGTGTCCAGTATTGGTGCTCTGCTTGGGTAGTTAAGGTGGCGTTTCAGTGCAAGGTTGCCAGGCTGAGTTTTTTGTTTTTTTGTTTCATGTTTGCTGCGTTTGATCGTTGTTGTAAAGTTTATCTATCTTCTGAGGTGCTATTGTGTTTGCAACATGCCTCCAGCCAGAGCACCCCGAGGACACGGCCGTCCGCCACGTCGCAATTCACAAGTGCGACAAACGCGTTCGCGTACTCGGGCCACGACGACTGCTCCAGCTCCTCCGTCGTCTTCGGGCCGTACAGTGCCAACCCCGGCTCCCGCCTCGTCTCCGCCTGTGTCGATGGGACGTCCCCCTCCACAGTGTGCCGTGCCACAGAACTTTGAGGATGCGCCAGGACTTCGGGCTGTGGTGGACACCACGTATGGACCTGTCGTGTCGCGTAGTGCCTGGGAGCAGGACATTGAACGTCGCGTGATCGCCTCCGAACGAATGGAGAAATCCATGCCATGGTGCAGGCATTGCGTCCAACCCCTGTGGTGTCAGCTGCGCCGGCTGCCATGGGCAGCGCCGCACAAGTTGTTTCGGCAGACGCGCCGGAGGTGGAATGGAGACGTCCGGTCCCACTTCTGCCTACAGCAGCGGAGCCAGGCTGTGCGGTGCCCCCGCAGCCGGTCGCAGCTGATGCACCATGGGCCACTGTTGATACATTTTTTCCAGGTAATGATTCAGGGCCGCTGTCCGAGGCCACGCAGAACTTAATTTCTTCATGTACCTCCACAGCCCTTCCTTTAGATTCACAGATTCCTGATGCTCTACGTGCCAAGATATGGGCAGGCGAGTTCATTGACCTAACCCTCCTCCTAAAACCTACCGGTGCACAGCAACAAGAATATGCTTTGGCTGTACATGAAGGTGTTGGCAACCCCACGTTGTGCGTGTCCCCGGCCAAGCCCAAGGATTCTATTTTGACTTTCGGGCAGTGGGTGCAGGCCTTTCAAATGTACATGTCTGTGTATCTCTTGCAGCCAGCCAACCTACCATCTGCAGTTAAAATGTTAAAATACATGGAAATCGTGAGGGGTCTTGCGGCAGAGGGCGGTAACTGGCGGTCGTACGACGAGGCCTTTAGGACGATGAGGTATCGGTGGGACTCTATCAGCTGGGAGCTTTGGATGAAAGCATCTCAGTCACAGACTGGTCGCCGGCTGTCTACTGGACCCCCCTTTCACGGCCAGGGCAGGGCCAGACCTCAGGCCTCCGGTCCATGCTTTGCGTTCAACAAGGGGGAGATGTGCAGCAGTGCCACTTGTAGGTACGTCCACAAGTGTCAGATATGCGGCGGTTAGGGCTAGGTCGGGTTCTTGGACCATTCGAGGTGTCTCCCCCTCTCCGTAACTACATAATATCGCCCCTCGGAGTGGTTCCTAAGAAAGCTGCAGGTGAATTTAGGATGATCCATCATTTATCGTATCCCGAAGGGTCCTCAGTTAATGATTTTATTCCTAAGGAGTTTTCGTCTGTCCGATATGCAACAATTTATGATGCCATTGAGTTTATCAAGCATTCACCACGACTAGTGTACATGGCTAAAGTAGATATCGAATCAGCGTTTCGTATTATTCCAATTGCACCAGCGGACAGACCGTTGTTGGGCTTTAGGTGGAGGGGCCAGTTTTTTATGGATGCAGTGCTTCCTATGGGATGTTCTAGTTCCTGCTCTATCTTCGAGCGTTTCAGTACAGCGTTGGAGTGGGCTGCGAAGGTTAAGTTGGGGGTGACTGAGGTAATCCATGTCATTGACGATTTTCTCCTGCTGGCAAACTCGTTTGAGAAGTGTAACGATGATATGCAGGCATTTATCTCTATGTGTGACCAAATTGGAGTACCACTAGCTCATGAAAAAACTTGCGGCCCTTCCACCTCCATCTCGTTCCTAGGAATAATCATTGATACGGTGCAGATGCATGCTAGGCTTCCCGAGGATAAGCTGAACAAGGCCAGGACACTGTTATTGAGTTTTCTAGCCAAACAGAAGGTCACTTTGAAAGAATTGCAATCGTTGATCGGTGTACTCTCGTTCGCTTCAGAAGTGGTAGTCCCTGGTAGGGCCTTTTTACGTCAGTTAATCGATCAAACTTTGGGGGTGTCTAGGCCGCATTATCATATTCGCTTAACTAGACAGACTAAATTGGATTTAGGCGTATGGTTAGAATTCCTGCAGCACTTCAATGGCAAGGCTTTCTTTTTAGATGAGAACTTTCTGACAGGTGACTTTCTTCAGCTGCACACTGATGCCGCAGGGGGAATAGGTTATGGGGCTCTGTACGGGACAGAATGGTTTTGTGGTCTCTGGCCGGTGGCATGGCGTTCACATAATGTCGCAGTTTTGGAATTATACCCTATCGTAGCAGCAGTACATGTGTGGGGTAATGCTTGGGAAAATAAGAGCGTATGTTTTTTCACAGATAACGAAGCCCTTGTCCCCATTATTAACAACCAGACATCGCGTGAACCCCACATTATGGCTTTAATCCGTCCCCTGGTACTGGCATGCCTGCGGTTTAACATAAACTTTGCAGCACGTCATATTCCAGGCCGTTTTAACATTTTGGCTGATAAGCTGTCTCGTTCACAGGTGGGAGATTTCCACGAACTGGCGCCATGGGCGAACACCAGCCCGGTAGACATCCCGTACAGCGTGTCCCCAGCCGGCTTAGGGAGTCTTTAACCACATTGATGCAGGCCTCTCTTGCACCATCGTCTCGGCTGCATTATGAGCGGGCATGGAAGAAGTTGATAACATTTCATGATTCTTTATCTCTCCCCACTATGTTGCCTGTTTCTGTACCCATGATGTTGTTGTTCATTGCTCACCTGCATGCCGATGGATCCGCTCCGGCATCCATTGTGTCCACAGTCTCGGCTGTGGCATACTTCCATAAAAGTAAGGGTTTTGCTGACCCGTCACATTGCTTTGCAGTCTCTAAAGTGTTAGCTGGTGTTAGAAGTATCGGAGCTGTTCCTGATGTCCGTCTGCCTATCACTCTGCCTGTGCTTGCGCGCCTGGTGCAGGCATTACCCACGGTGTTCTCATCCCGATACAAGTGCCTCATGCTCCGTGCCATGATGGTCCTTGCTTTCAAGGCGTACTTGCGCATAGGAGAAATGGTGCCTCGGTCACGGAGTATGGTACAAGGTTGTTTGCGTGTGGGTGATGTTTTGCTATCTGGTGACTTAGTTACAATTTCTTTCCGGCGTTTTAAACACAGTGCTCTTCAAGGTCCCCAATCTCTCCAGGTTAAAGGCGAAAGCCTTCCAGGGACAGCTATCTACCTGGCTTCTTTCCTTCGGGAGTTTAGACAGGCTAGAGGTCCCGGACACGCCTTGCTGTTTGCATACCCAGATGGCTCCCCAATGCTACGTAGAGAATTTGATGTGTCGCTGAAACAGTTACTGGTATTCTGTGGCTATCACACTAGTGCGTTTAAGGGACACAGTTTTCGCATTGGGGCGGCCACTGCGGCAGCATTACGAGGTGAGTCTGATGCACAGATCAGGGCGGCGGGCAGATGGACATCAGATGCCTTTAAGAAATATATCAGGATTGCTTGAGGTCGTTTTGCATGCTTTTTCAACATGACAGGTTATATTGTAGTGGGGTGGTCACATGTTTTGGTGACCGGTGGCGTAATGGCCCCACTTATAGGTTTAGGCTAAATCTTGATACAATGTAACTCTTCAGCAGGTAGTTGGGATTATAGTTAGGTGAATGAATGGTGTGCTTGGTTAGTACGGTACGGTGCCTAAGGTCTACTGTGATTACAGTAGTAATGATGTTGTATATATCTATAACAATACTGCTAATGTTGTATATGCCGAAATGTGGGCTCTGTCAACCTGAGGGACAGGAGACTAGTATGGGCTCAGTCACAGGCCTGGCCTTGGGATGTAGAGCCCACATTTCTCTCTCTAACTTAATCTCTTAATAAACGTCATTCATTTGGCCTTCTTTCATCACTATTCATGACTTGTGTTGGTGCTTGCATAAATGAGAATATGCGGCCACGGCAACGTGCTGCATATGGGTTTTTGTGCTGGCAACAACGCAGGACAAGTGATGATTGGCCTAATGTCTGATGCTAATTATTATGCTAATTACCTCGTTGTCTCTGGCGCAAGGAGCCAATCACCGCGTGGTAGTGGCGCGCAGTCACAGATTACAACGAGCTCTTGGTCACTTCGTTTTGTGAAAGCAGACGGAGTGGTCGCATCAAACAATTTTGGCCCTCCCATCCCTCCCAAATTTTTGATAGCGTTAGGGACATACCATGTACATCATTGGTGGAAGAGGGGTTGATAGCAAATCTCAAAGCTTTCCCCGTTTTCTTAGTGCAGGTGGACAATGTGTTCACGGGGTTTTAACGCCGAGACAGCTCGCTTCTCTTCCACCGGTGATTTTAGTAAGTGGGGCGTAATGGCCCCACTTATAGGTTTAGGCTAAATCTTGATACAATGTAACTCTTCAGCAGGTAGTTGGGATTATAGTTAGGTGAATGAATGGTGTGCTTGGTTAGTACGGTACGGTGCCTAAGGTCTACTGTGATTACAGTAGTAATGATGTTGTATATATCTATAACAATACTGCTAATGTTGTATATGCCGAAATGTGGGCTCTGTCAACCTGAGGGACAGGAGACTAGTATGGGCTCAGTCACAGGCCTGGCCTTGGGATGTAGAGCCCACATTTCTCTCTTTAACTTAATCTCTTAATAAACGTCATTCATTTGGCCTTCTTTCATCACTATTCATGACTTGTGTTGGTGCTTGCATAAACATATTTAACGGTTAGATCTTGTGTTACGAATATTACTTGCTAAGTTTCATTAAGGTGGTTGATAATAATAATAATAAAGTAACTTCTTTTGGACCTAAATGCTCAGAAACCAAGTTCATAGGCACAACAAGACAAAAAAGTGGTCAATCTCAAAATCGAGCAGTACTCAAGTTGTCAACAAATGGGTGGATATGCCAGGGAGCCACAGTGGATACGCACACACATCTATTAACATTTTGTATTCGACACCTGACCATCACGTTACAAGATTACTTGGCTAGAATAGACGATTGTGGCACTACTTACTTGAGCAGGTCCTTGTGTTCAGTGAGCTCCAGGATGTCGAGACATCGTTGCTCCTCAGGGATGTGCAGGGACATCATTGGCACTGGAAGGAACTCATCAATCAATCTCATGTCTTCACATATGATGATTATTCAAACTGGCAACTTTCGCTATAACGTACAGACCTGGTCAAACACTTTCATATATACAATGTTATTTATATCCATGGATAGATAAAACAGTGCAGGCACAAATTTCACAGTTGTTCCCTTAAGCAGACGTTCCTTACATTAGGAATCCTTAAAGAGGCTGAATGTTGTACCTTATCTAGCTGTATATATGCAGGAATTATCTACTACAGGGTGAAGAGTAAATATAGGTAAGAACATTGAATAAATATAATTCAGTAAAGTCACTCCTCATTATAACGCGCCCCATTATAAAGCGGATTCGGTTATAACGCGCTCAGCAGTGAACCCAAAATTTCTGCCACCGGGGAGAATTGAGTGCTATGACAAATTACATTAACGCGGTCACTTGTTTTGTGTGAAGTTATCCTCATCTTTGTCCGCTTCATGTGTATTTTGAAAGACTAGTTGGCAGACAATTTAACGTCGTTGGTGTAGGCCGAAGTGCAACGAATCTGGTGTGAGGCATGTCGCTACGTTGGCTTGCTGTTGTTTGTTCTGCACTGCCAATGCTATCAAAGGGTTAGGGTTAGTGTGAGGCGTGTCGCTACGTTGGCTTGCTGTTGTTTGTTCTGCACTGCCAGTGCTGTCAAAGGGTTAGGGTTAGTGCGAGGCGCGTCACTACGTTGGCTTGCTGTTGTTTGTTCAGCTCTGCCAGTGCTATCAAAAGGTTAGGGTTAGTGTGAGGCGTGTCGCTACATTGGCTTGCTGTTGTTTGTTCTGCACTGCCAGTGCTATCAAAGGGTTAGGGTTAGTGTGAGGCGTGTCGCTACGTTGACTTGGTGTTGTTTGTTCTGCACTGCCAG
This sequence comes from Paraescarpia echinospica, assembly GCA_020002185.1. Classification (NCBI taxonomy): domain Eukaryota; kingdom Metazoa; phylum Annelida; class Polychaeta; order Sabellida; family Siboglinidae; genus Paraescarpia; species Paraescarpia echinospica. The sequence goes on from CM034538.1 coordinate 6,884,068, forward strand.
TGCTATCAAAGGGTTAGGGTTAGTGCGAGGCGTGTCACTACGTTGGCTTGCTGTTGTTTGTTCAGCTCTGCCAGTGCTATCAAAGGGTTAGGGTTAGTGTGAGGCGTGTCGCTACATTGGCTTGCTGTTGTTTGTTCTGCACTGCCAGTGCTATCAAAGGGTTAGGGTTAGTGTGAGGCATGTCGCTATGTTGGCTTGCTGTTGTTTGTTCTGCACTGCCAGTGCTGTCAAAGGGTTAGTGTGAGGCGTGTCGCTACATTGGCTTGCTGTTGTTTGTTCTGCACTGCCAGTGCTATCAAAGGGTTAGGGTTAGTGTGAGGCATGTCGCTATGTTGGCTTGCTGTTGTTTGTTCTGCACTGCCAGTGCTATCAAAGGGTTAGGGTTAGTGTGAAATTATGCTACATTGGCTTGCTGTTGTTTGTTCTGCACTGCCAGTGCTATAAAAGGGTTAGAGGTTAGTGTGAGGCATTCGCTATGTTGGCTTACTGTTGTTTGTTCTGCACTGCCAGTGCTATCAAAGGTTAGGGTTAGTGTGAGCGTGTCGCTATGTTGGCTTGCTGTTGTTTGTTCTGCACTGCCAGTGCTATCAAGGGAGTTAGGGTTAGGTTGGCTTGCTGTTGTTTGTTCTGCACTGCCAGTGCTATCAAAGGGTTAGGGTTAGTGTGAGGCGTGTCGCTATGTTGGCTTGGTGTTGTTTGTTCTGCACTGCCAGTGCTGTCAAAGGGTTAGGGTTAGTGTGAGGCGTGTCGCTACGTTGGCTTGCTGTTGTTTGTTCTGCACTGCCAGTGCTGTCAAAGGGTTAGGGTTAGTGTGAGGCGTGTCGCTACGTTGGCTTGCTGTTGTTTGTTCTGCACTGCCAGTGCTATCAAAGGGTTAGGGTTAGTGTGAGGCGTGTTGCTACATTGGCTTGCTGTTGTTTGTTCTGCACTGCCAGTGCTATCAAAGGGTTAGGGTTAGTGTGAGGCGTGTCGCTATGTTGGCTTGGTGTTGTTTGTTCAGCACTGCCAGTGCTATCAAAGGGTTAGGGTTAGTGTGAGGCGTGTCGCTATGTTGGCTTGGTGTTGTTTGTTCAGCACTGCCAGTGCTACCAAAGGGTTAGGGTTAGTGTGAGGCGTGTCACTACGTTAGCTTGCTGTTGTTTGTTCTGCACTGCCAGTGCTATCAAAGGGTTAGGGTTAGTGTGAGGTGTGTCACTACGTTGGCTTGCTGTTGTTTGTTCTGCACTGCCAGTGCTATCAAAGGGTTAGGGTTAGTGTGAGGCGTGTCGCTATGTTGGCTTGGTGTTGTTTGTTCTGCACTGCCAGTGCTGTCAAAGGGTTAGGGTTAGTGTGAGGCGTGTCGCTACGTTGGCTTGGTGTTGTTTGTTCTGCACTGCCAGTGCTATCAAAGGGTTAGGGTTAGTGTGAGGCGTGTCGCTACGTTGGCTTGCTGTTGTTTGTTCTGCACTGCCAGTGCTATCAAAGGGTTAGGGTTAGTGTGAGGCGTGTCACTACGTTGGCTTGGTGTTGTTTGTTCTGCACTGCCAGTGCTATCAAAGGGTTAGGGTTAGTGTGAGGCGTGTCGCTACGTTGGCTTGCTGTTGTTTGTTCTGCACTGCCAGTGCTATCAAAGGGTTAGTGTGAGGCGTGTCACTACGTTGGCTTGGTGTTGTTTGTTCTGCACTGCCAGTGCTATCAAAGGGTTAGGGTTAGTGTGAGGCGTGTCGCTACGTTGGCTTGCTGTTGTTTGTTCTGCACTGCCAGTGCTATCAAAAGGTTAGGGTTAGTGTGAGGCGTGTCACTACGTTGGCTTGGTGTTGTTTGTTCTGCACTGCCAGTGCTACCAAAGGGTTAGGGTTAGTGTGAGGCGTGTCACTACGTTGGCTTGCTGTTGTTTGTTCTGCACTGCCAGTGCTATCAAAGGGTCAGGGTTAGTGTGAGGCGTGTCGCTACGTTGGCTTGCTGTTGATTGTTCTGCACTGCCAGTGCTGTCAAAGGGTTAGGGTTAGTGTGAGGCGTGTCGCTACGTTGGCTTGGTGTTGTTTGTTCTGCACTGCCAGTGCTGTCAAAGGGTTAGGGTTATTGTGAGGCGTGTCGCTACGTTGGCTTGCTGTTGATTGTTCTGCACTGCCAGTGCTGTCAAAGGGTTAGTGTGAGGCGTGTCGCTACGTTGGCTTGCTGTTGATTGTTCTGCACTGCCAGTGCTGTCAAAGGGTTAGGGTTAGTGTGAGACGTGTCGCTACGTTGGCTTGCTGTTGATTGTTCTGCACTGCCAGTGCTGTCAAAGGGTTAGGGTTAGTGCAAGGCGCGTCGCTACGTTGGCTTGCTGTTGTTTGTTCAGCTCTGCCAGTGCTATAAAAGGGTTAGGGTTAGTGTGAGGCGTGTCGCTACGTTGGCTTGCTGTTGTTTGTTCAGCTCTGCCAGTGCTATCAAAGGGTTAGGGTTAGTGTGAGGCGTGTCGCTACATTGGCTTGCTGTTGTTTGCTCAGCACTGCCAGTGCTACCAAAGGGTTAGGGTTAGTGTGAGGCGTGTCACTACGTTGGCTTGCTGTTGTTTGTTCAGCACTGCCAGTGCTATCAAAGGGTTAGGGTTAGGGTTAATGTGAGGCATGTCGCTACGTTGGCTTGCTGTTGTTTGTTCAGCTCTGCCAGTGCTATCAAAGGGTTAGGGTTAGTGTGAGGCGTGTCGCTACATTGGCTTGCTGTTGTTTGTTCAGCTCTGCCAGTGCTATCAAAGGGTTAGGGTTAGTGTGAGGCGTGTCGCTACATTGGCTTGCTGTTGTTTGTTCAGCACTGCCAGTGCTACCAAAGGGTTAGGGTTAGTGTGAGGCGTGTCACTACGTTGGCTTGCTGTTGTTTGTTCAGCACTGCCAGTGCTATCAAAGGGTTAGGGTTAATGTGAGGCATGTCGCTACGTTGGCTTGCTGTTGTTTGTTCAGCTCTGCCAGTGCTATCAAAGGGTTAGGGTTAGTGTGAGGCGTGTCGCTACATTGGCTTGCTGTTGTTTGTTCAGCTCTGCCAGTGCTATCAAAGGGTTAGGGTTAGTGTGAGGCGTGTCGCTACATTGGCTTGCTGTTGTTTGCTCAGCACTGCCAGTGCTACCAAAGGGTTAGTGTTAGTGCGAGGCGTGTCACTACGTTGGCTTGCTGTTGTTTGTTCAGCACTGCCAGTGCTATCAAAGGGTTAGGGTTAGTGTGAGGCATGTCGCTACGTTGGCTTGCTGTTGTTTGTTCTGCACTGCCAGTGCTATCAAAGGCATAAATTCCTTTGACTATGGTCAATTAATTTTAGGCACTGTAAATGTCGATCGAAGCATTGTTTGTTTCGCATCAACATCAAGCAAATCTTTTCCCTTCTGCGAGCCATGGCTTCCTCAGATCGGCACCTTCACCTTCAGCCGGCGCAGGGCGGCTTGTAAAATGCAAATTCGCCTTGCTTAAGAATGGGATAAGAACGGGATAAAAACGTTTTAATGCAGCTTAGTAGGGAAGATCAGTATGCTAACATTGCATCACAAATATTAGCTTTTTCGTTGCGATGAACGCAAAGCTACTGGTGCACCAAAATATGAATTCATCAACCGCACATGAAATGGTGAATCGCAATATTGTTCGGCACGGTAAATGTGCATTCTAAACTGGTATTTTGATTTAAAGACGAAGTTAAGCCAATTGTGAGCGTATTTATTATAGTTTTAAATCTTTAGCCAACTATAGCACAGCGTTTGTCAATTAATTTGCATATTCAGCTGCTTAGTGCCAGGTTATTATTTTAGATCTTATGTCACCTGTACCATATTATCGCTCAGATGACCATGGCTTGTTGGTCCATAGTCTAATTTAAAACTGTATACCATTCGTGAATTTTATTCAGTTCAAAATTCAACAGTGTATGACATTTAAACATAATACATGTTCACTTTGGCTGACATTGACCATGTGGCGAACACACCGATTGTGCCTGTGGCTTCGATGGCATTCCTGGTGCTGCGGCCATGACGATCGTCATCGTAGTGCCCCTGGTGGCAGAACCTGTTATCGCGACCCGCTTATACCCCGGATTAATTTTGTGGACCCCGACTACTGCGCTTATAATGAGGCGCAACTGTATCAAGATTATTTCATTTTGAATCATTCCTACTTACAATTTAAACAAAATATATATTAACAAAAAGTTAAGTAATGTTAAATTAACACTTAATAATAGGCTAAACATATCTCGATTGTCAAAATGTATCTACATACTTTGCTCTTCACTGAGCATGCTCCAGCCACGGATCTCCGACAGTTTGAGGGTGTGCACCTTGACCGAGGACATAGGAACTCTTGACCAGCAGACAGGGTTCAGCAACTGGACATCCAGTCTGGGTGGACACTGGGGTTGGATGTGTTTACCCCCGCGGAACAGCACGGCCGACAGAGGCAGCGCCGTCTGGAATATACAAACACCACATTCACCATTGCAGTCTAATAATTGTTGTTGTCAGGTACAATAACATGCGCGCGCGTATGTGTGTGCATTAGAATGTGCGTGCGTGCGTATAATTTTAACATTCGAGGTATGGCTACTACTGCATTTTATGAGATTAATGATTAACTCAATGACCATGTATTTAACACTTTCAAACATTGAACTTTCTAATCACAGTAAAACATTAAAAGGATGAACAACTGCCCAACCTCTCGTAGTGATAAGATGCCGTATTACAAGGTCGAGGGAAACTGACCTTTGTTCTTCCGAGCTCTATCTGCAGCACCTCCTTGTTAGTTGGTTCAAAGAAGACAGCGGGGAAGAGCATCGCTCCCGGCTCCACCTGCCACAAAGTCACACTCACATACATACTCACGACAGCAACATTTGTGCAAGCCAAAACCTGTCATTGAAATCTGGTGTATTAACGCTCTTAGCATATTTTAATACACTGATTCACGTGATATGTTCTGGCCATAGAGTGATTTATGCAGTGCTGATGGGATGCACGGTTTTGATCATATCAGCGTTTTAATCAACACAATGGTATACTTTTGGCCCAAGTCCAGCCAAAAGAATGTAAGAACCTTCGTACAATGAAACGTTACATAAATAGGGATAATTGTCCAATGCTCTGTGTCCCTTCTAGGACTGTACCTGTTTGTTTAGTGTGATACAATCTACATCAAATGGCCCCATACACACACATGGGCCACAGCAATGTTTTTCATGCATGCCTAACAGTAAATAACTTCGCTATGTTAGTAGCTATCACCCATTCAAAGTACTAAAACAGATTTATGAATAAAAACTATTCATCTTATGTTTAGTGCTATATTTTTTAACTGTCCTATTTACTTTTTTGAACATTGATTCCATCAACCTTTAACAGATGACAGACGTGTATACATACCTGGAACTTATTCGCTACTTCGAGTCCGTTGACGGTGAAACTGAGGAGTCCGGTGGATGTGTCAACGTGACAGCCAATCAGCAAGCCTGGTGTCATTCGCTTGCTCATGTCCTCCAGGTGGCTGTAGCGGTTGTGAAGGTCACCCGCTGATACCAGGTAGCAATTCTTCCTGCTCACACTGCAGTGACAAACACCACACGTAAAAAATTTACTTTAAGTTATTAATTTAATTATCCATTTTCCAATCAAATTAAAGGTCCCTCCTCAATTTGTTTTCGCCCATTTAGTTTTAGACTGCTTTTTACATAAAAATCAAACCTATCTAGTATTGACTATCCTAGTTCGTTTGAGTACTGAAATCAACAGAAAAAATAATATTTTTCCCACAACCCAGTCAAAAATTGACAACAATTTTAAATGATACCCAATCTAACAATTAATGTCAATTGTTTCAATAATTTAACAAATGTTTATTAGGATAACTGAGTTGTGATTTCAATGTAACAATCAGTCTTTTTTATAATAAAAAAAATTGATTGGTATAATTGAGTTGATGATTTTGTACATAGGCCACCTTTCATCAATCATAGCCAAGACAAATAGTCTTCCCGACACCCACCTTGACTTCATCTCATAGTCGACATCGAGACTACAGACGACAACGTTGCGCACTTTCTTCATGTCGAACTCGGTGCCGTGTTCGTGGAACTGGGGCGACACCCAGCCGACATACACGTGTGAGGGATCCTGGCCCGGGAAGATCCTCACCCCGTAGTAGTACTCATCAATGACATCAAGACTTGCCTCCAGCATGTGGTAATCTGCCTCCGACTCCTGGGTCGACACAAAGCTGCTGTCACTACCCGTCTTCTTCAGCACGTGTCTGTTTGATGCAGCCCTTGTTACGTTGATCTCAGGACTCAGTCCGACGCTCTCCGTCTCAGATTCCTCTGAGTATTCAGATGGGCTTGGGCGCGCCTCCGCAGGCAACGTGCGTGATTTCATGTCAGTGATCGTCACTGGCGACGGCTCGCGTGATTTTGTCTTCTTGAACAGCGAAAATGACTTCCCCTGTTTCTCTTTCTTCATACGATGTTTGTCGCTGATCGACTTGGACATGTCAGTGAACTTGTCACGGATCGATGTGCGCGATTTCGATTTCTCGTTCTCAGGAATCGTGAGGAAGTCAGAAGCGAGGTTCGTGTCGCTGACCTGACGCCGCAGCGTGTCTTGACCGACACGATCTAGCGTGTCCATGCTACTGTCGTCTATCGATTGCGCATGCTTTGTTTTTCTCTTGAACAGTCCACGCTTCTTCTTTGGCCCCTCAACTGTAGCAATCAGCACAGGTCTTAGTGGATCATTTATGAGGGATTGTTTATAGGGAGGTTGGGGCACCATTTCACCAACATTCTTATCAGCTCATAAGCCTCATTTTGGTCTTTAAAATCTATTTCAATCAACAATATTGACCTTGTATATTGAAAACTGCCAACACTAGGACACACCGCCAGGACACTTTCACTGCTGTGTCACAGAAATGGTGTCTTCAGTGATACAGCACCTCTTGGCAATTTGAAATTTAACAATGAATTTTGTTTAATATTAATATAGCCCATCTTAGTGAAATGGTTCCATGGACCCCCCAGAAATGTAATCCTTAATTCCTATCCCGGTGTGGGAAACTGACCATTGTTTAACTATCCCCAAAGGATACTGGTTAGGGGCCATTCAAAATTATATAACCCAGATGGGGTGAGGGGTGTACGCCTTACTGTTATAGAGCATTACGAGGGGAAGGGTACATTACTAGTTCTGATGTCTGTTCCGCTTTACTGATACACTCTGGGTCAGTCCATAGATCATGAAAAGGGAAGGGGGTAGTTGTTAAGTTTTACCAATTTTTTTAGGGATGATAAGGTCCAGTGTTACGGCACAAGGGTGTGGGTGTCAAATTTATTTTTTAAAAAGTTATTTTTTAATAGCCCTCTTGGGTAGGGTTGGTACAAAGTTAACTTAATTTACTTAATTTTATTGTGTCTACTAACCAGTGGTAAACCAGCATAAAATGTGTGTAAAAAGCATTCATACCCATTTACCACATACGAGACCCCCTATTATGTATTTAAATAATAGATTCCAGAACTAAGTTCTGTGGATATTGAAACTTTCCCAGAGGACTGATAGTTGCAGAGCAATTAAACTACTTCTATTGCTATTTATGATTATTTATTGTACCCTTTTTAAAATATACCGTAGTATTTCAATAATCCACTAATACTACAATAAATTTTAAGTTTGTCAAATGTTTAATGTGAGAATGATATGTATGTACATTTCTTCACATACCTTTACGATGGCATGCGGTTATAAATAATGTAAATGTTGTAATAAGTATGAAGCATTACACTGTTCATCAACCAAAGCAATGAAAACTGAAGAAAAGAATAAATGTGCTACTTACAACATGTTATATAAAATGCAGTGTTGGGCTGTCTAAAAATGTCTATGCAGCTGCATTTAGATGTTACATGGTAGTATGTAGAGTTCTCTGATTTAGATGTTACATGGTAGTATGTAGTGTTCTCTGATTTAGATGTTACATGGTAGTATGTAGTGTTCTCTGATTTAGATGTTACATGGTAGTATGTAGTGTTCTCTGATTTAGATGTTACAAGGTAGTATGTAGTGTTCTCTGATTTAGATGTTACATGGTAGTATGTAATGTTCTCTGATTCTTAATGGAAAACAGTTATAGAATAGTAGACATGAACTAGGAAAAAGAAAATCTACCTTGGTAGTGTATAATCACGCATGAAAGTGCAGAATTTTGTAGCAAAATAAGAAAAGGCCTGTTTACATAAATTATTTATTGTGCGATCAATGGAAGAGAATGTCAAACGACCAATAGGATGCATTGTTTCTTGCAAGAAATTATGCGTCCGATTGTTGGGCAATACTGTCTCACCCGAAAAATGGACAATTAATCACTAGTATAAACATGCCTTCAAAGAAAAGAAGTTGCAATAGTTAGGCCTACACACATAACAGGGTTAATACAAACTAACCATTTGTAACTAGAATCAACAATATCTCACAATTGGTTTACTTAGAATGTGTTCTAAAAATTAGTTTACTCTGATGAAATCCCATATTTACCGACGGCTGACATTTTGACAATGCCTCCAATGTTTGACCAATAAGCTCCGAGCTTTTATTTGGCGTTGGCACAGCTATGTTGCATTTGAGTTGCATTTCTTTCAGGTGCCGCGGATATAAACATGTACATAAAAACTTAACTGAAAGTAGCACAATCTGCAGCTAAAATATTAAAATGTCAACCAACAAACAGTTAGCCGAAATATACAGGTTACTGAGCAGTGCAGTCCAATGTTCCAAGTTTGGCGACCAGCGAACATTAGACTGGGTGACATCAGGTTGTCTGTCACAGTGGCGAAGTCCATGCAATTTTAATTCTGTGTTCAACAAGATTTCTCTAGTAGACTACTGGCGTGTTATTCTTGACCGTAGTTGAAAATGGTTAGTTTTTATTAAATCTTAGATGGACATGCCCAACACGTTGATTTCTGTTTCCCTTAGTCTGGAACCCATGAATGACAACTATAGTACTCATTCAACTGTGTCTATATTTACCCATGGGTTTGCATCCGAGTTGCATTTTTGTTTTTTTGAGAATATTAGCTTATTTTCTTTTCCCACAACTGATTATTTCTCATTAACCCTTCAAACCTCAGCTTGTTTTTTAAGTATGTTTCCCCGCATACTTCACCAAAGACAAGAACATTTGAGGTCAGTTCATTCAAAATTTGTTTCTAAAGTGTTTTCAGATTATCCATGAGATGGCGCCACCAGACTATGTTATTGTACAGTTATTTCGAGGTGGATTTGGCCGTCTTAAGATGTTGGTTTGTGGGCGGGTTTAGCCAACTTGAGGTCTATAGGGTTCTAAAGAATTGATGACAAAGTTCCAACAACAGTGAACTGTGTCCCTCTCCCCATGCCGTAGGTGACTGTTAGTAGAATCGTGCACTCACATTTCCTATACACGGGCAGCGTGGTGGCACTGTCGGAGGAATCAAGGTCAGACGACAAGCCGAGGGGAGCTGAACATGGGAGGGGGAAAGCAAGAGAAATAACACAAACAAAATGAGACAAAAGGAAAACATAGGTAACTGCAATAATGTAGTGCTACGACTGTAACAAACGGGGAATGTATTGACGATCGGTTGTTTTATCTCTAGTCGACTATGGACTATTAAGATTACCATTTGACACATATAATTACACAAAACTGCATTAAAACAAGATGACTATTAAATTAAAAAGTAAAACCAAATACCAAAAATAAACCAAATACAGAGACGACTTATGCACACTGAGAATTAAATTATATCAGAAAAATTGAGATGCTCTTTTGCCAGGAACAGTATTCTTCAATTGTTTTACAAGATCCAGAGAAAGTTGTAATTCTGCACAAATGCATCATATGTAGATCTGGGTAATCCTATTTTTCAGTTGTGGCACTAGGATAAATTAAAGTACACATAAGGTTTGTTGCTTGGCGTTTCCAGTATGTTTTTTCACATTCCCATTACGCAAAGGGTACACAAATTTGGGAAGGATTCTGGAAGCACATGGCTGTAACATCATTGCTTGTACCAGCATGTGTGTGAGAAATACAGCTGCTAGAAATGTAATTACAATTAGTTGGATGCGACATGAATCTTCTAACATAAATGTGACATTTTAATATCGACACAACAGTAATTGCTGATACAAGTTAGGAGACATAAACAGGTATATTAGTATAACTTTAATAAGAAATAATAACAAAGCAATTCAAAAGTGCACAATATAAATTATACATGTGTTAATTGGTAGTAAGATACTGCTAAACAAAGTAGAACATTGTTACATCTGGCTAGACAGCTTTATTGATAATTTCTAGATTTTGTATCCCAAAATGATTCCATAATGAACATATACTTGCTCACAACTGATAGAGTAATTTTTACATCAATAAACTTTCAAATGAAATGTCAATAATTTTATTCAATAATTCAACAATTAAACACAAATCTTAGCAGCATTATTATTCAAATTCATCCACATGACCTGCCTACGCTAAATCCTCGGCTCGGCACTTAAGTCACATGACCTTCACTTATGTTTGGTTTTACGTTACTGTAAATAAATTTTCACTAGAGACTGCAAGACACGAGACTACCCTGTGATATGTGTTCCGTCTAGGTTTATAGAAGACTGTGCATAGAGACTTACGGTCCTGGTCCTGGTCCTGCTGCATGTTCTCCATGTTCATCTTCTGCTCCAGACTGTACAACTTCTCCCTACAACATACCAGCAACAAGAGGACATGACTTAACCAGACTGACACCCAGAGAATTAACCCCAGATGACAAGTGGACAAGGAAGGCATTGGCTTATTGAGTGGCCAACTTTTTTTATCTGTCTACTATCGAGTGTCCAACTTTTTGTTATCTGTGTTATCGAGTGTCCAAAGTTTTGTTATCTGTGTTATCGAGTGTCCAAAGTTTTGTTATCTGTGTGTTATCGAGTGTCCAACTTTTTGCTATCTGTGTGTTATCGAGTGTCCAACTTTATGCTATCTGTGTGTTATTGAGAGTCCAACTTTTTGCTATCTGTGTGTTATCGAGTGTCCAACTTTGTTATCTGCTTTCTGACAGTGAGGAAATATTCTCACTGATTTTCTTCAAACATTCAGACTATCTGGATGATTCCAAATAACTGACCAGCTGACCAGGGGCAGACAGAAAGACAGCCAGAAGAACGGACGGACACAGACAGAGAGCAGGCATGAATTGTCTTAATATTAACATACCAATTAGCATTGTCACACAGCAAATTATGAAAAAAGGCCACTAAGATATTTATATTTTTTGCAACACTGGTTAATTACTCAGGTAATACCACTACCAGCTGCCCTACCTAGTCGGTATGAAGTGGTCCTGGAACTTGACTGGGAGACTGAGTCTGAGGAACTCAAGACAGACCTTCTCCAGGCCACCGTACATCTTGGAGTTGATCTTGATGGACGGCGGAGACGAACTCCTGCAACGACAATACATAGTGTCAACACCACAGAAACTAGTGGACACAAACCGAAGTTAGATTAAAATACTTGCTCCACTACTATGTGATGTATTGTAGCTCAATTGTTAGTGTGCCAGACTATCAAATGTAGTGTCAACATCACAGAGACTAGTGGACACAAACCGAAGTTAGATTAAACTACTTGCTCAACTATTATGTGATGTATTGTAGCTCAATTGTTAGTGTGTCAGACTATCAAATGTAGTGTCAACACCACAGAGACTTGAAGAATGCGGAAGAAAGAATGCCCAGGAATGCAACGACAGACTGAGAATGCTGCGAACTGACCCTCCAGGTATGCGGACGACCTCGAGACTGTGGTGTTCCTTGGGCATGGGGTTGAAGAGAGCCTGGTCCTTGCTGTACCACAGTGTCATCTGACGAGTCATGTTCCTGCAATACAACCAACACAATTCTCAATATTCACATCATCCAAAAGTAAATTTAAGAATTTAAATTATTCAGTAACTTGAGGCCCCTGATAAATGGATTCACTGATCAATAACCACCAACCTTTCCTGGTTTTGTAATAATGGACTACATGTATAAATGACCCAAACATCAACAAACACACTTGTACATTGGCAAAGTAAATTTGAATTTTATTCCTGACAGATTACTAAAAATATATGGCATTTACAGTCACCAAATAAAATAAAATTTACGTTTTGACACCAAATACCTCTACAAATAGCCAGTAGTATAATCAGGTGTTTACAAAAAAAAAAACTATGGTACATGCCCATATAGTTTGGTGCTACAAAATGAGCAATATTTCATAAATATGACTAACTACCCACAGATACATGTTACAAACTGCATGCTTCATGTGAAGTGAGTAATGAACAGACAACTTACACACAGAACGGTTCATAACCTTCCTGCAGGCCACAGCAAGTGAAGAACTTGAGCGAGTCAACATTGTGTCCAAAGTTGATCTTTGCCCTCTGACCTGCCCCCATGGTGAAGGCAGGCACGTAGGCATGTGAGATATCAATCTCCTTGAAGGCAATCTCCTGCCCCAGGCGGTCCATCATCAGCTCACCGTTGAGGGAGAAACCTGCACACAAACACGGGATGTGTTCTCTAAAGGTAAGTTCTTACATAGCGCAGTATCCAGTTGTTAGGACTGCTCAAAGCGCTTCATACTTTACTCCCCGGTAGACCTGTTCAATCAAACACCATCTCGACTTCTCTGGGAAGCATTCAGCCACGCTGCAGTTTATGCACGAAGACTATTCGTTCACTAAAAACCACCGCTGTCTATAGCTATGAACTCATTCACACAGCTGAGTGAACTGGAGCAACATAAAGTTAACGAACTTGCCCAAGGCTCAACTCAGCAGCACTGGATTTGAATCCGGGTTTTCTCGATTGAGAGTTTGATGCTCTAACCACTGCGCCACTGGTCCTTACAAGGGTCATACTTCCGTCCTGATTCTGTAGTTATTATTACATTCTAACTTAACCATACACGATAATTGTTTATAACCATTTTATGAAGTCTGTTTCCCCAACTATTTAACCAGTTTTACTCAAATTGGATGCAAGTATGTTCAGGCATCAAGTTTAATGTTTACATGCAACAATATGGTTATATTGAAAAAAAAAAAATTCTCATAGTGCTGTGTCAGTCAAACAGGTGACACTCACTGATAGTCTTGTCAACGAAATCCAGCATGCATCCGATGACGTCTCCCTTCTTCCACACCTTGCCGTAGGGCTCGGCGCCCTGGTGCCACTTGCACGCCTGTAACCATGGCAATCACACGTGTCATAGATGTTACTGCAGTCTCCACAGCTACTTATGAAGGGTCAACACTGTGCACCTGGATTGTGTCATTAATTGACAACTATCTTAAAAAGGTATATATGAAAATAGTTGAACTCTTGAAAAGACTTAGACTTCCTTGACCATTTTCCAAGTGGGTTATGTTGTTTGGTCTCACTAATTTTATTAAGTCTTGTTACAGTTTACACAGAAAACACGAGATGTTGCAATATGACACTCCTACTAATCAAAAACCTGACAAAATACATCCTTATTTCAACTTTTTACACTTCTCTAAATGTAAAAATATACATCCACACAATCACACGTCAGATATAGCAGAGACGAGGCCACTAGGGGTACTTACACTGAAGCCATCAAATGCGTAAGAGAACTCATCGATGCCGAGTTCCTTCCCTGGAGCGTCATACACATCCATCCACCCCACCTGCATGTAGCCCGTTGTGATCACCTCCAGCTCATAGTACCTGCAACAGTGACAAAGTACATCACCTCCAACCCATAGTACTTGCAACTGCAACAAAGTACATCACCTCCAGCTCATAGTACCTGCAACAGTGACAAAGTACATCACCTCCAACCCATAGTACTTGCAACTGCAACAAAGTACATCACCTCCAGCTCATAGTACCTGCAACAGTGACAAAGTACATCACCTCCAACCTATAGTACCTGCAACAGTGACAAAGTACATCACCTCCAGCTCATAGTACCTGCAACAGTGACAAAGTACATCACCTCCAGCTCATAGTACCTGCAACAGTGACAAAGTACATCACCTCCAACCCATAGTACTTGCAACTGCAACAAAGTACATCACCTCCAACTCATAGTACCTGCAACAGTGACAAAGTACATCACCTCCAACCCATAGTACTTGCAACTGCAACAAAGTACATCACCTCCAGCTCATAGTACCTGCAACAGCGACAAAGTACATCACCTCCAACCCATAGTACCTGCAACAGTGACAAAGTACATCACCTCCAGCTCATAGTACCTGCAACAGTGACAAAGTACATCACCTCCAACCCATAGTACTTGCAACTGCAACAAAGTACATCACCTCCAACTCATAGTACAGTCGTGCCTTGTTATAACGCAGATTCAGATATAACGTGGTCAGTTGTGGACCCCGAATTTCTGCCGCCAGGGGGAAAATTGGCATTAGGCCATCGAGCTATTACAGCATCCATGAACACCGCACTGATTTATTATATTAAAATGCAATTTACGGCACACTGTAATAACTAAGTTGTGTTTGATCAATAAATTGTCGATCGAATATATTTTTGTTGATACTTAAATAAACTGCAAGTTTCAAACCTGTTCCATTGCTTATCTCCAGGTAATAATTTTCGAATCACATTAGTCTTAGTGGTTAGTCATATACGGACCTACACTGGCATAGCAGGCAATTGTCGATTAGTAATCCACAATGGTAAATTCATGTGTTTTACCCAAATAAACACTCGATAGCATATCTGATCACCTTTTAAAATTACAATATATGCAATATGTTGATGGTATTTTACTATTAATAAGATGTGTGTAGACCACATCGCTGGCACACCGTGGATTCACATTTCTCTCCCTGTAGGCGTACGGCATAGCAACTGTCGATAGTACCTGTTGAGTCACACGAACGATGCACCGTAGCAGTTCAGCATTCGATAACTTATCACATTAAAAAATGATGGTGTGCACAGCCGATTTGCATACTGGACTTTGTGCAAGACAACAGCACACGGAGGCCTCCCATTAGAGGAGGCTAATTTATGCAAGGACATGTTAATTACTCCCGTGGGGAGAATCAAATCAACCAATCAGCGCGCACTGGCGCGCGTCCCTCAGGAGAATCCTAAGCTGATCCCGCACTCCGTTTGCGAAAGCATAAAGGGGCAGACGTTTGTCTAATTTGATACAAGTTTGTATTGGTTCTTATTTTTTGCACGATCATCTGTTTCTTCTCGTCCGTTGGTTCAGCTACGATTCGTCGCTGCATCGAGGTGATTTGGACGTCTCTCAGCTGGATTGAGCTGAGTATTTTCGTTTTATATTTGATTTGTGTTTAATTATCACGATTCGGGTTCCGCCATTTTGTCATCTCGTAGTTTGAATTCGTCGTCGGCCCTATCATGTCGTCGGCGTGTTCCCCGATTTCTGTTCTGTGTATCGGTCAGTCATGTTTCATGGCTGCGTACGTTCGTAGAATCGGCAGATCTGTTTGCGGGACATAGAGCGGCGGATGGCGGCATCGGAAAAGATGCTTCATGTGATACACTCGATGGTGCAGGCTTTGCGTCCGGCCCCAACAGTGCTGCGCCCAGATCCGGCATTAGCGTCTGTGTCAGCCGCCTTTGACAGCGCCGCCCAGCTGGCAGCCGCTTCCGGCCACGGTCCTATCCCAGAAGTGACACGTCCCTTGGCCGCGAACGAAACTGTGCCACCCATGTCGGCTTGCCAGGGCAACGCAAGGGCGACCCCATGGCCAAACACTAACACCGTACCAGGTACAGAGTTATTCGAGTTGTTGCCTGGCCCCGCTCGGGCAATGATAGAGTCATGTGCATCCGCCTCCCTTCCTCTGGATGCCCGGATCCCCGATGGGCTCCGGGCAAAGATTTGGGCAGACGTATACATTGACCTGTCAATAATGTTGAAGCCAACACTCCTCCAGCACCAGGAGTATAGCCAGGCTATGTATGGGGGTACTGCACACCCAACTTCTGGTGTGTCCACAAGCCCATCCCCCAACAGGGCTAGCCATGCAATCATTACCTACGAGCGGTGGCTGCAGGCATTTACTTTGTATATGTCTGTATACCTCTTGCTCCCAACCAATACGTCGCTCGCAGTTAAAATGCTTAAGTACGCAGAGATAATCCGGGGACTGGCTGAGGAAGGGGGTGACTGGCAGACCTATGATGAAGCATTTAGGTCCCTGCGTTATCTCAGGGGGTGGTCCTGGGACTCCATCAACTGGGAGTTATGGTTGAAAGCGTCCCAGACAGTTAGACGCCCGGCAAGTTCTCCCTTTCCAAGCAAGGGTAGGGCCCGGTCCACATATGTCGGTCCCTGCTTTGTCTACAATCGGGGGGAGTGGTGTGACAAAGCCTCTTGCTACTTTGCACACAAGTGCCAGTCGTGTGGCGGCAGTGGCCATCCCGCTGTGCGGTGCTTTCAAACCATGGGGAAACGCCCACAGTCCAGTAGCCCACCGGTTACAAGCCCACCAGCTCGACCAAACCCCTCACTTAGACCAAACCCCACAGTTAGACCAGGCCCCCCAGGTAGACCAGGACCCTCAAGTAACACACTTTTCCCAGGTAGACAACCAGCTGCCAGTGGTTCACCCCCCTGGGTCAGGAGGTAAGTTGCCCTCCCCGGTTTCTCCTGCAGTTTTGCATGAAAGGTTGACTGGTTATGACAGCGACCTACGTAAGTATCTTGTACATGGGTTTTCACATGGTTTTAAAATAGGTTGTTTTGACTTGCCAACCCAGTTTGATGTCAATGTATGCAATTTAAAATCTGCTGATGAATATTCACAAGTTATAGATAAGAAGATAGCGAAAGAGCTGTCATTAGGCAGGGTGCTGGGGCCTTATGACGTTCCTCCTTCCTGTCATAACTACAGAATCTCCCCACTAGGTGTTGTCCCTAAGAAGAACCCAGGTGAATTTAGAATGATTCACCATTTGTCACACCCAGAAGGTTCATCTGTTAATGATTACATTCCAAAGGATATATCATCTGTCACTTATGCCACAATTCAGGATGCCATTGATGTTATTAAGGATTCGCCAAAACCTGTGTACATGGCTAAAGTAGATGTCGAATCGGCTTTCCGTATCATACCAGTCTCGCCAGCAGATAGGCCAATGTTGGGATTTAGGTGGAGGGGAAAGTATTTTATGGATGCTATTTTGCCTATGGGCTGCTCTAGTTCATGCGCCATTTTTGAGTGTTTCAGTACGGCTCTAGAGTGGGTGGCAAAGGTCAAACTGGGTGTGACAGCAATGATTCACGTGATCGATGATTTCCTAATTGTGTCTGATTCAGCAGATAAGTGTAATCAGGATCTGATGGCATTTGTTAACCTTTGCAAGGAAATTGGGGTACCGCTAGCACCTGATAAAACAGTTGGCCCGTCCACCTCGATCCCTTTTCTAGGAATTATTCTAGATACAGTCAACCAAGAGGCTAGGCTTCCAGAGGATAAGTTGGATAAAGCCAGGGCATTACTAGTGACTTTTCTTGACAGACAGAAGGTGACACTGAAGGAGTTACAACAGCTACTCGGGTTTTTGGGATTCACATGTTCTGTAATCAAACCCGGCAGACCATTTTTACGCCGTTTAATCGATTTGACAATCGGCGTACGTAAGCCACATTATCATATCCGCTTGACGAGGCAGGCAAAACTTTATCTAGAAGTGTGGCTAGAATTTTTGCAACATTTCAATGGCAAATCTTTCTTCTTGGATGATGACTTCATAACAGGTGACTATCTTCAGCTGTACACTGATGCTGCGGGGGGAATAGGTTATAGGGCTTTGTGTGGAGTAGAATGGTTTTGGGGCCTGTGGCCAGAGGCGTGGCGTTCACTCAATGTCGCTGTTTTAGAATTATATCCAATCATGGCAGCCGTACACGTTTGGGGTAATGCTTGGGCAAACAAGAGTGTCTGCTTTTTTACGGATAATGAAGCACTTGTTCCGGTAATTAATAACCAGACGTCACGCGAACCCCACATCATGGCTTTACTTCGCCCACTGGTATTGGCTTGCCTGCATTATAATATCAATTTTGCAGCGCGCCACATTCCAGGGCGATTTAACACTCTCACTGATAAGTTATCCCGTTCACAGGTGGACAGGTTCCGGGAATTGGCGCCATGGGCAGAAGTCAACCCAGTGAGGGTGCCTTACCGGGTGTCCCCGGCCGGCTTAGGGACTCTTTGAACCAGCTACTGCAGGCTTCTATAGCGCCGTCGTCACGTGCTCATTATGAACGGTCTTGGAACAAGTTTGTTTTGTTTAATGCTTCGCTTGGTTTATCTTCGCAGCTGCCGGCTTCAGTGTCGACAATGTTACTCTTTATAGCACATCTGCATTCTAGTGGAGCTGCCCCAGCATCCATTGTGTCAATTGTGTCAGCCGTTGCTTATTTTCACAAGATTCATGGTTTTGATGACCCATCTAAGTGTTTTATTGTAGCCAAGGCCTTGGCAGGTGCTCGTAATCTTGGATCTGTCCCTGATGTCCGCCTGCCTGTCACTCTGCCTGTTCTCACTCGTCTTGTGCTTGCATTGCCCACCGTGTTTACATCACATTATAAATGTCTAATGCTCCGTGCCATGATGGTGCTAGCTTTCAAGGCTTATTTGCGAGTGGGAGAAATGGTACCGCGATCAAGGAGTCAGGTAGGGGGATGTTTGCAGTTGGGTGACGTGTTAATGTCAGGAGATCTAATATCAATTTCCTTCCGTCACTTCAAACATAGCACGCGGCAGGGTCCGCAGTCCCTCCAGGTGAGAGGTGAGTGCATCCCTGGTTCACCCATATACCTTGCTTCCTTTATGAGAGAGTTTCAGTTAGGTAGAGGTCAGATACAATCATCTTTATTTGCCTATGCGGATGGCTCCCCAATGCTACGCAGTGAATTTGATGTGTCTTTAAAGCGATTGCTGGGTTTCTGTGGATATCAAACTAGTGCCTTTAAGGGCCACAGCTTCCGCATTGGGGCAGCTACCGCGGCAGCATTGCGGGGTGAATCTGACGAGCAGATAAGAGCGGCAGGCAGAAGGACATCAGATGCTTTTAAGAAGTACATCAGAATAGCTTAAAAGGATAATATGGTTTCGGTTAGGCCTGGTTTGTTTATGTGGGGGGTCACATGTCCGGTGACCTGTGGCGAAATACCCCCACATTTGGTATTAGTATAATTGTAGATTTAGTGTTTTTGGCAGCAGATAGCGTGGTATTCAGAAAGGCACTTTTTAGTTAATCATGTTGGCTTAGTTAATCATGTTGGCTTTAAAATTAACTCTACACATAACAAGTTCTGCTGTGATTACATGTCATTCCTTTCAATTGTTCTAGGAATACCGCTGCTGCTTTATATGTTGAAATGTGGGCTCTAACAGCCTGATGTTCAGGAGACTAGTATGGGCTCAGTCACAGGCCTGGCATTGGGTTGTAGAGTCCACATTTCTTTCATTAAAATATTACAGTGTGCCAAAAAGGCTTATACACTGGTTACCCATAATAAACAAACGTCATCCATTTGGCCTTTTTCATATCTATATTTGTCTCCGTGTTGTTGCTTGCATAAAAATCAATACAACACATTGACACATCTTGTTCCCTGCAGTATTCGTGACGCCTCAATGCGGGGGTTGTCGAATACTATTTATGTTTGGTGGTGGTGGCACCCCCTGGCAGAATATACTGGAATAATTTTATAACGCACCCCGTTTATAACGTGGTTCCATTTCGTGGACCCCGACTACCATGTTATAACAAGGCACGACTGTACCTGCAACTGCAACAAAGTACATCACCTCCAACTCATAGTATCTGCACCAGCAACAAAGTGCATCACCCCCTAGTTCATTGTACCTGCAACGGCAACAAAGTACATCACCCCCAGTTCATTGTATCTGCAACGGCAACAAAGTACATCACCCCCAGTTCATTGTACCTGCAACGGCAACAAAGTACATCATCTCCAGCTCACAGAACCTGCAACAGCAACAAAGTACATCACCTCCAGCTCATAGTACCTGCAATGGCAACAAAGTACATCACCTCCAGCTCATAGAACCTGCAACAGCAACAAAGCACATCATCTCCAGCTCATAGTATCTGCAACGGCAACAAAGTACATCACCTCCAGCTCATAGTACCTGCAACGGCAACAAAGTACATCACCTCCAGCTCATAGAACCTGCAACAGCAATAAAGTACATCAGCTCCAGCTCATAGAACCTGCAACAGCAACAAAGTACATCACCTCCAGCTCATAGAACCTGCAACAGCAACTAAGGACATTTCTTGTTCAAACTGACATAACTATCTCACAACTTACAAGTTCCCAAAATGAAGCTTACCCCAGGCAAGTGTGAGCGTGACTCCAAAATCTGGAATGAACTTGTTACTTTGAAATCACCTGAAATTACACCACTTTTCGTTATAAATTCGACATATTTGTTTGAAATTGTGTTCCCAACCTAAATCACCAGCAGTGCCTTGCTCTAATTATGACTTTTGTTAATAATAATGATTTAGAGGTTTTGTCCATGAGGGGTGGTATCTGTGAGGGTTTATGTCCTGCAGAGCTATGTGCGTGATTGGTTTTGTCCATGAGGGGTGGTATCTGTGAGGGTTTATGTCCTGCAGAGCTATGTGCATGATTGGTTTTGTCCATGAGGGGTGGTATCTGTGAGGGTTTATGTCCTGCAGAGCTATGTGCGTGATTGGTTTTGTCCATGAGGGGTGGTATCTGTGAGGGTTTATGTCCTGCAGAGCTATGTGCGTGATTGGTTTTGTCCATGAGGGGTGGTATCTGTGAGGGTTTATGTCCTGCAGAGCTATGTGCGTGATTGGTTTTGTCCATGAGGGGTGGTATCTGTGAGGGTTTATGTCCTGCAGAGCTATGTGCGTGATTGGTTTTGTCCATGAGGGGTGGTATCTGTGAGGGTTTATGTCCTGCAGAGCTATGTGCGTGATTGGTTTTGTCCATGAGGGGTGGTATCTGTGAGGGTTTATGTCCTGCAGAGCTATGTGCGTGATTGGTTTTGTCCATGAGGGGTGGTATCTGTGAGGGTTTATGTCCTGCAGAGCTATGTGCGTGATTGGTTTTGTCCATGAGGGGGGGTATCTGTGAGGGTCTACGTCCTGCAGAGCTATGTGCGTGATTGGTTTTGTCCATGAGGGGGGGTATCTGTGAGGGTCTATGTCCTGCAGAGCTATGTGCGTGATTGGTTTTGTCCATGAGGGGGGTATCTGTGAGGGTCTATGTCCTGCAGAGCTATGTGCGTGATTGGTTTTGTCCATGAGGGGTGGTATCTGTGAGGGTTTATGTCCTGCAGAGCTATGTGCGTGATTGGTTTTGTCCATGAGGGGGGGTATATGTGAGGGTCTATGTCCTGCAGAGCTATGTGCGTGATTAGTTTTGTCCATGAGGGGTTATGTGCGTAGCAGATTACACAATAATATACATACCACTTGCCAGCCTCGACTGCGTAGGTGAGTTCAGCGCGGAAGATTCTCACTCGCTGCTTCTTCTCCATCAAGTCTTTGGCAGATGCTGTCAACACACAAACACCATGACAAGCAATTTAAAAATAAAGGATTGTTTTCTCGTTTTTGCAAGGTCTTTTTCAATTATCATTTACCTATTCATACAAAGTGTACTAATGCTCAGACTCCGACCCTCCATATTGAATTAATACTTTAAAATGTCTTTAATTTTCAACGTTAGACATATGTAGGTATGCATCAGTGTTGTGACACCCCTGTTGGATACCCAATAAAATATTTATATCTTAAAATCATGTCTCATCTAGCTACCTAAGGGAATACATGGGGATTTAATTTGTTATCTAGCAGTTTAACTGATCTGAGCAAAAACACAACTTGAACTTCGTACCTTAGACTACAGCACACAATTTCATTAGTGACTAGTATGACAAACTTTCATTCCATATTTGTGTAAGTGAATTGACGAGGATGAAAATGTAACTTCCCGAGTGACCCTCAAGCAGGGTTAGGGCCAGATTTTGCATGAAAGGAGCGATGCATATTTCAAGTCAATATAAGTCTGTGATGCTGAACTGCATAATGTTTACAGAAGTTCTCCATCAAGTGTGGCCGTAGACTTACTTTCTGCTGCTTCTGTGGTAGGGTGTTCCAGGGAGTAGCCGTAGGCCATCTGAGTCTTCAGGGTTTCACTGGCCGTGATTCTGAAACAGTGATGTGAAACAACTGCTTGGTTGTACACGAACATAAAATCACCTTGCATATTTACACTGCACCATTACAATGATGGGTCATGGACAAGTATGCAAGGTTTCACATGAAACGTGTAAGTTCAAGTTCTTTACATGTCAATGATACATGTAAGAAAGTAAGAACTTCATAATAGATAGTACATCGTTAGACACACTTGCTACCTAAGTTGATTGTATCAACTTTGCACTGCATGCATGCAAGCATGCACACACATCTGACAAATAATATTTTGTTGGACAACCCAAAAAAAAATTTGAATACACATTTACCTAAAACCATGTTTCAAGAGACTATCTGCTTAAAAATGTGCAAATATGGGATCCTTACTGAACTATTACCAGTATTACACAATACTATGAATACTAGATAAATAACACAGAAACCTCGAAATTGTCCATACCTGTTGGCTTTCTTGATTGCTTCATCAACATTTGCATATGGCACAAGATGAGGACTCCTTTTGTAGTAGAAATCCTGTGAAAGGTAACAAAAAGCATGTAAAGCAATAGATAAATAATACAACTGCCAAGATAGGAAGACTGCATCAAAGAGAATGTGAAGGGTGAGGGGCAACAACAAATGTAGAACATGAACTAGATCTCACCCCTGTACAAGGGAACCAGGAGGATTAAGAACAGTGCAGGAGCTAGACCTCACCCCTGTACGAGGGAACCAGGAGGATTAAGAACAGTACAGGCGCTAGACCACACCCCTGTACAAGGGAACCATGAGGATTAAGAACAACAGTACAGGAGCTAGACCATACAAGGGAACCAGGAGGATTAAGAAGAACAGAACAGGAGCTAAACTTCATACCTGTACAAGGGAACCAGGAGGATTAAGAACAGTGCAGGAGCTAGACCTCACCCCTGTACAAGGGAACCAGGAGGATTAAGAAGAACAGAACAGGAGCTAAACTTCACCCCTGTACAAGGGAACCATGAGGATTAAGAACAGTGCAGGAGCTAGACCTCACCCCTGTACAAGGGAACCATGAGGATTAAGAAAAACAGTACAGGAGCTAGACCTCACCCCTGTACAAGGGAACCATGAGGATTAAGAAGAACAGTACAGGAGCTAGACCTCACCCCTGTACAAGGGAACCATGAGGATTAAGAAGAACAGTACAGGAGCTAAACTTCACCCCTGTACAAGGGAACCATGAGGATTAAGAAGAACAGTACAGGAGCTAGACCTCACCCCTGTACAAGGGAACCATGAGGATTAAGAAGAACAGTACAGGAGCTAGACATCACCCCTGTACAACGGAACCAGGAGGATTAAGAAGAACAGAACAGGAGCTAAACTTCACACCTGTGCAAGGGAACCAGGAGGATTAAGAAGAACATTACAGGAGCTAGACCTCACCAGGTACAAGGGAACCAGGAGGATTAAGAAAAACAGTACAGGAGCTAGACCTCACCATGTACAAGGGAACCAGGTGGATTAAGAAAAACAGTACAGGAGCTAGACTTCACCCCTGTACAAGGGAACCAGGAGGATTAAGAAGAACAGTACAGGAGCTAGACCTCACCCCTGTACAAGGGAACCAGGAGGATTAAGAAGAACAGTACAGGAGCTAAACTTCACCCCTGTACAAGGGAACCAGGAGGATTAAGAAAAACAGTACAGGAGCTAGACCTCACCCCTGCACAAGGGAACCAGGAGGATTAAGAAAAACAGTACAGGAGCTAGACCTCACCATATACAAGGGAACCAGGAGGATTAAGAAAAACAGTACAGGAGCTAGACCTCACCCCTGTACAAGGGAACCAGGAGGATTAAGAAAAACAGTACAGGAGCTAGACCTCACCATGTACAAGGGAACCAGGAGGATTAAGAAAAACAGTACAGGAGCTAGACCTTACCATGTACAAGGGAACCAGGAGGATTAAGAAAAACAGTACAGGAGCTAGACTTCACCCCTGTACAAGGGAACCATGAGGATTAAGAAGAACAGTACAGGAGCTAGACCTCACCCCTGTACAAGGGAACCAGGAGGATTAAGAAGAACAGTACAGGAGCTAGACTTCACCCCTGTACAAGGGAACCAGGAGGATTAAGAAGAACATTACAGGAGCTAGACCTCACCATGTACAAGGGAACCAGGAGGATTAAGAAAAACAGTACAGGAGCTAAACTTCACCCCTGTACAAGGGAACCAGGAGGATTAAGAAGAACAGAACAGGAGCTAAACTTCACCCCTGTACAAGGGAACCAGGAGGATTAAGAAGAACATTACAGGAGCTAGACCTCACCATGTACAAGGGAACCAGGTGGATTAAGAAAAACAGTACAGGAGCTAGACCTTACCCCTGTACAAGGGAACCAGGAGGATTAAGAACAGTGCAGGGACTAGACCTCACCATGTACAAGGGAACCAGGAGGATTAAGAAGAACAGTACAGGAGCTAGACCTCACCATGTACAAGGGAACCAGGAGGATTAAGAAAAACAGTACAGGAGCTAGACTTCACCCCTGTACAATGGAACTAGGAGGATTAAAAAAAACAGTACAGGAGCTAAACTTCACCGCTGTACAAGGGAACCAGGAGGATTAAGAAAAACAGTACAGGAGCTAGACTTCACCCCTGTACAAGGGAACCATGAGGATTAAGAAGAACAGTACAGGAGCTAAACTTCACCCCTGTTCAAGGGAACCAGGAGGATTAAGAAAAACAGTACAGGAGCTAGACTTCACCCCTGTACAAGGGAACCATGAGGATTAAGAAGAACAGTACAGGAGCTAGACCTCACCCCTGTACAAGGGAACCAGGAGGATTAAGAAGAACATTACAGGAGCTAGACCTCACCATGTACAAGGGAACCAGGAGGATTAAGAAAAACAGTACAGGAGCTAGACCTTACCATGTACAAGGGAACCAGGAGGATTAAGAAAAACAGTACAGGAGTTAGACCTCACCATGTACAAGGGAACCAGGAGGAAGAAAAAAAAAAGTACAGGAGCTAGACTTCACCCCTGTACAAGGGAACCAGGAGGATTAAGAACAGTGCAGGAGCTAGACCTCACCCCCTGTATGAGGTAATCACGAGGAAGATCAGTACAGGAACTAGGTGGGAACCAGGAGGAAGAAAGAATGGTACAGAAGCTAAACCTCACCGTTTTAGAGGGAAACCAGTTCAGAAGCTAAATTTCACCCTTGTACAGGGAAACCAGGAGGAAGAACAGTACAGGCAGAATAAGGAAACCATGAGGAAGAAGAGAAGAAAGTACCTCTGAGAGCCCGTACGTCCAGCCTTGTTTGATCCTCTCCTTGGCCCAGATGTTGTGTGTGTTCTCAGCCAGAGCTTCCACCAACTCGACCATCTTAGAGTTGAGCACCGTGCCAGACAGGTCAAGAGGGGCCGGCTTGTAGCCGTTCGACTGTACGTAGCTACAACATACAGAGATGGTCAATCTCAAGAATCGCCCAAAGACACATCTTTCAAACGAGCTTATTATTTTATAGAGACCACCAGCCTGTGAGTCGATTATACAACTGACCTGACCATTGTATGATCTGTTGCCTAGTAACAAGGTCTGTCATTGGATGCAAACCATGTTGAGTGTCCGTACATTCTGTTGTATATTTTGTTGAAATTATGGCCCCAAACATTTTATTGATGACAAAATTATTTAATCAAGAACTGCATTCGTGAAATATTAATTTAGCACATCATGCCGCACTAGTAATATACACATATATTACTTATGGAAACATTGTTGGCAGGGTAAAACTTCATGATGGTCAAGCGCATAATCTTGATTGTCACATAGGCAAACAGTGACATACTGGATCTACCTGTATGGGTCAGTTAGTGTCTCAAACTGTCCGTCCATCCGTCTGTGTATGTCATTCAGTCTGCCTGCCTGCCTGCCTGCCTGCCTGCCTGCCTGCCTGCCTGCCTGCGTGCGTGCCTGCTGGCGTGCCTGCCTGCGTGCCTGCCTTCATGCCTACCTGCGTGCCTGCCTGCGTGCCTGTCTATCAGCTAAGGGATACTTACTTGTTGTTCAGCTTGATGGTCTTCAGTCGAACATTGCTAGTGTATTGAGGGTCATAGGTGAAGTGGTAGCCCAGAGCCAGCAGAGTTCTAAATAACAACAGAACAGGTGCAGTTACACATGGCATAGTTGATAATAGAACATCCTTTAAAATAAATAATTTGTTAGGCTTGTGCAGAATGACCTGAGCCATAACCGCACCAACCACCACTAGCATAAAAAAATCATTAGCATATTCAAAGATATTTTATTACGAGTGACTAAAACAGAAGATTTAGTACAACCCTTTTCACTTATGTTTCAGAACATATATCAGTCAGTCACTCAACCTTAATGACTAAGGCAATACATTACAAATGACTAAGGCAGTACATTACAAATGACTAAGGCAATACATTACAACTATTCATACGATGCAACCAGATTGGCTCACTGGAAGGTTTAATTTTGCGAGAAATGTGTTTACAATATGAATTTTCAAAGAAAAGAATCATCTCAATGCTAGATACCTCAGTGTCTCCTGTGCCAGAGAGAGGTTGTAGGTCCTCTCATTGCCTGGCAACTTGGCAAACGATGTCAAACATGGGTGAGTCTTTGCCTGGTCATCACGAGTCTACAAATGATACAAACACAAGAAATGTACATTTTATTGATCTATCCTTCACATCATCCAATGTCTAGTTACAGGGTCAAGCCCTGGTCGAGTGTTTGGATATTCTGTTGTAAATTTTGTTGAAATTCTGACATCAAATATCTTTCTTTATGACAAAAAGCTTGTATCAATAGTATATAACCAATCGGTATCTTGAAAACTTCTATTTGATAATATTAGCAATGTTTTAGTCATATTTTAAAAGTGGTAAATATATATAATTGAAATTTGTATTTATGTGTTTTGTCAAATGATAATACAACTGGCATTTTATATATGAAACTCTTTTATCCACTTAAAAGTAACAACTTTGAAATCTCCGTGCTGGCCTGTACTGTTACGTACCCATGGACGAAAGGAACATTGAATACAAGGAACAGTTTAAAAGAGTCCTAATGTGTTCCTTACAGCAAAGATTAACTACCATAATGACTGCATTTATTCAGACATCTAACATTTATTAGATCCTCAGATGTCAAAAAATATAAGGTACAGAAAAGTTGGTGTCCAATTACGTAGGAACATAAAATATTTTACAGGTGTCCAAAAACATAAAATAATTTTTTTATATTTTAGGTATTGAAAAACATACGGTGTCCGGGTACATAGTCATTATGGTATGATATCATGTCATAGTTATTTGTAACTTTCAAAAAGCCAACTGTTTTAGGCGAGCTTACCTCGCCATATGACCAGTCCTGCTCCACCTTGCGCATGGCCCACAGCTCATGCAGGTTCTCAGCCAGTTTCTCACGCACACCATCGATGTAGAGGGGCAGCTGCACCTGTACACAGCAATCGGGCGTACAGGGCAGGTACACATTACACTTCTTGTATGGATTAGTTTACTTTACAAAGGTTACAAGTACACTGTGAAAATGCATGTACTATGGAAATGTGTGTCAATGTGTGTGTATGCATATGCGGGTGTGTGTCAGACCTATAGGTTATGTGAAATATGGACACGTGTAAATGATAGTCAGGTGATTATTACAGACAAGTGACTGTCATAGACATGTGATCATTACAGACAAGTGACTGTCATAGACATGTGATCATTACAGACAAGTGACTGTCATAGACAGGTGATCACTACAGACAAGTGACTATCATAGACATGTGATCATTACAAACAAGTGACTGTCAAAGACAGGTGATCATTACAGACAAGTGATTGTCATAGTTAGGTGTTCATTAAAGACAAGTGATTGTCCTAGACAGGTGATTATTACAGACAAGTGACTGTCATAGACATGTGATCATTACAGACAAGTGACTGTCATAGACATGTGATCATTACATACAAGTGACTGTTATAGACAGGTGATCATTACATACAAATGACTGTCATAATCAGGTGATCATTACAGACAGGTGATTGTCCTAGACAGATGATCATTACAAGTGACTGTTATAGACAGGTGACCATTAGAGATAAGTAATTGTTATAGACAGGTGATCATTACAAACAAGTGACTGTTATAGACAGGTGATCATTACAGACAAATAACTGTTATAGACAGGTGATCATTATAGACAAATGACTGTTATAGACAAGTGATAATTACAAACAGTTAATAATTATGAACAGACAATCATTACGACAGATAACCATTACGACAAGTGTTACATTATGACAAATGTTACATTATGCACGCACCACCACCACATTCTTGTTCACTGGCATAAACAACATGTCATACAACAGCTTCATTCTAATCTACACAACCATTGCGAATTAATCTTCTACTCACTGAAGTTGTTTCGATGGGTTTTGGCACAAACGGTGGCCTGGCCATCACTTCGGCCGGGCCACAGATGAGGCCCCTCGGCACATCACCGAAACTGTAGCATGCCTGAATCTTCACCTTCTCCTTCGGTAGGAGAGACTCGTAGATAGGGGAGTGGCCCTCTGGCGGGCCGTGCTTGAATTTGCCGTGGTCTCCCCCCAGCATGATCCGCACACTGCAGGGGACAAAGAAATTATAGTATCATGTCAAGTTAGAGGTGCGATTTATACTTAGAGGGCGCTGTTGTGGCGACCTGGAGTGTTTGTATTTAGCCTCTGTGTTGTTTATCGTTTTTCGTCAGTTTTAACTGAAGGACGTTAAATAGGTTCGTCGAGAAGTAATATGAAGATGTTGTGCGGCAGAACAACCAAAGTTTTGGCAGCTTTATGGACCATTTTATTCGTTGTGTGTGTGAGTGGTGAACCGATTTGGCAAGATGGCAGATTCAAGACTTATTCACGTGATGCGCTGTTGGCCTTGCGACCCAGTGTCACTGACAATCTTTCTGGTCCACTCCTGGATTTAAATGACTTTACAGTGCTCTCGGACACTAACAATAGAAACAACCCACGACGCAAGCGGGGCAAGAGAGGCGGCGTTCGCCAGAGATTGAAGAAAAAGAAGGTACACACCCTCCCCCTGCCCTCTATCATGTCAGCTAATGTCCGATCATTACGTTCGAAAATTGACGAACTTCAGGCCAATGTTGCACTACAGTGGGCCTATAAAGAAGCTTGTTTGATATGTATGACTGAAACCTGGTTAGATCAAACATTACCGGACAGTGAACTTTACGTTGATGGCTTTGGTACCCCAGTGAGATTGGACCGGGACAAAAAGCTGAGTGGCAAATCACAGGGTGGAGGGATCTGTGTGTATATTAACCAGCGCTGGTGCAAGTCTGTCATCATGAGGGAAGAACTGTGTACCCCGGACGTGGAGCTATTGTCAGTGTCGCTGCGTCCGACCTATTTACCCAGAGAGTTCGGACAGCTATTTTTAACTCTGGTCTATGTGCCACCGTCAGCTAATGTTGCACGCGCAGCTGATGCAATCACTAGCTGTGTGCATCGGCATGAGACAATGTCACCAGACTCGCCTAACATAATACTCGGAGATTTCAATAGCTGCCGACTAGACAAAACATTGCCTGTTTACCAGCAGTATGTGACGTGTCAGACACGCGGTAGTAACACCCTGGATCTTTGTTATGGCAACATTAAGGACGCGTACAAGTCCGTGAAAAAGATGGCACTCGGTACAGCTGATCACAATGTGGTACATCTGATCCCGGCGTATAGAACTAAACTGCAGATACAGAAATCAGTGCAGAAAACTGTAAAAACGTGGTCGACGCCCTCAGGGGGTGTTTTGACTGTACTTTGTGGGATGTTCTTATTGAATCCAGTTCTTCGCTTGAAGAAGCAGTTGATGTCGTTACAGACTATGTCAAGTTTTGTGAAGATATGATTGTCCCCACAAAGACTGTGAAAATCTTCTCAAATAACAAACCGTGGGTGAGTAAACAACTGAAAAACATAATCAACGAGAAGAAGAGGGCTTTCATGTCTAACAACCGCACTGAAGCAAAAAGGATCCAGTGTACTCTAAAAAAGCAGATCAGGCATGCTAAACTAGAATATAAGGACAAAATTGAACGCCTGTTCCAATACGGCAATATGCGCAGGGCATGGCAGGGACTAAAAACTCTGTCTGGTGTTGAGTCCGGCAAACGTGTCATACAAACCTCAGAGTCAGCGGAAGAGAGTCTCAAGTTCGCTGAGGACTTGAATTCCTTCTTTGGGCGTTTTGACCGGCATGACTTCTCACGTGAGCATCAGGAGGCGGTGGATGATATTGAGTCTCAGCTCACTGAGGATGATACCCCAGAAACAACTCCTGATGACGTCAGTAAGATCTTCAAGCACGTTAATCCTCACAAGGCAGCTGGGCCTGACGTCAGTGGTCGGGTCCTCAAGGAGTGCCATGCTCAGCTGGGTGCAGTGTTCAGCATCCTTTTCAACTGGTCTCTGAAGCAGCATCGCATCCCCCCGGCCTAGAAATCGTCAGTTATATGTCCTGTCCCTAAGAAACCTGTGCCATCTGTTCTCAACGACTACCGCCCAGTGGCGCTTACCTCAATGGTCATGAAGTGCTTTGAGCGACTCGTACTTTGTCCTCTCCTGCAGCATGTTGGGGATCAACTGGATCCCCTCCAATGTGCGTATAAACACAATCGAGGTGTGGATGATGCAGTTCTCACTCTATGTCATAGTGTGTATACTCACCTGGAAAAGCCCAAATCGTTTGCCAGGATAGTCTTTATTGATTTTTCGTCGGCTTTCAACACCATCCAGCCACACGTCATGAGTAAACTTGTCAATATGCATGTGAACCCACACATCATCTTGTGGGTAAATCAGTTTCTTACTGAGCGTAAGCAAGTAGTGCGCTATAATGGTGCTGTTTCGGGCTCGGTGATCTCCCCTGTTCTGTTCACACTTTACACAGACGACTGTCGTAGCAGCCAGGAGAGCGTCAATTTAATCAAATACAGCGATGACACAGCTATCGTCGACCTATCCGGCTCTGATCAAGTGTGTGCGTGCGCTGTAGCTGATTTCACAGTGTGGTGTGACAATCATTTCCTAGACCTGAACGTTCGTAAAACTGAAGAACTCATAATAGATTTTAGGAAAAATCTTACTTCTCCCAAGAGACTATTCATTAACCGAGAGTGTGTAAAGAGAGTAAATGAACACAAGTATCTCGGCACTATCATTGATGCAAAGCTCACATTTGGTGAAAACACAGCGGTAATTAACAGAAAATGCCAGCAAAAGCTGTATTTCTTACGCAAGCTCAGGTCACTCAGTGTCAGCACACATGTTCTACAAACCTTCTACAGATGCTACATAGAAAGCTCTATTACATTTGGGTTTATTGTGTGGTACGGCGGCCTGAGTATCGTGCATCGCAACACTCTGGCACGAACAGTCAGGGTTAGTGGCAAGATGGTGGGAAAAAAGCAGACCACTCTAGAAGATCTATACAGGCAACGGGCAGAGAGAAAGGGAAGGAACGTCTCCTCAGACCCCGAACATCCCCTGTTTCCGTGCTATAAACAACTTCCTTCTGGCCGCCGCTTTCAACTCCCTCACTGCAAATTGAACCGCACGCGACTCTTTTGTTCCCTCGTCAATAAGACTAATGAATAAGTAACTGACCTTCGTTCCCCTCCATCTCTGGCAGTCTTCCCTGCCAGTTTGACACTGAGTGAGCGTGAGATGATTTGACTTTTAAAAAACTGTTGTAACATATTTAACCGATATAACTTTTATTCTTTTTATTTTTACATTGTTTGTATTGCATGTACATTTGTTTTACTTGTCTTAATGTGCTGCTCTACACTCCAAATGAATTTCCCTCCCAAGGACAATAAAGATAACGGCACAGAGGCTGCTGATTGGCTAATTTATCCGCCCAATCAGCGCGCACAGGGCCGCGACCCTGTGCCGTTTTTGGTCTAATCCGCACTCCATCTTGCGAAAGCATACAGGACCAGACGTTTTGCCAATTTCGACCCACCCTCCTCCCAACTCTCCGTCCAAATGTAATGTGTAGTTTACTTGTACATCGTTAGTGGAAAGCGGTTGTATGGCCCGATGCTTTCCCCAATTTTATAGATGAATGTGAGCATAGGGTTTGCACCGGATGTGTTCACGGGGTTTTATTGCAAGGGACCGCATGCTTCTTTCCACTTTCGATTTAGGATCAACATATTGTATCTATCAGAGTGAAGTGCGGCGTATTGCCCCCACCTATGGGGTTATAGTTTTACCATTAGTATAGTCAGCAGCAGGTAGTCTGGTATTCAGTGTGGCAATTTGCAAAGGCACTTGTTAGTTAAATCAGTTGTACATGTTTTTCCCATTTGTTCTAGGAATATCGCTGCTGCTGCGTTATATGTGGAAATGTGGGCTCTCTAGCAGCCTGATGTTCAGGAGACTAGCATGGGCTCAGTCACAGGCCTGGCATTGGGTTGTAGAGTCCACATTTCGTTCACTTAAACCGTCACAGTGTGCCAAAAAGGGCTTACACACTGGACCCCCCTAATAAACGTCATACATTTGGCCTTTTCATATCTACATTGATCTCCGTGTTGTTTCTTGCATAAATGTCAGTATGATATAGTGTCATACAATTTATAATAAACATTTGATTAAATATTACAACAGAGTGAAAACATGTCATTATGAAATGTATGATATTGCAATACAATTTATAATTTTGTTACATTTTATGGGGAAAATAATTTATTTCAAAAAATATGTGTGACAATGACGTACATTTTATGACATATTCTTCACAATCATTACCAACAACATTTTGTAAACCTTTCATGGATAAATATATTAACACGTACTTCAAAGAAATTTGACAACCACAAGCCGATACTATTAACAAAGTACTAGAACTATATAACAAAATATTTTTTTAATATATATGTTATAACAAAATAGCTAACTAAATTCCAGTGATTTGATACCATACATAAAGTGAGACTAACCTAACTTTGGCAGAGAGACTGACAACCGGGAAGAACATGCCGTCCATGTTGAAGTCCCGGAAGAATCCCTTGACACGCACACCGTTGACTGTGAAGGAGATCTGAGGGATGCTGAGATCCAAACACACCCCCACGATGTCTCCCTTCTGCAGGCTTTCCTGCGTCGTCCTAACTCGCTTCGCC
This sequence comes from Paraescarpia echinospica, assembly GCA_020002185.1. Taxonomy (NCBI): domain Eukaryota; kingdom Metazoa; phylum Annelida; class Polychaeta; order Sabellida; family Siboglinidae; genus Paraescarpia; species Paraescarpia echinospica. Next base: position 6,917,592 of record CM034538.1, read on the forward strand.
TTGCCCGCTAAGAAAAACACACAGCAATCATTTATTGGAAAATCACTAATTAATGATAATAAAACATGTAGGTTTTTGTTCGAATTCAGAAGAATTTAATACAATGTTCAGATATACTTTCAAATATCACACACATTTGTTAGTCCTCTATACTTGCTTTGTCTTGTCTGCTAACATAAAAAATTAGTAATGAAAACCGGTGTTAATATAAATTAAAATGTTTGTCTTATTTCTCGCACATGTGAGAATTTAATAAAATGTACATATGTACTCTTGAAAAAGAATTATATATCACAGAAAATAAAATGCTGATGCAAATAGTCTAACAAATTATACAATCAAAACATTTAAATTATAAATGACACATGAAAAATGCAGCTAATTAAAAAAAAATTATGGTAATTATATATGGCATTTTACTTAAAAGTAAGCCTCTTTTCTGAAAATGAAAGGATTACATTTATCACAGTTATAGAAGTATTATTATAAAAATGTAATATTTAATAAAATAAAATAAATAGCTACACATTAAAAGTTCATCTCTGGCATATAAGGTTAGAAATGAAAGAGTTGTAGTAAGATTTGGAAACTGGTGCATCTGTCACAGTCTCTGATGTTTGATAGCACCAATGTTTTTAAATTCACAAATTTTATTCTTACAAAAACAATTATTTTTCAAGCTTTTTATCCCAATCGGTTGCAACTAGCTAGTTACACACTCCATCTCTTTACCTGTCCACAGGTTGACGCCATCAAAGCCATAGGAGAACAAGTCATCACCCACGCCATTGGCACCCCAGTTGAAGCCGCCCCCAGGGTAGGGTACGAAGCCCTCGGTGTTGGCCCAGCCGAAGCGTATGTGGGGTGCAAGGTGGGAGACCGTCTCGACGTGGTCGACAATGATCTCATAGTACCAGCGCTGGTACATGGCTGAGCCAACGCAGTGAGCTGTGTAGATGTTGGGGTGCATGCTGCATAGAGAGGCACATCATAGGTCATGTGTCACTGCACACACAAACATAGCGGTAGGAGATTATGTTTTTGATAAACTAAACAACAGCTATTCCTATGATCAATGTGGAGCGCCGCCCCTCCTTGACCTTTGAACCTATATGTAACCTTACAAAACCCTAACAGTGACCCTATTAGTGACTCTACCAGTGTCCTTGCCCATGACTTTACAAGTGACCTTGCCCATGACTACCAGTAATCTTGCCCATGACTACCAGTGACCATGCCCATTACTACCAGTGACCTTGCCCATGACTCTACCAGTGACTTGTTCATGACTACCAGTGATCTTGCCCATGATTACCAGTGATCTTGCTCATGACTACCAGTGACCTTACCCATGACTACAAGCATCTTTGCCCATGACTCTACCAGTGACCATGCCATGACTACCAGCATCCTTGCCCATGACTCTACCAGTGACTTTGACCATGACTCTACCAGTGACCTTGCCCACAACTCTATTAGTGACCTTCCCCAAGACTACCAGTGGCCTTGCCTATGACAACACTGACCTTGCCCATAACTCTACCAGTGACCTTGCCCATGACTCTACTAGTGACCTTATCCAAGACTCTACCAGTGACCTTGCCCATGACTCTACAAGTGACTATGAGTGACCTAAAAGGACATTGCCCACGATCATACCATTCCCATTACCAGTGATTCTATTGGTGACCACACCAGTGACACTTACTTTGTGCCCATCCTCACGACCACACTGCCCTCACCTGTAGACATAGTCAACCAACTTGGTCTGCAGCAGGAGGTCTCTGCCTGGAAGCAGGTTCTCACAGATGAGGTTCTGGTTGGACCTCACCGCCACACCGTTGCCCACACACAGCGAACACAGCACATCCAGCACCTGGCAGAGCAACAACATGATGACAACAACAACAGGGTGACAACAATATATTGTGGCTGGACCTTACTGCTAACAACCCACAAACACAGTGAATCCAGAATCTGCCACATAGCAATAAAATGGCAAAAACAACACACAAAAAAACAACAAACAAACCATCTTTAAATGTGTATACATTGCCAAACTTGAATCATAATAATGTTGAGTAGAAAATGATGAGAACCCCAAAAAGGATACAGTCTTATCTGAGCCAGAGAGAGTGAGCTGAAGACATGTACCTTGGGATCTCGGCCGTGTTTGTCAATCAGCGATATAATGGTGCGGATGTGTTGCTCCTTGATGACATTCAACGCCTCGGGACTGTCAATGAGTACGCAGTGGAGGACGTCTAGCACACCTGGGGACACCACAGTGACAACATGTGACAGTTGACCACACTAATGCACCTGACTTCTGTCCCCATAAGGAGGCTGGGTGCAAGTTGATAATTTATGGAGGTCACTCGCAACTGTCAACACTTAACTATTTGTACAAAGCAAACAAAAAGGGAGGGGGTCAAGGCCCATATAGTAATTATACAAATTTTGAACTGCATACAATAGTCATTGTAAATCAATGTTTATAAGCATTATTATGATTATTATAGCAATATTACATACATTTTAAAATATCATTTCAGTGTAAAATGGGGGTCTGAGAAGTTAGAAGTCAAGCATATATGTGCCTATTATGTGGGGTTGTCGAGTCATCGTTCACATACATAGCGCTAAGTAGCATTTCTTTTGTTTTTCACTAGCACCAGACTTCTATATTATTACAGGGAGTACTTGGTTGATATTTTTATTCTGCCCAGCACTAGACGATTAATCTATTATACAGGTTAGGCATTAATACAATGAGTGCCCTTATTGCTACCAGAACTGTTCATAATATAAACATGGCACACCTGTAAACGTAACCTGCCACACAGAAAGCAGCTACATTGTAGTACGACAACATTGTAGTACAACTGGCTTTGCTTGCGTTGTATTCTTCACAATTTGTATTTGCCATGTTACATTTTTTCCCATATAAGGACACTAAACCTCAGTGGGCCATAGCCACCTAACAATAGCCCTGTTTAATGCTAACTGCTAAGACACAATAAAACAAGCATTCTGAGACAACAAAAATTATAGACAACTAAAATAAACAAACCAAAAATAAGCAACTATAAAAAAAAAAATAACATGAACAAAATAAAAACAAAATCTACATTGTATCATGCATAACACACTATTACACAGCTAAAAGAATAAACTAAGTTTGAAACCCATTGTAAACAAGAAGCTGAACATCAGCAATACAATTTCCTTCGATCTGAAATAAACTTATATATATATATATATACACACGAGTCTTAATTTTTTTCTTTTCATTTCGTCAGAACCTATATCAAAAAAGTACACAGGTCAGTAAATTTATTTTATCATCTTAATTCTATAATATGTTTACTTCTAATCAGATTAATTCACAGACCAATTTGACAAAGATATTAATATTTTGACTATACTGAAAGAAATTAAGATTTTGAGAGTTGATAACTATGGATTATTCGACTAATCACAAGATTGTATTATGAAGTGCCAGTCGAATGATGAACTGCTCCGTGAGCCAGCTAACACACTACCTGTGAAGGAGCTCTCGTCTGCGAGCATGCTTACAAGCCAGTTGAGACGTTGGGATGATGCAAACTGCTTACAGTTCGCATTGTTGCCTCGCATCAGCGTAGCTAAAACACAGCACAATAGCACGGCGGTCTTCATCACCATGGTGACAGAGAGGTCCCTGCGACAAGGAGCTCCTTGCAATCATAGTTGCCCTTGTTGCTGATGCCCGACCAGATAATGAAACAGTTCAGAATCTCTGCTCACAAAAATGTTTCTATATTCTTTTTTTGAACAGACAAAATGGGAATGACACTTCAGATGTCATAATGTTTCTGTTTAGATAATAATGCAAAACACCATCGAAACAGCCATTTTTTACTTATATATTTTATAATTTAATGTGTATTCACATATAATTTCAGACTGATTCTGAACTATTTCACAACCTTCCTGGAAGATGCAGCATGCCATGCAGTGAACTCGTTACCCCACCCCCTGGGGACACAAACCCTATACCTGTGGAGGAAGATTCCTGGTTTTCTAGCCTGTTTACGAGCCAGTCGAGTCGCTTGGAGGAGGCAAACAAGGAGCAGTTGGCACGGTTTCCCCGGATCTTAGCGGCTACAAGTGCACACAGGATACGTTGAGGCAGCGAGGAAGGAACAAGGTAGACACAGGGCTATTCCATCATAACAGACTTCTCTTTACATGAGAATTTGCATAACATGTAAAGGCATAAGTTGTATGTATTTACCTACATTATATTTTTACTTATTCTATGCTTATTAATAGTTTCACCTCTGTGAATGTATCTTGGTTTTCCTTGTTTTTTTTAAATGTACCTTATACATACTTTTGTGACATGTCACAATTATGATTTGATTACAATAACAACAGTACTGTGTTGATGGAATAGTCCTTAGGAAGGAATTAAAACACATATTGAGGTTAAAAGAGGAGTTAGTAATAGGAATTATGTGACTCAGAACTCCATGAGAATTCAATAGAACATTTCCGATTTAAGGATGCATATCTACGATGTTTAATGATGTCTCATCACACATCTGTGTTAACATTTGAGGGTTATAACTGTGTGAAGCTACAAGATATTAGGTCCGCTTTATTAATTTCCAACCAGAGTAAGGTTGTTATAAGTAGATCAGTTTTTAGTAGATTAAGTCTTGGTGGGGTTAACAGTACTGCAGGGTGAAAGACAACCACAGACATAACAATACTTATATATATATACATAAATTAGACACAAACAAGATATGCAAAAGGCACCTTTAGTAGATCATATATATAGCATTATCTGAAATGCAATAAGACGCATGTGACTATTGCCGTCATTGTACATATATACAACATTTGCTCATTTACTTGAGAACCAGATCAAAATATGAGTATATCTTCATACTTTAGCTAGATAATGTTCAAACACACAATGCTGCTGTACATTACATTTTAGCACAACACAAATTGTAGTTTTTACAGCCGTTTTTATTAGAATGAAAATAAAACATTAATGTTAATGTACAATGAGAGTAAAGTATGATGATAGTAACATGCCTATAAATTAAGAGTAAGATCTTGCAAAAGATTAAGCAAAGAGAAAGATGAAAATACCAAACGTAAGATGATCATTTAGGCGTAACAACAGTTTTCACATTGGATATAAGTGTGAGGCACCTTGGATCAAAAGATAAGACTATGATGATAGTATGCTCACACTAAGATGACAATAAGTGGATAGTACGCTGATACCATGCTTAGCTGAAGGCTAGAACAATCCACAACATATTACAGTGAGAGTAAGATCACAGTAAGATGACATCAACTTAACAATGAGATGAGAGCAAGATGACGACAGTAAGCCGTAAGACTGATAAAGTGAGATGGTAGTAAGACGTGCTCACCTAGCAGAAGATAGAGGTAGCTGATCATGTCGTTCCAGTGGGCGGCCGACTCCTCCCCTATCAGGTGTGCCAGGTGCCTCATACTCTTCCACTGACTGCAGTGGTCTATGGTCTCCAGGATCAGAGCAATCATCCCCTACAACACATCAACATCTCAATCCTTACAGCACACCAACATCATCTCATCCCCTACAACACACCAACTTCTCAATCCCTACAACACACCGGCATCTCAATCCCTACAACACACCAACATCATCTCATCCCCTACAACACACAAACATCTCATCCCCTACAACACACCAACATCATCTCATCCCCTACAACACACCAACATGTCAATCCCTACAACACACTAGCATCTCATCCCCTACAACACACCAACATCTCATCCCCTACAACACACCAGCATCTCATCCCCTACAACACACTAGCATCTCATCCCCTACGACACACCAACATCTCAATCCCTACAACACACTAGCATCTCATCCCCTACAACACACCAACATCTCATCCTCTACAACACACTAGCATCTCATCCCCTACGACACACCAACATCATCTCATCTCCTACAGCACACCAGCATCATATCATCCCCTACACCACACAAACATCTCAATCCCTATAACACACTAGCATCTCATCCCCTACAACACACCAACATCTCAATCCCTACAACACACTAGCATCTCATCCCCTACAACACACCAACATCTCAATCCCCAAAACTGGTGTGTTGTAGGGGATGAGATGATGTCGGTGTGTTGTAGGGGATGAGATGATGTTGGTGTGTTGTAGGGGTTGAGATGATGTTGGTGTGTTGTAGAGGATGATATGATGTTGGTGTGTTGTAGAGGATGATATGCTGGTGTGTTGTAGGGGATGAGATGATGGTGTGTCGTAGGGATTGAGATGTTGGTGTGTTGTAGGGATTGAGATGTTGGTGTGTTGTAGGGGTTGAGATGATGCTGGTGTGTTGAAGGGGATGAGATGATGTTGGTGTGTTGTAGGGATTGAGAGCTAGCACAAACACCTCAATCCTTATAATACACTAGCATCTCATCCCCTACAACACACCAACATCTCAATCCCTACAACACATTAGCATCTCATCCCCTACAACACACCAACATCTCACTCCCTATAACCCACTAGCATCTCATCCCCTACAACACACCAGCATCTCAATTCCTACAACACACCAACATCTCAATCCCTACAACACACCATCAACTCATCCCCTACAACACACCAACATCATCTCATCCTCTACAACACACCAACATCATCTCAACCCCTACAACACACCAACATCATCTCATCCCCTACAACACACCAGCATCATCTCAACACCTACAACACACCAACATCTCAATCCCTACAACACACCATCATCTCATCCCCTACAACACACCAACATATCATCCCCTACAACACACCATCATCTCATCCCCTACAACACACCAGCATCTCAATCCCTACAACACACCAGCATCTCATCCCCTACAACACACCAACATCATCTCATCCTCTACAACACACCAACATCTCAATCCCTACAACACACTAGCATCTCATCCCCTACAACACACCAACATCATCTCATCCCCTACAACACACCAACATCAACTCATCCCCTACAACACACCAACGTCTCAATCCTTACAACACACCAACATCTCAATTCCTACAACACACCAACATCATCTCATCCCCTACAACACACCAGCATCATCTCAACCCCTACAACACACCAACATCTCAATCCCTACAACACACCAGCATATCATCCCCTACAACACACCATCATCTCATCCCATACAACACACCAGCATATCATCCCCTACAACACACCATCATCTCATCCCATACAACACACCAGCATCTCATCCCCTACAACACACCAACATCATCTCATCCCCTACAACACACCAACATCATCTCAACCCCTACAACACACCGACATCATCTCATCCCCTACAACACAGCAACATCATCTCATCCCCTACAACACACCAACATCATCTCAACCCCTACAACACACCAACATCATCTCATCCCCTACAACACACCAACATCATCTCATCCCCTACAACACACCAACATCAACTCATCCCCTACAACACACCAACATCTCAATCCCTACAACACATCAACATCTCAATCCCTACAACACACCAACATCTCAATCCCTACAACACACCATCATCTCATCCCCTAAAACACACTAGCATATCATCCCCTACAACACACCATCATCTCATCCCCTACAACACACCAGCATCTCATTCCCTACAACACACCAACATCTCAATCCCTACAACACACCAATCATCTCATCCCCTACAACACATCAGAATATCATCCCCTACAACACACCATCATCTCATCCCCTACAACACACCATCATCTCATCCCCTACAACACACCAGCATCTCAATCCCTACAACACACCAGCATCTCATCCCCTACAACACACCAACATCATCTCAACCCCTACAACACACCAACATCATCTCATCCTCTACAACACACCAACATCATCTCAACCCCTACAACACACCGACATCATCTCAACCCCTACAACACACCAACATCATCTCAACCCCTACGACAAACCAACATCATCTCAACCCCTACGACACACCAACATCATCTCAACCCCTACAACACACCAACATCATCTCAACCCCTACAAGACATCAACATCATCTCATCTCCTACAACATATCAAAATCAGTCTATGCATGTACCACTACCATATACCGTGTAGGGAGTCTACAACATTGTTGTCATAAAAACTGCCTGACCAGGAAGAAGCTCTGTTCACCAGCATTTGCAAGAACCATCAAGTGACACTCACCACATGGTTTAGATGATTTCTGTTGTGTTGTTTGTATGATCTGTTGGTAATGTTATGACATTCTGCTGGTTTTCAACAATGCAACATTCAAGGAAAAAATTGAATTCTACCAGGTTGTGTTATAATATGCCCACCAATGTGTCAAAATCTCCCACACACAGTGAACTCTTGCTATAATGACTCCTGTTAAAAAGAATATCCGTTTAAAAGGATAAAATTTGAAATCCCCATTCTGGTCTGTACCGTGTTATGTACCCATCGATATAAAGAACATCGGATAATTGGAACAGTTTGATCAAGTCTTAATGTAATCATTATAAATAGCCCACTGTACTGAGAGTACAGTCTCTCAGTACATGGTTCATGACTTAAAATACAACTTGGTTACTATGTGTTTCTGCTTGCTACAGTCCTCAATTTCCTGGATGTTACATATTCGTCGTCTGTGTGTGTGTGTGCATGCGTGCGTGCAGTGTGTGTGTGTGTGTGTGTGTGTGTGTGTGTGTGTGTGTGTCAAACAAAGCAAGACAACACTTACTTCCTCCTGGAAGAGATCTTGTCTGTTCCTCAGAGCCTTCAGTCGATTCTGTCGCTCTTCAAATTCTGTTGTGTAAATAAAGACGTAAGTAAATACGACTGAACACAAGAGCACAGGTTCAGCCAACAAATAGTTTTTATAGCATCATAATATGTAGATTTATTATGGAACAGTATTCCACAGCTGAAATTCCAATGCAATTTCCAATCAAACAAACGATCAAATAAGAATAATTTACAAAATCCATTCAAATTTCCAATTAAACAAATTATGAAATAAGAATAATTATAAGTAAAATATCACTTTATTTATGTTCACCTTTTGTCCAGTAGCACATCACGTTGAGCATATTTATTAGGCATTACCTTCGTTTTCTTCTTCAGGTCTATTGTGGAAACCGCGACAGTCAAGGAATAATTCACAATTTTGGGGGTGTGCATGGGTTTTTAAAAAAGTTACACATCGTGACTCCTGGGAATAATAGTAATAATTTCAATTTTTTTTAATTAAAATAAATAAATAATAATTGCTGACGTCTGATGAAAGTAGACAGTATAAGGGTGTACACACCCATGTCTTCACTTGGAGGGGCAAAGTACTCTATGAGATCTTCCAAAGTCTTGATGACTTCATCAAGGCTGATGTCTTCCCAGAGTCGACTGCTGCGGCCCTCCGTCTTCAGCGACTCAAGGGCCCTGAAACAACCCAAATTATCAAGTGTAATTTAAAGGGACGTCGTCTGTTAATCTACCCAGAATTAGCAGGCGTAGTAATTTCTAACTGGAAGTCTGCCGTGTTGACCACAGGAAAGTGTGCATCGTTGAACATCAAAGGGTATAGCAGTTAAATCAGTCCGACTGATATTGCCAATAATGCTTGCTTTGAAACTCGGTGTCGTGCCTTCAAATTGCAACCATTGTTACGGGCTTACTAAAGATAATTTGGCGGGAAGTTTGCCTTCAACAAAGTTAGTACAGTCTTAAGAACATTATATTAATTGATATATGAAAAACTTGGAACAGACTTTTTAAGGAAAAAAGTAATTTATACTGTGTCATATAATGTCCTTGGAACAACTCAATGCGCTTGACACCTTGGCAGACATGATTATTATGACACTAATTCAAGATCTTTAGGAAGCATTTAGCGATGGTGCAATTACTGCACTTTCTTTCATATACATTCAACATCATCTACAGCCAGCTATGCATTCACACAGTCATGCCCTGGCTGAATCAGATGCTGTGTTATTGTACCACAATGCCCAAAAGAATAAGTCATGGTTGTGTGATAGGACAGACGACTGACTTACTTCACGAAAGTGGAGATGAGAGATGTACATTTGCGAATGACTCTGGCTGACTTGTTCTCCTCTTCCTGTGCCATTGACAGATTGAGACCATCGTCCATGTGACCCTCCTCCATCAATACAGCCTGCAACAACATGTCTCTTTAGTCATCATAACAACAACAGACTGAGATCATCATCCATGTGACCCTCCTCCATCACTACAGCATGCAACAACATGTCTCTTTAGTCATCATAACAACAACAGATTGAGACCATCACCCATATGACCCTCCTCCATCATTACAGCATGAAACAACATGTCTCTTTAGCCATCATAACAACAACAGATTGAGACCATCGTCCATGTGACCCTCCTCCATCAATACAGCCTACAACAACATGTCTCTTTAGTCATCATAACAACAACAGATTGAGATCATCACCCATGTGACCCTCCTCCATCATTACAACATGCAACAACATGTCTCTTTAGTCATCATCACAACAACAGATTGAGATCTATATGAACAGATTTTATTCCGGATACTTGAGAATGAATGCAGGCAGACTACTGAAGTGATGAGGAGATGCAAAAAAACATAAAGGGCGAAGGAAATTGGGAAGATACAAGCTGAGGTGGGAGGAGTGAAGAAGGAATTGGACGATGATGAAAGGTGGAGAGAGAACTTCTGATAGGAAGCAGTGGAAGGCAAGAATGGAAAGAGTGGTACAGTACCACACTCCTGTACAACGGGGAACAAGGAGGAAGAACAAGATATCAGATAGTATATAAGTAAGTGAAATACTACAGTGAAATCTGACAGTGTGTTTCTTACCTTCTTCTCCTCCACACGGCCGACGCCCCGCTTCTTTGTCTCGAAAGTCTGATACGACAGCCAGTGCCCGGTCTTGGCGTGCTGGACGTACACCAATGTGTCTCCGTACTTGATGTCTGCGGTGCCCATTCCCTCATCCTCTCGCGCCTCCGAGAACTTACGATCGTCCTGCATGGTGACATCAAGTTGACAATATTAACAGCCGGTATTGCAGTCAAACAGCATTACAGCTGAGTACATTTGATCAAGTACAATTCCAAGTACACTAGGTCAAGTATAAGTACTTTTAAACATAAACTTATCAAGCACAATTCCAAATACATTAGGTCAAGTACAAGTACTTTGAAACAAACTTATCAAGCACAATTCCAAGTAGAAGAACATTGGGTCAAGTAAAAGTACATTTCAGTCGTAATGATCAACAATATTATTCAGGTTATTAGCTGTTTTGAAAGTATAATTTTAATTGCAGATATAACCAGGATGAGCACTCAATGTTGTGCATCATATGATCACACTAGCAACAGTGTAGAGAAGAAACATGTGCATTGTAAATACTGAAGTTATGTAGCTGAACTGTACTTGATATTTTGGCAAGTACAATTGACCAAGTACAATGCACACATTTCAAAAACCCAAGCACACGTACTGAAAAAATTTACTTATGTACACACCAAAGTACATGTACCTGGTCCAAGGAAGTGAATGAATTAAAAGAAGTGAATGGACCTCGATGCCTGGGAGGAGATGCAGTTACAATGCTCCAAAATTAGTGTATTAATATAGTGATAACGTGTTTGATCCAACAAATAGTCAAAGATCAAAATCATTGCATCTGCAATGTTAAAGATGTATGCTTGCATTACTATGAATAAATGACTTCGGGAAGGTCCAGTGAGGTTGATCCTTGGTGACTGACCTTGGACTGCCTCAGAACGAAGGCGGAGGAGTCCTCGGTGGCCACCGAACGGTGGAAGGTCACCAGTTGGTGGTCCTCTGTCACAGCCAGGTAGCGGCCAGAGGTGATGTGACGCAGGCGGAACAGCTGCCCCCAGCCCATGAAGCCCTCCGCCCACCTGACAACACAAGGACATCACAAAATGTGTAGTCACACTGTACACACCAAAATGCACCGTATCTTTTTGGAACACTTTCAGTTGTTGTTCTCTTTGTACCTGAAATAACAAATATGGAATACATGAATTAAATTTTCCATGGGACTTTCCACAAAACCACCCCATCAGAATTTCCCAGATTTATCTGGTTACCGTTACGCAAATATATTATTATTTAATATCTGACGTTCTTTTCATAGATTTAATACATTGCAAGTAAGACATAGTTTTTAAGATATGCCAGTTAATTAAAATATGACATTTCACGAGTGTGACTCTGAGCAAAGACGAAGGATTGTGTGAAGAACACAATCCTTCGTCTTTGCTCAGAGTCACACTCGTGAAATGTCATATTTTAACATTTAACAGTGAGGTAGTTCACTGACTGCTGCACAGAAGCAGCTGTTATGCATTTCTAATTCTCCCTAAATATCAGTCGTCTCTCTCCACTTAAATCACTCCTGACACATAGGAATAAAAGGTGTTTAGTGAGTAGGAAATGAATAAGACCTATACTTACTTAGTCCTCACATGTTCTAGTTTCCACAGTGATCTTGCATGTGACTGCACAGCTCCCGACTCATACATGACAACACTGAAACATAGGACACACATGACCAGGTCGTCTGTCTGTGCCAACCTTCTCACATATGACCAGGTCATCAGTTTGTACCAGCCCCTCTCTCATATGACTAAGTCATCAGTCTGTACAAACCCTCTCACATATGGGATGACAGGTTCACCACTAGGTCATACGGGACGTGGCAGTGAATAGCCAAACATGAGTAGTCAAACTGAAATGCTGAGTTTGTTTACTATCACTTTAGTTCTGTCAAAAGAAAACTACTTGTGTCAGCAATAACATTATAGTAACTCCCATTATCAGTAACTTCAAGCTGCATACTTACTCATTGACATTTTCCGAGTCTCGAGATGGTATTGTTAAACATTCGTCTCCGTGGAACAGTCGCAGAACGTCCCCACCAAACACAAAACCTGAAATGTTCAACAACAAACAAAAATCAGTGTCAGTTTCACTTAAACATTCACCTTTTTGCCACCAAATTTGTATTACTCAAACCTCACACAAGGTTGGTACCTTTATAAACCTGGTTAGCAACATGAAACGTTTTTGTTCACACACACATGGTGTGCTTCATTGTCTTCATTCAAGTGCTGCAAACAACTGGAAAAAACTGTGATATACTATTCAATCCACATTTACATATAAGGGAACTATATTGTTATATTTCTTTTTACATATGTATTTTTGCAGAATTGGCATTTATAGTGTTTTGCCGTGAAACCTTTCATTGATATACAAATGACACATGATTGGATAGCATTCTCGATATGCTTCCTTGTCCACTGTTTGCTCACCTGTAAAACTTTTTTAATCTGACAACTGATAATTGAGTTGACTCACCGACAGACTTCTGTCTGATGGCTCCCGAGCTGATGGGTTGGACGGCCCAGAGAGTCTGCTGGAAGGACGCCATCACCATCTCTCCCATCCCTATGTGCTGCAACACAAAAACGACAACCACATCAGTACATTCATATCTATATTTAATAATTTATTAACTATTTTAAAATTATTTTAATAAATTTATTTATATTCTTAACTGTTAAGCTTTAAATGCATTTATTTTTATACATTTCATTTAATGTTTTAATTTAGTTACTTTTAATGCATATTTGTATATATGGGTAAGTTTTTAATCTGAACTAAAAGTATTCACATTCATATTCCTTTATAGCTCACATAACATATCAATTAAACCAAACAATTCTTGCACAAATCATTGATTTATTAAATATTTTTTTGCTGATTTGTTTATTGATAATTTTTATTGTAACAAAATATGCTGTTATCTATATGCATGTCTTACATTCAATGTTTGTTGTTGTTAATACAGTGGTTTCCTTCTTACAAGGGTCACAAGAAGCCATCCCTCACCAGAGACCAGCCCTCACCAGAGACTACCCCTCACTAGAGATCTTCCCTCACCAGAGACCACCCTTCACAAGAGACCACCCCTCACCAGAGACCACCCCTCACTAGAGATAACACTCTCCAGAGACCACCCTTCAAAAGAGACCACCCCTCACCAGAGACCACCCTTCACCAGAGACCACCCCTCATCATAGGCCATCTTTCATAAGAAACCATCCCTCACAAAAGACCACCCCCCTCATGACAGACCACCCCTTACCAGAGACCACCCCTAACCAGAGACCACCCCTCACCAGAGACCACCCCTCACCAGAGGCCACCCCACATCAGAGAACACCCCTCACCAGAGACCACCCCTCACCAGAGACAACACCTCACAAGAGAGCACCCCTCACCAGAGGCCACCCCTCATCAGAGACCACCTCTCACCAGAGACTACCGCTCACCAGAGACCACCCTTCACAAGAGACCACCCCTCACCAGAGACCACCCCTCATCATAGGACACCTTTCACAAGAGGCCACCCCTCACAAAAGACCACCCCCCTCATGACAGACCACTCCTTACCAGAGACCACCCCTAACCAGAGACCACCCCTCACCAGAGGCCACCCCACACCAGAGGCCACCCCTCACCAGAGGCCACCCCTCACCAGAGGCCACCCCTCACCAGAGGCCACCACACATCAGAGGCCACCACACATCAGAGAACACCCCTCACCAGAGACCACCCCTCACCAGAGACAACACCTCACAAGAGAGCACCCCTCACCAGAGGCCACCCCTCATCAGAGACCACCCCTCACCAGGGACTACCGCTCACCAGAGACCACCCTTCACAAGAGACCACCCCTCATCATAGGACACCTTTCACAAGAGACCACCCCTCACTAAAAACCACCCCTCACCAGAGGCCACCCTTCACAAGAGACCACCCTTCATTAGAGGCCGCCCCTCACCAGAGACCACCTCTCACCAGAGGCCACCCTTCACAGAGAGCGCCCCTCACCAGAGACCACCTCTCACCAGAGGCAACCCTTCACTGAGACCACCCTTCACTAGAGACCACCCCTCATCAGACGCCACCCCTCACTATTACAGGCCACCCCTCACTAGAAAACACAACTCACTAGAGACCACCCTCACAAGAAGCCACCTCCTTATCAGAGACCCCCCACTAGAGACCACCCCTCATTAGAGACCGCCCCTCACCAGAGGCCACAACTTCACAAGAGACCACCCCTCACTAGAGACCGCACCTCAACATAGGCCACCCTTCACAAGAAGCCACCACCTTATCAGAGACCACTCCTCACCAGACACCACTCCCTCATCAGAGGCCACCCTTCACTAAAGATCACACCTCATCAGAGACCACCCCTCACTAGAGACCACCACTCATCAGAGACCACCCCCATTAGAGACCACCCCACACTAGAGAACACCCCTCACCAGAGACCGCCCCTCACCGGAAGCCACCCTTCACAAGAGACTACCCCTCACTAGAAATCACACCTGATCAGAGACCACCCCTTACTAGAGACCACCCCTCACTAGAGACCACCCCTCATCAGAGACCACCCCTAACCAGAGACCATCCCTCATCAGAGACCACCCCTCACCAGACACCACCCCTCACCAGAGACCACCACTCACCAGAGACCATCCCTCATCAGAGACCACCTCTCACCAGAGAACACCACTCACCAGAGGTCACCCTTCACAAGAGACTACCCCTCACTAGAAATCACACCTCATCAGAGACCACCCCTCACTAGAGACCACCCCTTACCAGAGAACACCCCCGTCTAGAGAACGCTCCTCACCAGAGACCACCCCTCACCAGAGAACACCCCTCACAGAGACCCCCTCACTGTCTGCCCCTCACTAGAGATTTGACATGCTTCAAATGAAATGTTCCCTGTCACGAGACGCCACCGTCTAAAAGGCCACTGCACCTACATTGAATGGGAGGTCTTATAAAAATGAGACTACTAGATTTGATAGGGAGGATTACGACCAAAGCATTACTGTCTATAACTTACCGTTACTGGAAGCACCATTAAATCAACAAATATATCTTCTTTGTACTTACCAAGTACCTCTCTGAGGCGACACTGACCAGGATGAGGTCATCACCAACCCTGACCTTCTCACCCTCTGACCTTTGTTTGGATGCTGGGTGAATGGTCCACCAACAAGATTCACCTGCACATCAAGGAAGAATCAAGTCATACATTTTTTAAACTTATATTTTTAACATTCAAAATAGTAAGTAACTGGGTCTAATTGTGTGCACTACAGCATCACAGCGACCATAAAACATGCCAATTATAATTTATAACTGTTAGTACTTTGTCAGTACAATGTACTGCAAAACTCAGCTAATAAAATAACATGATCACCCCCATTGAGTAATACTTGTTCTTGTTGAAATTGATTGATTGTCTGAAGAATGTAAAGCCTGAGATTTATGTCTCTTTCCTCCTCCTCCTCCTCCTCCCCACCACCACCACAACCACCCCCATCATCAAGGTTTTTCCACTTGCTTTGTCTATATGTACTTCACAAAGAGATAAAGGTGCTTTATAATAATAACAACTGTAATAATACAACTCCTGTAGCACCTAAGTCCTCAGGAGATTAGAGTTGCAACAAACCAGAACCACCCCAACTGTCATGGACAAATATACAACATATATTATTGACAGAAGTGCTTCATGGAGGAGCACTTTAATAGTCAGAGACATAACTGAAATACCTCTTCATAAGCCATCCTACTAGCTCTAGGGAAGGAAATGCAAGCTGACAGGATGATAAACTAGCATTCTATGTGCAACACATGCTTACAGCATACTCAAATAATCATGGATGATTAATGCTGCCCCCTAGCTGCTTAAAAACACAGTGAAAAAATGGTCTGATAAAAAAATTTCAGGCCACTTAAATCAACAAGATGGATGTCCCAAAAGAAAGCTATACTAATTTGTGAATCAAATCATCATACATACACTAATTTGTGAATGAAATCATCAAATGGGTACCATCAATGTATTACTCAAAAACATCATAAATTGTTCACTACTAGATAAACCTGGTTGAAAAACACCAAACCAAAATTCTATGCTCAGACAATGATGCAAATTTTGCAATTCTAATTTTTTTCTCTGCAAAGCAAAACAATTTGTAATGTCCTCATACCTATAAATCTAGAAAGTGAAAGAAAAGTTATTCCAGTAAAATACCTTTTTCCGTCAGTAGACGCACGGCTGACAGCAGCATGTGATGTTGTATAAAACTGCACTACACACAATTATAATTATCTCTCACCTAATGGTTTGTAGTACTGTACTACTCAATAATTAGAAGACGTTTTAAGTTTACAAAAAAATATATTATGTACTGTTTTGTATGTTGTACATGGTTTCAAAATGTATTTATTACTTAGCTTTTTCGTGCTGTGCGGCAAATAAGATCAACAATTTATTTATATTACCTACTGATACATTACATCAAATAAACTTACACTCACGTTTACATACAGTCTCTAATGGCTAAAATAATTCATTGGTTTAAAATGTATTTAACATGTATTTTTTAAATACTTTATGAAATGTTAAATAACTTACTGTGCCACTAAATTATAATCATAGAGGTAACCTTATACTTTTTCTTATGTTATGAATCATTTATAAAGAAACATGGTCATAGGGCCTACCTTCAGATGTCTCAGTAAGACCAACGTCAAAGGCCAACTTGTCACTGGAAGAACTCTGGGTTGACAAACAGGACAAATACTGCAAGAGAAGAACAGAGGCATGAAACATCTCTACATAACCCTTTACACCACAACCACTGCAAACATCCGGACACCACTTCCCTAACTACCCGGATCTGTCTTTTAGTTTTGACGTGTGGAGGTGGTGTAAGGGTATTTGTCATAGTTATGGCTTTGTATTGGAAGTTTTTGAATGAGCACCTGTCCGAAAATATCAACTGACAAAGAGTTCTTAGATATATATATATGTATATATATATATATATATATATGTATATATATATATACATATATATAAACAGATTCAGGGTATCGCATTTCGCATGTTTAATTTAAAAGTTACTTAGTATATTTAAAACCATCTTGTGCAGAATTCAATTATCTTTAAAATATGTACAACTTGCAATGTTAGGAAACAAAGTACAAAAACGTTAATGCAAAAAACTAGGTGCACCATATCTTGGTGATTTTGAGTGCATGCTGCCAGGACTAGGTGTGTTTCATGAAATGATGTTGGGTCTAAAGAGTTAAATACTGACGTGTACACATGTGACAACATGCAAGTTCAACATCTGGACACATGTAGAGACAATTTCAATACAGTAGAATACAAATTTTATAACAGGACACTAATTTTGATTACATATAGCTGCAGGAGACTGGGATGAAGAAATACCTGAAAGGAAGGTAGTTGGTAGCAGAGTGAGATGGACAAGAGGGAGAGTGAGTGAGGGGAAATGACGGAGTGATCTTGGAAACCAAGAAAGTGGTAGTAGGAACACAGGAAAACCAAAATTAAATGGTTTGGCGATAAATCTGGAAAGTGTATGAAACGAGAAGTCTTTGTCGAAAGAATGTGTTGTGGCCTTCTATCCAACAAGGAATTAACCCATTTCATTCGGGATACGCCTACGGGCGTAGTTAACCTTTTCATTCGGGATACGCCTGCAGGCGTAGTCAACGCACGTGACGGCCTTATCGGGTATTTATAGAAACTGTGTGCATCGTAGCAAGCTTTTACCATTTTTCCCATGATGCAGTATGACCACACTACCGGTTTGGAAGCCATTTGCAAATTTTCAACCGCGTGTTTATCTGCAAGTTTGGAGTGAAGTTCGAGTTCGATATTTTGGAGATTTTTGGCATTTAAAAATGGCGGATGATGGTGCAGTTAGTGATGGAAGCGATATCGACGTGGAAGACAGTGAAATCGGCAGTAGTACGAGCAGTATTTCGACTGAAAACGACGCAGACGAATCTGTTGTGTCCAGTGCCAACAGCTTGGAGTGTGTCTGTACGCACTTCCACAGCCTGTTCAACTTGTGAGTTGGCACTTGGCATTCAGTGACGTGAACAATATGAACTGTGACATCGCCGATGTCATGAACAGTGTCATGGACATTATTACCTTAGTTCGGTGAAGGGTTATTGTTTCATTAAATTTTATTATGCACATTATATCTTGTGTTGTAATTCGTTTTCATTGGAAACTGCAATGCCAAGGCAATGGCAATGGTGAATTACTGTAAGGAAATTACTAATTTTGTGTACGTGACGACTTCCATTCTAAAAACTATAACTTTGGACTGACATATGACATTTACATCAAATTTTTACCACTGTTTGAAGAAATTAATTTGGGAGGTTTCTCTCACTGGATATATGATATGTCTAAGTGGCTATATATAGGTAAAACTAGCCCCAAGTCTGTGTACACATTTTGTTTTTATTTTATTTCTTTCATTCTTCTTCTCCGTGAGATAACTTCCTCCATGTTCACTCTACAGAAACAGTTTCAACACCATCATGTAGGCAATTCTCTTCTGATTCCAGAAATGTATGGGTTTATACACTTTTCTTCAACAGTTGCCTGAAAAATATTATAATTGAAGCGTTGGTGAATCCCTGTCAGGAAAGATATCTTTTCACATACTCGACAACATTCATTCAGAAATGTGTAACTTCCGACTGAAACAAGATATTTACATGAAATTTTTACCACTGTTTGAAGAAATGAATTTGGCAGATTTCTCTCATTGGATGTATGACCATCCTGAGTGGTTGTATACAGGTAAAACAAGTCCAAAGTCGATGTACAATCTGTTTTTATTATTATTGCTTTTCAGTCTTCTTCTTCACCTTGAGATAACTTCTTCTATGCTCACTCTATACAAACAATGTTAACACCATCAGTAGGCAATTCTCTTCTGATTCCACAAATGTAAGGGTTTATACACTTTTCTTCAACCAAAACCTGGCAAAAAATTAGTATGTGACCCACCCGTTGAAATAATTTATCACAACTGTAAATTGGTAATTTTGTCCAGATCTGAGCAATGTGGCCAGCTAACTAGCAGTCAGAATGAAATGGGTTAAGGAAAGGAAAACATAAAGAAGTATTAATCGGTGTAAAAATCTACTTTCTCTGCTGGACTAAATCTATATACTGTACTGATAGTGTCAAGTACAAAACAGTGGCCTCCTGCACCAGCCAGGTTACAAAAGAGGATAAGTAAATAATTACCATTCTGCTGTGGCTGTGTCGGAGAAGAACAGCATGGCCATAAAGCAGTGTTCGGTGACCTCCAGACTGCAAAGTCTGTCAAAGAAACACACATCACACCTACGACATCACAATACACAACAGGAGTGAGCAGTTTATTCTAGAATACTCACCAAGCCCTTTCGTGAATCTAGGCAATCTAAAATAAAATATTAATCCCTGATTATACTGCTACAACCCATATCAGTAAGAAAGAATTACCTGGTATTCCATGGAATTTACACATTAAGATTTTATAAAATAGGATGATGGAATTATGCTGTCAAAATTCCAAATACTATTTTTTTTCAAAATTAACTAAACACACAAAATAATCTTTCTAATCACACACTGCCTGGTGGGAAAATAAGCTCAAGTTCCCATTACATAGTTATACTAGTGTAGCCTCATTGCACATATGGAATATGGACGAAGACGCATTCGTTGTTAGCTGGTACAATACAGGAAAACTGACGGGACACCTCAAACATTTGTTGTACACAAGAAATTTAAATCCAGGTTATAATTACACATACAAAATTCCTCTTACATCTAGTATCACCTGATGTGAGAATGACAAAATATGAACATACGTCTTCCTGTGACTTGGCGGAGACCATCTCTTGCAAGGCCCGTACAGAGAGGGCTTGCTCCAACACAAACACACACACCGAGACATCAAACGGCAGCTCCTGGCAAACCAAAAACAACAACATAAATAGCCTTGCCTAATTTCTGCACAATTATTTTATTACAATGTTTAAATCATACATTACATAATTAATATTTAAATATATATTGCTTGCAAACTTAAATAAACTGTTAACCATATTTACAGGAAACTCCAGTATTTATGGTTTCGTCTAACAATTATGCGCACAAAATTAAAGTGTTATTGGCACTCATAATATTTTTTATTTAACAAGATTTGACAAGGTTGCCATATAAATACAGATGAAAAATGACCAAGGAAGCCATTGGCTAACCAAGAATTCAATGATTATTTATCTATGTATAAAATGCCCTTCTGAGATATTTGTCACAACCTGAACATGCTATGGGGATACACAATTACACAGACAATTACTATTTTGGCTATTAATTGTATTTTTATTTGCTTGCTATTTTGAAATGAGAAAAGAAAACCTTGTATCCATCACGTGTGCAGACATATTACACATACCTGGCTACTGTACACCTATGGTCCCCTCGTCCACCCACACACCCCCATGCCCGCCACCCCCACAACTACATAACATGTATAATGTCACTGTAAATCAATGTCAGCTGGGTCAAACATTTAATACTATAATCAGATGGAGTGAACAATACCATAACTGTTTGGCCATTATTTTATTAACAGACACACCATACAGTGGTCAGTGAGCGGCACAGGACATTGACATATCAACACCAGCAAGTTCTCCCTCGCAGTGGACCGGGGGTATTTTTAAGGAAGCAGCTAGCCCAACAGGATGGAATTTCTTGGAAGGCAAATAATTGGGCCTACTGAACACTAGGTTAATGGGTATTTTCCTGAAAATTTGGCTTTAGTACGGATACATACTGACAATGCCTTCCCAAGTGGTTCTACTATACACAAAACCCACATGCTTGAAGTTGAAATGATGTTTGATTTCTTTTGTAAAATTCAGTTAAGATCACCCATCCACCCATTCACTAGTACTCTACACACTGAATTAACAGACACTGGACATATTGTAATGACTATATTCGGACATGTAAAACTTAATTAATTAAATTATCAGCTGTCCGAAAATATACAATATAAAAACGAATTAGTTTTGGTGTCCAAAAACATAGTCATTATGTACAGTATGTATTTGGATACATACAAATAATAGGTGTCCAAAATCATGCAGTAGATAAAATAGGACAGTTGACCAGGAAAGCCCTAACATAGCCTAAACCTATTCTCCAGAAATGCAGGCCTCGAGTCAACTGAGGTTTCCCAACTAACACAAAATAACAACACATTGAGAGAACATGCCGCATTAATTCCGCCCAAGCACAATGGACGATGATAAAGTATATTTTATATCGCATGATGGACATGCAGCTACAGCCTTTTTCAACAAGATCAGAGTGAAGCTACTTGAGAAATGATGCTGGTCCTCTCCTGATGTGTGCCACATAGTACATACCGAGGTAGAACTAAATAAGTTGACTTCTACCTGGAGGAACACCACTAATACCACACCAGGGAACAGCTGGAGGTTCTAAATATTACAGCAACTAGACTGGCCTCCAAAATAACCCTACTGCACCAACACAGCCAGCCCTGCACTTCCCTATAGTCCCAGAGGGGGGGGGGGGCTGTCAGAGTCATCAGTTACACCACACTTCATCATGCAGCCTTGGACAGACCCAATGAAGCTGACTGGCTTCATACTCCCTCTGCAACTTATCAAGTCTTGGACAGATCCAACCCTTAAGCTGACTGGCTTCACACTTCCTTTGCTACTTCTGAGACTTACCCTTTCAATCCCGCACCACATTCATTTACTGGGTTCAAATTTAGAGGGGTCCTGCTGGCCCTAGATTCAAATCCAGACCCCTAAAAGTTCAAAGTCTAGGGGCCCGTCTGACCCATTAAAAATGCTGTATTTAATTTTGTATCATGACATGCTTAATCCGACCAAGAATAAGAAACATTACAATCTGCAAAACAGAGTCTCCATAGAAACATTCAAACACAACAGGAAGAGGTACAGCAATAGTGGCCAATGAAGACCTTTGTATTATTTTTATCGTTGATCACGTGCTAATCATGGTGTCGCATTAGCAAAGTCTGGCGCCATGGTCAGGGAACGACAAACTATTTAATTATCCCTGGGGATAACTCACACTTCGAAAGCAGTGTGTCAAGCTGTATCTGCGAGAATGCTAGGTCACTGGCTAGTGAGTAAGACTCTCCAATGCCGCACAGCAACGTCGACAACACGTGCATGTGTTTAAGTTTGCCGAAATGAACATTTTGCTTGTCAGTTCAATTCTAGCGACACATTTATGCATGTGTCATCGCTGCATATTGATAGCTTGTAAACTCTGATATCAGTTATTGTTGATGAGTCACAAATTGCATAGACTTAGATTCACTTCAGGACTGATTGAGTCAACTGTTACATTTGGTTTGACAATTTCTACATACCGGGAATCGTGGACATCACACCATGGTAAGGTTTCTTTGCACAAGCTGTTCTGGACAAATCTTCAAGGGGGTACAGTGTCAGAAATGGTTTATTGATATGACATGGACCTGGAAATAAAACAATGATGTGGAAGGAAAATGAAGGAAATGGCGGGGTGATTCTGACTGGTCAGTTGTCACCTGTTTGACTGTGGCATTCCATAGCCCAGCCACAGAAGAACTGCAACCATAACGTTCATGGAGGTATTGCGGGATAGTTAGCAAATTCCAGTCAGCGAATTTCTCACTCTCAGTGACCAGGTCGGTATGTCCCGTGTTATTAATGACGACATAAACAAGGTGCGTGCGAGATAGTGCACTTTGAGATAAACTAGAAGTCTGGAGCTTGAATTCAACGCTTAGACCAACAGGTAGCTAACACTTACAGCCAATGCTACACGAATGCAACAAATGCAATTAACAAACATTGGTGATGTACACCTGTATACCATTACCTGAAGACAAAATTCTGAATTAATTTCCCTTCACATTCTAACTATTTATTAATAAAATCCATTGTAAACGTTATTTTACTTTAAGCATAATTTCAATAATAAAACCAATTCTGCCTAGAGAGCAATATTTCTTGGACTTCACCTTGACCTAACTGTTCAATATTCATTCTTACTCATGACCAAATAAAATTAGCAGCGGAAATTCTGGTGAGGTATTTTGAATTATAAGATGATAAGAGACCTTAGTGATGTAAGAAGTGTGCTGTGTTTCTGATAATCTGGATGGTGTAGAAATACAATAATCAGAGTTGATGACATGGTTTGAATGCATGAATGAATGAATGGATGGATGGATGGATGAATGAAAGTTTATTGCACAGTACAGTATTCTGCTGCTGCTGCTGTTGCTAAAGACACAGCTGAAGTGACAGACTTATATGTTGCACGTAGACAAGTGATATTGTGAGGACCAAGTTGGTGTAGAGGACCTGGCAGTTATCATATCATCTGGACTTTCAATTAATAGATTCCGAGTTAGAATTCTCTTGCCATCATTTTGAAACAATTTTGTTCACTCCACCTTGCCTCAGTTATCAGTTCACTCGGCTGTATAAATGAGTACCTGAGCATAAACAGTGATAGATATACAGTGTATATGTATGAATATTCTTCATGCAGTAATTTCAATATAGTGCTTCTCAGAGAAGTTGAGATGTCATTTCAATGTACACTTCTGCCAGCGAGTGAAGAGTACAGTGCTCTGAGCAGTCCTGGGGACTAGATACCTTGCTATATAAGGACATACCTTTTAACATGATTTAACAAGCCATCCAGAAAATTAACTCTAGATGGCAGGTGGACATGGAAGCCTTCTGGCTTATCGAGAGTCCAATACATTTTTATCTACGTGTATCCCGCCCTTTTAAGATATAGGTCGATTTTATTTTTAAACATATTCATGCTTCTAGCACCAACACAATCAGGAGATAACCATTCATTTACAGTCCTTTTGTGATAATGAGAACTTTCTTATATCTAATCTACACTGCTCCTTTACTAAAGTAACTTCATGTCCTCTAGTCCTTCTATCTTTCTTAACCCTCTCGTGGTCAGAACGCCCGAATCAACCCGACTCCCACTCACGGCCAGAACGCCTGAATACGCCCGAATACAGGGGCACATTTAAACTGGTACCGCGAAACAGTGTCATGCAATAACGGCAATTTATTTCGGCAGTTAACATATAATAATATTGAAGTTTCACTGGGAAGCGTCAAATGATGAAATGATGGCGATTTCCGTGACTAAATAGCGCCAACCACCACGCGGTTTTGTAGTCGAACGCAGCGACAAACAATTTCCGGTCCCTCTTTTACGCCACGCAGTGAATATTTTAATGGTGATTTTCAGCCAATGAGATTAAAGTTTAACATTTGCTGCGGGCATAAACATGGAAGCACCCAGGAATTATTCCAAAACACGCGTCCGCAGGCGATTTCTACGATTAAATGCTAACTTTTGAGCGGTCTATTTTGTTGTAAAGAAGTATTAATGCGCCGCGCAACGAAGCCGGTGGTGTTTTTTAGCTTTGGTGTAATTCTCGACATTGTCATTATGTCGAACTCCAGTAATTCGGACTTTGATGGGATTTTCGAATCGAGTTTATAACGAACGCTGCCATCGAAGGGGAATGTTTTGCACTATGATTACGCATTTTAAACATAACACCAACTTAATAGTTCAGACGAGATGACGGCTATGATCACAAAGAACGCCATTTTGTATAAAATCTTGAAAATACATGCACTCTGAAAAACTTAAATTATTTCAGTTTTATTTACCATTGACATTTCATTAGTTTTCCATTCTGTAGCATAATAATTTATGAACATTTCATACGCAGCATGTAACCGCTAATTAGTAATGAAAAATATTTAAAAAAAATTAATTGTTGTAAATTATTTAAGTATTTTATTTTTGTCAAACTTTAGCAATTCATATTTGGGTAATAAATTGACAAATATGTCACATACTTGGCTAGTTACACCAGGAATTAGTTCTTCAGATGTAGTGAAAATTTTATTTGAATCGGATCAAAAATTATTTATTTATTTGCATTCATGCAACCCGAGTATATCACATGATTCACTCACAGCACATTCTCTTGATTTAATAGGATTCAATAACAGGCACATATTTGCATTAATCTGGCCTTGAAAGGGTTAACTGAGAAAAACATATTTCATAAAAAATATTTTATGGAACTACCTGATACAGTATCTGATGGTCCAACATCATCAGCTATCTACTAATCACAAGTGTTAGAATGATACATATAAAGGTAAGTTCTTATATAGCACAGTATCTAGACCATAGGACTGCTCAAAGCACTTAAACATCACCTTCCTGGAAGACTTGTTCATTCGTACACCAATTGGACTTCTTTGGAAAGCATTCTGCCACCAGCAATTGCTGTGCAAAGACTGTTTATAGAAACTGAAAGTACGCCAAACAGGTGGCCTAAGACAGAGTGAGATACGAAATGTATAGCAGTCCTGTGAATCATTAGCATACTGTTCACGTATACCCACCACTGTCTAAAGCTGAGTGAAGTGATTCAATTGAGAGTCTGGTAATCTAAACACTGTTAGTATATTGACATAGTTGTGTGTCTTTAGTAGTTGACAATAATATGGTATTTCAAATATGAAAATTTGGATGCTAGAGACTGTCATCTTTTCGTTTGGCTGGCAACTCTAAAAAAATCCAGGTCCGCATGAGCGCCATCTTCTCGACAAATTAAAAAATATGTACTTCTAAAACTGACAGCGCAAATGTTGTTTACATGTTTATGTTACTATGTGGACCACAATTTGTTTAGTGGGACTACCAACATTACAAAACTGATGGTCCTGCTGACCACCAACTTTTCAGCTTTGACCTGTGTAGAACAAAGTTGGTATTTCTTGTCCAATAAGTTGTAGGTACAATCTCGGCTAACAGCCCAAGCCCACCCAGTATGGACACAAAAGAAAGTTGGGTACTAGTCTCTGACTGTAGGATTGTAGGTGCACCTTGCCAACTTGCCTAGCAAATGGTATATTTGTATGTCGAAAGGTGGAAATGTGTGACTGTTGGCAAGACAAAAACCTAGATCCTTTGTACCTGAACTTTGTGCCAGGGGAAGAAAAATATCCCACTGAGAGGGTAAACGTGTAACCTATAGATGTCATGAACTCAGAGAGTTCACCGAGTAGCAGTTTACAGCTGTAAAACCCAACAGCACATTACTCTGAGATACAGATATGTTTGAAGTATAAGTAAATACAAAGTGTCTTATCTTTCAGATAAAATATAAAAACATTAGGTGCTTTCTGGTTTCTGCCTGGGTAAATAATGATGACCTTAGTGACCCTATCAATGGAGGTGAATGTATAACAAGTTGTTCAAGTGGTACATTTAACATCACAGATCTCTAGTACTTAACTGGCTCTAGATAGTGTCGTCTGGAACATAAATACATCATACTAAGAGCAGGTCTGTGATATCCATACAGTATTAACACAAGGAAAATTATCCCCTATATATTCCGACAGGCATCATGTTGAATTTTGCATAGGTGCACCCTGTTTCAGTTCAAACTTAAAAAAAACAGTTAGCAAGTTTCCCATAGCTAAGAGTTTCCCTTTTTGCTGTTTGCCCAAGTGATACAAGGATGGACAGTAACAGGATGCTTGCATACAGGGGTGACTGAATTATTTTAATTTTATACTCGAGTAATTGTAAAATTAATTCACCCCCAGAACTACTTGAGTAAAAGTAGCTTCTAAAAACCTACTTCAGTAAAAAGTAAAACTACTTTCCAAAATTACTTGAAGTAAAAGTAGAAGTAAAAGTAGAACGGAAAGATGTTTTATCAGGCAAGTAACCAACAATAATAATTGCATCGGCCAACAAAAAATGATGCTAGAGTGAAAATTATTACTATTTTACTCCAACATACATGAATTATGTATATGAATAATGTTCTATAGAAAACTATATTTTATTTTTGCAAATTCGACTGCGGGGCAAGTAAAAAGTAGCATTACCTTAGATAAAACTACTTTGTTGCAAGTAGAAGTAGTTAATATAAATAGTACTTCGTTACTCTCCATTACTTGAAAAAACTACTCAAGTACAGTAAAGAAGTAGTTTTACTTCGTTACATGACACCCACGCCTGCATAGGACTATGTATCCATAGCAGTGTTTTGCCAAGGTTTTCAAAAGGGCAGGTTGCCCTTTTAGTAAAAGGGCATGTAAAGTGCGGTGAGCAATGGTTAAAAAGGCATTTGCAACACGCGACTAAAATAAATACATAAGATGTAGTAGCAGTGTACAGTTTGTAGTTAAATATCATACTACTTACATATAGTATGTACACAGTGTATTATATGCAGTGCATATGTATACACTTGGGCAAGCATTTGTAGGACAATATTCAGGTTTACATGGCTTTTTAATTTGTGCCAATCTGCTTAATATTCATATTCATCTACACAGAGAATGTTATGCAGGTATTATGTGTGCCAAATTTCTTAGGGCAAAGCTTAACATAAATTGAGACATACTGTTATGTTTGATTTTGAAAATAAAAAATATACAAGCAACATAGTTTTTTAAAATTACATTTTGATAAATGTATTTGTGAACAAATGGAAGATTACAGTATATATTATAGACAGTACAACATGTTTGATTTAGTTAAATTGAAATGTCTTAATTTTATTTAAGTTTGAACAAAATGCGATATTCGGCATGACATCACATTTTATGTACAAATCCACATCGTATTTAATATTCCCAGAGACTATTATATAAGCAATAGGTATGCAAAATATTGTTGGGCTAAGCTGAACAGAAATTGAGATATATTGCACTGCAAACAGTAAAAAGTGTGATGTCAAACATTAAAATAATAAAGCATTTATTAATTAATTAATTAATTATTGATGAATCCAACCTTGTAATATTTAAGGGTGGCTCTCACGATAGCGACCTTGCGGTCTTAGTGAGTCTCCCTGGTCAGTACAATAACATTGTATCAACTAATTTTCTTTTCTACAAATGTAAATATTGACTATTATGTTTAGTAGTTTTCATTTCTTACACCATGAATGTCTTTACGTTGATGTACATATACTATGTCTCAACATATACTTTACGATGTTGGTTCTTGTACGTATTGACCAAAATAAACTATTGTATTGTCATTGTCTATGGCAGAGGAAGTAAAAGACCCCACACAGAGGGTAAAGGTGTAACATGTAGTGGACTTGCTAATGCTGGAGAAGGAAAACTCTGAAAAAAAATTTCAAGAATACTCTACCCACATAATTATACACACATATGACTAACAGAGTGCAATGATTTAGTCCTAAGAAGAAGGGGCAGTCTTACCTTGTTGGCCATGGACTGCAGGAAACACATCCTGTTGCCGAAGCCCTCGGCCGCGAGACACATCCTCTCTCCGCCTGGTCCTCCCACACTGTCATGTGATGCTGCCGTCGTACAACTCAGACATATCATGTCATCCTGAAACAGTGAAACACAACTTGTTAAACCTGCCTCAAGCACCGAATTGAGCTTCTGAACAGTATTTATATACCCCCTTCAAAACTTACTAAACCGTTTACCTGGAGAAAAATGGCACGCTGAATGGTATGGCTGATCAAAACAATGTTTCACCACCTGGCCAGCTTGTTTATTCAAACGACAACTTGACGTGAACAAGTATTACTATTGCTGCTGCGAAGTACTATTACCACTGCACTGCAGTCATTTATAGTCTGTGAATTGTTCAATCAAATCTGTATACATAAATCATAAAGTGTTCCTGCTGTTGCAACATTTCAATTTCCAATCAAATAGACCACATCAATCACTACAGTATGACAAAATATGTATAATTTCCACCAGAGTAATCCGTGTTCCGATTGACGGTATGCCAACAGACAAATCCATTTCTGATGTATGTCTACCATGTAACAAACTACGACTGTCCAGCTAGAACGGATAGGCCTACTACCAGTTC
This sequence comes from Paraescarpia echinospica, assembly GCA_020002185.1. NCBI lineage: Eukaryota > Metazoa > Annelida > Polychaeta > Sabellida > Siboglinidae > Paraescarpia > Paraescarpia echinospica. The sequence continues at coordinate 6,947,697 of CM034538.1, forward strand.
GCACCAGTTGTTTTTCCCCTTATTATGGCCCACTATTTATACCCATGGCACCAGACCCAGGATGTTGACGTTTCTTATAAACAAAGCATAACTTATTATATGAATCCTAAGAAGGAGAAAGAGAGATAACTGTTGCACTGTTAGGTAACCACACAGTCAATTATAAAACGTGTGACTCGTGATGCATGTGCTCTCTTCCAAATCTTCCAGCCAACATTACTAGCTGCCTGGGCTGTATCTATGCCTGTCAAAAGACTATCAGCTTTAGTTTTTACCAAATGCCAACCTCCTATATCGAGGCTGTAACGAGAGAAACTAATCTGAAGGTGAGTAGATTGGTTCTCAAAGTCAAGCATGGTTCAACATCATGACAGCTTGGGTCTACTCAAATATCCATTCAGAAGTATACTCGTAATGTGACGATATTTATTTGGAATACACGTTTCCAGGTTTTCACTTATTTTCACCTGCACTGGTAACATTTGCATTAAAATGTTTGCCTGAGTTTGTGGTATCAATAGTTTGATACAAACAGGGATGATTAATTATAATGATATAGGACAAACCTGTTATACAGTTTTAGTTTGGTTAAATTATGTTTTAATATAACTGCAGATTATTATTAAACAGCTTCACTTGAAAAGAACCATGTGGTTTTTGTTCTTTCCATCCTTAGGTCTTCATCATGTACTCTCTGGAGTACCACCATTCTGTTATCTATGTCTTGTAACGAGTCTGACAGCATCTGAAGGATCTCACTTGACTCTTCTGTGACTTGATAATCAACGTATCAATATGTGCTGTGTACTATTTATACAAGGTGGAGTGCAGTGGTGCAGTGGCCAGAGGTTCGAACTCTCAACCGAGAGAACCCGGGTTCGAATCCTGTGCTGTTGTGTCAAACACTGGACAAGTTCATTTACTCTACATTGCTTCAGTTCACTCAGCTGTATGAATGAGTACCTGGCTATAGACAGTGGTGGATATTTGTGTACAAACAGTCGTGCATTAATTGTAGTATGGGTGAATTCTTCCCAGAGAAGACGAGGTGATGTTTGATTGAACAGGTCTGCTAGGGAGTAAAGTATAAAGCGATTTGAGCAGTCCTGAGGACAGGATACTGCACTATATAAGAATTTAACTATTATGGCAATGACCACTGCATCAATATGGTTTAAGAGGTTTTGAAAGCAGTATGTTTAGTTAATTGAATTGGCTTTCAATATGCTAAGTAACATTGTCAATTAAAAATACTTGAAGCTTCCAAAACGACATAAAAGATACCAAATTTGAAAGAAAAAACAAGCACTGGACCCTTCCTTGCACAGACAGAATGCATTATTTAACTTTGATGAGGAGTGTGCATGTCTGGAATAGCTAATCATATAAGTCTATCAATGGCCTGGTGCCTAGTCTATAGTATGGCACCACTTATATCCACATGAGTGCATATAAAAATGGATATGTGAAGACGGATTTGAGAACACCACGGTAAGATGAAAGATGGGAATGGGGGCTACTGATAGGAAACAATGGAGAAAGAACAGAATATGTGGTACTACAATATTGTACCTAACCCCCAGCCCTGTACCACAGAGAATAAGGATGATACATTGTATACAATAGCATACCTCACAGCTCTATTGTATACAATGTATCATCCTTAGTACACCTTATATACAGCACTAATATGCACCGACATGCTGTGCCAATAGTCCTGGAGCTACCTGTCAACTTTGTCTGGGAGGCATACATTACTCCACTGAAAACACGTAGAGAATGAAGAAACAAGCCATGTCTCAGGAGAAATTAAGAGAGTAAAATGTCCCCTTTAAGTATGGCATCATCATCATACAAATGTCCCTTGGGCTTGTGGGACAGCAGGGACACATTTAATTACTTTGTTGATACAGTGGGATATGGTTCTACTGACAGCAACCAGATATCCTCTGTCTTTGTCTATTCTGAGAGTGAATGACAGAGTTGGCGTTTATGAAATACTCCATTGTGGTGGATGAAGCTTCAACATGGAAACAATTATAAGTACCAGTAAATTACTATAATGTTGCCATGAAATTGTCCTACATGTATATTCACGTACACATCTACGTGAACACAATACATATTACATACACCCTAATACATTTAATTAATGCATAGCTAATAGCCATGCCCATCGACATTTATAAATGTAATGTCATTTGCAATACTGAATCAATATTGTTTAAAGATGTTACATAATAATGCATAATGTATGTGCAGGCATGCATGCATGTATGTGCAGGCATGCTTGCATGTATGCATAACATTAGTCATTACAGATCAGTTCATTTTATGGCATAATTTCACATCTACATTTATAGTTATACTTGGACTTTTTGCTACATAATTGCAAATTTAGTTTGATTGAGGAATTCCATGACATTCAGCCAGTGGTTGTTTTCTAAATATGATGCCCCTGAGAGGAGACTGGTACACGAAGGTGGGCCAGTGACACTGACACTGATAGAGTGTGGCTGATCCTACTCTCAGGGGGTATTCCTACTAGGAACACAGTACCTTACTAGGAACATGGTATTCCTGGAGGAATCATGCTTGTTTCAACAGGTATGTTGAACTCAAGATGAAGTTACAGTTCCCTTGCATATATAATTATCTGCCCAGTACCTACCAGTACAGTGTTTGTCCAATCTTAGATGTAGGTATGTCCAATCTTACAATGAGTTAGATGTTAGTTGTCAGACTAAACTGAAGCAATGTCTATATTCCCATAAGCATGTCATTCTACTAATAGTGTACGTCCAATCTTACAGTGTAGATATCACTAGTTGTTAGTCTGAACTGAAGCAATGTCTATATTCCCCCAGACATGTTACTCTATTAGTACAGTGTACGTCCAATCTTAGAATGTAGATGTCAGTAGTTGTCAGTCTGAACTGAAGCAATGTCTATATTCCCCCAGACATGTCATTCTATTAGTACAGTGTACGTCCAATCTTAGAATGTAGATGTCAGTAGTTGTCAGTCTGAACTGAAGCAATGTCTATATTCCCCCAGACATGTCATTCTATTAGCACAGTGTACGTCCAATCTTAGAATGTAGATGTCAGTAGTTGTCAGTCAGAACTGAAGCAATGTCTATATTCCCCCAGACATGTCATTCTATTAGTACAGTGTACGTCCAATCTTAGAATGTAGATGTCAGTAGTTGTCAGTCAGAACTGAAGCAATGTCTATATTCCCCCAGACATGTCATTCTATTAGTACAGTGTACGTCCAATCTTAGAATGTAGATGTCAGTAGTTGTCAGTCAGAACTGAAGCAATGTCTATATTCCCCCAGACATGTCATTCTATTAGTACAGTGTACGTCCAATCTTAGAATGTAGATGTCAGTAGTTGTCAGTCAGAACTGAAGCAATGTCTATATTCCCCCAGACATGTCATTCTATTAGTACAGTGTACGTCCAATCTTAACATGTAGATGTCAGTAGTTGTCAGTCTGAACTGAAGCAATGTCTATATTCCCCCAGAAATGTCATTCTATTAGTACAGTGAACATCCAATCTTAGAGTATAGTTATCATAGATATCAGCAGTTGTCAGTCTGAACTGAAGCAATGTCTATATTTGCACAGACATGCCATTCTATTAGTAGTGTATGTCCAATCTTAGAGTGTAGATGTCAGTAGTTGTCAGTCTGAACTGAAGCAATGTCTATATTCCCCCAGACATGTCATTCTATTAGCACAGTGTATATCCAATTTTAGAATGTAGATGTCAGTAGTTGTCAGTCTGAACTGAAGCAATGTCTATATTCGCACAGACATGCCATTCTATTAGTACAGTGTACGTCCAATCTTAGAATGTAGATGTCAGTAGTTGTCAGTCTGAACTGAAGCAATGTCTATATTTGCACAGACATGTCATTCTATTAGTACAGTGTACGTCCAATCTTAGAATGTAGATGTCAGTAGTTGTCAGTCTGAACTGAAGCAATGTCTATATTCCCCCAGACATGTCATTCTATTAGCACAGTGTACGTCCAATCTTAGAATGTAGATGTCAGTAGTTGTCAGTCAGAACTGAAGCAATGTCTATATTCCCCCAGACATGTCATTCTATTAGTACAGTGTACGTCCAATCTTAACATGTAGATGTCAGTAGTTGTCAGTCTGAACTGAAGCAATGTCTATATTCCCCCAGAAATGTCATTCTATTAGTACAGTGTATATCCAATTTTAGAATGTAGATGTCAATAGTTGTCAGTCTGAACTGAAGCAATGTCTATATTCGCAGACATGCCATTCTATTAGTAGTGGATGTCCAATCTTAGAGTGTAGATGTCAGTAGTTGTCAGTCTGAACTGAAGCAATGTCTGTATTCCCCCAGACATGTCATTCTATTAGTACAGTGTACATCCAATCTTAGAGTATAGTTATCATAGATATCAGCAGTCGTCAGTCTGAACTAAAGCAATGTCTATATTCGCACAGACATGTCATTCTATTAGTAGTGTACGTCCAATCCTAGAGTGTAGATGTCAGTAGTTGTCAGACTGAACTGAAGCAATGCTTATATTCCCCCAGACTCTCAGAGTATGTCCAAAGCACTCTACGCTACTCCCTCACAGACCTATTCTATCTAACACCATCTCAAATTCTCTGGGAAGCATTCATCCATGCTACAATTATTGCATGAAGATTATTTGTACATAAATATTTCTCACTGTCTAGTGCCAAGTACTCAGTCATACAGCTGAGTGAACTGGGGCAGCATGAAGTAAACAAATTTGTCCAAATGGCAGCATGATGATTAGAACGGAGAATCTCGACAGACAGCCTAAAGCTGTAACTGTAATATCACCACATTTTACGGCGTCAATCCATTTTTGAAGTGTCGATATCAATCTGAATTGAACATCACCCTTGGAAGCCAACTTCTGGTTGTTTATTGAAGTCAATTACATTACAAAAAACAGGAACTGAAGTTATTCCATATGGTGAAAGCTGACATTACCATTGAGTTCATCGACATATTTTGTCAGCTGTCACTTCACATTGCACAGTCTCAGTTGTACACAATTGTGCTGATTCTAAACATTGTAACCATGTTTCAGTAGATAATTGACAGATCAACTGACTAGATGTAAACGCAACTCATGGTACAGATAGTGGACACTAACAGCCAATCACCAGCCGTCACATAAAAACATTTGATTACAATCTCTAATTATTTGCAAGTGTCATCACTCAACAGCTGGATGTGTACTTCTGAGCCATTAAGCTCCGACATTAACATAAATTAGTTAAGTCTTCATACTCTACTGCCACCTGTTTGGTCTACATATAATATTATGTCTCTGACACCGACTACTTAAAACAGAAACAGGTAATGCATCTAGATATGTGTTCAATGCAACTTGGTCTTCAAACAGATTTTTTTCAAATTGCAGATACGATTTTGTTTAAAATAATGGAAGCTCTAGAACTTTATAAAACTGACATAGACTTGTTTCATTCCCATTTACACTAGCATCAGCAATTGCATGATTTTGGTGGCACACGTATGCATCAGCATAGTGTGTCACAATGGTCCACATTCAATCCCTTACCTCCTGCACCTTTTTTCATAGTCATTAACTATTATGTACACCATTAGCTTTTGCTAGAAAATTGTTCTGCATGCACATTGCACTTGTTGTAATTCAGCTCAAGTACAATGTGTTGGCAATACACTAACATGACATACGCACGTGAAATATACAGGTGTTGAAAAACTTGATTACTCTCTTATGTGAGAGGGGGTAGATAAAACAATCATTACGTTAAATGCCAAGTTCAGTTCCTGTACGGAGAGACTAGAAATGTTACGTCGTGGGGACCGTTAGAATGTTTAGAGATAATGAACTTGTAAGTAAAATCATTATTATTAACCAGGACTCTCCGTTAAATGCAAGGAGCATTTTCAAAATGCATTTAACTAACGCCTTCTTAAAATCCATCATTACCAAGAAGCAGCAACATTTCCGCCATAACTCATAAGCTCAGCTGTGTGCACAATTTCATAACGTAGACTGAAAAGACAACGATCATTAAGAGCAAAACTGGGCTTATGAACTCAAAAGAATGGTCCTGTGATCCTTGGCCCTAATAACATGACATTTTTAGCATACAAGCTTGTCATTTATAGCTCACTGTTGCATGTTAAAGTACACCATATGGTATGCAACAGATGCACAGTGCATGGTTGCAGGAACACTGTTGCATGTCTGTGCTATTTATTTAATAAATTTATTAATGTAATCTTAGTTTGACCACAATTATTATTATGTAATGAAGAGGAGGAATTATGGACTTCAGTACACATCTGTTTCTGTAATGACACTTTACATAGTTCTTGACATTAAAATATATTTCTTACAAAAAAGCGCATAATACTATTTGTTTCAAATTCTTACTTGACATATGATGCCATAACCACTGACAGCTGCATAAATGTGAATATTTTAGCAATGTAGGTGGGGTGGATATTTCATATCTATTTTGAATTAAACGTGTGGTTCCAAAGTTTTTTTAGTACAAACATCACACAATCTTTATGTGAACCATAACATATTTATTTTCTAATAAAAGTAAATTATGTGACTTGATGTGTACTGTGTACTTAGGTTGGTATAGTGTGTCAGACCTGACGTGTATTGGTACTGAGGAAGGGGTTCAGCCATGATTTATCCTGCATACAGGATTACAGAGGAGGGGTCAGACCTGATACATATTATGTACAGGGGGTGGGACTCAGATATGATGTTGCATAAAGGGGGAGGGGTCAGAACCAAATCATGTGGTTTGTGGATACAGGGGGGTAACTCTCCCTACACACAGTACACATCAGGTCTGACCCCCTCCCCTGTAAACAAAGTATGCATCAGGTCTGACCCCTCTCCTGTAAACAAAGTATGCATCAGGTCTGACCCCTCTCCTCTGTAAACAAAGTATGCATCAGGTCTGACCCCCTCCCTCTCCTGTAAACAAAGTATGCATCAGGTCTGTCCCCCTCCCTTGTAAACAAAGTATGCATCAGGTCTGACCCCCTCTCCTGTAAATGAAGTATGCATCAGGTCTGACCCCCTCCCCTGTAAACAAAGTATGCATCAGGTCTGATCCCCTCCCCTGTAAACAAAGTATGCATCAGGTCTGACCCCCCTCTCCTGTAAACAAAGTATGCATCAGGTCTGGCCCCCTCTCCTGTAAACAAAGTATGCATCAGGTCTGACCCTCTCTCCTGTAAACAAAGTATGCATCAGGTCTGACCCCCTCCCTCCAAAGTGTAATTCAGATTTGACCCCCTAACTCTGCACATTTATGCAGCATGTCTATCTAACACAGTATGCATCCATGCAGCATACACAATCATTACTACCCTTCCCCTTCCTTGTGTACGTGTATTTTGTCATTAATGTTGGGATCATAATTATGGTTAGCGGGTCAAGTCCCCCTTATGGGGGGTCTTAGGATCAACAGGATGAAGCACTACAAGGTGGTGGGTCTCTAGATTAAAAACTAAAACATGTTAGCTCATAACTTGGTTGTCAATAGCAGACCGATTGTGTGATCAACAGCAATAATTGCTGTCAGTTACAATCAGAAGTGTTTTAGTGCCTTGAGCTCACCAGTCAATACAAAAACAGCTCCCAATGGCTTCACTGTAATAGTTATGATGTGCCCTGGTACTGGCCTAGACAAGGGGTTTGTAGTGCGTATTCCACGACCAGGATTAGTCACCCATACAGGGTTTTCCACTTTCCTGGATACACTTGTTTACTTAGAAAGAACACAACTTACAGTGTTTCTTCCATTACATAGGGCGAATGAGATTATCCAAATTTTGAAACCACAGTAAGTGGATTCAAACCCTGATTGACAGACAGACTGCCCCGCTACCAATCAATACACCTATTAAAAGTACATAAACATGGACAATTGATGTTACTGTTTATTATTAGTTATACATACCTTTATTCTACCTGTGAATTACGAAACAATACAGATACGCAGCAAGTATAAAATGGATGTGTGTATAATAGTCTTTCATAAACAAGCATATTTTTAAGACCAACATTACGAAGCATTATACATGTAACAGGGTGAGGGTTCCCAGAAAAGTCCAAATTTTGTGACATTATATGGGTGGCCCCTTATAGTATTTAGTATCAATGACAATATCTGTGACACTACATTGAACGAGCACACATCTACATTTATGCCACTTCCTCATTCATACCTAGCTTCCTATTACTTATTTCCATATGGGTGATAACATAATCTGTTTTGCTGCAGAATGAATCACTCATTTATATATCAGGTGCAGGACATGTATATGTGTACGTCAGGGGAACCAGGATGATCTACACAAGCCACTGGTGGCTACTGCCAATGATATACTGATTAACGCAAGTTTACGGTAGCATGTACCCAGCAGGCATCTAATTCTCTGTAGATGATGGTTTATGTCTGACTGCACAGCAGCTGAGGTGGACCAAAAACAACACGGACCAGACCTGTGGAGGAATTATGGGAAATATACCTCATCTGGGACCAGGCTGGTCATTTTAATCAAGCTGCAAACCAAAAGAAGTGAAGATGACTAGTTTCAGTCATTTGTGCCAGTACTGTGTGCATGAAGGTGATTAATTACTGCAATGGACTGATGATATGATGATTGATGTAGTTCTTATTTTTGCAGTATTCTCATTTACATTAGACCGATTGTGTTGTTTAAAATACATTGAAAAAAATTGTGTTTAATCTCATTGAAAACTAGGAAATAATTTCTTAGAAGGCACAACATAAATGTCTAAGAATAAATGTTTACATAACTTTACATTTAACTTGTTTTTAATTGAAGTACTTTTCTACACATCAACAAAGTTATGTACCATTCTGGACAATAGGGGCTCCGAAATCCCCCAAACAGCGAGTGGGTCAGAGACTCTTGGAGTAGTTCCAGGTGGTCTTAAGGCCCATTTACACGAACAACTAGTTGGCGGACTAGTTGGCCAACTCGGTGTTGTCCAACTAGTCCGACAACTTTTACGTGTGCATTTACACATGTGGCATGTCTCGACACAGCGAACAACTGCGACCTTGACCTCGACTGCTTACGATTTTTTGCTGAAACAACGATTAGTTCTCAGATGTTATTTATTTCGCTTAAAACCATTGCCTGCAGAACTGGGTCGCCAAGCTAGGCGTTAATTAACTTCAACAGATAGTGCATCGGTTGATTGACCCGCATGGACCTGGGACTCGGGTCGGGACAACAGTAAATATCGCAACAAATTTACGTAAAATCTAGAATACACATTAACTTGTTGTGCTAAGGACGTCGCAGTCTTCTACTATACGTTGTTGTTTTGTCATGCAAGTGTATATTTCGCAAACTTTTATTATGTTCGTTATTCCGACCAACTTCTAATTCGAAGTGGAAGAAAAAGTGGCTGACGAAATGTTTACTAGTATATGAACCCGCTGTTGACCTATCAACGTCATCACCGTTTTGTGCGCTGATTGGATAATTAGGCACAACTCTGAACAACTAGTTGGTCAGATTGGGGCTAGCCCCAATTTGGACGACTCCGTCGACGCCATGACAAATCGTGCCTAAACCAATGCGTACACGAACAACTAGTTGCCGGACTAGTTGGACAACACCGAGTTGGCCAACACCGAGTTGGCCAACTAGTCCGCCAACTAGTTCGTGTAAATGGGCCTTTACACAAACATGTTAAGGTACTATTTATGCTACAGCTGGAGGGATCGAGTGGCATATTTAGGGAGACCATTGAAGTATGGCCTCCTTTCATATGAATTTTTTTTTTTTTTGCATGACAAACTAACGGGTGACCCCACTAAACGCTTGGTTTCCCTGTGCAACATCCTATAAATACATCACTAGCTGTGAGGGCAGGGCAGCACTAGTCACACCTAAGGCAGACATGTTGGGAGACCTTCAGCTAGGTGAGAAAGTTATAGAGATCACCTGCTGTACAATTTGGAGGTTTGCATAGAGACATATATAACATTTATGGCTGCAAATATATATAAGTGCCTCATTAAAGGAAATAAAAATAAGGCATTACCTAAAATCCTTTTTCCATGTGTACACAAAGTTTAACCTTGTATGTAACATTTGACATTAAAAAAATACAGAAAAATACATTTGTAGCATAAATTCGATTTTAAACCCGTCTGTGTAGTGATTCCCGCGGAAAATTAAAATTTAATGAGCTAGGCGATCACGTGGTATCGGGACGTCACTTATGACCCACACTCTCATCAGAATGAGTTATTGTGCAATATTCCGATGAAATACAAACACTAGTCATCATAGAGGAACAAGCAGTTATCTTAACATTCCACATGAATCCAATTTTATTCAAAACAATGAATGCAAATGGGCCTACAAGTCGACTAGGTTTCGCCGAGCTTGGGGTCGTTTTCAGAATAATTATATAGAATGCAACCAACGAGAGATAATCTACACCAATAAACATACATAGCAAACATATATTGTATCCAGCTACAGAAAGTAACGTGTATAATCTCATAATATCACCGCTTGTTCCTCTATGATGACTAGTGTTTGTATTTCATCGGAATATTGCACAATAACTCATGCCGATGCTCGTTTCGACCCAAAAGCTATACTTGTAAACATGCTCTGAATGCATGGAAAGGGTCGGCCTGATGAAAGTGTGGGTCATAAGTGACGACACATCTCGGCATCCCGAAAAGCGCGCCAAAAATATGCATATTCGAAAATGTCCGGATGCACAGCATTAAATGTGGAATTTCTAATTCATTGATTTTGTTATTGTTTTTGGCTTGGTGGACATGGAAATAGATAGCGGGATGTAATATAACATGACTTCAAGCCATATATGTTTTTATTCCCTTTAAGCTCACAAACAATTTAAATACAGGAAAATATGAAAAATATACTTCAGTTTGTGTCCTATTCAGACTATATACTCACACAACATATTGTATCAGTGACGGAGTAATCCTCCTCTTTCCCCGCCATCTTGAATTATATTCTCTCGCTCACAGGAAATGCATGAGTTCTGACGGTTTGCACACCAGCGGTCTGATAACAACGGAGAACTGACACCAGTCCTACCATCTCACGCTTGGCATGGCTTTGATTGTGGAAGCGGCGACGGCGACTATAGATTACTTCTTCGAAAGTCAATGGCTACAGTTCTTATTCTGGCCACCAGACTGCGACGTGGCCCAATCAACAGTTGCCACTTCACAGACTGTGTGCACCTGAGTCAGTGCAGTCTGTGTTTGCTCCTCAGCCAACGATGGAAATAAACACCCAATTGGTGGGTTCATCAACAAAGAAGACAGATGGAATTCGTTGGCTGGCTGTCTCTCCTCACTCCGCCTATCAGAGACCACACTCCCCTGTCAGGCCCGATCTCTTCCCTCACTCTCCTACATGCCCACACCAGAAGCAGGGGTTGTCGCCTGGGGCTCACTTAAAAAGTTGAACAATATTCCTCTGAAGTGGACACAACTTTACCCTGAGTCAGGCCAGCACAGATAGCCATGGACTGGTGGCCATGTCAAATTTGATGAACTGCTATAAGAGAGCCAGCCACAGATAAGACCTGTAACCTGATAGGCCTCTACACTTGGCAGCATTCACTGACTGCAGCTAACTGACTCACCAGATGATCTCCCTTCCAGGGAGGCACCTTCCTCCAATCAGAGGGCTTCTCCGGGGTTGTCATGGCAGCAGATAAGCTAATGGCCTGCTAATCCTTCTAGGTATGTCTGTCTCTAGGAGGCAGCCACAGCTGGTAGGGGTAGCAAACTCCTTCCATCTGTCCCAGATGGCCTAGCTGAGTTAGCCCACAGTCAACACACACAGCAACAGGGCTGGAGCAAACAGTCTTTTCTAACAAGTTATGGAGATAAAGCCATGGGAAATTATATTTAATGACCTTAGCTTTGCATGTGTTGTTCAGAAGAAAAATTGCTAAAAAAAAGCTGGGTAATATTTTAAAAACTGTTGGTTCCGTCTATCTGGTGTATATGACAAGGGAAGTAAATGTTCCCGACAGGGGTTAACGTAGTATAGCTGTCAATCCATGTCTGTAAAACCTACTAACTGTGCATTATACAAGAAAATCAGGCCTTCTATAATAACAAGAATAAGACAGATAACAATAGTCTAAATGCAGTTAAACTCGGTAGCAGTACGATGAATAATTCTCTGCACAAAATTGTAAGTTTGTGTTATTTTTTCAGATTATTTTACAGATAAAATCTTATCTAAAGGATGATTTCAAGGGACTATTATTTCCTTAAAAAAGATACATTTTATGAAATATGTAATCATGGCTGCAACACCATTTGAAAAAATGAAAGCACCACAAAGAGTGTGAAAAAAGAAAATGTGCCGCAGCATTATTATTTAAGTTAAGAGTTTTTTCAAGTGTAGTGAACATTCAATACTTCCAGGCATAACATTTGATCATATTATGACATAAATTTGTAAGTTTTTATTCACTTAAATTAAATTTTCTTAAAATTTTTCAAACTGTAATTTAAAGTATGACAACTTAAAAAAATAAACCCATAGTTTTCAATAGGCATACAAACATAATGAATTGCCAATTTATTGTGTTTTATCACGTCGTACGGATGGATGGTAACATGTGACTTTATGAAAAGGCCTGATTATCTCGTAGTGATCTAGTATAGTAGTAAGATGAGTGAGGAATAACCTGATGGCATGTGAGTATTGATCAGCTCTTGCAGCCTTAGGCAGCTGCATGGCAATTACATTCCGACTGCCCGGAGACTAGTAGATCAGAGGTTATGGTTATGTCTAATACAGGTCTGTACTAAGTACTACTGTAAAAGAAAAGGACTTAGGGTTAACAATTAGTGCTGATATGAAGGTTTCAGAGCAGTGCTGAATTGCAGCTTCAAAGGGAAATCAAATCCTTGGATTAATTAGGCGAAACATAGCGTGTAAGGTAAAAGAACTAATAATATTGCTGTACAAAACAATAGTTAGGCCTCATTTAGAATATTGTATACAAGCGTGGAGGCCATATCGCAGGAAGGACATAGATATGCCAGAATGAGTACAGAAGAGAGCAACTAAAATGACACAAAAACTGAGAGATCTTAGTTATGAAATACTCTTAAAAGAATGTGGTTTGACACAACACTAGAGGCCAGGAGATATTGAATGGCTATGAAAATATTGATAGAAATATTTGTTCTCAGTTAAGGAAGACAGAAGGACTTCCTTATCCACCTGCCATCTAAAGTTAATTCAATCTTGTTAAATCTTGTTACTAATTTAATATATAGTTTTACTGCTTATATGAGCCCCATGGACATTTTTGTAATGCACCTTTTATACAATCTCTTAGAATCTGCATATGGATGTGTGCATACATACATGCACACACACACGTTGGCATTCACATGCATACATGGCAATAAATATGCAGACCAGACTCTGATCAAACAGGCATTATGCCCAGTATAGAGGCACCAAAATCAACATGATCAAGATGGCTCTAAGGCCAGTATAGGTGAGATGAAGGCCAATCTGACTGATCAAACGGGCACCAAACCGACCAAGGCCAGTATAGGGGGGCACCAAGCCAATATAAGGGGGCACAAAGCCAGTAAAGGGGGGGCACCAAGCCAGTATGGGAGTACAAAGCCAGTAAAGGGGGACACCAAGGCTAGTACAAGGACCCAAAGCCAATCTTATCAAAAGGGCTCCAAGGCCAGTATATGGTGTCAAGCCAGTATAGGAGGGGGAAAGGGCACCAAGGCTAGTTTAGGGGAGCATCAAGGCCAGTTTAGGGGCACCAAGCCAGTATAGAGATACAAAGGCCAGTAAATATGGGGAGATATGGGGGAGAGGGAGAGTGAGAGAGAGGGATGAGGGGGTTGTTGTACAGAGAGTAAGAGAGAGAGATGATCGAGGTGGTTGTTGTAGGGAGAGGGAGATGAGGGGGCTGCTGGAGAGAGAGAGGGAAATAAGGGTTTTTTGGAGGGAGAGGGAGAAAGGGAGATGAGGTTGTTGTACCGAGTGAGAGAGGGAGATAAGGGACTTGTTTGAGGGAGAGACAGAGATTAGGGTTTTTTGGAGGGAGAGAGGGAAATAAGAAGGTTGTTGATACTGCACTATATATATATATATATATAAGAACTTACCTTTTTATTGATTGTTGAAAGTTAGATGGAATGGGAATATATTTTGTTTGGAATTGGAACTGATATGGAATTCATTTTGTTAGAATTAGTGACTTGATACTGTTATTCTTTACCCCTTAAATTTGCTATTAAAATCCTATTTGTCTGCTATGTCACTCTGAATCTGGCACCAGCCAGGAAGCTGTCAACATTACAACACAGACACTATCTACTCTGTCATTGAAACAATGTGAACAAGAACAATAGAAGTGAACAGACTGATAAATGACTTCTGAAACACCTGCTCAATGAGATAAGGCAGTGGTAGCTAGCCAGTTGCTGTTAGGAGTGTCAACTCCAAGTACAATCACCCCAATCTGGTGTTCTAGGCAGATAACGTCTAGATATATCAAAAACACCAGATGACTGAGCACACGATTTCAAGTACAAACAAAACTGTTAAAACATATGAAGGGTTTCACGGCAATATCATTTTCTTCATTCTGAGAAAAGTCACTTTTGTGCTTCATCCTCAAAGTTTAAATAACAACTCGTAAATTAAATTTGTATATATTTATAATCCAAAATCATAGAGAATGGTGGCAAACTCTGAAATATTTGTTGCACATTTGTTACACAAAATGTGATCTAAGTAATTTTGTTATCAAAACGCAGTATATTCATACAGCGCACGATGTCACTCCGCATAGCTGCACATGCAGCACGGCGGTGCTGATTGGTTGAACATGGATATATCACGTTTTGATAAATAAAGACGGACGGCATTTACTGTGTTTTGTAAACTAACAATCTTTTGTGCACATAATTTCAATGGGATTTATTGCATTTTTGTATAAATTAAATAGTATCCTAGCTCAACATGTGTTTAAACAAATGCTTAGTCCAGGTTTGGTTGAAATTTAAAAAAACAGCATTCATTGCGTTTTGTCATGAAACTCTTCAAATTGAAGTTGAATTTTTCCTTAGCCTAGGATTTCATAAGCTGGAATTTATAAGATGATGATGTTTTACAATGTGGAATTAAAACTGGAATATATTTTTTTAAATGACTAGAATTGTAATTGATAAAACAGAATTGACCCCTGCCGGCTAACTGCTAAACCTAGGACATGTTTTCAAAATTGCAACAGTTTATTCTTCTGTATAAATGTCAGTGACTATCAGAATAATTACACTATTGACTCTGTTATAATTATATATGTAGTTTTTGTATAATTCTTCATTGATTGTTTTACACACAAGTTGTATTGGCATTGGATTGAACACATCAGCTTGGACAGATATCTAAACGAAGCAACATTTGTTCTCATATATTTATATCCATTACCTTGGCTAGCCAGCTCGTTTCATGCCAACAATTCCAGAAAATTCTTGTTCTATTTAACACTGAGTATAACTAGAACTAATTTAAACTAGGATTAATGGACTGTGATGCAAAATATAGGTCAGTACATATTACTTTCGCCACAGTGCAACAGCCTAATTGCATAGTTATGTTGGGCCAGCTGTTCATGCTTATTTATGCTGCACAGGAATAGGGTGGCTCTAACAGGTAGCACCCAGACCCTCACCCACAAGCTAGTTACTTACTTTGAAGTTTTTGTACAATGGCCTAGAACTTCAATAAGTATGTAGCCATGTGGTGGCAGCACTATACTGTGTAAACATTGTTAACATTATGAGAAATGACAAGGGGCTTTGTACATAAAAAAATCCAATATCCCCCAAAAATTTGATGTAGGTGGGTGTGGGTCCACTTAAGATTACCACAATAAATTGGAAATGCATGTTTTAAGTTTTCATGGTTGAAAATTTGCAATAATCGCCTTTTCACTGCATTGGTATATCACCAAAACTAGATCTTTCCAAAGTGCAGATTGGAACACAGATCAGTCTAGACACCTCAAACATGCCTAAGCCCTACCATAGTCAAGAAACAACATCACCAAACAAGAGTTGGCAAAGACAAAACTTGCTTTCAACACAACTACACAACCCTGACAAACTAAATTGATCAGTTCCAAGAAAACAGAAGGAAAGCAAATGAGTATTGGCAACTATTCAGCTATGGACATTAGACACCTTTGGTGTAAACTTTCAATGCAACATTGACTGGTTCTTAGCCAGTCTTGGCAGTACGAAACAGGTAATTGAGGCAAAACAAAACTTGTTCTTGGAGTATAAAAAACCCCAGATCAAACGATAACACAAGTGCTCAATATAAAGCATGCCAGGCAAGCACTTAGCCAATACTATGTGTGGATATCAATAGACAGCAACAAAACCTAGGAATTAGAAAAGTATGTATACGAGTAAAACCCAGCTATAGGTTCTACAATAAATAAAACTGCCCCACTCAAACTAAAAGATGGTGTCACACTAATGCTAACTACATTTGATGAATAAATAGACGGAATGAGCATTTCTCAAAGCATTATGACCATATATACTGTGTTAATCTTTGTACGCACATGAGAATAATAGAATAGAGTAATTCAAGAAAGCTGGATATCCTTCAATCCTATTCATCTCATCCATGGTTTCCATAACAATGTAGTTTATTATACAAGATCTATAGAGCATACTAGCTTTCTTTAAGCTGCCCAATGACAACATTCTTAAAAACTATTTAATTTACAGCTGGCCTATTTGTGAAGGTCTAGTAATACTAATAGGCAGGCAGGAAGAAAGAAAGATTAACCCTAATGACTACTCAAGTCAACATTTTTCTAATTTACTTTGACTCCTGCCCACCATGTGGCACCACTGTCACAAGGAAGCCATAAACTGGGGCAAGTACAGCCTAATGTTAACATGCAGGAATATCCCTATCAGTTATACAAAAACTAAGCACATTGAAATATTCATTTCACATACAATGTGTCACATGAATATTCAAAATTAATATGAATACATTTATTTCAGGCAAAAAACCCATATGCAAAATATAATGGCAATGTTACAACTTTCCCCATTGAATCTACCTCTATATTCCTGGCAGAATATGACATGATTGTGTATAACAAGCAAGTAACTTTGATGCACAGAAATGTCCAAAATAGCTCAACCAATCAACGATGCCCCTGCAATGAGCCAATCATCACCAAGATTACAATCAGCATAGTCTGTGCTACTACTTGGGCATGGCCCACGTGCAGGGAAGCTAGAAATCCTGGAAAGTTTTATAGCTTGTAACTACAAACAGTAATTGGCTTAACCACCAGATGGTGCTACTGTTACAGAACTTAGACACTTCCATCAGCACCAGTTGTGATGTATTTCTTTCTGCACAGACAGCTATGTGGCATTAGAATGCACACCTGTCCAACATCATCAGCTGTTGCACTGTCACTGCCAGGATATGCCTGGAATTAATGCCATGCTGGGTCATTCACGTTTATTCATATTTATGCCAGATAAAGTACAAGATTTTAAAGTACATTTTAAAATTAAAACTCCCTCCAAAAGCTATTGATTTTGTCCCACCATGAATCAAGTTTGTTGATAATATGATAATTAAGTTTGACTGTCATATTGGGTAATTTCCAAGTGTAAATACACTGAATAGACTGAACAGGCATTGAATAATCATGGGGGTTTGGTCTGCAAAGGGAGTCTGGCTCAGTCTGCAGACAATTTGTATGCCTTTGACAACTTGTCCACTGTGTGGTGCCACTGCTGTATAATTTTCCTGGCTCGTGTTCTCACGGCACCACCATTGTATCAACTTCTTGGCCTCCTAATGCTGTGTTTCAATCTCTTCTTGGTCTTGGTTGAGTACTGGCCAACACTCCCTAGGAGTCATATGGTCAGGGTTGGGTGCGCATGCTAGTTGGATTATTAGTCGTGTATTAAAGCTTGTCTGAATATCTGTGGCTCTGTAATGTTGACTATTGCATCTGGTAGTGAATTCCAATCTTTTATTGTCCAGGGGAAATAGGAATATTTATAAGTTCTTGCTGGTACGGATAGTGTTGAATACTTTGCTATTTAGATTCCATGATAGGGGTTGTACGAGCTGGAGGAGATTTTCGACAGGCAGGGATAGGTGACCAAAAAATGACCATAGATGGCTTTGTGGAATATGGTGAGTTTGTTTGTTTGTCTGGTTGATAGTTGTATTACTTTTTTTTTTTCCTGACACGCATCCAGTTTCTCTGGATGTATAATCATTAAGACAAAAGCGAGCTGCCAATCTTTGGACCATTTCTATTTTGTTGATGAGGACCTATGTGTGGGGGGTCCCACACGGATGATGAGTATTCTAAGAGTGGTCAGACAAGGGTTGTGTAGGCAGTTGTTTTGATGTTTTTGGGGCACAAGTATAGATTGCGTCTAATAAATGCTAGGGTATGGTTTGCTGAGGTTGTAATCTGTTGGATGTGTTTGTTCCAGGTGAGATCTTTGGCGATACATATTCTTAGACAGGGATGACTGTCGGTTTCCTGTAGTGTTGCGTTTCCTAGAGTATAATTAAAATGTTTCACATTTCTTACATGAGTTAGTCTCATCACAAAGCATTTTTTTAGGTGAAAGTGCATCTACCAATCATGTTCCCATTTTTCTAACTCATTTAGATCTTTCTGTAGTTCCTGTGAGTCAGACTGATTATTGATTTCTCTATAGAGGACACAGTCATCTGCAAAGAGACGGACTGTGGAGTGGATATTGTCAGGTATTGATGTATATCAGGAAGAGAGGTGGTACCCAATACTGTGCCTTGATGTACACCTGATATAACATTTATCCAGGTGGAATGCTTTTGAGAAGTCCATTATTATCATGTCCACTTAGGATTTATTATATAGAGAATTCACTAGGTCATGTGTGGTGAGTATTAACTGAGTTTCTGTGGAGTGTTTACTACGGAAGCCATGTTGTCTGTCAGATAAGACTGTGTATTGGTCAAAATTTTAACAAGATTTAACAAGATTTAACAAGATTGCCATCCAGAGAATTAACTCTAGATGGCAGGTGGACAAGGAAGCCCTTTGGCTTATCGAGAGTCCAACCCTTTTATCTACATATATCCAGCCCTTCTGAGGTGTGTCGATTTTATTTTTAAACATATTCACATTACTAGCACCCACACAATCATCAGATAATCTGTTCCATTCATTCACAGTCCTTTGTGAAAATGAGAACTTTCTCACGTCTAATCTACACTGCTCCTTTACTAATGTAACTTCATGTCCTCTAGTCTTTCTATCTTTCTTAACTGAAAAAAACATATTTCTATCAATATTTTCATAACCATTCAATATTTTAAACACTTCTATCTGATCTCCTCTCAATCTCCTGGTCTCTAGTGTTGTTAAACCACATTCTTTTAGGCGTTTTTCATAACTAAGATCCCTCAGTTTTGGTATCATTTTAGTCGCTCTCCTCTGTACTCTTTCTAGCATATCTATGTCCTTCTTGCGGTATGGCCTCCACGCTTGTATACAATATTCTAAATGAGGCCTAACTATTGTTTTGTACAGCGGTATTATTAGTTCTTTTTCTTTATATGCTATATTTCGCCTAATCAATCCAAGGATTTGATTTCCTTTTGAAGCTGCAATTCCACACTGCTCTGAAACCTTCATGTCAGCACTAATTGTCAGCCCTAAGTCTTTTTCTTTTACAGTAGTACTTAGTACAGT
Organism: Paraescarpia echinospica; assembly: GCA_020002185.1. NCBI lineage: Eukaryota > Metazoa > Annelida > Polychaeta > Sabellida > Siboglinidae > Paraescarpia > Paraescarpia echinospica. The sequence goes on from CM034538.1 coordinate 6,967,598, forward strand.
ACCCCCCATTGTATATTCTACATATTCGTTCCCATGTCCTGTGTGAATTTCCCAAAATTGAACAACATTTGCCACTTTTCAGACCATTTGATCAACCTGTCAAGATCATCTTGTAAATGCTGTCTATCTCCATCACTTTTAATCCTTCTAAACACTTTTGTATCATCTGCAAATTTCAACACCTTGCTAGCTATATCATCGTCCAAATCGTTTATATATATTAAGAATAATATAGGTCCCAGTACTGATCCCTGTGGAACCCCACTCAAAACTGATTTCCAGTTTGAAGCCTCCCCGTCAACAACTACCCGTTGTCTTCTGTCAATTAGCCATTTTTCTATCCAGTTAATTATACCATTTCCTATGCCATGGGCCTTTAGTTTAAGCAGTAATCTCTGATGTGGCACTTTGTCGAAAGCTTTTTGAAAATCTAAGTAGATGGTATCTACTGGTGATCCATCATCTACCCACTTGGTGATATCTTCCAAAAAACATAACATATTTGTTAAGCATGACCTCGCTTTTAGTGTTGAGATGGGTTTATCAGTTATGTTTAACATCATGTGATCTTTAATTAGTCTTTCTAATTTGGATGTTAAACGGTCTATAGTTCTCTTGTTTCTTTTGTATGTGATGGAACCACTCCCTCTTCTAATGACAAGTTGAAAACTGTTGCAAGGCTAATTTGTTCTACAATTTCCACTAGTAGTTTGGGTGGAATACCATCCACTCCAGGTGATTTATTTTCCTTCATAGCCCTAATTTTCTTAGCTACTATTTCTGGGGTTACAATTAACTGTCTTAAATAGTCTGATTCTGCCCCCTTGAACTTAGCCTCTGGTACTGGCAGTGAACTAGTGTCTTCTCTGGTAAACACTGAACTAAAATACTCATTTAGGTCTTCTGCCATTAAGAATCCTTCTGATATTATATTTCCAGCACTATCTTCTAGAGGACCGACCTTATCCTGAACTTTCTGTTTGCTTCGAACGTACGCATAAAAACTCTTGCTGTCATGTTTTATATTACAAGCTAATTTATGTTCATAGCTTCTCTTTGAATTTCTAATTTCAGATGTAGCTTGGTTGGTCCATTATGTTAGAGTAAATAATTTGTTCGAGGAGCTTGCAACATATTGAAGTTAGGGAGATGGGATGGTAATTTGATGGAAGGAACCGGTCTCCCTACTTGAAGATTGGAATGATGTTGGCATGTAACCATGAGAGGGGATGTTCTCCTTTGATAACTGATTTTTGGAAGATTACTCTGAGGGCTGGAGCTAATTCATTGGCAGTTAGTTGTAAGATTCTGGCTGGCACTTCATTGGGTGCTGCTGATTTGTGTTTTTAAGTCATCAAGTAATTTGGCGACTCCTTTTGTTGTGATGGTGATGTCAGGCATAGCTGGTATGTTTGAGTATGGTTCTTGTGGTAGGTTGGTGTTTTCATTTGTAAAGACCAACTTAAATTGGTTATTGAGGATTTCGGCTTAACGTCTGTTGTCTGATTCTACCCTGTTGTCTTTAATTAGGGTTGGTATTTCAACTGTATCAACTTTAAGGCTTTTTATGTATGACCAGAATCATTTTGGCGAGTCTGAACAAATGGATGATATATATCTTCTGTGGGCATTTCTTGTCTCTCTGCGCGTGGCTTTATGTGCCTCACACGTCTTTTCGAATGATTGAGAAATTGGAGGGGAACAGTTCACTGCTGTCAACTGAGCTGTCTAGGTGTGTTTCAGTTCCCATAAATAATTGTAATTTTCAATCCACACTGAAAGTCTGAAACTTTGCTCCTGATACTACAGAAGTTTATTACCATGGTTTTCATGGATTGTCTCTTAGTAGGTGTTTCCTTAAGTTCTATTTGTTTTACATGGTCTAGTACTATTCGAGTTACTGCTTGTGTTATTATTCCTTTGTTTGTATGGAGAAGCGGGTAGAGGTGGGCTTAGTGGTTCACTGCAATCAGATGTGGACATGTCCGACGAGATAGAGAAGCTGTCTGTTTGCTCTATGGTTGAGTTTAAAAAAATTGAACTTGCGAAATTAGGAATGCCACACAGGCAGCAAATCCATGAGACTTGGCTGTTTTGCAAATGTCGACATTCCCATGCAATCTACATGGTACCATCAATTGCAATGATCACAGCATGTCGCTCTCTGGTCCCATCTTACTGCTGTTTTGCAGATGGCACAAGGGAATTTGAGCTTGTATGGACCTGAGTTTTGGTTGAGTTCACCAGCTTGCATGAGGATTAAGATGGCAAGGCATGTTGGACATTTTTGGTTTAAGGATGCTACCTTGTAAAAGTTTTTTGATTTCCATCCTGTTATGGTGTTTGTGGATGCTGGGAAGTACTTGTAATCAAAGTCTGGGGACACAAGTAGAGATAGCTGATGATTGGCAGTTCTAGTCAAATTTTCACCATGGTTTTCCCAGTTTTTCTGTTCTATCCTAAGTGTTGGTCCACATAGTAGTAGTATACAGATGGCACAACAGTTCATATTTGCCATTTTAAAGTTGAATTTATATATATATATATATATATTTATACTTATTATATATATTATACATTTAGCAGGCTTCAATCTTCTCTCTATATAGAGAGGGGGAGAGAGAGAGCGAGCCAGACTATATTTGCCATTTTAAAGTTGAATTTTTACCATATCTGATTAACGGAATTAAAAAGTTCATCCAATGATTTTAAAAACCAAAACTAAATAATTAATTTATGTAAATGAGTCAGTGTGTCATACTGGATACAAGATAGGTTAACTGTTTTATGAAATGGATGAATTTAAAAAAAAATGGGCCAAGTTGCCCTAAAGTCCTTTGGACTAATACGTCTATATGTGACCCCGGCTGACCAAATGAGTGATAAGTCGGAAAAATTGTAACATTGTTTTCTTACATCCTTGTTAAGGTTTGGTAGGGTGCTTTACACGGTTTCAAAAAATATGACTGCTATAAAAATTGGCAGTTATGGAGCATGGTAGGGATCAAAAAGTGAAAATGAAGAAAATGGCTGTTGAAGTTTTATATTATACATGTATATGCAAATGGATTGCATGGAAATATTACATGCACAACATTCAAATGTGGCACACAGTATGTAATATGTGTTATGTTGCAATGATACACTGGAAGTCCAAATTTGCTGCTACAAAGACTTATCAAGTTATGCCAGATTATGTCTTCATGTATAAAACTAGGAGGACAGATTATTTGAGAGCAAAAGGTAGACTCACTGTTTGACATAGTTTAAAACCTACAGGCAACTGTCCAGTTTAACAGGGGTCTAGTGGCTTAATGTTGTTTGTTGACACAAGCTACTGCCAGTGACCAATTACACATTAGTCACAGTTTCCATCAAACAATAGCAGGCAGAGAATCTTAGCTCCACAGCTGGGTGTAATACACAACCAGAGCCACCACTGATTCATGGTCAAGTAGATTAGCTAAATGCACCAACTAAGACAATAAACAACACTGTGAGTGACAGTGTCCAGAGTGAGGCCTAAGCAGTGTCCTCATTGCTGAATAGATCAATTAAACCTGCCAAGTGGGTGACATTCTGCACAAGTGTTCATTAATCCTTAGTGATTGTTCAGAACACCAGACTGACCACATACCTAAACAAAGCGAATGTTATAGGTGAAGAACAGGCAGTGTTCAGATAGGGGTATTGGTTGAATTGTATTTGTCTCAACGCAAAAGGCTTTACTGTGCCTTCATCGATTATAAGAAAGCATTTGATTTAGTAGACCGGTCCTCCCTGTGGTCTAAGATAATTTCATGTGGTATTAATGGTATTGTGTTGAAAGTTGTATACAACATGTACAAAAATGCTAAATCATGCATAAATCAGGGCCAGGCTGTGTCAGCCTTCTTCTCATGTGATGTATAGGTATGGCAAGGAGAAAACGTGTGTCCTTTGTTATTTGCTATTTACCTGAATCATTTTGAACACTGTTAGTCACAATTATAACGGACTTGACATGGCAGCTGGTTAAATTTACAACAACCTTAGTGATGATGATGTAGAAAATGTATGTTCTACTATATGCCGATGACACTAGAATGATTCAATCAAATACAGATTTCTTGCTTGTGTATAGCGGAACTATGTCAACTCTTCTAATGGTTGACATTTGGTTGTTTCAGGTGTCAACTATATTGTGAATCTGTAATTATTAGTCTATATTGATACAATTGATTTACACAGTACCATGTCTACACAAGGCATGGCAAGCGTAAACAGAACAGTAGAATGCATTTGAAATAAATAAAGTGTAGGATATTTTACTCTATAGTTGTCCAGAATATTAATTTTCTATGTTTGTCACCTACAGGTGACAGAATATTAATGTTCTATGTTTGTCACCTACAGGTTTCTACAGACAATGCATCTTTAACCAATAGACACCACAGTCACACCATTTTATAATAATTAAATGAACATCAAAATAAACACAACTTGCAATTATAGAAAATCAATAGTTTTGAAGATACAGTTTAAAAGTGTTAGGCAACTGTTCAGTCTAACAGGAGTCAAGTGTGTCTACTCTGCCTGGGTGCTGTGACCAATTAAAGATTAGTCAAGGTCTCAATGGACTGGGCTGTAGAGATTAGACACAGTTGTTGATTTTGTGGCACAATACACAACATTTAATGTTGGGGGTGGTCTCAAGGGCCCTTCTCAAAACCACATCACTAGATAATGTAAACCTTTTGCACTTTGGGGGCCCCTTAGGTGCCCTTAGAATGATTCAATCAAATACAGATTTCTTGTATATAGTGGCAGCACCCTAAGATACATCTATGCAAAATTAGAAAAAAAGTTGCTGAACAGTTTTTAAAAAAATAGGCCAAATGTTACATTTTTTACCAGTTTTGGGGTCCTTGGAAGCCCTAGGGAGCCCTTAAAATGATTCAATCAAATACAGATTTCTCGTGCATAGTGGCAGTGCCCCAAGATATGTCTATGCAAAATTAGAGAAAAAGTTGCTGAACGGTTTCTGAGATACGGCAGCTAACGGCGGACGGCGGACAGCGGACGCAGAGTGATGGCAATAGTCCCTTGGACCTTCGGCCAAAGGACTAAAAATAGGCCAAATATTAAATTTTTACCAGTTTTGAGGTCCTTGGAGGCCCTAGGGAGCCCTTAAAATGATTCAATCAAATATAGATTTACCGTGCATAGTGGCAGTGCCCTAAGATATGTCTATGCAAAATTAGAGAAAAAGTTGCTGAACGGTTTCTGAGATACGGCAGCTAACGGCGGACGGCGGACGCAGAGTGATGGCAATAGTCCTTTGGACTTTCGGCCAAAGGACTAAAAATCACACTTGGGGAGATCCTTTAAAACAGTTTGTCAAATCAATTATTAATTGACACTTACAGCCTAGATGCCCCTCTGTGTTGCTATAGAAACAAAGACGAAAACAACAAGTGTTGCAGCCACTTGTGGATGTTATCAATCTCAACATGGCTGCCTTTGCCACCGAGATTTCTCATTTATCGAGATCAAAGACGTTTCTCAGTCTCATGGCTTGACACCTATACAGCAATGAAAAATGCCTTCAAAAGAGGGTCGATTGCAACTGAAAATATTTTTTTATCAGCAATTTTGTTTTAACTCTGATTCATTACCGGTGTTAAAATATACTGCGTGGTGAAAGGTAGTGACTGACCATATAAGTAGAATACACTGCCAGGGATGGGCAGATGCACAAACTGCGTACACATCATGCTCGTGTAACTCAATGACAGCAAAGACATATTCAACACATCTACCAAACTGTCCTATAGATGCAAATGACGACCCTTGACAAGCATACGTAACTTGAGATCTATAGTGCTGTGTATGACAGTATATAGGTGTATCTGTATTTTTATGTAGCTTTAAAACTGGTATTTTAATTTAATCGAACCAGTATTCTGCATTGTATGTTACACCTTGACAATCTGAAATTACTTAATACTACCAAAGTATTTACAAGTCATGGAATTTGAAAAAGACATTCAACACATTGATGTCTCTATGTGGAAAGAAAATGTACTTTTAATCAGAGTGCAACCCCAGAAGAACAAATTATCATGCCTAATCCACTGGCATGACTGTAATTTCAAATGACTGCATTTCCTGCACATAATATGGAGAGCATGCCTCTAGGGAATGTAAAACCGTATATCGTATAAAAAATATATATATATATAGTCCATAATGTATATCATCATATACGGTACACAATTGACAGACAGCTACTTCGTTCATTCAAGTTTTTTTTATAATTCCAGGAAAACGTCAGCTCGATTATTTGAGTCAGCGAGGGGACATTATTGGAATATGGATGTGTTCTCCAAAAAATCAAACCCCCTGCTGTTTTGCTAATGGTGAATGAGTAATAAAATAAATATTACGCTAGCCTAGCGATGTCTAACGGAATGGTGAAAGGGCCTTTGTCAGCAGCAAAGTGCCATCTGATGACTAAAAGTATGATCACTGTAGCGCCAGCAGCTGTACAGCCGTGATATCAAACTTTGCATTTTTAAAGACTGCGTTCAATCCCGAATATCTGTTTTCATGTGTGATTTCACTTCTGTAACAGGTGATAGTGTAATAGGCAGTGCTTCAGTAACAGGAGAATTATACAATATACAGAGAACAGACTGATCAGATGCCTAATGGAAATAGCATACTTTATTGACAGTTCTGTACCTGAATTAAGTAGGACTCTAGTAACAAGAGAAGAGTAACATTCAGCTACAGGTGCAACTGGTACCCACCTGTAAACAATTCATCTTATAAACCACACTTAGAACGGTGGTTTTTGTAGGCTGTCGACTCTAGTCGACACATTCTAATTTTGTACTTCCTCGAGAAGTCAGGTTGGTCTGAGTTTTTGTTATTCCTTGTAGTGAAGATTTTTCTGTTGTCTTTTCTGTCATTCCTTACTGGAGGTTGTTCTATATTGTCTTTTCTGTCATTCTCACTGGAGGTTGTTCTGTATTGTCTTTTCTGTCATTCCTTATTGGAGGTTGTTCTATATTGTCTTTTCTGTCATTCTTTTCTGGAGGTTGTTCTGTATTGTCTTTTCTGTCATTCCTTATTGGAGGTTGTTCTATATTGTCTTTTCTGTCATTCTTTTCTGGAGGTTGTTCTGTATTGTCTTTTCTGTCATTCTTTACTGGAGGTTGTTCTATATTGTCTTTTCTGTAATTCCTTATTGGAGGTTGTTCTATATTGTCTTTTCTGTCATTCCTTATTGGAGGTTGTTCTGTATTGTCTTTTCTGTCATTCTTTACTGGAGGTTGTTCTATATTGTCTTTTCTGTCATTCTCACTGGAGGTTGTTCTACATTGTCTTTTCTGTCATTCCTTATTGGAGGTTGTTCTATATTGTCTTTTCTGTCATTCTTTTCTGGAGGTTGTTCTGTATTGTCTTTTCTGTCATTCCTTACTGGAGGTTGTTCTGTATTGTCTTTTCTGTCATTCCTTACTGGAGGTTGTTCTATATTGTCTTTTCTGTCATTCTTTTCTGGAGGTTGTTCTGTATTGTCTTTTCTGTCATTCCTTACTGGAGGTTGTTCTGTATTGTCTTTTCTGTCATTCCTTATTGGAGGTTGTTCTATATTGTCTTTTCTGTCATTCTTTTCTGGAGGTTGTTCTGTATTGTCTTTTCTGTCATTCCTTACTGGAGGTTGTTCTGTATTGTCTTTTCTGTCATTCCTTACTGGAGGTTGTTCTATATTGTCTTTTCTGTCATTCTTTTCTGGAGGTTGTTCTGTATTGTCTTTTCTGTCATTCCTTACTGGAGGTTGTTCTGTATTGTCTTTTCTGTCATTCCTTACTGGAGGTTGTTCTATATTGTCTTTTCTGTCATTCCTTACTGGAGGTTGTTCTATATTGTCTTTTCTGTCATTCCTTACTGGAGGTTGTTCTGTATTGTCTTTTCTGTCATTCCTTACTGGAGGTTGTTCTGTATTGTCTTTTCTGTCATTCCTTACTGGAGGTTGTTCTGTATTGTCTTTTCTGTCATTCCTTACTGGAGGTTGTTCTGTATTGTCTTTTCTGTCATTCCTTACTGGAGGTTGTTCTATATTGTCTTTTCTGTCATTCCTTACTGGAGGTTGTTCTATATTGTCTTTTCTGTCATTCCTTACTGGAGGTTGTTCTATATTGTCTTTTCTGTCATTCCTTACTGGAGGTTGTTCTGTATTGTCTTTTCCGCCATAATGGTTTATCACCATTGTGTTATTATGTGTATTATGTTTCTGTCATTTCTTTGCAAAGTTATTGTGTTGTATATTTGTCTGTCTAGACCTAAGTTGCCATTAATACATGTGCGTAATAAGGATTACCATGCAGGGCTTGACATTAACTCTCATAAAGCATTTGTCCAGTATAACAAGTACTAATTCATGTTTACTTATCTCAACAGAAATTTACTTGTCCCACCAAAAAATTGCTTTAAACATAAAACGCCAGTGTTATTGCCATAACTGGCTCTGTGGTTGTACCTTCCAAATTATGAATGTTGTTACAGGCTTACTAAACACAACTTGGCAGGCAGTATACCTTCAACATAGTTAGTATGGTCTTAAGAACATTATATTAATTAATAAATTAAAAACTAGGAACAGACTGCCTCCTTGTAACTAATTAAAATGCAAAGCTAAACGTGTCGTGGCATTTTATTGAACACAATTTATATAAGCACTAGGTACAATGTTCTGAATTATCATCTCTGCTACTAATAAAAAATATTGCTTGTAATAAATTCCAGATACAGTACAGCCCAAGTCACCAAGTGATATAAGAGTGGACAGTACAGGGGTGCATGCATAGGACTTGCACCTATAGCTTTAGGCAGTCATCATTCACTTGCTACAACTTATCAATATTTTGCTGCAGTAGACCATAAGTAGGGACAGAGCAAGGGGTTAAAGTGGCATCATGCACAATTTGGCTGATGGCTAATGCCCATTAATATATCAACACAAGGACCCAAATGTCAATCACACAGGGCAGGACAATAATTAACAAAGTTCTAAATTGCACACTGCAAATAAAGCAATTAATCCATCCTCGCAAGCCAGGGCTGTTTGCCATGCAAAACTAGCCCCGACTGATCCCCTATACGAAGTGCGGAAGTTAGTTGAGTCAAACTAGTAATTGACTTCGCCAGTCGGATAACGACTTCTGGGAATCCCAATATATAATGACCCGTTCGCCCATTAGCACAAGCAGCTGAGCGGTATTGTGTATTTGAATAATTGTTTCTACTTCCTAAACATTGCATGTAACACAAGCCACGGTTGGTTGAAATTAGTTTCATTATGTCCACCTAGGCTACCACTGGCACTAGAATCTGTTTAGCCAATTTGGCTAAAGGTTCCAATTTTCTTTAGCCAAATGAGATTTTGTTTAGTCATTTTTTAAGCAGAAACTAGGGTGAGAAATTGTAAATAATCAAATCCTATAAAACAATACATCGACATAATATGCATTTATATTTTGCACACATATATATATATATATAGTCACAACAACACCAATATATAGAACAGTGTTTAATTATCAATATAAAACAAGATATATACGGGACAATTATTCAGCAGTTCTCTGGTCAAAGGCACGCACATCAAGAAATCGTGACTTGACCAGACCATCGCCAGCGTTCTTCACTGTCGGGAGGCAGTTCTTTGCTTGGGTCAGGACGGTCCTCATCTGAGCGATAATGGCCAACTTTGCGTGGTCATTTGCTGTGACCGTAGCAGTCACGAAGTCCAGCTGGCGCTTCGGAAGCAACACCGATCTTCGGTGGTCAGCAGACAACTCGTGCTTCCCCAAGTCGTCCTTCTTCGGCTTCTTGGTGCAATCTTTCCCAGAAACAAAAACGTTGTTCGCTTTTGCGTGAACGCAGATCTTGCAACGAAAGACGTTGTCACTAGTATCGTGAGTCAGCCACGGAAAACGGACAAACCAGTCCGACTTGATCAGACGTGCCGGCAGCTTTGTCGTTTTCTGCTTCTTCTTTTCACGGTCATCGTCAGCTGATGTACGTTTTCTAATCATCTTGAAACGTATAACTAAGTGAACCGTTGTGATGAATTTTACCCGCGCGCGGTATTTATACGGATGATTACATACGATACGATTGGCTGTTGCCGAGAACAATTCAATCATTGGCTTATCACGGGACAATTATAGATTAGGGGGCGCTGAAACAATTCCACGGGTGGCGGGCACCTGTGATTCACGGGTGCACTGCTGCTAACGCCACGGTGCGCTGTTAACCCATTTCATTCGGGATACGCCTACGGGCGTAGTTAACCTTTTCATTCGGGATACGCCTGCAGGCGTAGTCAATGCACGTGACGGCCTTATCGGGTATTTATAGAAACTGTGTGCATCGTAGCAAGCATTTACCATTTTTCCCATGATGCAGTATGACCACACTACCGGTTTGGTAGCCATTTGCAAATTTTCAACCGCGTGTTTATCTGCAAGTTTGGAGTGAAGTTCGAGTTCGATATTTTGGCATTTAAAAATGGCGGATGATGGTGCAGTTAGTGATGGAAGCGATATCGACGTGGAAGACAGTGAAATCGGCAGTAGTACGAGCAGTATTTCGACTGAAAACGACGCAGACGAATCTGTTGTGTCCAGTGCCAACAGCTTGGAGTGTGTCTGTACGCACTTCCACAGCCTGTTCAACTTGTGAGTTGGCACTTGGCAGTCAGTGACGTGAACAATATGAACTGTGACATCGCCGATGTCATGAACAGTGTCATGGACATTATTACCTTAGTTCGGTGAAGGGTTATTGTTTCATTAAATTTTATTATGCACATTATATCTTGTGTTGTAATTCGTTTTCATTGGAAACTGCAATGCCAAGCCAAGGCAATGGCAATGGTGAATTACTGTAAGGAAATTACTAATTTTGTGTACGTGACGACTTCCATTCTAAAAACTATAACTTTGGACTGACATATGACATTTACATCAAATTTTTACCACTGTTTGAAGAAATTAATTTGGGAGGTTTCTCTCACTGGATATATGATATGTCTAAGTGGCTATATATAGGTAAAACTAGCCCCAAGTCTGTGTACACATTTTGTTTTTATTTTATTTCTTTCATTCTTCTTCTCCGTGAGATAACTTCCTCCATGTTCACTCTACAGAAACAGTTTCAACACCATCATGTAGGCAATTCTCTTCTGATTCCAGAAATGTATGGGTTTATACACTTTTCTTCAACAGTTGCCTGAAAAAATATTATAATTGAAGCGTTGGTGAATCCCTGTCAGGAAAGATATCTTTTCACATACTCGACAACATTCATTCAGAAATGTGTAACTTCCGACTGAAACAAGATATTTACATGAAATTTGTACCACTGTTTGAAGAAATGAATTTGGCAGATTTCTCTCATTGGATGTATGACCATCCTGAGTGGTTGTATACAGGTAAAACAAGTCCAAAGTCGATGTACAATCTGTTTTTATTATTATTGCTTTTCAGTCTTCTTCTTCACCTTGAGATAACTTCTTTTATGCTCACTCTATACAAACAATTTTAACACCACCATGTAGGCAATTCTCTTCTGATTCCAGAAATGTAAGGGTTTATACACTTTTCTTCAACCAAAACCTGGCAAAAAATTAGTATGTGACCCACCCGTTGAAATAATTTATCACAACTGTAAATTAGTAATTTTGTCCAGATCTGAGCAATGTGGCCAGCTAACTAGCTGTCAGAATGAAATGGGTTAATACGGCCACGAAAGCGTTTCGCCAAATTGGCGAAGAGATTTTTATTTCTTTTGCCAAATGGGAAACAGTTTCGCGCAAGTGGCGATCGGCAGTGCTAGCCTAGTCCACCTGACCTGCTGAGATCCACTGATCTAGTGAGCGATTTCATAGACTGAGCTTAAATTCAGAGTTTCGCAAAGCGATCAGCCAGGGGGTACTGCTGGTTGGCACTGACATAATCACCAGCAGCGACCCCTGGCACACAAGGATGAATTGATCTAGTTGTAGGCGTAAGATTATACTCGCAAATGCACCGAGGTAGTAGTAACTTCAAGCCCTGTTAATTGTTGACTTTATTTATTGTGACTCAATCAACTTGTCCCCGTAGGACAAGTGTCCTGGACAATGTACTTGTCGGACATTAGTAATTACTTGTCCTGGACAAGCAGGACAAGCGTTATTGTTGATCCCTGACATGTAATAAATCATTATACCATTCTGCTGTAATCCACCCCTGGCGGCCAGCAACCTGTCTGCACATTTAAAGTTTAAAGAAATTATGTTACAATCTACTGCACATATTTAATTAACCAAATATCATTGGGTTAGGTTTAACACAAATTGAGATATACTGCTTTGAAAATAGAGAAATGTGCGATTTTGACAATTAAAAATATCCAACCAACATAGATAATTTGGAAAAATAACATTCAGATAAATATAAATGTGAACAAATGCAAGATTATAGTTATATATATATAGACAGTACAACATGTTTTATTGCATTAAACTGGCATACAATTTTATAAAAAAAATTGTAAAAGGATTATTTTAAAGACAAAATGTGATATTCAGCATGACATAACATTTTAATTTATGTATCAATTCACACCATATTTTGTATTCCCAGAGATTAATATACAAGTAATAGTTAAACAAAATATTGTGGGGCTAGGTTGAACAGAAACTGAGATATATTGCACTGAATACAGTAAAAAGTGTGATGTAAAACATTAAAATAATCATAGACATGTATGGATAATTTGGAAAATGCCATTTTATTTACAGAAAAATCTACTCACACTTATCAAATTGCTATTCAAAAATCTCATTGTTAACAATCAGTCAACAAACAGAAAATAAACTAGTTCTGTCTTTAAGCCACTGTTGGTACCCCTCTGAATAATAATAAAATTATAGGCCTAGATAGCTAGCTAATAACGCAGCAGCACAAACACTGCCGACTGCCAGCAACCTTACTATCCCTTCACTCACACCTGTCACCTAGATAGGCAGCCACAGGCCTACAATTACAGGAGCGGAGAACATCATGCCGAGGGGTCTTAGTTTTATTGTGGGGGGAGCAGGTTCTTTTAGCACACACACTATGTAATTATTCACTACTAGTGTTGGGATATGTTATACTAAACATTGTTAGTTATCATTATATGTCATTACATAAACAAATAATGAGTGTATGATGAAAATAAGTTTTTCAAATCAAATGTGCCGGCTCTGCACACAGCTGTTACCGCGTCGCGTAATTCAATCACATACAGGCTATGATATATCGACTTTCGAAGGTCGGCGTGTCCTCAAATCAACTTATTTTAATAATTTTTGCACACATGATTATGAATTTAACGACGAATCTAATGGTATTGGTCTTCGGGTGATTGAATTAGAATTTTTGAAGATATGACTGTTTGGGATGACAGTATATCAAACTCACCTTTAATTATTTAAAGGCATGCCTTTAATTAATTAAATGCGTGTGTTTAATTGTAATCAATCAGAACCAGTGAAACACAATTCTGTTAACACGCTTCGCTGATTGGTTACAATTACAATTAAGTATGCATACTTAATTAATTAAAGGCATGCCATTAATTATAACCAATCGAAACCAAGGAAATATCAGACATAGCCTTATGTTAATATATTTTGCTGGTTCTGATTGGTTATACAATTAAATACACATACTTAATTAATTAAAGACATGCCTTTAATTAATTAAGTATGCGTATTTAATTGTAACCAATCAGAACCAGCGACATAAACTCCTCTTAATACATTTCGCTGGTTCTGACTGGTTACAATTAAATGCACATACTTAATTAATTAAAGGCATGCCTTTAACTTTACATACGCATACTTAATTAATTAAAGGCATTATCTTAACGTTACAACCACGCCTTTAACTTTACATACGCATATTTAAATAATTTAAGGTGAGCCTAATATCCTGTCAGAGATTGGTGCTTGGTAGCTATTAGATGCAAACTCACTGGGTACATTTTTTATGTACTGGCGGGAGACCATCACCGATTGGTCAAATAACATTTCCTGCCTTAAAAAAGTGACCTTGTCTACAACAACATTTGGCAAGGCGCCAAGGTTTTGATCAAGGCATGGTTTTGGCTGATTTTGCGGCACTGCAAAAATCTCAGCAAGTCACATTTTGCGGGTCAGCGAGATACAGTGCTTCATACAGAGCGCGTGTCGCTCAATGTAGAACTTTTTAGTGACGTGCTTTTTATTGCCATACAACAATTCCTAGTTGCAGACCATGCTGAAGTTGTGACATTTACTGTGAAAAATCCTTGCCCAAGCCTATTTAGTACAACATTTTGTTTCTGGTACACTGCACATGGAAAACAATGTCATGTTTCTGCTTGCAATTTAAGCATGAAACAAATACCAGAGTATGATGAAATACTTCCCACTTGACAAAGTAGCTTACTGATCCTTCTTTCTTCAGGAGCTATCCATAATTTATTGTGCTCAATTTAGTTCAGTCATCCAGCATAAAATGCCATCAAGTCAATTCAGAATGGGACACTAACCACTGTGCCACTGTGCCTTACTTTCAGTGAGCCATCCTTCTCCATCTCAAGAAACCACCTTTATAAGACATATAATTTAATAGTTCTATTCCTGAGCGGTTTTGGCAGCTGCACTAACAGCCAAGGAAGACGTTGTACAATTTCCCTCTCATGAATGCAATTGATTCCTGATGGCAAACAGGTGTCTACTGATCTCATGTGTTCACAATGACTTGAGACAATCCTCTAAGTGAGTCTAACCTCTTACTTCATGCAGACCAACAATTTCCTTCTTCAAAATCATTGTTATATAAATCTGTAAATTTGTGAATTCCCTCCCCTTTGAATAAAGTGAGACAGTGGAAGAGTTGCAGTAATATAATGAAAGAAGGCCATACTTCACGTCTGACTGATTATTTGTGCTACTCCACCAACTGTCAAGGATAATTACTTTTCTAAAAGTGAGTGCAGATCACAAATGTAATAATTTTAATTAATACTTATTTCACACAAATAATAGTTTAGTAAATTAGAAGTTGGGAACCATGTTCTCTATTGTTGCAGTCGGTGGTCATTCTGGTTTAAATCAAATGTTAGTCTGCTATTTTGTATGTAACAATGCAAACAAATGTTTAATCATTATCGTACATATCCAATTACAAAATCATAAGTTTTTTGTAAGTTCTGCACGCTCCTGTGAAGATACCTTCTAAAAAAACAAGTCACGTAAGTCAATAAAAATCTTACTTCACAAAATCAGAATTAATAAATATGCATCCATTTACATAATAATCAATAACACCTCTTGTGGTGGATTTCAGATGTAATTAATATGTTTATTTATAGTAATTCTCAAAGTAACTACAAACTTGTTGTAGGTGCAAACTAAATTGATTGGATACATGTAGTGGGTTACCCACAACACATCCCTTGGGAAAGGTATTTAAGGCTATAAGTCCCTAATGTTCAGGTAGTGTATGGCTAAAACTAGTAAAGGATCCAGAGGTTTTGTTTAAACACATTTAAACTATACATTCAGTAACCCGTCAGAATTTTGTGATTTATGTAAACATAAGAAATGGAGATTCAGATGATTAGAATATATGTATACTTTTTTATTTACAGAATGCAGTATTTTGTTCTGGTGGGAGATTGGGATAAATGGAGACAACATCAAGGGATAAAAGAATATCTGTCCAAGTGGATTTGAGTCATGTATTAATTAATGTTGTTTAATCAAATTGTCGATGTTACTATTTTGTAACATAAAAGCTTCTAGATTTGATTTTTTGCCTTTCTTTTGCAGCATATTTATAAAAATGTGTAATTGAAAACACATGCCCAATCGTCATTATGAACAATACCAAATCATCAAAATTTCAAAAGTGTAAAGTGAACGAACGGCACACAGTCAAATGTAAACCACCCAAGTAAGAATATATGCCTCCCGTAATTAGAGAGAGTATTTTTTATAAGCCTGTACAATATCAAATGCAATTATTGTTCTATAAAATAGCCATTGCAATTTTACTAAATCCTAAAAAAATTATAAAAACCAAATGACTCTTACAACTAAACGGCAGCTTAGCGGGCTGTAGTAATGGCATTAAGGTAAGACTCCTAAGTAATTTATAGCACGTCCTCCTGTGTGAGTCCTGTGCAGCTTCTGATTTGGCATTGATGAGAAATCAATAACCTGACAGACAACAGAAGCCACCGGTTCTCTGCGCATCAGCAGCAAGTGGCATCAAATCCCCTGGGACCATACTCGCGGAAGTTGAAAGTATTTGGTCGTCTTTTTTGCCTCAGTCTGTGTTCGCTCAAAAGATGGGTAGTTTTTGTTTAATAAAGACAAGCTGAGATTTCAGCTGTTTTACCAAGTAATGCAGTAGGGAGAATTTACTTTGTGTTAAAGGTCAATGACATTTTTTTAACAATTCATCATACTTATGATGGTGAAACTAACTTAAAGATAATTCTTTCTTTTCCTGTTGTTTTATCCTAAATAGGACTGTAGTATACACATTTCAAAATGACCAGTTTGTGAGTTTCCATATTTTTAGCCCAACTACTGCCATAACAACAACTGCAATGGTTATGTCAGCATGAGCAAGAAACAAGTTAATCTGACCTTTGCGAATGACAACTTTTGAAATTTATCAGTTATTGATTTTCATAAACAAATTTAGCTCAGCATCACTCACACACCTAAACGGCTCAGCATCTTTCACACGCTCAACAAATGTTCAGTATCTCTGACACACCCAACCAGTTCAGTATATCTTACATGTCCAACTGCATGGGAAGCAGCTCCGGCCTCAGGTGGGAGCAAGAGCCAGCCAGTTACAACTTACAGACACACCTCCACTGAGTAATAATAATAATAAAGGTTCTTTTACCGTGCGATCTCTAACTAATAGTTAATCAATGCGCTCACAATATAGAAACATTATAAAAACAATTAAAATAATATATAAATTAGTTATAAATTAATTAATTTACAAAATAAAAATTAACAAGTCATTAAAAACGTCCTGTAAATAAATCTTGCTATTGTCCACCATAAGTTTATTTAAATAAATATAAATAGGTGACGTTTAAATAAAAACACAGACGGAGCATCTCGAAGTCAGAAGACCTTCAGGTAAGTGCATGAAAGCTACACATTTACCCCATATGGGATTTTTAGCTTTCCCTGACATAGACAACAGGTGGAACCGGAAGTGTCCAACAACATACACGTACTCTCTTCCAAAAAACACAGCCAACCCAGTCTCAAAAAGGAGTTGATGGACTCAAACGAAGGTTTTCTTGATGAGTCTGGTATTCTACCATCAAGCTGCCACTCACTACTATAGAGGAGATCTGGAGGACAGTTGTGTCTTCATTTATGTAATCATATTATTCCAGCATCTGGATACCAACTGAATGAGGATTTCCCTATTTATGTGTGGAAATAAAAAACGCAGATTCTTGGATGCAGGAATAGAAAGCATCAACTCCTGTGATGTCTGCTCACTTAGGATATCACATTTACTTGATGATGATGACATATGTTATGAACATCTGCAGAAATAGCAGGTCGAACCGTATGATGAATGGCATATCCAATGCAACAGGTGGAATATTTGGCAGAGGTTTAAATTGCGCCCCAAAGCAACATATTTCACTTTCAACATTGCGCAATACACACATGTTGTCTTAGTAAAAAGAGCAATCTTTGCAAATGATCTACTCTTTAATAATATTATCTGTGACATAATTGTTTGTCTTTTCCTTTTTACGGCTACCTCTTGAATTACTGACTCACTGACTCACTCAATCCCTCCCTCCACTCACTCTCATTCACTCTCATTAACTCTCATTCACTCTCATTCACTCACCCACTAACTTATCCATACACATAGATCCTGGAACAGACATCCGCACACACACACAAATGTACGCACGCACATACATGCACGCACGCACACACACATGCACGCTCACATACACGGAAGCTCACATACACGGAAGCTCACATGCACACACACCACACGTATGCACACACACACACGCACGCAAGCACGCACACACACATATGCGTGCACAACACACTGGCCGAAAATGCGTGCACAGACATCCTGATATACTGATCTTGACGAAGGGAATACCCAGCACAATGTGAAATTACGTCACTAACAGTAACAACTTAACATTGACATTTCAATGCGCTGTCCCAAAGGCAGGCCAGGTAGTTTTTCAAAGACCAGTTCCCATCATGCAACCACTGCATGTCTGCACAGATATTCTCTCACTGCTAATTATACTTTGCAGCCAGACCACTAGATTTTCTGCATGAAAAGTCTACAGCTAGTAAACCTGTTAACAGGTGGTTGATGTATCTTCCTGTAGGTGAACAGTTTTAGAAACCACCACCAATGAAACATACAGCCCATTCGACCGACAGTCAATCATGTGCAACCTGTGTGTAAATACCATTATGAGGTCTGTGTAGTAATTATTTAGTTGACATGGCACTACTCACCAACCTTCATTATAATAGTCATTGAATTACATCACTGACAGTTGATAGAAGCTTAGGTTTTGTTGATGGAAATATAAAATTTTTAAGTTAACAAAAAATTCAATTTTTTTTTTGAAATGTTTAAAAAATTATACCCAACCATGCATCGAGACTTTAAATGTGTTTTGAAAAAATTTAAATCATATCTATGTTCACTGTTTGCTGAATCAATCTCTAATGCTCAATTCCATTTTTGTGTAATGGGTAAAGTCGTACCCAAATCTATGAGTGCATATTGAAAATATGTCATATTCTCGTAAAGCATAAATTTATAATTATGACTATCCCAGGTGTGCCCAATAATATTGTTTCATGTGTGTGCTTACGGTCCATCAGAAAAATAAAAAAAGAATCAGCCATGTTGATTTACTAGACATGGAACAGCCCACGTATGGCTATATATTTATCCTACTGTTTGACCTTCTGTGAAGGTGCTATGCATTCCAACACATCACACCAATAGTTCACAGGCAATTTAGAATAGCTAATTATATGCCAATATCCCTGTTTATTGAGTTTCAAATGGAATGACTTGCCCACATATAACTGTTCTATCACACACTGCATGGCGCCACTGGTGTTGCCAAACTGTGCATATTATTTGCAACAGCCAGAATTCCAGGGATCTTTTGCAAGTTGCATTAGGAGGAAAATAAGCTGCCATCCGTCAGCCAGGGTCTGACAGGGGCAACTGCTTAACATGAAGAGAGGATTGCTTGCATGTGAATCACTGTCGGTGCATATAGGATACCTAGTCAAACAGAGCAAGAGTTCTGTACAAAGAATGCACATTTCTTCCAATTGTATCCCTGTCAAAAAGTCATGGAAACGTGAATTTTACAAATTAATAAGTTTTATGTTGGTAGTCTTGTGATCAATGCCTGTTGTGAGTTTGTAAAATAATCATGTTGATGGCCACGTTCATCTTTATAATGCTGGTAACAGGGCTGCATCTGTTGAATTATATAAAAGTAAAGTTTTGTTGATTACAGAGAAAATGCTGTATTTGCAAAGTGCAGTTGATTACATATGTACATTGGGTGGAAGTGTAAGCTTCATTGACAAGCTGTCAATTCCGTACAAGGGAGAAACAAAAATAAATGCTGTACAACATTGTGCATAATTACATTACAGTCAAAGAGCAAAACACAGAAAAATACAGAAATAAAATTACTATAATTGACATTATCATATAACCAACAGATTATATATACCAATAGTTTGAACCACAGCTGACCTCTGTGCATCTGTCAAGTAACATACACAGTATACCTATGATGAATCGGTAAAGGCTATTTAGACAGCTCAATAATATGAAATTGTATAGGTCAAAACCTGTTCCAGTCTGGTACATATAGTTGCTAGGAAACAACTTCTACTTGGCCCGGTACAACTGTGCCTTGTTATGGTTTCAAAGATGGATGCCGCAGCAAGTGTAATGTTTTTTTGTTTCTATTGTTCCCTGTTAGGAATTGACTACTAAAACCAAATTTTTTGTATTCACTCCTGTATCTTTAACTGTTTACCATCATCCCTTTTGCTATAATGCCAGGCACTGAAGAAACAGGTCAATTTAGCTGATAGCTAAAATTTTCCTTTTCTCTTTTAAAATACACTTTTTTCATAAAATTGTCAGATAAACAGATCAAATAATACAACAAGGCACCACAATAAAGGCAGCTTAACACGCCTTTAGCCAATTAGATAGTGTAGTCCTGGTATATCTTAAATTATGGTCTGTAGAGGTAAAGCAATAAGTCTCTATCACCAAACTCCAATAGGTCTGTTTGCTAATTTTGTAATTCTCTAACTAGTGATGTTCGTTACTTCTGGCATTGATAACAGTTGGACTTGATCATGTGTTAGAAACTGTAAACAATATGTGTTGTATATAAATTCTTATTTACAACAATATGACTAGCCTCAATATTTTGACATAAAATTAATAATGCTAAGTGCAAATTAGATTATATAAAAAACTATTTATAAATTGTTCTGACATTTTCAAATAACATTCTGGTTTGTAGTGTATGAAAATTAAATGAAAATATCATATAACTTGCCATCACAGGGAAAAAATACTTTCAGAATAACCCACTTAAGTTGAGTGTATTGCAAGGCACATGTATGCAGGTTTACTATAACATCTAAAGAACTAGTTCTGCTGCATCAGTGTGATTTTGTGACATTCTGAATCTTATTAACATGACATGTTAAAAGGGCAAAGGGTCCAATAGTCGCTCATACTGCGGCTGTTACCATTAAAAATATTGCATCATAGTTTCCTGGATAATTGACGCAGGGCACTTGTTCGGTAGCACATAAAATAACTAAATGACTTTAAATAACTCAGCTGAAGAAACAGAAGCAAAACATATTTTAATATTAACTACACTAAAAAACCTTTATCCAAACAAAAAGATATGCCACATTTTTGTTTTAATATATTTTTTACTTGGAATTCTTCAAAACGCTGACATAGGTCAACATACCAACTTTAACAGAGTGCTGCCATCTACAAGGCTACAAAATATACTTACTGGTAGCCTGTCCATCACCAGAAATAACCACGTATAGCCGTATATCAGGCAATGACAATTCAAATGTATCGACTTTAATTGATCAAACAAAAGCCTCTTGCATTTGTTCACAATCTGCCTTGCATCAAATGTATCTCTTTTTGACTGCTATTATGTCTTTGTTACTTCAACTTACTTGATTTTAAATTTGTATGTTTCCATCTGAAATAACTTCACATTAAAACATGATATTTCCAAAAATGTCAAAAATACTGTGTCAGGTTTGCTTTACGACTTCCTCATTTAGCATTAAACAATGACAGCAACTCTGTTGCTGATCAATACAGTATGTTGGTTTTGTTTCATGCAACAAGGAGATGTTTTTTTACAGCAGTATGTTGAACACTGACAATTTGTTGCTTTACTCATAATAAGTGCATTATGGGAGAGACTACGATCTAGTGCAAGTAAGGACAGAGCAATCTACAAGGGACTGGGGATTGTTGTGTTATTTAATGGAGCAGCTGGCGACATTTCAACTTGAGTGCACACCTTGCAGCTGTCTATGATACCTACATAGTGTCCAGACTGCAGAACACGTCTCAAATCAAGAGCACCATGTTGGTCTTGTTGGACTCTCGATAAGCTAAAGGATTCCTTGTCCATTTGCCATAGATCTGGAGCTTTTGCTCTGGATAGAAACCCATCACCATATAGTTTAGGACAGACAGAATATTTGTGAATATTATTAGTTTTTCTTCCGAGTGTTTCCATTGCACATTTTGGGTTGTTTCATTTCTATGATACCATTCTTTACAATAGGCTACTCGTGGACATGTTTTTATTATGAATACAAAACTTATCTCCAACATGATTTGAACAGTATTTATTTAGTTTTAAAAAAAAAACCATTATATTATTAATAAAATATTATTAAAGTCTGATGATTATGTCCAAGAACTACTCTGGTATACCTTAAATATAGTAATTTCAAAATTGGCATGCCATTAAATTTAAATTTAGTAGTGTTCTAGTAGTTTTTCTCTCACCCACCAATCTGATGGTATGGTAGTTCCCTTAGAGTGCAGAGTTGAGAATAGAATGAGCAGTCTGTTCCCAAAAGGCATACGTCATTCACTAATTCAACTTGTCCAAGTCACTTAACTGACAAGTAAGCCAGCCGCTGTTGCTACGTCCGTAATTACCGACTGTGGGGCATAAATATGCATACCTGTCTATGTCAAAGAAAGGCTTCAACCTTGACTTATATTGATGCTATTATAACTACTATAAATGTCAGTGTGACACAATTCAACATCCACAGTGCCTATATAATCATAATATAACAGATCATTTGGAACAATTTTTATTTCATCTATGTCACATTATGCAACAATAATTAGGGGTGGTCAGATAGATTCTCAAATCCCCCCAAAAAAAGCATAGCATTATGTATTTGATGATGGTGGTTTTGTTGTCACATTTATGGAAGAAAATGTTTTTTTGGGCTAATGAGTGAAATGCAATATGCACATTCGGCACCTAGCAAATCATACTCCTTTCCATGTTGAATACATGGAAAGGAGTATGATTGAGTTTAGGGTTGCATAAATGGACATTGGTGTATCAAACTTTTAAAGATAGTATTTAACTATCATGCATGTTGATAGTCAAATTAAGTCAATGAACCAAACAGTAATGCCATTGGCAGAATCGATGAAAGAAACTGACACATTTATAGACACTTATCAATGCAGGAATATAAAAGATATGCCAGCAATGGTGTATCAGTCTTCTTGGGAATTTCTCCAATATGTATGGTGAAAACCACACATTAGCTTACACAAAGTTATTGGGGGCACTGGAAGCCAGATGTGTGGATGGTTAATCTACATCTGACAGCAATTAAAGTAGCACACAGCAAATGCTATACTTAATCTATGGAGGAATCCTGGAAGGCCAGCCAGGTCCACAGCCACGCCAATGGTCTAGTACAATACATGAAGTTACATGCACCTAATAATTAGATGATGCAATTTTGTTGAAGTTATTAATCAATTTACCTAAAGTATGACTAGTATTTTTTCTAGTAGTAGAAGTGCAGTGTGAATGTTTATTCACTTTCAAGATTTATTCTTTCCTTCTCGACTCAGTGAAGCTATTGCTATTACTTCGCTGCTGTCAGAATATCTTCAACCTCCTCAGTACCACTTACAAATTAATTTTATTGCTGCCAAGAAGTTTTCATTTCTTATATTTTCAAATTCATTTTCTCTTGTAATTCAAATATATTTCCTATAATTCAGTTCTTACTAGTTCCACTGCTATGTACAGCTGAGCACCGCTAACATATGTAAACATGCCTAAATATGACAGGTTCATAATTTTAAATACTATTTTATGAAAACATTCCATCTAGCTAAATTATTCTTTTACTAGTAATATATATCTCTCTGTAATATTATTTGCACACAGTTTCTCCTGTCTAATTTCACTTGCTGCGGCATCCATGCAGTGAACAGGGTTAATGGAGACTCCAACAACTGCTGCAACAGATCACTATATATGAGGAAAGACTCTGGACTGCATCGTGCCAAAGACAAATGTAGTCTTCAGAGAAGCACCTGGCTTAGCAGCCATAAAACACCTACAGTGCAGCATCTGTGTAGGGACGTAGGCTTCTGCTTATTCACCTCTAGCTGGAACCAATTCTATAAACAGTAAGCAGAGAGGTTCGTATGGTTGTGCAATGCACTCTGGTTTTCTTAACAAACAGTTTACCACAATTCTGCATTTTCAAAAGCTATGGGAAAGGAACATGAGTAAGCTAGAGAACCTCTTCTAGCACTGTTTATACAAGGTACTAACTATTTGCTTGT
The DNA here is from genome assembly GCA_020002185.1 of Paraescarpia echinospica. Lineage (NCBI taxonomy): Eukaryota > Metazoa > Annelida > Polychaeta > Sabellida > Siboglinidae > Paraescarpia > Paraescarpia echinospica. The sequence continues at coordinate 6,991,657 of CM034538.1, forward strand.
GTTGGCATGCACGCAGCTATGTAATACAAATAAGAGGCTGCTTTATTACACTTGTTGGGCAATATTTGCCTTTGCATGTAAGTTAACAATCTCATAAATATTTTAATTTTGAAATAGCAAACATCGCTGATGCAAATTACTGCTGCTGGCACCCAGCATGATGAAGAGAATGTCCTTTTCATCTATATGGGGTCAATTCCATTACGAAATTGGAATTGAACCTCAACTCCATAATTTGAATTGATTGTTGGTTGGAATTTATTTTGTTTACAATTGTAATTAATATGGAAATGATTTGTTGGAATTAGTAACTTGATACTGTCAGGGTTTCTGCCAGAAAAAATAATTTGGGTATGGAGTTAGTCAATTGTGACACCGCAGAACTGGCAGGCTAAGCCTGCCTGATGGGCGGCGGGGGTTGGGGCCCTCCCCCAGAAAAAATTGGATTTCTAGATGCTCGGAGAAGTGATTTCCTGGCATTTGAAGTCAGAAATCCCGCCCGGCTCATGCCATGGTGATCATTTCCATGTTTCGTAGGAGAATGAATAATAAAGGTAACAGTCAGCAGGAAAATTGTAACCTGTAGTATGGTATCTTGTTGCGCTATTTTTCTTCACCAAGAAACAATGAATACTCAAAAACATCGCAAAAAATGTACAGCCATGACAGCACGCCGTATTCTTCAATCCCGCAGTGAATACAACGTTTAGCCAAGAATAGCTAGCATAAACGTGTTGGCACGGGCTCATTCTTCACCTTTAAAAACGTCAACAAGTATGAGTTTTGCACAGAATATTAAAAAAAAAATGTTAATCTTAATTTTGGTACGTATCTGTACCCTAGAATTATTTTTGGGTACATAATTTTACCCTTTTACCCTGCTGGCGGAAACACCGACTGTTAATTAATCTTTACTCCTTAAATTTGCTATTAAAATTATAATTGTCTGAGCACTATCTCACCCCGAATCTGGTAACAGCCAGGAGACTGTCAACATTACAGCCCAGACACTGTCTGCTCTGTCATTGAAACAATGTGAATAAGAATGATAGAGGTGTCTAGACTGATAAATGGCTCCTGAAATACCTGCTCAGTCAGACAATGCAGTACTTAGTAGGAAGCCAATTGCTCAAATACAATCTCCTCAATGTGGTGTTCTGAGCAGATAATGTGAAGATATACCAGACTCTAGTCACTCGGACTCACTCCACTGGAAGTCATTTTTAATCATATCTGATTAAATACGAGTATGCACACATGATTTTAAATACCGTAATGACTTTATGTATTGGGACACCGTATCTTTTGTGACACCCTAAAAATCTAGAAAAATAATTATTTTTTCCATAACGTATGTTTTGGGACACCTTAAAGGGACTAAAAACACCTATTGCTTGAATTCATATTATATTACATCCTGCTATACATTTCCAGCAAAAAATTAATTAAAAAATTCAATGAATTAGAAATTCCTCATTTTATGCTGTACATCCGGACATTTTAGAATACGCACATTTTTGGCGCGCTTTTCGGGATGCCGAGATGTGATGTCACACATGACATACTCGCATCAGGCCGACCCTTTCCATGCTTTCAGAGCATGTTCACAAGGATAGCTTTTGGGTCAAAATGAGCGTCAGAATGAGTTATTGTGCGATATTCCGATTTAATGCAAACACTAGTCAACATAGAGGAACAAGCAGTTATCTTACGGTTCCACATGAATCCAATTTTATTCAAAAAAATGAAATGCGAATGGGCCTACAAGTTGACCAGGTTTCGCTGAGCTTCGGCTCGTTTTCAGAATAATTATATTGATTGCAACCCACCGGAGATAATCTACACCAATAAATATACATAGCAAACAGATATTGTATCCAGCTACAGAAAGTAACGTTGTATAATCTCATAATATCACTAGAATAACGATATATGAAGGAGTTAGTTGTACAATTTTGTATTACATTGAAATATCCCACAATAACTCATTATGACGCTCGTTTCAACCCAAAAGCTACCCTTGTAAACATACTCTCAATGCATGGAAAGGGTCGGCCTGATGCGAGTGTGTGTCATAGGTGACGTCACGATACCACGTGATCGCCTAGCTCATTCAATTTTAATTTTCTAAGGGAATCGCTACACTGACGGATTTAAAATCGAATTTATGATACAAATGTATTTTTCTGTATTTTTTAATGTTCTCAAATGTTACATACAATGTTAAACTTTGTGTACACATGGAAAACGGATTTTAGCTAATGCTTTGTTTTTATTTCCTTTAATAAATGTAATAATTTTTGTCCCTATGTGTTCGGACACACCGGATATAGGGCCATTGAGACAATCAAAAATAGTTAGTAGCAGGGTAATAGACATGGACAACATGACGTCAGGATTGTTCATGTCTGTAAGTATTGGGGCAGTGAATATGAGATTATTTTTATTTTTTTGCACCGTATGTTTTTGGTCAGCTGATAATTTAATTATTTTTAAGTGTCTCAAAAAAATGTTTTCATTGACTAGAATTGGAATTGGAATTGACAAAACGGGATTAACCCCATGCCTGCTGGCAAGGCAAACATCTCTAGTTTAATTTCAAATACCTACTTAAATGGTAAACTACGAAAACCAACAATTCTCCAATAAGTGGGCAAACCAGTCATTCAGACCAATTAAGTAAAATATGACCATATTAGCCTAGGCCTAATTAACAATTAGCAAATTTATTAACATAGCAGGGGCCGGTTTCATGAAGCGGCTAAGAACATTCTTAAAGCTAAGATCTTGGTAAATGACGTGATTTTTTTATAGGCAAACGTAGGGATTTACACAAACACGTGACGCTAAGTAACTGCGTAACTTTAAGCACACTTCATGAAACCGGCCCCAGGTGAATTGGCTTAGCCGAAGGCCAGTTAGGGCTAAATTTTAGGCACAATTTATATTTGGTCATTTGTCATTAGATTTTTGGAGGATTTCCTGAAGATAAGTCCCAATTACACATGAAAATATTGCTATTTCGTCACCAAGACCATATAGTGCCACGAAGCTAGCAAAGCACTTGTGGGGCACAGTGATCGAGCGGTCAGATTGACAGATTGTCAATCGGAGGAGGAACTGGGGTTCAATTCCTGGTCCCAACCGGTCGGTGGTTCAGTACCGGTATCAGCCGCCATGTCAAAACATGGGCAATTTTGTTGACACTACATAGCCTGTCTTTCGGAAGAGAAACTATAAGCCGTTGGTCCCTTCTATCTGGTATCTATGCCTGGCCCAGCGAAAGTAAAAAACCCACGCAGAAAAAACTATCGTGGACTCGCTGAACTGGAATCTCAGTCTATCACCTCCCAATGGCAATGCCAGAATAATCAACCAAAAAGTGTAATGATTGTGGGCATTTATGGAAAGAAGAAGCCCAGCTGAGTAGGATAACTTAGCTGGGTAGACTTACCGTCCGCAGGATCGACACATTGTCGTTGCCGCCTATTTCTTCGTCCCCCGCCATCGCGAAAGACTCGGATGCTTCGCGTGCAGGCTTTTTGCGCGGTATCGAAATGCGTTACCTCATCTGTTTAATGTTTACAACACCGTCTGCTTTGCCTTCAATTATCTGCGATACTCATTACCCACTGGGCTTTCACCGCTAACCTCTCCGCTGACTCCGTCCGAACCGAAAAGCCGACGGAGCGATCGCGAGACGTCCGCGATTCACAAAACCTAGCGGTGACAGTAGTAACGTCGATCGGCAGGTCGTCTGCTTCTCAACTCTCGACCAACCGGCGGCGTCTGTCGATCACTAGTTGGTGGCCGGCTAGGCAGTAGGGACGAGCGCCAATTACTATAGTACAGACCCACTCACCCAATAGCTCGACTAGGGTGCCCAAATAACCTCCCCGTCGAAGAATTCGGCCGAAAATACTGAAACGTGAAACCCCGCGCTCCTTTCGCGTTTGACAGAAACGCGTGATAACTTACATTGCGCCATCTGCCGTATAATTAGCGCGTTAATTGTTTGCTTGCAATGTTCGTTGATGTTCATAAAAAAGTTATAGTTCGTGTGCCTGCATTAGTATAGTGCGAATATTACGCGCTCTGTATAAGTGTTTTGATCCTTTTACGTATGATAAAGGTATTCAAGCACAGAGCTATGTACTTCTTGTTAGGCGGAGATTCCATCCTCGTAAGGCAGGGGTGGTTCTTGACTACACTACCCCTAGCAAATATCTGAACTGAGCCTCCCCCAGCAGGGTAGACTGTGGCAACACGGCTCCTGGGGGTAATACGGCCTCTCGTCACGTACGCAAAATAAAAATTCTGAATATCCAAAAATCTTGTACAAAATGATGCTGACATATATCAGGTAGCTATCCAGAAAATACAGCAACATGAGACAGATCTATTTCAATCAGTGTGCTTTTGAAATAATTGATGCAGTTTGATCTAATATTTTGCCAATGGTCAAACTGGTGCAACTCATTATTTAAAGGTGAAAATCATGAACGTAACCTGTGACAATATAATATAATCATTCAGCTTGCATGTCAGACAATAAAACATGAGAAAAGTAGGTAGCGTTTTGCATAGATCGTGTTAAGACACATGGACAATTTGCATTTGAGGTAAGACGGCCCCTACTGGCTTCCTATATATATATATATATAATAAAACATGAGAAAAGTAGGTAGCGTTTTGCATAGATCGTGTTAAGACACATGCGCAATTTGCATTTGAGGTAAGACGGCCCCTACTGGCTTCCTATATATATATATAATATTATATATATATATATATAATATATATATATATATATATAGGAAGCCAGTAGGGGCCGTCTTACCTCAAATGCAAATTGTGCATGTGTCTTAACACGATCTATGCAAAACGCTACCTACTTTTCTCATGTTTTATTGTATATATATATATATATATACATGGTAAATTTATTAGATTTTGTGACACGTGCTGTACGAAGTGTAAAACATAACGTTTTCAAGCTAACGTTGCATAATAAAAAATATGCTAGCCTGGATGTCACAATTATGACAAAATAATAAGAAATCCAAAACTTGTGTTGAAATATTAAGAAACATAATAGGTCTCATACATAAGTTGCAAAATATATATAGTAGATATATTAATAATAATTATAATTTAACAGCTAGGGTAACTTAATATATTACTTTTGTATATATGCGTTATATTTTCAAAGAATGTTTCGTTCTTAGAGGTTAAAAACGCAAACGGGATGTCACTGACCGTTTTGCCCCAGGTGGGGGCCGTCTTGCCTCATTGTATGGGGCAAGACTGTTTGTTGGGTACTCGTACTACTTTGCATATAAAACTTATCTGATTTGTATATTTATTTAAAACAGTTTACTCATGGATAACACATATATTTGTCTTTAATATGAACACATCAAAGACGTACTAGGCTACTATTAGCATAATTTCATGGTGGGCAATCGAAACGTTTTCCTTAGAGGGGCCGCGCTGCCCCAGGCTATCCTATTTTGAAGGGGTGGAAATAGGATTAGTCCCCAATATTTACGGAAAGGAGGTTTATTTACGGGTGCAATTTTAGGTTCCTGGTCAGTCTCAAGGTAGGGTATTTTGGCGAGCGTTAACTAAAATCCAAACAGCCAAATCTTGGTATACAAAGATGTTATTGGCTGAGTTTAACTTGTTCGTTTAGCAGGACGATAAGTAAGTGTAATTCTTTCTTTCAATTAATATACATGTATATGGATCGCAATGTTGAGTGTGAAAAAAACATTGACTGATTGATTGATCGGTGCATTGATTGATTGGTTGGTTGGTTGATTGGTTGATTTATTGGTTGATTTATTGGTTGATTTATTGATTGGTACATTGATTGATTGTTTTTTATTGATCATTTGACCGACCGACCGACCGACCGGTTGGTTGGCTGATTGGTTGATTAGTTTGTTGATTGATCGATTGATTGGTCGATTTATTGAAATGCCAAGGGGTGTTGGGACCAGTGTAACCTGCAGGCTCATTGCCCATTCTCCCAGTTTGCGTTTGAATTCTTAATAATCAATAAATAATCATAATCTTGTTTTAATTTTATTTCCTCTGTTAATTTACGTACACAGTGTACTGTTATTACTATGTCTGATGTAGTTGTAACTATCTGCTAGTTTTCAAATTAAGATAACTTTTTATTTTTTTTGTGAGATTACGACATTAATTATTGGTAATAATATAATTAAAATACTTGTGTAACCGTTACTGCATTATATATTATGCACTTGTGTTATTTTTATTTTATCGAAAGTTTTTAAGTGAGCCAAATATACTTTGTTGAAAATCACTAAATGGGGTGGCTGCAACGAGAGCGACCAACAATGGTTTTAATGGCAGTCTCCCTGACTCCTGTTTAGTTTATCTACAGCAGCCTGGTAGTTCATGGTCAGGATGTTGTTAATTTATTATATCATACATTGATTGTTTCTACTTTTCTTAATAATACATGTATGTATTACTTGTTATTTTAACACATTTTCAGTATTTCATAATTGAACTGTAGATAATTTTTTTTTTTTTAAATTGTTCCGTTTTGTTTTTACATGTGGGTCAAATAAACACTTCCGATTCCGATTCCGATGAATGGGCCGGGAGACTGCACCTGACGCATCCATACACCACAAGGATGGGTGCATTAATTGAATCTAGTTCTAAAAACGTGGATCCTATAATAGGGCCTACGGGTCTAATTGAATAGGCCCCAGGCTTACTGGATTGAATTAATTGCGTATTTAGTCATATTCACCCTTTATAATAATATTATTGTTAAATTTGTTTAAATCCTTTGCAATTTTATTAGTGTAACTTATTACGCAAATCCACCTACATATTCGCATGGAAAACTAATGGGTAACTATAACTACCCCCCCCCGCCGCCCTCATATACCTTACATATGTCACTGCATAGATCAACTATAGTATGCACGTGGAGCTTTATACCTACTAACTGTTTTTCTTTAATCCGGGAAGTTCAGCAGCGTTTCAACACGCTTCCGGTGTCGCGCTGTATCGTCGCGCTGTCTCGGATCTTGACATCGGAAGACGGTGGGTTGTTGTTGTTGGAGATTTTTCGTCGAAAATTGAGCGATTCTGCACGTCTCACGTCTCTGCACGTCTCCAGTGGTGTCGCGTTGTCTCGAATACCGAGGGGGTGCTGTTGGAGGTTTTCAAAGAAAATGAACGTCGCCGAAAAAAATGTCCAACAGCACCCCCTTTCCCCGTCTTCCGTCGATTTCATGATGCGACAGCGCGACGGCGGAGTGGTGCTGAAACTCCGGCGAAAAATCTTTAATATGCAGCACCTCCCCACCTTGAGGCTCTCCAAAAAACCTCAAACCTCTTGAGGCCCACCTAAAATATTGGAGGCTCAGCCCCGTAAGCCCACCTCCCCCAGTTCTGACGCCTATGCATAATTGCGAATTTTTTTGGGAACTATAAGGTGTTACTTTTCTTCCGAGGTGTACGTCATAGATATTTATCAGACCCTGCCCGAGAATGACAAAGATGCAAACCATTTTGGAGGAACACGTTAATACCGGTAGACCAATATATTCATCCACATACATAATACGTACACGCGCACACATGCACGTGCACACACGAATGCGAACACACGCACGTGCACAAATGTACGTGCATAATTATATACTCACGTGCACACATGCAAGTGCACGCACCCACACATAAACCCGCACACGCACATACACACACAACACGCACGCACGTACCACACACACACGCACACACACATACGCGCGCGCGCGCCAATTCCATGTCAAAATAACAGTACATTTGAACAGAACAACCATCTACATAGGCCTACTCAACGCCAAAAATGACATGCAGTGTATTTCAGAGTAGTTCTAGCTTAGACCTGTTTAACACTAACAGATGATAGTTCAAACATAAAAAGTGTGAGCACATGGTAAAAACAATTGACCCATTTTTAAAACAGAAAAGTTAAATGACGTAAATAGGAAAGTAATTAAAAAGTACGATCCCAATTCTGGAATCTGCTGTTGCATCTTTAAAAAGATGAAAGTACGAGCTTTGCCAATAACGCAAAATATAGAACAAAAAGACGGTGTCTTGCTCCAGGTAAGCTCAGGTGCAAAGTTACGCTGTTTTGTCATTCATACATCTTCCCGCCAGGTGATTAAATTTGCATCATGAAAATGTTTATTTCAAAACATCATTCACATTTCCTTATATTAGTAATAAATGTACATAACACATAAACAATAGTAGTATCGTAATGATATTTAATGACGTCATACGTAATTCTGGAATAATGCACTGCATTAATATTTAGGATGATGATATGTAAACGGAACAGCCAAAACAGCTCGAAGTGGAAATGGCGGAGGCTCAGCCGAGAAGGGGCTGCATTAGCGGCATTTTGCAACCTTTTTCGGCATTACTTTCGCAATTTACAAATAAGCTTGCTAAGACGCAAGTTTTCTTGTATTTATCGGCATCATTTTTTGGTTTACTTCTGACGATCCCACTAGGAATAACACTGGTAAGTTCAATGTATTGTTAACTAACAGGAAACTTGCAATCAGGTAAAAACACAGGTGTAAAAACCACTAAGTAGGCTTATTAAAAGTGGTGCTTCCTTCAACGTTGTGCTCGCAAAATGATACCAGCATACGAATCATGCATACACATAGCATTGTATGTGTGGGTAATAAAATACTTATATTACATTTCTATTTAGTAAATACTTATTTATAGACAATAATTATTTATATTGAGTGGACTGCAGTGCTCAGTTAAACAGGTCAACTGGTGATCTTTATAAAGTCCACAATTGACACAGACATGCAATATAAAGTTACTAAACGCATGCGATTGTTTCCGTTGATTTTTAATCATGTTATATAGATTAGTTAGCTTGTCAAGACTCAAGATTGAAATTATCAATATATACCAGACACGCTGTCATGGGTAATACCAATGGCCTAGATTTGTCCAGTTTGACATCTTACTAGTTTTACCACCACATATTATGATATCCATATTAAATGTGGTGCATCGTGGCAACTCGACCAGTGACAGTAAGTATTACTATACTTATTAGTGACATATTCAGGATCTAAAAAGAGAGGGAGCCAAAGGGCTGGGCATACTTAACCTCTGGTTAGATAATTTTCCATGATAAAACATAATGAGTTTTTTACTCAATGGTTATACAGAAAAGGGGGACTGTGGCCCAGTGATCACCATAAATATACCCTATTACATTTTTAGCAAATGTAAAGTTGCATATAACTTTTAAAATGACAAAATTGTTTTGATGATATCTGTTTGGATTACATGATTATCAACTTCGTTCATATACTACCATAATGGCCATATGTTTTGATATCTGTTTGGATTACATGACTATCAACTTCATTCATATACTACCATAATGGCCGTATGTTTTGATGATATCTGTTTGGATTGCATGACTATCAACTTCATTCAAATGCTACCATAATGACTACCATAAATAAAAAAACAGTGTATCAATAAAACATTTTACAATCGCAGCTGCTCTGATGTAAACAACACAAACTTGGGTGATGAGATTTACTGTCGCCCTTCTCTCAGCTACCAGCTGGCTTTTACACATTTAGGAAGTGTCACCATACGCATCTAAACTCCTGGTTGCAGTCCCCCAATGTTTGGCTGTAATGTACAAAACTGTGGGATCTCTTGACTGTCTGTGCTGTCCCAAGACTTGCACATTGTTTCACATATAGGTGACATTTTAATCTGCATATATGGTCATCCACCAAGAAATTAGTTATTAGCAGTGTAATGGATGACACCCTGTTAATACCAGAGGTAGTTCAATGGGATTACATGACTTTTGTTGCATTTCTGCAAGTTTATCTTCTATAATTTAATAAAAAATGTGTTTCTACATGTGGCTGAGTTGGGGTGGGTGGTAATGTGGATATGGGCAGTACTGCGGTCAAATACAGTACAACCTGTCACTCAGTAAATAGTCTTTGAACAAGTGTGGGAAACCAGTATCAGACAGACTAAACATTTCACATAGCTCAGGATATAAATAGAAGTGTTACATTTCTTCTTGCCCATTTTCAACAATTGTATACATCTATAATTTAATAATTAGCTACTTTATTATGTATTTTGTTGTTGAAATAAAAGTTTCATTAATTAATAAAAAAATGTGTTCCTACATGTAAAATTTGTTTCACAGGATATAGGGCTATTCAGCCACTTGAAAATAGTTAGTAGCAGTGTAATAGATGAGGTAAGCTCAGGTAACCATGGTGAAGTTACAAAGCCAGGTTAACACCATGGTAATAAAACGGGGACGACATGACGTCAGGATTCGTTCATGTCCCTAAGTATTGGGACAGTGAATCTGAAAAAATTTTGTGCACCATATGTTTTGGAACAGCTGATAATTTAATTATTTTTAAGTGTCCCAATACATACGGTCATTACGGTAAATATTTTTTTAATAGTAATGGATTATAAATTACACTTTTGTTCGTTTTCTTGATTTCAGCGTAACTTCCATGGCGGCTGTATCCTCTTCGCTCAGATCGTGTGGGACAACTCAGAGATCTACCCCTGGATGCAGCAGACATGTGACTTTGTGCTGTACACAAACCTTGCAATAAACATCTTCTATGGAACCCTTATGGGGCTCTTCATGTTGGCTGTCGTGTGGCCACGAGCCGAATCATCACACTTCCAGAAAGTTGGGTAAGTTGTTGATTGAAGGTACAATGTCTATACAATGTCTCATTTAGTAATATTTATATATTGTTCTTAGTATTAGAATTCATAAGTTTGCAAAATTGGGTTTAATAAGATTGCCCGAAACGAGTTCACAAGTTGAAAGTTACAGAGTTGAAATTGTAAACAAAACATATGGTAAACACCCTGTTATTGGCAGTATAGTAGAGGCAGGTGAGGCTAACTGCAATTCTTTCGATATTTGGTGCATTTGTTTGGTTCCCACACCATCGTGACTCAATTCAGAAAACTTCCTGCTAATGACCTTTGGTGTGAGAGGATGATTGCAAGTAACAACACAGATGGCATTGCTTTAACGTTGGACAATTCCTTTGGTTTTATGGCTCAGATCCTCTGGTCAGTACAGGATGTCATGCAGGAAAAAGTAGAGAAACCTTACTATTAAGTTCACTCACAGGACTTGACCACAGTGACCTGAATGCTGAGGTGACCATATTACTATTAGCAGAACTACTTTCCTATACTTTACTGAACATTATGGAAATAATTTGGGATTAACCTAGTGTGACCTTATTAGTGAGGTGGCTGTATTGTCAAGGTGACCATAAAGCAGGGTTCGACGGTACCAGAATTAATGAGAAATTTTGTGACACATGTAATTCTGTTTTACCCGATTTCATCTTAGGCTTATTAGTGCACAATAGTCACATGTTCCAGAAGCTTCATATTCTGGAAACAATGTGGCTTCAGGTGATTTTTTAAAATGGCGCATTTTGGGAGTTGCATGTTTTGGTTATGTAATTATAATGTCTCTTTCAGGGCAATACTGACCTGGAATTTGAAATATATGGTCCTTGGCATAAGCCCTGTCATGGCTGTCATCACTACTGTCATCATTTGCCTTGAGCTGACGTCAGCAATCCTCCTCACTGCTGGTTTCACAAAGTTCTGTTCTTGGCTGATGGAATCCATGAATGATATGGGCAAACCACTGGGCAGGTAAATGCTATGTGTAAATGTTTATTGCTTTCAATAGTACCACATTTATACTATGATATTCTATGGCATTGTACAGTTAAACAGATGGCATAGTAAAATGTAAAAAAGTTGAAACAAATGACAATGCAAAATATTATATAAAAAGGTAAACCTATTTCAATGACTAAAATTAATAACTTGGTTGTATGCTATGCAAAAATAGTTAGTCTTGTTTCAATTTACTCTTAAACACACACTGACATTGTCACTACTGTGCATGTCTATGGGTAGGAAATTTCAGTTTCAACTTTGGTGGATACTAGTTGGCGAGTGACCTACCAGTGGCTCACCCTGGTGATTGTTTACAGCTGTGCGGCTGCCCAAGGCATCGACTGGACGCAATTCCGTATCCGCAATGGCTACACCCATGGAGTATGGGGCCAGAGCTTTCATACCTGCCTCTCCATATCATCAGTGAGTTCTACTTCTCCCCCAGTCTCTAGTTGAGTGGGGGGTGACTTCCCTCAGTCTAATCTTCCTTCATGGTGATATGTCTCCACTTCTCCAACAATTTTCTCCAACTCTTGGTTGTTCACTGGTATCCTTTCAAGATCTCTTTGACACTCTCGCTCGTTATTAATTTCAGCCTTGACATGCATGTCCAGCCCATCTCAGTCTGCTCCCAACTACTGTCATTTTCAGGAGTTTCTTCATTCCAATATCTTCTTTCAGTTCACTCTTCTCTTCAACTTCTCATGTCACATACATACATTAACGTTTAAAGCTGAATTTGTGTTATATTAAACATTATGATAATGTTTTTATATAAGTTTTTAAAAAGTTACCCCAGGTAAAGCTGAAGGCTGACATCTGTTACAGTTTTCTGCCTGGATGCTGCTGATCATCTGGTCGATTCAGCTTATCATCTACTCATATCGCAGCTGCAGCTGCTGCTCTTGGGAGATCGCAGAGGAGAAACGCAAGGTCGACCGGTCATGGATGATCGCACAGCGCCGGTCACGCATGGCAACACCCATTGGTACCCCTGGCGGCAGACACACACCAGTGCCATATGGACAACCAATGCCCAACCCATCACAGGTTCCTCTGCTGTCACAGGCTACTGGAGGTTATGGTCCGCCACAATCTTCCGGATATGGCCCACCTCAATCTGCCGGATATGGCCCACCACAATCTGCCGGATATGGCCCGCCACAATCAGCTGGATATGGCCCACCAAAGTCTGGTGGTTATGGACAGCAAGTCTTCTTGCCCCCCTTGCAGCAGAAGCGCTAAAACCATTCTTTCACAAATTCAACATTGTAACTGTTTGGCTATGTCTTGAATGAGATTCTGAACAACTATGTGGTAAAAATTGTGATGGACAGGACCAGAACATACTTTTATATGCATATGTAGGCATTGTTTTAAATATGTAGGTGGCAATGTAGAAGCTGATCAGTGATGACATTTAATCTAGTTGTTTATTACAAGTTTACAACATTAAAACCATTCCAGATCTTTTAGAAATGACATGTTCATAACAGGTTATATGGTTACACCGTTCATGAAAGTTCATAATTTTTATAATAAATGAATTTGTTAGCATTCCATTTTTTGTAAGCATTCCCGTTTAAATTAGTATTATTGTTAATTTTAGTTATCATTGCAACATATTAATTATGTACCATATTATAATTTAACGTTTTGAGAGAACTGTACTAATTTAAGTTTAATTTCACATAATCAGTGATCAACATAGTTTTGCTACATACATGATTGAGTTTATCAAGGTATTCTAAAAAGGTGACACTGGAAGGCAGTTATTTCTGTTTCCAATAATTGTCATCCACTTTGAATCTGTAGCATATTTTTTGTACTTTTAGTATATTTTTCAGACGGTGCTATCTGCTGTTTCACAAAAGTAACAAGAAAGATGTTCACGTAGCAGGCATGGTATCAGATCATGCAAGATTAGATGGGAGCGTATTGTATTAATGTTGATCATCTTAATAATAAAGCATGTGCTTTTTATTGGTCGTTATTTCCAATTTAAGGAAAGAGTACATATTGAGATTAATTCATAGGGATAATATAGTATCACATAACCATGACAAGTAAGTGAGTGAAAGTAATCAATTATTTGCCAGAACTGGTACCATGAACTGCACAAGAATTAATTTGAACAACATTATTATTACTGGAAACACAGTCAACTTCAGCTTATCGTATATCGTATAGAGCAAAGTGGCACAGTACTAGAGCATCTGAAACATGGGTTTGAACCTTGTGCTGCCGTTTCAAACCTTCGGCAAGTTTGTTCACTCTACTTTGCTCCAGTTCACCCAGCTGTATGAACGAGCATCTGGCTATAAAAATTGGTGGATATTTGTGTATGAATAGTTTGCATTAATTGCAGCATGGCTGAATGCTTCCCAGAGATGTTGAGATGGTGTTTGATTAACCGAGTCTGTAATGGGGTAAATTATAAAGTGCTTTGAACCTTTTTATCTGTTCAGTACAGATCCAAGTGAAATAGGTAACATTAATGTACAACCAATAATGACAATATTGTCCCATTTTGTAAAGCAAAAGTCCTAGCTTGAAGTTGAACGTTAATGAATGTGGAAGTGCGATCAAATTGAAAACGGATTTTAGATTGCGACAGTGTCTGAAGCAAAAAAGCAGATTCCACCTGTCAAAACTGCTGTTTTATAGAATGTAAATACACTCGATTTGTAACTTCTTTTTGTGTCCATGATTCGGCAAGAGATTAGTATATTGATATATGTAGTGGCCATTCTTGGAAGTGGTCAGCACAGTATAAACTAAACATAGAAATATATACAGCTGTAGTTGGTTGTTTCCGTAGAAGATCAGCTGAATAGGTAACTGTAAATGCTAAACTATTTCATTTATTTCATAGTGAATGAAATGCCCAAGAAATTGGTTCAGGTTTTTTAAATCGAAGATGTTGCAGCAATGTAAAGAAACAACAATGTCAACAGTAAAATGCAATTTTATTGTTTTCCAATATATCACGATAACAAGATATGTTTACACACATTTACCAACAGGTATGTTGAAAAAAATGTTTTACAATTGCTTATCATCTGCCATGTGTTGTACAAAACATCACCACTCGGAATTGCAACATGTTATCATATATCTCATGGATGGACTCAAATAATAGGTGTTTTTTCACTCAAAAAAGAAATGATCAAAAGGTTTCCAAACTATGTCAAGCTTTCCAGTATAACCAAATTTCACAGATTCGATGTTATGTCACTGTCGTTACAGCTATATTCTTAACATGTTTTAAAATACAAATCACAACAATATCAACAAAAATGTATGTTAAAAAATGAAATATCTGAGTAACATTCCTTCTTGGATGTATATATAATAAAAAATGTACA
The DNA here is from genome assembly GCA_020002185.1 of Paraescarpia echinospica. Classification (NCBI taxonomy): domain Eukaryota; kingdom Metazoa; phylum Annelida; class Polychaeta; order Sabellida; family Siboglinidae; genus Paraescarpia; species Paraescarpia echinospica. The sequence continues at coordinate 7,006,830 of CM034538.1, forward strand.
TTTTATATTAAACAATAACACATTTTTAATTTGTATATATGTATGTATGTAGCACTGGGCAAAAACAAAATAAAATCATAAGAGCTACATTAATTTGTATCTCATAGTTCACACACATTATTATTATGTATCTGCAGAATGGAGAACCACTCACAATCTTGTCAACAACGTTTACAAAATGTATTTTTCTTTTGAAAAAGACAATTACAACTTTAGGCGCATACATGAGTAGTACTACACCCTTCCAAAATATACCAGGGCAGTCAAATGTTGCAAGCTCTAGAATGATTACACTGAACCTTCTCCAACCACCTGGAATATCTGAAAATGTAGAATAACATTCATCCTTGGATAACAATAAAGACCAAATAGAGAAAGTACATAAAACTATGCATGCATATGTATTATTACCTTCTCCAATTTATTCAACCTTCAAAGCAGTCTGGAATGTATATTTTCTGTTACCACTCATTCTTGGATAACAGTTTTAGACCAACAAAGACGGTGTATATCTGTTACAAAAACATGCATATTTTGTAGATTAAAAAACAAGAAAAAAAGAAATACAAGAGAAAGCACACGTGGACCATTCTCATGTAATAAAGACATAAGGAGAGGTAGTTAAAGAAATGTATTTAAAGTATTGGTTAAAATATTATAAATAGACACTATACCTAACAAGAAACTTTAGAACTAGATCTGCAAATATTTTAGCTATTGATCTGGCAGCTTTCCTCAGCGGATTGACTTTGGAATTGAAAAGTTTTCATGTGAGGTAAATAATGTCTAATGAAAATGTAAAAAGAATTTATACATTCAAAGTATAATATATTTGTTACCATCACCTCTCAAGAAACTTTTCTCGAATATTCTGACTGCATCTTGAGAGGTAATGTTAGCAAATATTGAAACAAAGCACGAAACTGTTGTTACATGCAAGTATAATATTATGATAAACACACACTAAACTGTATTTACTTCCATTTCACAGCCCAATAAACATACATCATAAGGCATGGATATAATAACTAATAGATTAAGGCTGCACTCCGAGATGGTCCATCTTTTAAATACAAATTTCCAGTGAATCAACATGCCCCATATACTATCATATCACTTTCCTCAACACCTTATAAACTTTTTTCACGACATGCATTTTAAAATAAAATGGTGCAAAACATGACAAATTATATCCAAGTGCCATACATTTATTATTCCACTGGTCAGACATGATGACCAGTAATCTTGCAAAAGCGTAATTTATTTATCAAATAACATCAAATGCCAAAGTGACATAAATGGTAGCAAGCATGATCAAATAAGTAGATATTGTTCATGTTCTACAGACACTTTCTTTAGAACAGTTAAAAATTGCAGTTGAACTCAGCTTGAATGCAACTTTTAAGTTGGTGAATGTTGACTGTGATGAAGCCACCAATCCTCCTGCGTGATACGCCACCTGTTTCTCAGTGGCAGACGACAGATGTTTCAAGCACTTGGGTTTACCCTGCCAAAGTTGGCTTGGTCAGATGTTGGGTTGGTTGATTCAGAAAGATGACGTCGTCGGTTTCGAAAGAATCTCAAGACACAGAGTCCAAACTGCACCAGCCAGAGCAGGAAGCACACCCAACTTGCCACCTGTTGTCAATAGATACATGAATGACACGCACTTCCTAAATGAATAAAGACAGTTTGCTGCAATGCCAAAAATACATGTAAAAAGAAACAGACCGTAGTTATAAAATACACCTAATTTAAATACGAGGTGGGTTAACACAGTTTTATTGAAAACTGGCACATCATATTATGTTTGGAATCTTAAGTTAAATTCTGAATATAAGCAATCTTGTGTTACCAGTTTCGAATAAGATGTATTATTATCATCAAACATCAAAGTCTAAATGTGAAAAACTTTTGGACGTCACTATTAAAAAGAACCCATTACTTATAGTCAGTGTTCTTGGTACAGAAATGGCGTCATGATGACTACTGGTAGTTTGATAACTGGTGCAGTTGCTGCGTGACCCGACAAACTGGCAATGAGCTTGGCGTGTTTGATCAGATCAGGAAAGTGTTCTGTCGCCAAATGCATATAGTAACACTCTACAAGCGTCAACTCTGTGGCAGGAGCTTTGAATGTCATTCAGCCACACTGTAGTTTGGTTAAATCTATCCTAACATTTTCTGGTACCTCATCGAGTTCAATGTGGAACGGGTTTGAAAATAAGGTAACTCCTCACTATGAGTCCTAAGATCGGAAAGAGATTCAGCTTTGCGTTGGGCAGTTGTCTCCCATAGCAGCAACGTGATTTTGGAAGCGGAAACGAACTGGAAAATCTAACTGATGAGAAGTTCTTGCAAATCCATTTGGGGTCTGTACATTCCGGTACTGCTGTACCTTTCTGCTCCACGAACACCCTATAATCCAATATTTCATGCATTCTTCTCAATAGAGGAGGTTTGATACTGTGCAGTTATCTCAGCTAGGTGTTGGAACTACCAGTGGTTTACACCAGGAGCACGAACATAGTTCACGGTCTTCACGATATTTTCGTTTACTTTGCATTCAGGTTTTCTTGAGGGATGATGCAGCAGTTCTTCCAACTATGGAGTGTGCATCTGCTATTACCCTGCGGGCCACATTGTGGTCAATCTCACTTTTAGTTCGTGGGCCGCATGAAATAGCTCAGCGGGCAAAATGCGGCCCACGGGCTGCAGGTTGCTGACCCCTGGACTAGAAGCACAAAGTAGCATTGGTGAAGGAACAGTATAAATTAGATATTAGAAAATATTCAGTTTCACAGACAGCTATAAATGGTTTTATATATTATGCAATATATTTTATATAGTTGCATGGTTATGTTTCATTTCTGCATATTTCATGGCTGCATATCTGATGTCTCCTAGTTTCACATGTCACATGTTATGCCTCATGGTTGCATGATCTTTGTATGATGATTTCATGTTTCAAGCACGTAGCATGTGTCTCATAGTTGTAGTTTACATGGTCTCATGTCTAGTTGTTGCATATCTTAATGCCTGTGATTATGGTAACATGTCTCATGGCCATCCTTCTTAAGGTGACATCATGTCTCATGGTGGCCCAACTTAAGTTGACATCATGTCTCATGGTCATCCTTCTTAAGGTGACATCATGTCTCAAGGTAACCCATCTTAAGGTGACATCATGTCTCATGGCCATCCTTCTTAAGGTGACATCATGTCTCATGGTGGCCCAACTTAAGTTGACATCATGTCTCATAGTCATCCTTCTTAAGGTGACATCATGTCTCATGGTGGTCCAATTTAAGGTGACATCATGTCTCATGGTCATCCTTCTTAAGGTGACATCATGTCTCATGGCCATCCTTCTTAAGGTGACATCATGTCTCATGGCCATCTATCTTAAGGTGACATCATGTCTCACAAATGCCAAACTTAAGGTGACATCATATCTCATGGTTGCAGATTGTCTCATGGTTTTATATCTCAATGTTAAATGTTTCATGACAGCATGCATCATGTGGCATGTCTTATGGTGGCATCTGTTTCAGCATGACTGAAAGTGGCATCTTCGAAGGTTGCATGTCATGATTAAAAATTGTATTTCAATAACACGTTGTCTGCCTGAATATCCACAATCATGGAGATTTGATTACTTTAATGTATGTACTAAAATACCCATAATTAGACTATTATAACACATACCTTAAACAACTGATTATACGAGGGAACTCAATCAGGGTTATACTGGTACTTAATGTTCTAATAACTACCTACTTGGCTGACAATCAAAATCTCATGTCATATTGTCATGGTCTATGTGACACACCTGTGAGATTTGTAGTTGGTGGTGTGGCGACTTGTGTGTTTTTGTCCCAGTCCAATTCAATGAATCCATTTGTGCACATCTGTGTGAATTGAACCAATCAGAATCTAATTCATCTAAACAAGTTGTGTGCATGCATACGTTCGTGTGTATGTGTGTGTGTGAGACTTCGTGTTTGTGTGTGTATGTGTGTGTGTGGTGTGGGTGCGTTCATGTGTTTTTGTGTGTGTGTGTGTGTGTGTGTGTGTGTGCGTGCAATGTGTGTGTATGTGTGTTTGTTTGTTTGTGGTGTGTGCATGTGTGTGTTCAAGTGTTTGTGTGTGTGTTCAAGTGTGTGTGCGTGTGCGTGTGTGTGTGCGTGTGCGTGCAATGTGTTTGTGTGTGTGAGCATGCAGTCTGTGTGTGCGTCCAGTGTGTGTGCAGTGTGTATGTATGTGGCTATGTTAACGTCTTCCTCCTAGGCACGAGTGGCAAACTTTCAGTGGTTCATCCATTAAAAAAATTAAATGGATGTTAGTCAACTGTTTGGGATGTTACACATGTTTAGTGCGATTGTTTTGAGCTATATAAATCACCCACTAATCAGTTGGAGATATTTTATGTAATTTGCAACAATTGTAGAAACCGAGCATAGCATTCTAAACACGTCTCAGATTTACATCAACAAATGTCAATCACAAATACTTTGACACACAAACAAACAAACACGCATATACATGCATGCACACACACACACACATGCACATGCACACACACACACACATATCATTTTGGTCACATTCGATTTTCGAAGAAACAGCACAAAAACAAAATTTACACCAATGTCAATTTTGTATCCTACTTATTATAATAAATGCTACTGTTTTAAATGGTTCCATAACAAAAAAATACTTTAACTAAATAAAAATGTGAAATAGTCATGCACATTTTGCTATGATAGACAGCATTAGATAATGTGAGCATTGATATGACTTACCAATATGACATCTTTGTAATTTTGATGTTAAGTTTAATGCGGAGAAACGAGCTCCCCTTTGTAAATGACTATGGAAGTGTTTTTGCATAAACTATTAGATTTAACATTTAGCACATTTTTTCAACTAGTTTTGTTATTATTTTATCGTATGTATACAACTCATCAAAGCAAATACAGATCGATGTTGGACATTAACAATTCTGATGAATTTAAACAATGTTTATAATATGGATATAAAACTAACATTATTACATACCATATAGTACACAGTAAGGAGCAAAAGTGCACCAGGGTTGTGTTTTGTCCCACAGAACAAACTTTGCAAAATATGTAGTAGGACTGTCACTAAAATTGTATTTTTGTTTTCTGATATGTAGCTACCGCGGTTCTGTAATTCTAAGATAGGATTTGTTACTATACGAATGTGTTATTTGTTTCTGCCTTTATAGAAAATAAGTAGAACAAATTGTCTTTGTCAATAAATGGGTGCGGCTTGCCCCACACTACTCTATACTCTCTCTCTACCAACCTTGCAATTAGATGCACGCCTGTACTGACAAATGAATGACAAAAACTCGCAAATCCTGCACTGATGATCCCAGACACAATAAGGACGAAGAATGTGACAACACCAGCAAAACAGCAAAATGGCATCACCCACATCTTGTACCTGGAACATGAAATCACAAAGATATAAATTGTGATGGCCGTTTCACTGGGACAGGCATATAACAATGACACCGACAATGGCATAATTAATTTGGACATAAATTCAGAATTGTGTATTAATGTATATATTCCTATACAATCCACACAACCAGGAATAAATTTTTGTTTTTCATTTTTTTAATAATATAATGTTCTTAGGACTATAATAATTATGTTGACGGGTCATCTATATATATTATATATACTGGTATATATATTCGACTTTAGTATGGTTTATCGATTCTGAGACTGACAAACCAAAGTAAGTACACGTAAAACTGTATAAACAGTAATTAATTATTTGATCGTACCATATATGTCACTTTGGCATATGATGTTTTTCGATAAATTATACCTTTACAAAATTACTAGTCGCATGTACCGTATTCATTGTTTTAGTGTACAGTAGGCTTACCAAAATATTCTTAAGGTTACAAAAATTCTGTTTCTCAAACCAGTGTGAAAATTACAAAAGCATGACAGGGAATTACAATAAATGATGGATCCAGTGATTAGTTTTAGTCACCAACCGATATCAGACCATGCTTGAAAAGGGGACGTATGCTAATTAGGGCATATACACTAAAAAGAACGAATACGGTATGCCCGCATATTGCATATGCTGTGAACAGACATGTATATGGTGTTGAAGAAAGTGTTATATAGTGTATGGTGCATGTTGATTCATTGGAATTTTTTATTTAAAAGATGGACGATCTGAGAATACAACTTTAGGTGAATGTTCCTGATATTAGGAATTCTCATGGTGAATGTCTATTATAATACGTTCTTACAATGTGTGAAATACTTACGCAAAGTCTTTGATCCGGAAACTCTGGAACACTGCGTAAGCGAAGTAGCATCCGATCCCAAAGGGAATAACGATGGAAAGAACGCTATGGATAGTAAAGATAAAAGAGCAAGTGGATCGACTGCCATAGCTATTTATTTTGATGGTTGTGGTTTTAAATTTTATGAAGCTGCCATACAGAATGCAGTTGTTCTCAAAGTCTTTCTGAAAATGAAACAAAAAATTGTCTCAGTCGTACAAAACAAAAACAGATGATAAATGACTTCATCAGGAATGATTTCATTTATTTCTACATTTCATTGTTACATAATTTGTTGCCGAATGAACACATATATTTAACCAGCTTCCAAATCTGCATGAGAGCAACATTCAGACCACATTTGCTTGTACGTTCTACTAAGGTATTGGGCATGCAACATACGAAGACACACAATACCAGTAGGAAATCTACATGCACACGCAGGCAAGCACGCATGCACGTACAAACATGCAAAACAACTGCTATTATTGTATAACTTTTAGGCTTTGTCATGCGCAATTTGTTTTGACTGTGTCAATTGGTGTTGCCTTGGAGGTTGTCTATTTACATCACGAATGTGGTTTTCTATGTAATAAATAATAATAATACGATAACTTCTAATACGTCTAAATCCTTGGAAACAAAGCTCGCAGGTGCATCAAAACAAAAGGATTGGTCAATCTCAAAATCCGTAAGCAGTATTCCAGTTGTCAGCAGATGGGTCGAGGCGCTAGGGAGCTACCGTGGATAAGCAAGGTTGTAAAGATACGTTTTTTAAATGACGACGGAATTTTGTAATATTTTCAACTGATCTAACACTAAGTATAGAATTCGTAAGCGAGTCGTTTTTGACAGACGCTGAACCATCTTTATTCAACACAAACTTGACATTGCCATCACATGTCGTATCCCATCATGCTTTGGGATAAAGACAAACATGAAGTATGGTGGCCGATATTGGCTGTTGCTACACCTCCCACCGAGTATATTGAACATCATATACGTAGAAACAATAACACTGAAAGTCAGAATGAATTACGTGTGTATGACATAACCGTTGTCTGATTAGTAGTTAACATTAAAAGTGAACTTTAATTAAATGTCTGAACAGCTATTAGTGTTCATGATTCTGACTAGTAGAAGTAATGCACTTTACAAGTCTAAACGCTTCGGTGGTTTCACCGTTCTCCCCAACCGAGTCACCCTTTCAGGTGCCGCTGGTTCAGAGAGTCAAGATGTCTCTCTAGCAGGACGTGAAGCACTCTTCGCTGGTGTAGCTGACAGCTGCATCTCAGCAGCGGGTGTCGCGAGGACAGCAGTTGTAGCGAAGTGTGCAGGCAGTGTCCGCTAACTGTCGGAGTCGTCACCAGCGCGAGACCCTGTAGTCTGCACCAGCGCTCTACGGTTGCGACGCACAGTGCCGAGGTCGGTCTTCACCAAGTACGATCGCGGCTCAGGTGTTCGACTCACAACTAGACCTTGGCGATTTTGGTCTCGGATCCAAACTGGATCGCCTGGCTAGTCACGCGCTTTGTGTCGCAAGTTGAAGGTATGCTGCTGGTCGGAACAATGCAAGCTCTCCTTCTTTTGCAGGGATTCGTCGCCAGGACCCCTCTGTTTCAGTGTGCTGGGAAGGACGGGTAGCAGAGTGCGAAGTCATCGTCCCATGAGCATTTCTGGCCATTCTGAAGTGGCGTCGATCTGTACGCCATGAGAGCGACGTGTACGTCTTCGTTCCTCTTCAGAAGCCCCTTCATCGTGCGCACTGCCCGTTCTGCCTCTCCATTCGATTGAGGGTATCGCGGAGAGCTCGTCATATGCACAAACCCGTAATGCATTGCGAACTGACGAAAGGTCGCTGCACTGAATTGAGGGCCATTGTCCGAAATGATGATGTCGGGAATACCATGTGTTGTGAAGATGTCCTTCAGCACGTGCACTACGCTCTCCGACGACATGTCGTCAAGACATTTGCTCTCGATCCACCGCGAGTAGTAGTCGATCACGATGAGACTCGCTTTCCCACGGAGTTCGAACAAGTCCATCGCAAGCCTCTCCCAAGGACGAGATGGGAATGACGAAGTCATCAATGGTTCAGTTGGCACCGGTCGATCTTTCGCACACGTTACGCACTTTGAGACCATTGGCATTGCTTCGATCATCGTCGATAGACCCGGCCACCACACAGATGATATTATCAGCGTAGACAGTTTATCGTCTGCACAGTCCCCCATACTGTAGAGTAGGATGCTGACTTGATCTGCATTTGGCTTATTTTTCAGCCCTGATGCTACTCTATGAGTCTATAGCGTTCGAACCGCTTTAGCCACTTAGGCCAAAGTTCAGCCTGTTGAGGGCTATTTGCGCCATCGAACTTTCCCGGCAGTGGAATGTCAAGCTGGATGCCAGTGAGTGCAATATTCTGCGCTGGCTGAACCGTAGGATTCTCCCCTGGTATGCTCATGTTTACCTTGTTGTATTAGCGTCGACTGTGGGTGTTTTAAAACCCGCTGCCACAATATAGAATTCGTAAGTGAGTCGTTTTTGACAGACGCTGAACCATCTTTATTCAACACAAACTTGACATTGCCATCACATGTCGTATCCCATCATGCTTAGGGATAAAGACAAACATGAAGTATGGTGGCCGATATTGGCTGTTGCTACACTAAGAGGGAGCATCCCAGCTAACACAACGTTTTCACAACGTTGCTGGAATGTCGTATTAAGGTTATGTCAGAAATAACGTTGTGGCAACGTTTTTGTTATGGTCCATCTTCCACATTTATCAGAATGTTTCTGTATAACGTTGCAAAAACGTTTTAAAAACGTTTTATTAAAACGTTTCAGTCCAACGTTTTCTAAACGTTGTTATGAAATGTTATCCATATGTTGTGGGAATGTTCTTCAAAAACGTCTCAGGGAAAACGTTTTTAAAACGTTTAAACTTGGTAATTTTTTTTAAATCCACAAGTTTAATGAAAAAAAAAAAAAAAATTCATGCAACATTTTTATGGCCCATCTTCCTCATTAATATAAACATATTTATGAACAATGTTGCAAAAACGTTTTTAAAACATATTTTTTTTAATATCAATTATAACGTTGCAAAAACTTTTAAAAACTTTTTTTAATGTTTCAGTTATAAAGTACTTTGCAAAATGCTTTTAAAATAAATTCTGACCCCACAAAGACTGGTCCAAACAAGTTTGACCCCTCCTTGAAAGTTAACCCCCCCCCAGGAAATGTTATATCTAGAACTAAAGTAGGTCAGTGAGACACCTGAACACACAGAAGGGGTAACAAAAAAACCACCACATCAGAGCTAGGGGTCCAAAAATGAATGTTTAACACCCCTTCCCACCGCAGCCAGCACGCCACTCTCTGCCCGCGGGCGGATCTGAGCGGCTGGCAGGCGGAGGAATGCGCTGGACGTTTGCCGATAACAGCCCGCTTGATGCCAGCCGCGCATGAGGCGATCCCGTTAGCGGGAGGTGATTTATCAGTCCTCGGACCGAGGGAGGCCGGAGCACTAATATGTGATGTTCCTTACATCTATTACGTGCATCAAGTTTCACAAGCAAGATAATGTTTCCCGCGCAGTAACGCACCGCGCGGGAAGTGTAATCTAAACGAAACTAAAATTCGTTCTACTTGTGTTCTTACATTTACAAACAGAGCTCCACAATATATAATACATTTTATTGTAAACTAGGCATATTGAATTTATATAAAAGCATAAAAATTGTAAATATTATTATTAATAAAATATTATTAATTTGTTTACTGTGAGTACGTTGTCCATATTTGAATACTCAGCTAATTTTTACAGTTACGCGCGCAACTAACTATCCACAAGACAAGGTACATCTTTAGAAATTAAATTGTGAATATTTGGTACATATGAAATATAGTAATTTTGGCATGTTTCCGTAAGCACACATTTCGATTATTTTCTGCCAAATCCCAGCTAGCATCGTAACATTGTTTACGCGTCATGGACATGGGGACATGATGGATGATGGAGCTTTTTCATGCACTATAGACAGTCTCGATCTACTGTACCTCGACCAACAATATTTATATTTGTTGCCAATAATTAATTTATCAGAACATAATTAGGCGCGCCCATAATTACATTGTTATACACATAATTTTTATATAATTATAATCTGTGAAATCTTCTATTAATTAATAGTGGTCTGCCCGGTCTCACTCTCTCAGTTGTTTCGGGTTTGGCATTCGATCGTTCACAATCATCTTTGCCTTTATTTGCGTCCCCTAACTTCGGGAATTGTCCAATTCTGCAGGCAACTTGGTGGTGTGTTTTGATATCTCGGATATAGGTCATTGATTAGGACTATTTAGAGTACTGGTAGTCATAGTATGGCTATTCATGCCTATTGTGCTGGGACTTGTAATTGTCATTGTTTAACTGAAGTCTGCAGTGATAACAGAACCAATGGCAGTGACAAGTGTAAATTCGGCCTAAACTAAAGGCTTTTTGGCATTTTGCAGCCCATTTTTGTTAATCAGAAATGTCTGAGGACGAAGAGAAGGAGCTAGGATTAAGGTCACAGTTGATGAACATTTTAAGGGATAAAGATTATGTTCATTCGTTTTCAAAAGAGTATGCATAAAATAAAACATCAGAACAAAGTGGTAGTTGTAATATTTTGTTAATTCCAGAATGGATGAAGGCACAAAGAAGAAGTATGACTATAACAGAAAGTGGAAAAAGAGGAAGCGATCGATCTCCGCTGTAGTAAATCAAAATTTACACATATATAGCGATGATGAAAGTGACCAGGATCAAGCATCTGCAGGCAACAGTCTAAATTCAAACTTCACAGGATCTGATAGTAATCACTATGACGATAATTTTGAAGAATCAAACAGCATCTCCCAATGCAATACACAGCCAGACAGTGATAATGAGAATGGAGATTGGAACTGGGATTGCATTGATCAACATTCCACCCTGTTTTCTGACTCAGAATCAGATGATGGAATCGGACAACACTCTGATGTATTACTGGAAGAAGGTGTAGCCTCCTGGGTGAATGAATTCCAAGTAAAACACAATGCAACTGATGCTCTCCTTAAATTGTTGAAGTCACATGGTCATGAAAGGTTGCCAGCAACAGCTAGAACATTACTAAAGACTACAAAACATGTACCAACACAATTAAAATCTGGAATGGAATATACATATTTAGATGTGAAAGAACAACTGCTGACAAAGTTGGACAGTTACTCTTTGGAAACTAGAAGAAATATTCAAGAACTATAAATTTCTATCAACGTAGATGGTGTGCCCTTGTTTAAAAGTACGAAATATTCAACTTGGCCAGTTTGTGTGCCATTCACCTGAATCCAGTAACAGTGTTTCCAGTGGCACTCACATATGGACAAACTAAACCAAGCAACTTAGATTTTTTACAAGATACAATTTGAGACTTAAATGAAGTCATGAACAATGGTTTGGAGTGTGATTACAGGATAATCCCAGTCAAGCTAAGGTGTGTTGTTTGTGATGCACCTGCAAAGTCACTAGTAAAGGTGACCAAATTATATTCTGGCTACTTTGGCTGTGACAAATGTGACCAGAAAGGTGTGTGGTTAGGTAGGATGACCTATCAAGAAATTAACTTTGATCATCGGACGGATCATTCATTTAGAAATCAGGTTCAAGTGGGACACCATCATGGTGTGTCTCTCTTTTGCGATCTACAAATGAATATGGTTAAGCAATTCCCCCTTGATTACATGCACCAGACATGCCTTGGAGTTCAGAAACGGATTATTCTGCTCTGGAAGAAAGGACCAAAGTCTGTAAGAATGTCTGCCCAGAAAATTGCTCAAATAAACACACGGCTAATGGAGCTACAATGTTTTGTTCCAAGCATCTTTGCACGCAAACCAAGATCATTAGAAGAGATTGATCGGTGGAAGGCAACAGAGCTGCGACAGTTCATGCTGTATATAGGAAAACTTGTGTTGAAAGACATTCTGACGGCAAACTTGTATGATCATTTCATGTCATTAAGCATTGCTATGTGCATCCTTGTTTGCCCCAGGCTAGCCTCTGAGCATTTGGATTATGCTCGTCAGCTGCTTGTGTTCTTTGTCACCAGAGGGCGTGAGCTTTATGGAAAAGAATTCCTGGTGTATAATGTTCACAGCATGCTTCACATTGCAGATGATGTGGAGGAATTTGGAAGTCTTGATGCATGTGGAGCATTTGCTTTTGAAAATTATAATCACCAGCTAAAGAGGACAGTGAGATCAGGGAAGAATCCGCTTGCCCAGATGGTCAAGAGGATAAGTGAGCTAGATGCAGTTGAGGTGATTAAAACACCTGGAAAGTCCTGCTCAGTCTCCATACACCAGCCTAATAACATCTACATTGTGAATGGGTCATCTTGCTGTGAAGTTGTGGCTGTCACCAACATAAGAGATGAAGAAAACAACAAAATGTACCTTTGCAGGGTGTATGACAGACCCCAACCTGTCTTTGTAGAGCCATGTGATTCCAGATTGGTTGGTGTATATCATGTTCATGTACGGAATGCTCAGATGAAACATCTATCAGAAAACCTCTTCACCAGAAAGGCTATGATGGTTCAAATGCAACATGGTACCCAGGCTGTATTCCTAGCAATTCTCCATCAGTTCTAATTTCTAACCAGTAAGTTGGCTCTTCTTATTCTAAAATAGATTTGAATTAATTTGATACTAAACTTTACGTTAGAATTCTAGAATCGAGTTTGAACTAATTTTATATTAACATTTATAGCTCTATACCTAGATCGCCATAGCATTTACATTTGTAGTGTCAGACTGGGGTGTCTGTGAGATTATTATTTTCTAGGTGCTGCAGGCAATGGCAACATAAGTTACCCAATGTTGACGCCAGTATTACATCACACCTCAGTGATGGGAAATCAGAGCGCTAAAGGTTAAATAATGTAGCTATAACATCATTTTTCAAATAACGTACATTGTACAAGATTTCCCACAGAAATTGAGAAAGGGAGACTGTGTTCAGTGGACCATATCTTTAACAGTTTTGTAAAAAAAATTAATTAAAGCTGATATGTTTTACACAATTGTTTATGATTTAAAGAGTACTTGATCAGCCAAGGCCAATTGATAAATAATTGATTCCAGCATACATGAAACTCTCCTACATCAGGTATAGTGGTAATTCAGATGGAAGGACCAGTATTATATTTTATGTAAATAGCCATTGCAGCTTTCAGCTCTGATGAACACTTGGGGGGACGCAATTTTGAAAGATATGGTCCACTGAACACACTGTCTCCCTTTTTGTGGAACACACTGTACATGTACTTGCACTGTCTAACAATGTGTAAATTATATGAAGTGACACCTCACACTATTACAAAATTGCAGAATCTAATTCTGCTCTCTTAATATTGCTGTTGTAGATGCCTGTCAAAGAATTTGTTGTGGTAGAGTTTGATGGTGAGAAGTCTGTGGCAGTGGCCCATCGGTCATGGCTCTCGAAGGTGGTACCTACCGGTGTAAGTCAAATCTGTTTCATGTGGATATTAGTAGAGCTCTGGACAAGTACACGGTATTACCATAACATCGGTTCGATGGCTTCGATATTAGAACCGGTATTCCATTCTTGTTCATTCGATATTAATTTTGATATGTTTTCAGGCCGAAATACTTTAAAAGTGCATGAAGTCTACATCTTTTATGGTAGGCAGTGTTGAAAAGTTGATCGTCATTTTTTTCTGACATGGGAAGTACATGTTTCCGCTCTTTTGCATGGGCACAAGATTCTCACAACGCACAAGATTTCCTGCTGAAGAAGACGAGAAGCCATTTTTATAGGGATTTGATAGATATTACATATAGTTTATTCTTACCATGTAGCTTAACCTAAATATAGGCTCGTGATGTACAGTATTCAGCTGATGGTATTCAATTTGACTGTTGTAGATTCATATTCTGATATAAATAAACGTTGAAATTGATAGAAAATATTCTGATAAACTACTTTCATGTTGCCATCGCCTAACTTGCTGCACTTGAGTTGTAGATTGTTGAATCAACATTTTAACAATTATGCCCGAAAATCTATTTTACTGTTGCATGTTTTGTGTATTTTCAGGAACTCATTTGCTTCTTTCCAAAGCATGATGCAGCAAAGCGTGCAAAGTCCATGGAAATCCCAGACAAGAAGAACTGGAAACCATATGAAGTCAGGATACTTAGTTCAGCGGGTAAGGGAGTGGTCATAGGATGCAGTTTCACTTAAAAGTATGTGGGGGAGACAAGAAAATAATTTGAAATCTATGGAGGGTGTCAAGTAATGTGAAATGTGGAGGTCAAGAACAATATATACATTGTTGATAAGGAATGTAAGATGGTGGGGTAGGTAGGTTTAAATACTTCTAAGTTTGATCCCCCAGATCTTCCTGTTTGATCCCCCAGATCTTCCTGTGCCCCTCACTTACATATTTCTTAAGTGGAACTGCCTTAAAATAGCTAAACATGATATCTGTGTCACATCCATCACACCATTCTGGAGACTATTCAGAAATCATTATGGGGAAGGAGGGAGGAGTGAACGTTTTGAATTGGCCAAAACTCAGCACACCTGTGATAATTTCTAAGTGGTTCCCAAGTTCATAGAAAAGTGATTGAGGTTTGTCTAAGAAATTTATAAAGTGAATATATAAATGAAAATAAAAAAACTATTTTGTCAGTTCATGTTTACTTAGTAAATGTTTCAGTTAAATAGTATGATAGATATTCTAATTTGATAAGGATAGAAAAATCTTAATTGGCTGAAATCAGTTTTCTGTACATGTAACTTTGTAATTTGCATACCTTTGCACATTAATCTAGATATGTACGTCAAGGCACATGAGCATCTGAAAAAGGCAGAAGATACATCAAATATCGAGAGTGGGACAGAGGAAGAGATTGGTGGGAGACAGACGAAGAGACCTGCACGCTATGACAGCGCCAATGATCATGGTAAGTAGAATAGCAAGGGTGGTTTCATTTAAAAATAGGGAGGGTGCAAATAGTTTTGTCTCAATGGTACAGGTAGGTGGTAGTACTCCAATTACAGTGACTAACCTAAGTTGAAGGCAGCACAATGTCCAATTTAGCATATTGACCCAGTAAAATGGGTTTCATCATTAGTTTGGTTAAAACCATAAAGGACTGCTCTGCATTTTATATATATATATATGTGTGGTTATTTCGTGTTTATTACTGTTTATAGATGAAAGTGATGACAGCGAAGAAGAGAGGCCTCAGAAAAAGATGCAAGCAGTTTCTTTGCCAGCTGCACCTGCATATGTGACACCATCATCATCTACTTATCGAACCACATGTAAGGTTTCAATCCTTTGTTAATCCAGTTATTATTGTCAGTTATTATTGTAATTCAAAACCAAAATGTCCTAGAAAATGTAGTTTGGTTTGATAAATATATTTGACATGTGGGAACATTCAAAGGTGTGAAACTCTATGAACAAAGATGCAGATGAACATGAAACAAAAGATAAATATGGGTATTCCTATCTTTTTAGGTTCTACCAATGATAAGAGAATACTTTCACCCATGGGAATTGGAACATATTCAACTGTACGGAACAGAACTCTAACAAGGAACAAGACAACCTCACCTCGGTCACCTGTATCCTCAGTCAGCACAGAGACTGAAAGGGGACAATCATCCTCACCTCAGAATAGGACAGAATCTGGTTCCGACATGCCATCTTCTGGTAAGGGCTATTCCAGAAAAAAACGTGGGGGGTCACAGGCTGGAACTTTTTTACCCCCATCCCCCAAATTCAAATAGGTAACATCCTCTCCTCCCCCCAAATTGAAATACGACGGGACCCCCTCCCCCTAATTCAAATCCAACCTTCCTTCTCCCAAATAGAATATCAACCCCTTTACCCCTCCCCAAACTGAATTATGTTGTCACCCCCTCCCAGCAATTTAAATAGACTTCCAGCCTGTGACCTCCTTACATTTTTTTCTTAAACAGCCATAAGCTTTTTGTTGTTGCAACCTTGTAAGTGGAGTAAGAAGGGGCATGGTAGACCTCTACAGACTCGGGCTAATCTGATGTTAAAAGGGAATATTTTGTACATAAGTATGTCCCTATAAAGTATGTACGGCACTTCGTAGCAATAAGGGGGGGGTAGTAAAACATTTAAAGGTGGTTGACATAGTTTAAATCGGGCAGGTAAAATAATTTATATCTGGGGTGGTTAACATAATTTATATGGGAGGGACAAAAAGTGTTTACATGAGTTAAATTTTAATGTAGGGTGTGCGACATATTTTAATTGGGAGTGGGCATGACATTTTAACTGAAATATTTCAACGTGGGCGTGGGGTGGAGATCAAAAATGGTACATTTCTTTCTGGAACACCCATGAATTTAAAACAGTATTAAACATAGGAACATAAATATTGGTACATGTACTAATTAATATGTACTAATGTACGTATGATTATTGAAACAGGCTTTCAGTTTCGAGTTCTAATGAAACTGGACAAGATAATTCAAAATCAGAGTGAGGAGATAACAGTTCTGAAGAAGTTAGTCATCACAACTGGGGCGGCAAATGTCGATGGCAATGAAGATGTCTTGCCAGCGCCTGTGGATGGGGAGGAGCAGCTGCTTGCGCTCTGCGAAAAGGTCACCAAGGAACAGCTGTTCCGAAAACAACTGGTGTGCAATCACTTTAATATATTATATGATAGTCTGTGCAACTATAATATTGTTTAGTAGATGGTACTGTGGGTCATGTGATTAGGGTGGTGAAATTTGATTGAATGTTCCAATTTTAGTGAAGAAAATACTTTTACTGTATATTATATTTATAGGAACCCAAAAGGGTTAGCTCGGTCTAGTGCCACCTACTAAATAAAATAGCTAAAAATAGTTACATATATAAACTATCATCAACAAAACAGAATTACAAATACTGGTAGTATTACATATTAAACAAACATCTGCATGATTTACACATTTTTATATTTGAATTATATTTTTATATTTGAATTATATTGGCTAGATTGCTTTCTTTAAATATTTAATTGAATCTTTGAAAAACATTACAAAGATTGCTGACAGTTACATTTACCAGTATATTTACATTTATATTTGTTCTTCCTCAGCTTGCCTACCTCACATCCCTGGGGGCAGTAAACTTGGGGACCAGTGTCCGGACCATGCTAAGGAAGGTGGGGACAAACTCACTTTGGTCCCTCTATTCCCTTAAGGGGAGGAAGGGCAAGAAGAAGTTTGCTGATATGTCTATCTGCAATCTTGTGATTAGTAAGTATTATATAGCAACATAAATCGGGGAAATACTCAGCAGCTGAAAAATTCAATATAAATATGTTTTGGCATTGGAGCAAATGTTTCTCAACTTTAAAGCAGGGGATGGTGACAGGTTAAAGATATAAATCTTAGGACAGGATTTGAATAAGTTTGTAGATTAAACTATTTTATAACAAATTATATGTATCTATTATGTAGACTACCCTACAATATTTCATATATTAAATAAAATTTTGTTATCTTTTATTTTAGGGGCATGTCTGAAGAACCATCCCAGGGCGAAGATTGGGGATGTAAAGTTGGAGATTGGGGAGACGTTAAAGCACGCACCCAACAAAGTGGGAGGAAATAACAAGGTGAGAGAAACTTAGATACAAACACAAGTGTTGATGTATGTTACATGGTGAAAAGCATGTTTTAAGGTGTGACACTTTAGAAAACACCTCCATTTATGGGGTCATCATCATTATTTACGGAATGGGGGGCGACGATTTAGGGAAATAAGATAATGTGAATTTTATCACCCCCCTCCCCCATCAGATGCCCCGGGTATCTTACACCCCCCCCATTGAACACACACAATATCTTTTACACACCGCACCCCCCTTCCTGTCAGACATGCGAGCTTGATTTACTGATTTGCATCATAATGACCAAATCACTGTTTTAATAGCATTGATATTTGGATTTATAAAACTACTATTGACGTATTTATTAGTTAATAGGATCAGAAAATATACTTAAACTTATAAATTTTGTATAAATGTTGATTTAATGGTTGTGGAAGTATGAATGTTTTGTTAAGCTGAGAAAGATGGTGTGTAGCACCAAACATTTTAGTAAAAATTGTCTCATTTATGGTATAATATGCTGTTTTTGACCACTAATAACAAGTTGATTTTTATCCACTACCGACAAGTTGATTGTTATCACCCCCTTCCACCCATCAGAGGTTGCATGATTTTTTTCATCTCCCCCTTCCGGAAATAATGATGGCCCCCTTAGTATAAATATCCGCACTGTCTTTGATTTTACATAGTCAAATTTAAAGGTCACATTATGTGTCGGAAAGTACAACCCCAAAATTACGACGTGTGATTTATCAGAACACACCTATGCTTGTGGTGCTCCCTGGGGCGTCACATTGGACAGGTGCATTAAAAATATTACAGCATTAGGAGCTGTTCCAGAATTTCTGATTTGGGGATGGGGTGGAAGATTTGATATGGAGAACCCATCAAAAGTTATTACCCCCTTGAATTTTTTTCAAAAGTTAATACCCCTTGTAAACAAGTATTACCCCTCTCATCCCCAATCAGAAATTCTGAACAGCCCCTAACAGAGATGATCAAT
Source organism: Paraescarpia echinospica (assembly GCA_020002185.1). Taxonomy (NCBI): domain Eukaryota; kingdom Metazoa; phylum Annelida; class Polychaeta; order Sabellida; family Siboglinidae; genus Paraescarpia; species Paraescarpia echinospica. The sequence continues at coordinate 7,025,882 of CM034538.1, forward strand.
TATTAATGTTTTTGAACTACTAAAGTTGAACATTTTTGAAAATTAGTATTAATTAACTCCCGCTAATCTATGGAAACTTTGTGATCCTGTTTCAGAAGGCAGCTGCAGGGAATGCTAGCGCAACAGAGCCAAGTCAGATGCCTTCGATGGACTTGACTTCTGATGAAGATGAAATTTAAATTGATACCTGTGTAATAAAAACAGATTAAATGTTATAAAAAAGCTTTATATTCTGTTCTTATCGACATCATATTATGACCCCTTCATATTGTGGGAATGTTGTAGGAAGGTTGTGGGAATGTTGCTGGAAGGTTGTGGGAATGTTGTAGGAAGGTTGTGGGAATGTTGCTGGAAGGTTGTGGGAATGTTGTAGGAAGGTTGTGGGAATGTTGCTGGAAACTTGTGGGAATGTTGTAGGAAAGTTGTGGGAATCTTATGCATAACGTTTTGATAAAACGTTGTGGCAGCGTAACTGGGACCATCCGTTTGAACGTTGCAACGTTTTGTCAAAACGTTGCCACAACCAAAGTGTTACGTTGCTGCAACGTTATTTTGTTAGCTGGGATATTCCAAAGAGTTGGTGCAGCAACAGAAAAAATCCTAGTTCCAATGTTAGGATCGACTCTAGGAACAAAAAGTAGGTCTGAACTAGATGATCGAAGCTGGATAGGTTTTCTTACAAGAGTAAGCATAATATGAATGGTACAGATCTTAAATATTATACGATATCGTACAGGAAGCCAATGCAAAAAAGCTAGGATCCCTGGTTACTAGAATTTTATGTGTAGTACTGTCCAGCATAAATGTACATTGCATTACAGGTGCATACGAATATATATTTTGTGACAGCACAAGAACACACTCTACATTCTTATACAAAATTAGTCATACGTACCATAGCCAGTGAAAGTGTAACACACGTAACAGCACCAGCGAAGCATGAAGCAAAGCAAAGTACTGTTTGTGCAAACAGTTGCACGTCGAACATTTTGCCCTGTCTTTTGCGGCAGAAACTTCTTCAACACGTTAACTTCTTTGTTGCTTTTACGCCTGACATACATTAGCTGCAGAACGACTCCCCTTTATTGGAGAGTTAGAAAATGATTTATGGTAGGGAGGTCGGAAGAAATCACGCATTTGCATTGGGACGCAATGTTAAATCGCCTATGTTTAAAAAATTGTAATTCCCTTGATTTATAAAGACTGATCATATATTTTATATCAAAAGAAACATAAATATGTCTTCTTTGTGATAAAAATACCTGCTTTTGCGAATTCATAATGCTTCATACAGATATTCGTGATGAAACAACGACACCCGCAGAAATTTCATTTCGTTGTGGGCGCAGCCATATTTAATCTCGCAGAAGGGTGGTGTTTTCATAAAATCATGTGCTCGCGTTATTATCCGCCATGCTATATTTGGCGGTATGATTGAAATCACAAAATTATACTCTTTCTTTTTGCGTGTTTCTTGTACGAATTGAAATAAAATTAAGAAAAATATCATATGTTTAACATTGACCATATTTAGAGAGGATCTAAGGTATGAACAACTTGCGGAAACTCTGGCAAACTACATCTATGCTATTTAGTAATGTATAAACGTAATATTAATACAAATTTGGCGGAGATACACCTTTGCCCATTTTTGCCCCAAGCTCGAACGTAGAGATACCCCATGTCCGGCAACGAATGTCTTATATTATCGCTCGCATACCCGGCGTACATATTATTGCAATCTTTCATTCTTAAGTTGTGTTTTAGCCATGCATTTGTTATTCGTGTTTGCATATGCACAGGCATGCTATCATATATTAAATGGTGGATGTTATATGAATATTTAAAGTTTATTTTCATGTTGTAATCATGCAAAAATATATGACAATTAATAACAAATAAATGACAACCCCCTCCATAAATCAGACATATGATGTACTTCTAATTACACTGCATTGATCTTGCTGTAACTAACAGCATGTATAAACATTGGCTTTGTGGTGGTTTTTTTGGGGTGGTTTTTTATTGTATCTTCCTCCCAGATAGCATGTAAACGTTAATATAACGTTTGCATTTGGTTAGAACAGTTCGATTTTGGTTACTGTTAGACCTCTAACGTTCCCGGAACGTTAGTTTATGGTTTGATTTAAAACGGTTTGATCTCTAACGTTGCCGGGACGTTAGTTTTTGGTTTGATTTTAAACAGTTAGATCTTTAACGTAGTCGGAACGTTAGTTTTTGGTTTGATTTGAAACTGTTTGATCTCTAACGTTTCCGGAACGTTAGGTTTTGGTTTGATTTTAAACAGTTAGATCTGTAACGTTGCCGAAACGTACGTTTTGGGTTTGATTTAAAACGGTTTGATCTCTAACGTTGCCGGAACGTTAGTTTTTGGTTTGATTTGAAACTGTGTTTGATCTCTAACGTTGCCGGAACGTTATGTTTTGGTTTGATTTTAAACAGTTAAATCTGTAACGTTGCCGAAACGTTTGTTCTGGTTTTGATTTAAAACAGTTAGATCTCTAACGTTGCCGGAACGTTAGTTTTTGGTTTGATGTTAAACAGTTAGACCTCTAACGTTGTCGGGACGTTAGTTTTTGGTTTGATTTGAAACTATTTAATCTCTAACGTTGCTGGAACGTTAGTTTTTGGTTTGATTTGAAACAGTTAGATCTGTAACGTTGTCGGGACGTTAGTTTTTGGTTTGATTTGAAACTATTTAATCTCTAACGTTGCTGGAACGTTAGTTTTTGGTTTGATTTGAAACAGTTAGATCTGTAACGTTGCCGAAACGTACGTTTTGGGTTTGATTTAAAACGGTTTGATCGCTAACGTTGCCGGAACGTTAGTTTTTGGTTTGATTTGAAACTGTTTGATCTCTAACGTTGCCGGAACGTTATGTTTTGGTTTGATTTTAAACAGTTAGATCTGTAACGTTGCCGAAACGTTTGTTCTGGGTTTGATTTAAAACAGTTAGATCTCTAACGTTGCCGGAACGTTAGTTTTTGGTTTTATGTTAAACAGTTAGACCTCTAACGTTGCCGGAACGTTAAATTTTGGTTTGATTTTAAACAGTTAGATCTCTAACGTTGTCGGGACGTTAGTTTTTGGTTTGATTTGAAACTGTTTAATCTCTAACGTTGCTGGAACGTTAGTTTTTGGTTTGATTTGAAACAGTTAGATTTCTAACGTTGTCGAAACGTTGGTTTTTGGTTTGATTTAAAACAGTTAGATCTCTAACGTTGCCGGAACGTTCCTTTTTGGTTTGATTTAAAACAGTTAAATCTCTAACGTTGTCGGAACGTTAGTTTTTGGTTTGATTTGAAATTGTTTGATCTCTGACGTTGCTTGAACGTTAGTTTTTGGTTTGATATTAACAGTTAGATCTCTAACGTTGCCGGAACGTTCGTTTTTAGTTTGATGTTAAACAGTTAGATCTCTAACGTTGCTGGAACGTTCGTTTTTGGTTTCATTTGAAACTATTAGATCTCTAACGTTGCCGAAACGTTCGTTTTTGGTTTGATTTTAGTCAGTTAGATCTCTAACGTTGTAGGAACGTTAGTTTTTGGTTTGATTTGAAACTGTTTGATCTCTAGCGTTGCCGGAACGTTAGTTTTGGGTTTGATTTTAAACAGTTTGATCTCTAACGTTGCCGGGACGTTAGTATTTGGCTTGGTTTTAGACTGTTCGATTTCTATCGTTTCCGGAACGCTAGTTTTTGATTTGATTAGAAACGTTTTGATCTCACTAACGTTACCGGAACACAAGTATACATGCAAGCTATTAAAACAATAAAATAAATTAAAACATGCTATTAAAACAATAACATAGATTAAACTCGGCTAGTTAAATATCATCTGTACCTAGCCGAGTTGCCCGGCTTTGCTCGGGGAAAAAAGGCAGCCGCTCACTCAAATACTGTTTTGAAAATTGCAATCCTTGAGATTCCCACTGCCCCAGATAAATTGTCTAGTTGCTCAGCTTTGCACGGGAGAAAAAGAAATTGTCCAGATAAAACCACGTGTAATGATATATATATAAATTAAATCTTAGGGAGCTCTCCCACAATCTTGTGCACTGGAATGTAATCCATCCTGAAATCATGAATAATAATATTATGAATACTAAAATTAGACCAAACCTCAAATGCCCTACGTTTTAATCTCACCCACACCAAATCGACCAAACCAATCCCAGATGTTTCTAGCCTACACACATTGATAAATTGTACCTGGTTACTGGCCTAGTTGTAGGACAAACATGGCCTCTATGTTGAAACGTTAGTTTGTTTCTTTGTGGGTTTTTTTTATAAAGAAATAGACACGCGCGCTCATGCTGACGTGGCCAGCAACAGGCAGAGTTGTGACAGTGTTACGCGTTCACGATTTTGAAATGTTTATAGCTTATAATTTAATTATCCTTACGATGATATACAAAAACATGAAATTCCACGGCTGCAACTCCACGTACACCCTTTTGAAATATTGAGCCTCTCCCGATTTTCCACCCCCTGGACGAATTTCGAAAATGTCAAAATCTACGAACCACCCCAATGGGCCCGCTAGATCACATGCAACATTTCAGCCCGATACATGCAAAACTAACGGAGATGTGGTGGTGCAAACAAACAAACATGCATACATGTATGCATGCATGCATACATACATACGTACGTACGTACATACGCTCATACATACATGCAGAGGGAGACTGTTTAATAATACGTATTCGTTTTGCTTTAAACGATTAGACCTCTAACGTTCCCGGAATGTTAGTTATCGGATTGATTTGAAATGGTTCAGCCCCCTCCCCAAAAGCTCCCCTCGGTTCCGGCGCCTTACTACTTGTGTCAAAGTACCATTATTATAATTATATTGTTGGTGTGACAGAGAAGTGGTATATTGATCGTTTCACTATAAATTAAATATAGCATCACTGCATTAGGGTGGCAAACTCTCACTTTCCATTTTATTACAGATACGACAACTACTTAAAATCAATAATATACAGTTGATTTAATTAGTTAATGGCCTTATTATTGGGTAACATAAGACGTAAACTTAACTCAACGTTACGCAGATCACATTGGAAAACTGCATTGTCCCGAGACATCCAGTCAGTGGCATTGCAGATATGCCTGCCCGTCATATATAATTTAAGAATTATGTTTATTCAAGTAATAAGTGAATCAGTAACTTTTATGAACCCATTTTTAAATATTATACACCATATTGTGGGGATAAAGAACGCTCCTTACATAATGTATTGTCAAATCATTAATAATTTTGAGGGAGCAAAAATATTATGCCGAGATTCATGCAAATGCACTTGTTGGTCAAACTGCTGACAGTAATGGTTTTTCTACATTGAAACGGCCAGTGACAGTACTGGTCTTCTGGTTATCCGGTTTCCAAGAGCGAAGCGTTACGGAGATGGTGCGTTACGAATATGAAAAACAACCCGTTATCTGCAATTGCGCATTATTGCGTTGCAGCAGGAAATCGATTAATATGCCAAATAATAGAGTTTCCTAGGATGAATAACACATCAAATAGCCAAGTAAAACAAATACAGCTGTAGATTGTTCCTTGGAAAAATATCCTGAAAAAAGCGTCATCTCCGTAACGGGTTTTTGCCACAATTTTCAAAGTCAACTTTGACGAAGTCTGCAGAAGTAACGGATGTACTTAGGATAATAATTTTCTTTTAATGAAATTGTTAATAAATCTCAATTGCCATGGTAATGTATTTTGTTTGTTCACATAAAGGTTTCCCCATGTCATGTGCGGATCAAATCCATTACTATTTGAACCAACACAATAAACAATGTAGCATACACTAAAGTCTTTCATATTTTCCGGACAGTTGCGTCAAAATGCCTATTTTAAATAAACACTTTTATTGTTACATTATATGTCGTATCTTGTCTTAGGCAATAGTTACAAGGACAAAATATGGATGGGACAACTTTTTCAAAATGACCGACAATACAGAAGACGCTATATCACGGAGACCAAACCTTTGTAATTATATACACGTTTTCGCGTTTACTGTATAGTGAAACTCTACAAGCGTCATGTTACACGTTTGTGTGGTATTTATATTGGGCCAACTTTAGACCGATGTCTGCATATTCATTGTGTGTGTGCGTGTGCGCGTGTGCGCGCACGTGCGTGCGAGAGTACGTTTGCGCGGGTGGTATTTGTGTTGGAAATGCTGGTACAATTGCAATCACCTGTAGAAGTTGAAAACTGTTAATCCAATTATCCATTAATCCTTGCACCAGGCAGGAGCTATCTCACACCATCTTAGACTGAGTTTGATCTGAGGACTTCATCAAATTCTAACCCTATAAGTGCTGCTCGACAGAGGCCTGAAATAATATACTGCCCTATTTGTTAGGGTAATTATCACATCCACTACTCCACTCAAGGGGTGAACAGTGCCCCGATGGGACAAGCCACTGGGACAGAGCTCCAACACTCATTTGGTGTCAGCAGGGAAGCGTCATTAAGTGCAATAAACAAGCGTCTGCAATCAACCAGAGCTGGATACAACAAACAAAAAGAAGCTCTTCTAGTGATATCGGTGTCCACCAACATGGATAATGTCTGAGGGGAGGACAGTCATGGAATAACCATTTGTCTAACTAGATAACATCTCTGGATTTCAGTTATGTTGGAATTAAATTATTATTTTAACAAACACTCCGGATTTCGACATTCACATATTTCGAAACGGTGTGCACAGTTTCAATGATCAGGAGTTATAATGATAAAAAAATAATATAGAATAAAAACAAATTAGTATCTATATCCATACAGGCTGTGTGTATATACGGGTACAGTTTGTTTGGCAAACTGCAAAAAACTGTGTCTTTGGATTTCAACAAATGACCGTGCAGCTGTATGTTTTTATTAGTGCTGGACAAATTCAGTGAAATTATCTGTAAATAGCGTACTCATTCTACTTCAACGAACCAATATTTGTTTAGATATAGTCTCTCAAAGAAGAGGAATACCCCAAAAAGGCGTGAATTTAACTATATGCTCTATTTTCCTATAATACTGGATGTGTACGGTGTTTTATATATATATATATATATTATAATTAGTAATAAGCAACCTGTAAAAAATGTACGGTATTTTATATATATATATATAATTATTATATATATATATATATATATTATAATTAGTAATACTAAACTGCAAACTGTAAAGTTATATATATATATATATATATCCTGCATTCTCTTCTTAACCAACTGCCTATGTCTGCCACAAATGCGGAAGACTGTCATGACACAGCAGGACTTCTAATTTAAGTCATTCCAGGCGATGTAATTAGCAAAATATACATATTAATATTTAGTTCTATGAAGTGATGAGGTATATACGCCCTATTTTAATATAGTAGTCGTATACGTATGGAATAGTGTCATGTCGTCCCGTATAGTAGTTGGTAGGTGGTCTAGTTAACAAAATCACCTCTACATGGCAGCACCCAGGATAACTTAACATATCTTGGAGAATATATTTCATTAATCATTTATTATTCTACTTATTTCTCTTGTAGCTAGTTATACTTACTTTACAGGTTGCTGATCTTATTAATAATTATTGAGTTGTTTAAATCTAAATTTTACTCAAGGCACAGTGGTCACGTGTGGTCAGTGGGCGGGAATAACTGCCACCAACTGCCGCAACTGCCACAGGCACAGTCAGTGTGCCAACGTTTAATGTTACAGTGACACCACATGCTGTTTGGGTAAGTTCCAACCTATATTTTATACATTGTAAAGCAATACTTTCAATTTATAATTGTACTATGATGTGGGAAAGAGAATTGTGCATCCTTAGATGTAAACTGATTTACATGTTTGGCTATAGTTATTTAGTAGTGACATTGATTACTGATAACTAGGAAAATGGGAAGGCAGAGACTTAATTGTATGTCGACCTCAGGAGCAGTGTCTGACCATATATATATATACATACGAAGCTTCATAATATAATCACACATATCTGATTGTTTTTAATTTGTGTCACTTTCATGATCACATGTATCAGTGATTATTAAAGGATTGTGCTTATTTTCTTAAATTATCTTCACCGTTCATTACTTTTAACTTAACTCGAATGACATATATTGATAGTCTTAGAATTCTTACATTGCTGCTGGTGTTTAGATAACCAATCTGAGCATGATCGGGGGAAGCTCGATAAAAGAATGCACCCGGCGCATAATGAAGTCCCTCCTCACAGACAGTTGTGCCAGGGCTTTCAACTGGAAGGGGAAGGGAGAGAAGAGGGCGTTTGCGGAACTTATGCTGCGACAAGTCATCAACCGTATGTGGATTTTAAAATATGTCTTCATGTTAAAGCAACTAACAGTTAAAGCAATTAATGTGTCTAAAATATACTGTCACGAACCTAATGATTAGTGTAATTTTTACTGGTTGTGTGTAAACAGAGCTGAACTGACATACTTGATTAACTAATTACAACTAAACGATACATAACAAGTGAAGCCGGTCAAGATTCTAGCATGCATGCGTATATACATACAAATATACATACATACATACATACATACACAAATACACGCATACATGCATACCGATACACACGCACGCGCGCACGCACAATAAGTATACATTAACTTTTTTATTTTTACACATTCATGTAGATAATATTAATCTTATCAACTAATTTTGATTATTTGCAATGTAAAGTAATTTCGATGACATCATGCATGATACTTTTGATTACATAACTATTGCGTTTATGGGGTAAGTTGATCGAAAACTTGATTATGATGCACCATAACTATAAGCGATTGCCATAAACTGCAATCTAGATCACTACAGCATCACTTGTAATCTGGATCGTTTACTTGATAATTGTTTAAACACACAGGAGCTGTGCGCAAAAATGTCTTGACTGCCAAGGCAACAGATAAAGAGGTGGAGCAGGAGGTCAAGATGTGGCTAAAGTTTGCTACAGAGAGGGACGTCGGCCGAAAGGAGAGAGAAGAGAGGAAGCGTACCGCAATAACCGCTGTGCTATGAAAGTCACACACGGACGGACACTATATATAGGACTACTTTCTTTATTCAGTATTGCAAGTTTTATTATTTCTATTTGATGGGTCTCCCACCCATGGTCCCCTCATAATAAATTCAGCTTTATATAAAGCTTTTACACAAAAATACACTTGTCTTGTGTTACTATGCAAACTAGCCACGACTCATAGTCAGTCCGTTCAGTAGGTATATCATAAAACGTCACACTTAAAATACTCTTTCCTTGTGTTTATGAAATGAAAACAGTTGTATGCATGTATACTAAGAATGGCCATGTGCTACAATATATCAAATGCGCAGGTGGTATAGGAAAGGGGTTGAATTGCACTACATTATGGTTAGAACGTAGGTTATACATTGATAATGTCAGTTTAACGTTACATTTTCGTTAGAAATTAAACGTTAGGTAAACGTTAAGCAAACGAGTGAAATAACGTTTCTGCTAATGTTACAAAAAAATTAGTTTACTGTTACATTCTGGTTAGAAATTAAACGTTAAATGAATTTTAGGCTAACGTTTCTGTAACATTTACATTAACGTTAGTTTAACGTTACATTTTCGTTAGAAATTAAACGTTAGGTAAACGTTTAACAAACGACTAAAATAACGTTAAACTAACGTTTCTGCTAATGTTACAAAAACGTTAGTTTACTGTTACATTCTGGTTAGAAATTAAACGTTAAATGAACGTTAAAGTAACGTTTCTGTAACAGTTACATTAACGTCAGTGTAACGTTACATTTTCGTTAGAAATTAAACGTTAGGTAAACG